>CM034146.1:762907550-764107550 GCA_019776745.2 Taxus chinensis | reverse complement strand
TAACCTAGGAGGTCTCATCGAGAGCAAAGCTTAAGTTCATCCTACAATCTTAATTTTCTTATATGGTAAGAAGGATCACACAAGCAGGCGAGTTATACACGAATATTTTATTTAGGGTCTTGCAAGGTAAGAAGATAACCTAGTAATTAATTTAATCGTTTATGGAATACTAAGAAGGTACTATAATATCTTAACTTCAATTTCAAATTTACTTTATATAAATCAAACCCTTTTTTCCATACACAACTAAGAATCAAATTGAACCGATGATTAGATGCATGTTTCCTAAGTCATCCCTAAAACTAGCATATCATGCATATTAACAAATTTCAATTATAACTTTTCGGTAACAAGAGACTACATTAGACAGTTATTCATTTTACAATGACCTATAAAAAATTACAATAGTAATAAATAAATTACACATCGCCTTTTTTCGTCGTCATTCTTCCATCCTGCAAAACCCACGTGAGCAAGATATCAGCGATAAATCGCTGGCATGGCATCCACCCTAATCAATCATAATTATCATTTTTCAGTTTCCCATTTACATCTGACAATAATTACAATTTGAAATCGAAATAAAAAGGTCTAGAAACATGTATTCATTGCATTTCATTTTTCTTCATTTTGAAACCTAGGAGAGAGAAAGAGAAGGGAAGAGAGAGAAAACACCACTTTGTCAAAAGTTTTATTTCACACAACAGATACACTAAAGGGTTTTAAACAGTTATTTGCATGTGTTAAAAGTTTTCAGGGTGATTTGGAAACCCTACGAGGGTCCGCAGTTTTCTATTTTAATATTTTCTTACTAACTACAAAAGACGCACAAAACATGATCGGAGGCTAAGAAACCGCTCCCAAAAGTTACCTTCCAATGAGAATGCCCTCCACGATCAACTTTCTATGTGTTCCCAAATATACCAAGAGTTCAAAGCAACTGACGGAATTGAAAAAGAGCGCACGGTTTGTGTTTGGCGGCTAGTTTTCCGGGGCCACCGGTCGTAGTTCACCCAGTTGTAAAGAGACAAAAGTTAGCTCGAGTGGCCCAGAAACCGTGTCCCAAACGACGTTCGATGGATGTGCACACAACAAGACTCTTCCTACTAGTTCCCCTATATAAGGATAATTCGTCAGAGTCAACAGGAAGGAGAACTAGAAAACCATGTTCAAACGGCGACAAGTTTTCTGGAGCGACAAGACAAAATAGGACCAGTTTGACCTCGTCAAATTGCGACTGGAGGCCTACAAAACGGGTTCACCAAACTATCCTGAAAGGTGTTCTTTCCTATACTGAATGTTCCATGCATTTGTCTAGTATAAACGCTAGAGGTTTGCGAAGACGGGATGTGATTTCTATTTTCGGGTTTCAAATGGTGGTCCAAAACGAAAGCCAACTTTCTAGTTTTAACAACTTTCTACTGTTGTAAATCAGTGTAACAGGGCTCGTACAAGAGCGTCAAAAGGATGTCATATGATCGTTTCGGGTCAAACCAAAAATCAAGGCGACTCCTCGTATACCAAGGTACGCGAATGAAACTTTACATCTCGTTTCCAGAGTTGCGAAGGGTACTTAGTGAGTCTCTGAAAATTGCAAAATTTAACTATTTTAAACAGGAAGAAGGTCAACTTAATCCATGGAGAGTCAAATTTGTCTGGTCGATAAAACGATATTGAAGCGATCAAGAAGGGTAAGAGTTTTCTATGTCATCTCGAAGCGAGAGTGATATTTCATGGTTTAAAGTAGGCGAGTTATAATGGCTTCGAGAGTTGCGACATGACACTTTATTGTTTTGCAATGAGTTGAAGAGACATTTAACTGTATTAAAAATCTAATAACTTAATATTCTATTTAGTTGCAAAAGAGAACTAAAACACGAGAATTATGAGAGGTAAGGAAAGAAGAACCATGCCTGGAGAACGAAGTCGGTCGAAGCCGTAGGCTTGGGTTTGGTCTCTTACTTGGGCACTTCGTCAACCAATCCACGAGCATCCTCAGCTCCACCATTTTGCATACACGCCTACTAGGTAAGTTGCATTGCAAACAAAAACATCTTGTTTTCTATGCCTTGATGGTTTTCCATGCTCAATTCTAAAGCTCTTATGTTTGCACATGCGGGGAGGATGCTGACAGAGGTTGTAGAATCTGGCTTTACACGTACCCATTGCATTTGCTTGAAGGTTTCCAAGGCTGTTTTAACCAACTCATTTTTATTTTTATTTTTACACCTCCTGCAATCATTTCTGCCCATAAACCACATTCCTTCCAGGCATTGTCGAACCGTTTGCATGCTTCCACATTTTTGCACATTCCCATGTGCTCATCAGACACCAAGCAAACATAATGATTAATTCTAGGCATGATTCTACAAGAGGCACTCATACCATCGAAGTATTTACAACCCTCATGCACTGAACCTGCCTAATTATATGCTAAGTAAACAAAAATGAAGCTTACATGGTCAGGGTTTGTTCCAGAAGACCACATCTTTTGAGGCATTCTGCCCAGCAAATCACATGCCTTTTTTTTTTTACATCCATTTTTTGCATATGCTACCATCATGGCATTCCATGAGACAACATTTCTTTGAGGCATTCCATCAAACAGTTCAAGGGCTTTGCCTATACTTCCACATTTTGCAAATGCATCTGCCAAGGCGTGTGCATACTTCAACATTTGACATTTTTTTTTCTATCCTTTGTGCGCTGAGAGAAGTCGTGCAGGTCTGGCGTGTTTTTTGACATAGGCTGAGAATTTGTTGGCAAATGTAAGTTGATTGGGTTGGAGACCTGCACACGGGGGACAGTGTGACTCTCTTAAGAGGAAGCCGTGACTTCTGTTTACTGCCATTACTATATTCCACGAGCAGCTGTCTCGTTCCTTTCTTTGGTTAAACACTTCAAAACAAAGGTTAGGGTTGTTTTTCTTGTTCTGGAAGCAGGCTAGGAGGATGCTGGAATGGGATGGGACCAAAGCAGTCCATGAGAAGACATCTGGTGAATTATTCCTTTGCACAAACAAAAAAAATGCCTTTAAGCATTGGTTTGTGTAAAAAACTGCGACCAAGCTCTACGTGAAGCCGCGTTTCCTTCAGGCATCTTCCAAACCAGGACGTCCCTGCTCAAATCTCTTATCCATGGAGCGAGATAGAGGAGGATGAGGTAAAAATGCCCCTAGTTTTGCTCTATCGCCGCCCATTCCAAACTCGCCCACTCCAAAAAGCCAATAAGACAAAAAAAAACCCTAACAGCAATTTTTTTTTATTTTAGAGCTTCTTTATTTCGACCCACCTCATAGTTTTATGTTATTTTATATTAAATTATATATGTATTATTATTATTTTATCTGTATTTTTTTTTCAAAGTGTGGGGCACTACATACTACCACACTTTATGACTTGAGCCACATCCTGTACTTTTATCTTCATTGCATGTCAGTCATTGAGAATAAACTGGATAGTTCTTTTAGTAATCTGAGTGTTAAATTTCACGTTTTCAAGGTCTATAACAAATTTAGCAAGATCAAATCCCTCTTTCACACCACCTTTTCCAAACACTTCCATTTGGGTCTTTTCTTGGGTGTCAACTGAACCATGTCTCCCTTGTTGACTTGGTTCCCCTTTTTTAGCCTTGTTAAAAACCACCACCTTCACGTCGTCTTGTTTTAGGTCTTGGAGGATCTATACTGCTTCAACTTCAACCACATTTTGATCATCCCCTTCACTTGACTTAGGGTATTCGCTAGACTCCTTATTCTCAGGATTAGTTTCATCTTCCATAGAATAATCTTCAAGGGATTTTGACATGATATTATCCTCATTAACCATTTTATCCATATCCAAGATTGATCTCTTAACAATGGCCATAATAACACCGTGATGCAAGGGAATACTGATTTTTCCTTTTTTTCATGGTCCAGGATAGCACATAGAGAACGAAGTATATTATATGGAAAACTAAAACTATTCCCATGTTTGAGGAAATTGAGCATGGGAAGATGGTAAGCATAGATACATTTGTGGCGTCCCTCAAGAGTAACAAACTGGATTAGGTTAAGGGCCACTTCGTTGAGTGGGGGAGGTAAGGAATTCCTAAGAAATCCCACAAAATGAGGGGTGATTTTTTCCTTACCTTACAGAAATAGCTTCATTTCATCTCTTCGATCCTTTTTGGGTTTGTATTCTTCATGTCCTTCCGTGGGCATGCCCATAACATAAGCCAACGTGTTGATTGATAATTCAATTTTTACTCCCCACAACACCAAATTTTCCCCCCTGTCAATTTTATGGCCAGTTTCCATGTTGATCCAAAATCCTTATTGAGCTGCTCATTGTACCCCTCAAAAAAAATTTAAGAAAGGGGACAATCTCCATTCGGTCAAACACCTCCATAGCCTCAAATTTAAGATCATTGCGATCCCAAGGCTCAGTGTGAACCAAATCTTCCCCCATATTCTTATTAACAACCAAGTTAATCATGAAGAAAAATTCATCTGTTTCAATTCTACACAGTCATGACCACACAATTGCAATACCACACACCAAGTACAATCATAAATCCTAGATACACCAGAGAGATTACAATGAACATTAACATCCCTTTGGCCTTAATAGAGGAAAAAACCTAAATTCCAAGAGAGGAATAAACTCGAATTATAAGAATATTAACATTTCCATAAAAAACTACATGCATAAACGCACTATAGTTGTAAGGAATTCTAAGAGAGAATAAACCCCAGTGGAACTTGCATTAAAATAAGAATTAACCTCCCTTTAATAGATATAAACCTTGGTGACGCTCACATTACTAGAACATAAACATCCCTTTGATAGTTAAAAACCTAAATTCCAATAGAGGAATAAACTCTAGATTACAAGAACATTAACATCCCCTTAATAGTTATAAATGTGTAACATCATTCATCATTAACCCCCACGTCACCTTCTACCATCCTTGCATACCTCGAAAGAAGGGACATGAAATCACTATGGACATTTTCCTCCCACACTTTGATAGTTTAAATGAAAATTAAAATTCTCATACTCCCCCTTGTCATGAGGATATATTTTCATAATTAAATATAGATATGAAATAAATTAAAACTCTTAAATTCTAAAGGTAGAATTATGGTAAATAATTTTAAGAAGAATTTGAATTTCATTGTAATACTAGATTCGTCACACTAGAATCCCAAATTCATAGAATAATTCATTGCAAATTAAAATTGTTTTCACAATATCTATGAACACATTGATTGTTGAAGTGCCTAATAATTTTTCAATTCTTTATATACCTTAAACCAATGTGAAGAATTTTTTGCAGCAGTCAGTTTGAAGTCGAGACAATAATTTGACCTTAAAAAATCAAAGTAAGAGATTTTATACTTAATGCTCGCTAGGTAATGCCAGTGTAGCTTATTGAGGTAAATTAACATTAATCAATATAATAATTCATCAGAAATAAAAATTTTATGTACACTTTTTTATATATTAAGATATCTATTATCATTTAAATCCTTTACTATATTATAAATTTCCTAAAGATAATCACACATATTATACATATAAACATTATTAAGATAGTCAGGCACATTATACAAAAAACTTGTTATCAAATAAATTTAGGGACAAATTACATACAGATAGTATCTTGACATGTCTTACCGATTGATGAAAGGATAAATACATAAAAAAACTAAAAAATGAGTATGAAAGATAACGAGGCCAACATGTAACATGAATAATCAAGTCCTACAAAAAACATATAGTCATGAATACAAAAAAAAGAGTGGGAATGATAGAGAAACCCTAGGTTTCCATGCCTAGCCAAACACGTTTGCAATAATCTTAAGAAAGGAAAAGGACATGCCATAATAAAAAATTTCAAGTACTCCATGTGATCAGGAAGGGGTGGGATAGGTTTTGTGAGCATGTGACTAGGTCCAGGGATGGCACACTGGAGATAGACCCCCCATTAGATCGACAAATTCTTTGAATAAAGTCAGAAAATTGAAGTATGACCCGAATTTTCAATTCCAGGGCATCAAAAATCCTGCTGTCAACCCAAAAAGGTGACCGAACAAGGATACAACTTTAGTAAAGAGACAAGGAGGCATACTTATTCCAAAGCTTCGACCAAACCCACATGATGTTTTGGGTAAATGAAATAGGATGCGACCACCATGACCACTACTTTATCTACACACAACACTAGGAAATTGAACATGAAGATTCTTGTAATCTTAGAGTTTACATGAGATCTCTCTGGTGCTCTAGAGATAATCCACACCCAGGACGTTCACAATCACAGTCATAACATCTTTGGAGTCTATGCGAAAGACATTGTGAAGATGACTCTAAGACACAATAGAGATGAAAGTCATTTTCTGCTTATTTCTTGCATAAGAGGATGAAAGGAACATAGGTAGATGCCATGAGAGGGAAGGGGAAAACAACATAGACATAAATGTGAGAAAATGAGTGAGGACAGGAGAAATCACAACCCAATTAAATAGTCCCTCCACTCGTGTGAGGAAGGTCGACGAAATAAAAAATGGATGGCATCATCAACATTTTCCCATGCATTGGCTAGATTATTTGATGAAAAGGATCTTATATTATATTAAATGTAACTATTATACAAGATTCTCTCAACAAAATAAGTCTGGGACTAGTATGAGAGAAATCCCCAGTGTAAAGCCACAAGATGGACACTAGTCCAAGCATAGCAAAACAAGTTGAAGCATCTTAACTATAAGGTCGGTCTAAGGAACACCAAAAATAAAGGCTAGATTATGAATAAAGGCTACCCATGATTGATAAACATACATTATAAAAAATTGCATTACTAGAGAGAGTCACACATAATATACAGAAAGGTTTTATCAATTAAATCTACTGCACCACCCTTGGAGCCAGCAAGGACAGACATGCACATCTCCACTAGATTTTGAATCATCGGCCTTGGATCTCCAGTGGGGTAATAGACTCCACAAACATGATTTATTTCTAAGGAGATGATCCTGTAAAGTTCAGTTGCCAGGGTCACTTGGTTTGTAGCAACACCAAACTTGTGCCACTCGTGGCTGCTAGAGAACGCACTTGTTAAGGCACGCTTTGGCCACTTTGCGAATGCGCATGGTAGTGGTGTGAACCACCTTCTTGGTCGTGCTCGTTGAACTTCTATTCCATGATCTTCTTCACACCATTTTCATCTTGGAGAGAATGATATTCAGGTGGCTGATGAAAATCTAGGTCTTTGTTATCCTCCTCTTTAAGCTCCCCCCATCACACTCTGTGGATGCCATCATTACTTTCATTTTATACTGGCTAGTGGACTAGGATCTATTTATTGCTTTGGAATACCATTTTTAATATGTTTTAAAATGTCATTAACATTATGTTATAAAATTTATAACCCATTCCTGTAAAGAGTGCAATATGTAACGTTTGTCTCATTCTCCTTAATCACTAATGGATCAGCATGTGATATCACCAGTAAAACCCTACAAATAAAAAACTAAGAATACTTATGCTCGTGTAAACTTCTTGTCAAGGTTTTTTGAGTTAATATTTTTTAGGGTTTGAAATGATCAAAGGGATCCTTGTATTCTCTCTACCACAAGTCTTGAACTCAATTTAGGGTTACGGTCCTGTCAACTCTTCATATTTTATTTAGATTTAAGTGAATTTAACTAGTAAATTACTATTACAAATAAAATTAAACAAACGTGTTCGTTAAAGTGGATACCTATTTAATCCCTAAAATAAGGATAATATTGTTTGATAGCGATGACAGATGTATGACATTCATCAGTTGACTAGTCGAACTATGCGCGCATGTTAGCAAAGACACTCTCTTAGGAGAACATGTTTCTTAGAAGAACAAAGAAACCAACTCAAATCCTTTGTATCATCATTTACATTAAATTCGGTGGAAGACATCAAACAATACAGAACTTCAACATCTTGGCATTGTCTTAAGGGAGTAAAAAAATCAGAATACAAATCATCTAGAACAAATACCACAAAGAGTGGCCCATTCGATCTTTGAGAATAAGATTATCATAACCATAACCATTGAGCTTATTGATAGCTCTTTGTGCGTCCTCCCTGTTGACGAAATTAAGAAAACCAAACACCCTTCTAACCCTGTCTTCTGATCCATGGCCATGTAGACATGCATGATGTGTCGTAAGATGCCATGTAAAATATTGCTACATAGATCAAGATCCATCATGTCCTCAAACAAATTGGGCTAATCATCAAATTTTCATCATTTTTTACTCTTTAATCGCATGGTGTCACCGGAGTGGTCCATATGACACCTCCTTAGACTGGGAGAGACATAGGTTGATTTACCCAGTAGTGGAATAAGTGGTAGTACCGTCAATGCTTGCTTCCACCTACAGGTGAGGCCCTCAGATAGCCTTATCCATTGATTAAGGTGTTTTCTGGCACCATGGCAGAGGGAGATCCTTGTAAGTCCATTTTGATGTCCAGTGATCACCTTTATTACCGCAACATATGGAAAACCATGAGCACTGCACCACCCTTGGAGCCAGCTACGAAGGATAACCATCATCAACCACTATTTTGAATCATCGGCCTTGGATCCTAATGTATGGCTCATGAGGCAGTGATTTCTTCCAATGAGATTTCTTGTAAAGTTCTTGAGGGTTTTTAAGTTGGGAGCAGTGCACCAAACTTCCACAACTCACATGTCACTATAGATTCGTTTGTTAAGTAAGTGCTTTGGCCACTTGTATGAGATGAACGTGTTGTAAAGTGGTGTGAACACCTTCTAGCCATGCTCGTTGAACTTGATAATTCCCACGATCTTACTTACACGTGTTTTTTTCTGGCCCAATGCTATTCGGCGGTGGCTGATTATGAAAATCCTTAGGCTCTTTGTTAACGTCCTCTTTAAGCTTGTAAGAAAAGGGAAAAATCAGTCAGTCACCACACCTCAGATAGCCTCAGATTTAAATCTATTGATACAAGGCTCGGAGTGCAGACACTCAAATCTCTCCATTATGTCAAATCTATTAACATTAAGAATAACGGTTGGGGGATCTCGAAGTAAACTTCTTCTTCAATGGCTACACATGTCATCTCCTCCACAATTTAATGCTGAAGGTTTTTTGGTTGGCAATGTAAATTTTTCCACTTGGTGTAAGAAAGATGCAATTATCAAGTAAGGACATAGAATAACACTTGATAGCACACAGACACTCTCTGTGTGTGAACCAACATGTTGGCGTAATACTCAAAGAAACCAACTCAAATCATTTGTAGCATCATTTACATTAAATTCGGTGGAAGACATCAAATTAGTACAGAACTTCAACATCTTGCCTTAAGCTCCCCCCAAAAAAATTCAGAATACAATCATCTAGAAAAATATCATACTAGGAGTGGCCCACTTAGATCTCTAAGAATAATATTATCATAACCATAACCATTGAGCTTATTACATAGTCTCTTTACATCCTCCCTGTTATGAAATTTAGGTTTCAAAATTCCTATAAACCCTGATAACCCTCTATCTTGTGATCCATCACCTTATGTATAACTGTGCATGTGTCCAAATGGATCATTAACCTATTCATCTCCACTGTCACTCTTCAACATCCATCGTGTACCCTCGAAAGATTGGTAATAGTGAAATCAGACGCGTCCATTTTCATCATTTTTGCAGACACTGCATGGTTCATCGAAGTGGTCCACGGCAACCCTTTGTACTGGGAGGGACAATAGGTTGATCAACCAAACTATAAGAAGTGGTAATACCACTAGACTACTTCTTCCTGTGGCGGTTTTTTTGGCCCTAAGTTAAGAAGAAATTTGATTTCATTATTAAGGTGTATGATGGCACCAAATGAAGTACCGAAGATCACTTTGAAAAATAAATTCCAACATTTTGATGATCTATTGATCAAATCATTTATCATTATTACCTGTTAAATTTCAAAAAACATCATAAGCATTTCACCACCCTTGGAGCTAACATCATTGAACAATGTCTTCCAGGGATAGTTTGAAAAGTAGAATACAAATCATTTAGAAGATTAATACCAAGGTAGACATGCCCATAAAGTACTAGTTACTTCTTGAGGTGGAATTAAGATTAATCAAACTAAGGAATTCACATGAGGAAGGTAAGGATATTTTCAAGTACACTTTTTGGCCACTTTGTGGATATCTATGGTAGTGGTGTGAAATCCTTCTAGTCGTGCTCATTGAACTTGTATTCCAAGATCTTCTTCACACCGTTTTCATCTGGCCCAATGATATTTCAGATGGTGGGCTGATGAAAATCCAGGTCTTTGTTATCCTCCTCTTTAAGCTCCCCCCATCACACTCTACAGATGCCATCACTGTTTCTATTTTATATTGGCTAGCGTCCGCTAGGCTTTATTTGTTGCTTTGGAATAACATTTTTAACATAGTTTTAAAATGTCATTCCAAACCTTTGCTAAGATTTTTTACAGAAATCTGTTTTCATTCATGGATTATCAATAAATGGTTCGTTTAGTCATGATGCAATCTTCCTGTATGATCATGATGCAATCTTCCACACAACAATAAACATTGCAAAATATTTAAAATAATGATCTACAAAACAATAAACAAAAATATTTTAGTTATACGTGCTAGCGGCCAGGTAGGATTTATTTTTTCCATTTGAATAAGGTTTTATAATTTTCAAATTATCATTAAGATTAACATATGAAGATCTAGAAAAAATCATTTTATGATTTCAGGGAAGCCTCCATGGATCTAAAATTAAATAAGTAAAACATGTTTCTATTTTATATGGTCTAGCGGCATCACTAGGATTATTTATTGCTTGTGAATAAGGTTCCTATCAATTTCAAAATGTCTTTAAGATTAAAGCATGCATAATGGGGGAAAAATTTTTTTTATTTCAGAGAAGCCAACATCGATGTGCGAAACAAAATTTTAAACTATGTAGATCTAGGAAAATTGTTCTTTTATTGGTCCATGATCCACATGATTGTCTCTTCACCCAATTTAGAAAAAATATTTTTCTTGCCCAAAATAGAATCGGAAAAAATGATTGCGCACTGTGAATCTTTAAGAACCTTAAGGTAGTTACTTTATTCCATAAAAATGCACAATACATTGTTGGATTTGGAAGCAAAGTATATAATTCAAACACCAATTGTGCATTTGAATGTTTTCAATGATCTACACATGTTTTTGTGCTCTCCTACATGTTTCAACCATGTACATAATTTAGTATAGATTTTTGAATCAATCTTATAGTTTCCATCAAATCTCTAGTATGTTGGGGTTTTGAGAGTAATTTCTTCTTTGACCTCATGTGAAAAGAATCTCACTGTCATCGATCAAAAGTATATTGTTTTCACCATAGACATTACCATAAATTTCTACTATCTGTTGGCTTGTTTTTTATTTGAACTTACATTCTTGGCATCCCCAAATGAACCTGAAGTGGGTTTCTCACAGCCAACTAAATTTTTTATGAACATGTATTTCACCATTGTTGAATCCATAAATGAAGACCATAAGGCAGTGTCAAAATATTTTGATGCAGTACTTATCAAGTCAGCACTAAACTCTCGTTCAAAGTATTCAATATTCCCGGATCTAAAATCTAGAACCATATTACGAGGTATTTTGTCACAATACCAGAAATTCCAAACAACAAACCTTCAACTCCCAAAACTAGTAATTTATGAGGCTTCCCAATAGGATCTATAAAAACAACTCAGAATCAATGTAAGCTTCCAAAAGTGATTAAAAACAAGGCATCAAAGTATTTAATCACAACTCAAAAACAACTTATAAAACTATAATATCATCTCAATCACAGTGAAGATATAAATACTGTCCTACTTTTAAATTTGTAATCTCAACATATAAAATAAAGAGTGACCATATGACTGTACAAATGAATATCATTGTAAAAAACATTTTGAAATAATTAATAGTTATATATTTTCTGTTTGCTGTAATTTTTGGATGCCCTCCGCAACACTCAAACCATGACACAGTATCTGTGTTATGTTTATGTACAAATTGGTCATCAACCACTTATCTTTGAAACAAATTTCTTCATTGGATTTCTTCCCCACCATAAAATTTTCTGAGAGGGTTTCCCTTTGGGCCCATTGTAATACACAATGTTGTTTTTAAGGCCGAAAACAATACCATCTCTACTCCAAATATTTTGGAGGATCTTTTTCTGTCAATTTCATCTTCTACACAACAATGTTCTTTACCCAAAATAATAAATTGTTTGAATTCAAACACTAATTTTTTTTTCAAATCCTTAATCAGATTTTCAACTTCGGTGCAAGAGATATTGCTAGACCAAAATCCCACTTCACATTTTGCTGCCAGTATCTTTAAAAAATTCCTTGAGCCCACCTTCGCAAGTTGAGAGTCTCCTTACCGAACTTGATTGTCAACTCTTTGTAGGATTGGTTTTTCTCATAGAGAAAACCCTCCAAATATAAAATAATTAAATAATCCTTTTGGCCAACTGCACAGAAAGTAATTTTTTCTCAATTGTCCACAATTTGATATTAACCAATTCAAATAATCAAAATTTCAGTATGTTAACACTTACTGATTGAGACTCCGTATCTTGGATTCCCTCGTACCTCCCCCTCCACAGGTTCTTTTGATGCTCATTCTATTTTTTAAAAAGTAATCAATTCAAAATAAATTTTAAGTTGATGTAAAAAAATACGTGAAACAACTTGCTTTTATACAATATTGCATAGATGTAGTTGTATATTAGTGACCAGTAGGTGTAAACCATCAATTACTAGACTATGTTTGGGTTGACATTTTATGATGGGCTTAGTGACCACTAATAGCCAATTATATAGAAGTAAGTTTTTTTGAACTTTCAAACGAAATTTAATACTAACCAATAAACCAAAAAAAATACTCAATTAAAAAAAAATCAAATTAAAAGAAATACATGTTATCAATCGCTAGGGTAATACATATTACAAAGTAAACTAATTCACCATAGGTTCCTTTAATTATGAGAGTCTTATTAATTGTTTTCTTTATAATTGTATATGACCATCATACAATGTTATGTCTGTGCTTTCATGCGTGACATGCCAACAACGTCCCCATTTGGCATCAAATCTCAAAAAAATGAAGTTTTTATTAAAAATATGTAAACAATGACAGTCAAAAACATCTTGTAGCGATAAATTTATAAAACGAGTATTTACCACTCACCTTTTATAGATTCATTGGATGGATGATTAGCGACATATGGGGCAACAAGTTGAATTGGTTCCGACATACTAAGATCGACATCATCTCCTCTATTTGTATGTGGAGAGGAAGAGACGGTGGCTTCCTCTGTTGTTTGGTTGTCTGCATAAATATTGTATGTATCATTTCAAATGCATTAAACTAATAGAATTGTTTAAAGTTGTCTTAATCAATGTACCTTTTTTCAAATGACAATAGGAATGTTGTAAAAATATTTCTTGATCATGTGATTCAACAATAAAAACCGTAGATAGACCTAAGTCAACCAAAGCATGCACTGCAACACTACCTTCATACAGCATTATAACCGAAGAAATATCGGAAGCGAGTCAATTGAACATATGAGACCAAAACAAATGAGATCTCTCGTAAAGAAAAGGATGTGTATTTCCTCGTAGGTCAATTTTTCTTGCAGTCACAACTTGTTGCGGGAGATGATCCATATAATCCATTACAATTTCTGGTATATCCCCATCGTGAACATCACAATTGTGCACATCAGTTATTGTGTACATAAGACACAAGATCTTAAATTTTCCATTGTTGTCATAAAATCTATAACAACCTTCCACTATTGATTCCCCTTTGTTTCTAATTTTTGTATGTATTTTTCAATGTCTCCTTTAACATTTTTGAAGAAGCAATAGGTATGAGCACAATAATTACACAATTTAGCATACTAGATTCGACAACTATAAGCAGGTCCATTATTGCATCGAAAATGAGTACACTAGACAAATTGCCAAAATCTATGATCACACATTCTGCATTGAATGGATTAGTTGACGAAATAGAACATATTGCTAACTGGAGTTGGAAGGGATGTGCAAATTGACAGGTAAATTCTTCGGTGTCTTCCATCTTTGCTAGAATATTTTCTTCCATTGCACTCACTTAATATTCTATAATTGTTTGAGTTGCCGCTGGGATAACCTCTAAGTCAAAGTGAAGTCAAAGTTCTCCCGGAGAAGGTGTGTTTGTTCTTTGTTATCTTACTAGAGATAGATCAATTATGAAAATGTCTTGAGGGACTAAGACATTAGGACATGCATACAGTGTGAGGCATAGTCCTTTGATAACTCTAACAGCTCGTATTATTGTTCCATCTAGTTGTATCGCACCTTTAGAAAGAGATTCGTACTTGAGGCCTAGCCGGTCTACAGTCTGTTTTGGCATCACATAACCATTTGTTCCATAATTGATAATACAATTTTGAACTAAATGATTATAAATGATCAAAGATACATAGAAGGGTGGAGATTTCATGTTCTTGTTTAGATGCACATTTTTTTGTTACATTGCATTAGTAAGAACAATCTTGTCTTTCTCCTTGGATGACTCACTTGGGATAGAGAGATTGGCCATAGTTGCCTGTAAGACATCTCTTTTTCCGAGAATGTCCAATTATTCCCACATTGATTGGCCATAGTTGTCTTCCTCACATTAGTTATTTGTTCAAGGATGTTGAAGGGGGATGAATTATCTTTATGTTACATCTTACTCACAACAACCTTTGTTTTTACTTGAGCTAATGTGGAAGGACCCTTAGACTAATTTTGCACGTTTAGAGCTACGTTTGAATTGCCACCTCTTGGAAGTGTCAAATAAAATTGGGAAGGACCTACTTTTGTTAACTATACCTCTTCCATAGATCTCTTCGTAGATTTATTATTTACAGCCACACCTTGCGCAAAGGTCTAATTTATCCAAAAAAGGTCATCCATTTTCCATTTTACAATTGAAGTGTCACTTGGAGGTGTCTCATAAGTGACTACATGTTGATTTTACTCTATACATGTATCTTGAGGGACAAATGCACTTTGTACCATCAAATCTTGGTCCAGAATGTCATTCGGGCATGTTGTTTGATTGTGTGGAAGATGACAAGGGAAACACCACTCATAATCTTGCACAAGGTTATTTTGAACAGGAACCAAAGCTTTGGATGAGCTAGTAACATTTGGGTTATATAGTTGAAATGGTCTTCTAGAGGGAGTCTAATTTTTATTTTGAGGAATAATTTGGGAAGAAGGCTTGTTTGGTTGATAAGGAGTCTTATTAGTTTGGTATGGAGGTCGGTGAGGTGTGAAATTTTGGGCTTGTTGCCTCTTAATGGTTAGCAAATCATTCCCAAAAAAAATTAATTATTTCATCACTTCTTGCAACTCGGTTGAGGTAATTGAGGAAGTAGATGCTTGACTAGAACTTTCAATTCTTGGTTTTAGAATGGGAGATAATTCATGGGTGTTATGGAAAGTAGGTGTCTCAATATCTAGGAATATAGGCATTAGAGGTATAGGAGCAAGTTTCTCATCCTGAATAAGACTATTCCCAACTATAATGGCAATGTCATAAGCACTCGGTAATGTTCTACCCCCATAGACTAAATCATGACTGAAATATCACTATTCAAGGCCTTTAGATAATAAAGAAATGCATGTTGGTGTGTAGGTCTTACCACTTGAGGAATTTGGTCCCAAATCCTTTGAAATTTGATGTTAAAATCAAACATCTTCTCTCTTTTTTTTCAGTTGCTCTACCAAAGGTAGGTGATCTGATTTTTCCTTAAAACGATTGCAAAGGGATGTTCCAAGTTCATCCCAATTATGAATTCTAACAGGTTTTAAACTCCTATACCATTCAAGAGTTTTTCCTTTGAATGATGAAGCAAAAAATCTGACTGCTACATCCTCTTCAGTAATAAAATGGACCAAGCAAACATTTGCAACATCTTGGATATGGTCACTAGAGTAGTGTGGTTTTCACCAGTGAAGAAAGGAATGATTTTAAGTGCAGACACAGTTATGTCATGTTGTACATTGAGAGCAAGATGACTACCATCGTTAAAATTGATAAAGGGAATATTTATTTAATGTGTCATGATTTGAATGGGTCTTAAAAATCTAGATGACAACAAGAATGGCCTACTAGGAGGTGGAGTAGAAAGGACTATGTTTGGTGGTGATGGTGATCTCTGAACTGGTCTGCCTCTTCTTCTACTCTTGGTGATAGTTGTAAGTAATCAAAGGATCATTCTCTTGTTGTTCTTGATCTTGTTTGAATCCTCCTCATGAAACTAAGGCACTTACGCTGCTGAAACCAGTTGTTAGAATGTTTGGTGTCGCTAAATGGGTTGTTATAAAGCCTCCAAAAGGATAAATTTTACCAAGATAGACACCTAAACTGTGCAAAATGGAAATATTTACTTTTAAATGTCTCACCAAGCGTGACAAAAATTTTATCTCCAAAAACAACACCCTTTGATTTATCATGAATGAATGGATGAGAAATCAGTGTTTTTGGGTAACATAGGATAATCATATCTCAAGTTGTGGGACTTGCTAGTTGGGACAAACCTATAGAAAATGTTGGTTCCTCTACCTATTCCTAATGTTAAACTACCTCTAGGGAAGGAAATACAACTATCTAACTCTACTCTAACAAACCAAGTTACCAAGGGAAGAGAATGATGCATAAAAAATGGAAATCCTAAACTAAATGGAGGTGATAACACCAAGAAAAGGGTTAAGACACTCTAATGAGGGAAAAGGGAGAAGGAAAATGGGAAGGGAGAGGTCAAACATGAGTGACACATATCCAAAATAGAATTTTACCTTTTATTCTCCCTGAGACACAATCAAATGAACCTGCAAAGGAGAAATGCATGCACAAAATACAACAGCAAGAATCGAGAGGCAAAGAAATGAAACAAAATATAAGTTAGGGTTGAGAAACACCAAAAAACAAAGATTTTTTTCCTTTCAAAGTATGCACATACCATTATATGTGAAGAAGAAGGCACAAAAACACATTTCTAAGCTCAAATGAAGGTCTACAACTCACAGTTTCTCAGGAACTATTTTGACAGAGTTCCTTTACATTTTAGAACATCCTTTCTCACCAATGAGAGGTTTTACATTATATAGAAGATGGGAAAGAGAGAGGAGGGGAAAAAGAGAGGGAAATTCATATTTCTACTTTCAACCACCAACAATATTCATTTAATGTCTGAAAATAAGCATGGGTACCCTTACAAGACCATTCCCTCATGATACTTTGTTTATGGGAGAAGGAATGGGAACCATACTTCATCAATTAGGGTGGTTAAGCCACTTGGAACTTTATTTTTTTATGTTGGAATGTGTTTATTCTTTTTCACCCCTCTACCATCACCAATATTAATAAACCCAATTTATGTGGTGTACTAAATGTTGAGAGTTTTCCAACGTTACCAAGTTTGTGAAATTTGGATCTACATGGTGAAATTTATGGCCCTCTGAAGTTCAGGGGCTCAAGAAGGTCGACAAGGTTCTCTGCGCAATGTTACAGTCTGCATTAACACTTTTGTTCCATGTGTATATTGATAAGCCAATCAGATAACTCCTAGAACTATGGAATAATTTTATTTGTTCCCCCAGGGCCCACTTTTTCCACATTGGTTGTTAGATGTGTCTTCCCCCTCCACTCACTTAATTTTCAGCCCGATCGGCAATGCAAGAAACCTGTGGAACTCGTGGAACCATTTTATTTGTTCCCTGAACACCCTCAATGTCTACATCACTGTTACTCCATCGCTTCATTCCCTAGTTCCATTAGTCGATTGTGTGGCCGATTCAAGGAACTAATGACCCAACATAATCGTTCCTCTGGTGCCCTCGGTTACCGCAATTCCATTTATCTTGACTCCCTTATGTTGCGGTCAAAAAGCTTATGCGGAGAACTTCCAACCCACCGGAATTTTTCCCTTTGTTCCGTCGGGGGCCACTTTTTCCCACACTACATTGTCTTCACTTAGTCGTCAGTTCAAATGCTTATGCGGAGAACCCAAAACCACGAAGAATTGTTCCTTACATGCCTAAAAATTTCAATTTATCTGCACTACACTCCCAATTCCTTTGTTGCATCTAATGCAGAAATGTGGGGAGCAGAAGGAACACATGAATTGTTCTGTTTGTTCCTTTTAGAGCCAATTCAGCCACAACACTTGCATTTTGCCCAATTTTCTTGATTTTTTGGCTAAGTATGGAAACAAGGGGCTTAGGAAGGAGGAAAGGGATGTCCAGATCATTGATTTTCTCCATTTTTACCAATTCATACTTGCCCAATTCTGACTGAATATCCAAGTTATCAAAATGACTTGAAGAGGAGTATTTTGGATAACAAATACTCCTCATCCAAATTAATTTCATTCAAAAAAACACCTCGTTCATTAGTAACTTGCCCAATGAATAATTTGGGAAATGAGTTGTAAACTTAAGGATTCCCCTACTTGAAGCTAGAGCATTAAATGAAACATGTTTTCCACTACCCCTGGTCTTGATATTTTGTTGTGGCGGTGGTAGCAGTAGCATCTGTTTCCTCAAAGAAGAAGATGTATTTGAAATTAGAGGCGGAGGAGGAACTACAAGAATCGATTATAGAAAACACAAGAAAATTGAAATGATTAACATAATAAGAATTGAATCATAGAAAATCATGTATTATTTATTGTTAAAAAACATTACTTATTTGTGTAGATTGTTGTAGGGATGCAAATGGTCCCTATTGTAGTTGTGGTTATTGTTGCAGTGTATAGTGAAAAGACTGGGAGTAGGATTGGTACTGGTAGTGTTGATCTAAACGTAAATAACCCTTAATAATTTGAATTAACAATTTTAAAAATATATATAATTTGTAACAAACTAAAAACAAATCAAAAGTTAAATTTAAATGAGATGCATACCCTGTAGTAATAAAGATATATCTTGATCTTGTGTTTCATCAAATTCATCTACAATTCTTGTTGGGCTAGCATGAGCCCGATGATATAAACCTGAGTTATTTGAGGTTCTGTAAAACAAAAATGTAAACAATTTATAAATTTTTAATGTAATTTTGTTTGAAATTATATATACATTAAACATATTGGAATATAGAAATTTTAAATACTTGTAATTAGTGGCATGGTGGATGTGTCAATTAGACGAGTTAAGGAACTCCACATCTATTTCACTTGATACGTGCTTATTTATGGAGTAGACCGAGTGGTGTCCTCGGTATATTGATCTTTCAAAAAACTTACTAAATCTTTGGAATTTGGTGAGAAATTCCCTCTTATGGTAGTCTCTCTTCTGGTTGCAGCTGCAGTAGTTATCCCCTATTATAACTCAACAGTGAAATGAATATTAATTTCAAATATATTTATAAAATATTATGAAAATTAATGATAATGATGAAAAATAAATAATCATAAATTTTGTAGTTAGGACTGACCTCCTATTATTTAATTGTTAAAGACATAGATGTAAGCTTGATGTGGAGTGCAGTAGGAGTAAGGGTGTAGTGTAAATTATAAAGAGATTTGTAATACAAAGAAAGAATTTTTTTTGCAGTTAATAATAACAGTGTCATTCATATTAATATTACTTAGGTCAATTTTTATCCTGCATGATAAGAAAGTGTACCAATCATATTTTAGTCCACGGTGCACATGATATAAGCAAGGGTCCAAAATGGAATATTCGTATATCTACCTTGTAATATGATTTTGGCCTAGAAAAATTGCACCATACCTTACAAAAATGGGTTACTAAAATCCTTGAGGGGAATTCCCCTTTTTAAAGGATTTGGGGAACCTGTAAATGTAAGTAGACAAAATTTATCAATATTAAATAAGACACCAAATCAATGTTCCTAAAATTAAAAATGATATAAGAAATAATGTGCTTATTTGAAACCCAATTTCTTACTTGTAGCTGCATCAATAGCTAATTAGTAATGAGACTCCAAATACTTTAAATATTCGTTAGATAAAATGTCCTTTGTTGTGGCAGGATCCACATCTTGTGTGGTAGTCCTATCAAACGTTGAATGTCTTCAAGGGTCATTTTAAAGAATTTTTTGTGTGATGGGAGTTGAATGGAAAAGTACAATAATAACTGTTATAGGTTGATAGAAGGTTGCTGATTGTTTTGGTGTCTGAAGGAAATTAGGCCTTATAAACTAGCCATGTGAAACTAGAAGCATTTATCCATTGTGAACATGAATTGGGATCTGATAGGAGTTTGTATAGTTGAGTAAATACAAGGATCTTATAAGAAAACTTACGAATTTGAGGTTGTTCATGTGGGATTGTGGGGACTTTGGAAATGACCTTCCTTATCGACATTTTTGTAATAAATCGAATAGACCTTCCTGTTTAGAGATTACATGTTTGGTCTCTAGAGATTACTTGTTTGGACTCTTGAGATTACTTGTTTGGATTCCTATTTGGAATTTGGAGATGACCTGTTTAGACTCTTGGAGATGGCTTTATTTTGTGGGTTTGTGGGTTGATTATCGGTGGACAGCAAAGGTTGTTTTATCATTTATTGTAAAGTGAAAATGAATAGGATCGATGTATTTATACATGGAATTGGCAAGAGTGTTATTGGCTAGTAGCATACATAATGCTACTAACTAGTAACATATATAATGCTACCAACCAATAGCAAACATAATTCTACCAACTAGTAGCATACATAATGCTACCAAACGGTAGCAAATAAAATGCTATCGGTTGATAGCATACAAAATGCTACTAGTTGGTAGCATTCTGCAATCTATCATCTGGTATCATATAGAATTTTGCCATACGGAAGCATACAGAATATTAACACTTTGTATCATACATATGGTATTGATCAGTAAAATTATGTATATTACCGACATGTAGTATTTTATATTATGTCGACTGGTAGCATTCTACATGTTACCAGTTGGTAGCATTCTACATGTTACCGACTGGTAGCATTTTATATGCTACTGACCAATAGAATTGTGTATGCTACTGGCTGGTAGCATTTTGTATGTTGTCGGTTAGTAGCAATTAGCATGCTACCAACCGGTATAATTCATCAACCTTTCCCTGAATTTTGCAAAATATTCACCATCCCCACAAAAAAAATTACTAAGATTCGTTTTACTTTCAAAAGTGGTATTTCAAACTTCACCAAATAGTTTCTACGTTTTTTTAGAGGTACCCTTATAATTGACCTTGGTTCCGACCACCCTAGGTGGTCAAACTCTCAACTACTAAACCAATATCATGTTTCACTACATATCCTTGATGTCAAATAAATCCTCATGTAGTTCTCTTAGGTTCTCTTGCAAGTTTGTAAAGCTAACCAACCCCCTAGGGACACCCTTATGTCTCTTAAGACAAAGATAGCAAGTTAATTACATATTAGATAATGTAACTAATACAATAGTAATGAGAGATGAAGTGACTAATCTATGTTACATATCCATTGCGTTGAGTGAAACCCTTTTGTAATGCTTTAAGTGAATTATCTCTTGCTTAAAACAAGACCCTATGATCTTTGCATGTCTGTACATTGGTGAAGCTAGATTCTTTCACCTATTTGAGTGTGTTATACTTGTAGTATGAACTATCCTAGATGTTGTGCAACTGATTTAAGAAAATTTAGGATCCCTTTGAGTGATTTTGGAATGATTTTTTTCAATAGGATCTTGTAACAATGTGAGTTGAGTTATAATGTGATAATGACTTTCTTATATAGTATTTCGTCAAAGACATTATGATGAGGCCGACCCTAGGAAGATGCAATGACCCAAAGGATAATTTAGAATTAAAAGAAATGTTATTCATTAAAGGGGTGCAGAACCATATAGGTCAGCCAAGACTAGACACCACATCCCGACCCTTTGTATGGTTTTAAAGAACAACGAGAAACTCCTAAATTGAAAGTTGCACAATGGATATCATATGTTTAATACCTCTTTGATTGAATAATATTTTTATATTTGTCTACAGAAGATGTTGTAGAGATAAAGAAGTTGTAGAATGGCTAAAGAGATGATGAGATTGGATTCTAAAGCTGAGTTTTTTCTTAGCAAGGATACAAGGTAAGACATGGCATTACACAAGGACAAGTTACAATATGTTTAGTGTCTACATTTTCCCCCTTTAAGTGTATAATTGTAAATCACATGCTTAAAGGAAAATTATACCTTAGATTGTGTGCACACTTTGCCTTCACTTTAAGGGACTTCGTGATTTTTTGGTGCTGGCATACTCCATGATGAAACCTATAACACCGAGTGTATTCAATTTCTATGATATAAATTAAACTTTAAACCAAAATATAGATGGTGCAGTGTAACATTGAATCATTGAAAAAGTAATCAAAGGAGATGAAAAACATGGAAAAAGTACACATTTTTTAAATAGAGGGAGGATATCTCATTGTTTCCATGACTTGGAGGGTTGGAATGTGATTTGGAGATGTCAGAGGATTGGGGATGATCAGGCCCTAATGTTGTTTCATAGGACTGAGTGAAGGAGGAAGGATTAGACTATGCAGAACCAATGTGCTTCAATGTCTTCCCCATTTGAGAATGTGAATAGAGAAGAGGAAAGATAAGCTACGAAGTTTGCAGTTTTAATTTGACACTTTCATTTATTGATAAGTTGGTGAGAGAATGGGAAAGATCAGTCTACAAAGCAAGAAAGTGGACGCTTTAAGCAGACAACAAGTGATAATGTTTCATAGCAAGATATGTGTTATGCACCGTGCATGAAGTAGCACGGCTTGAAATCTTTCTAAGATGTAATGAGACCTTCACAACTTGGAGAAATGCTTCATGGTGATGTGCAAGAAGATAATACAACGAGGTATAGACAATGGGAAGTGGCATGGAAAGAGGGGAGAGACCAAACTGAAAGAGGGGGAAGCTTCGCATAATGACATCATTATCTCTTTTACAATGTAGCTCAAAGTAGTGCAGCCCAAAATAGAGTAGTGTGGCTTGGTTCAAGCATAGTAAAATAAGCTAAGGCATTTACATGATGTGTGGCAATGTAAAATGGTTAACAAAGACAGAAAAATAAAACAATGCCACAAAATACTAAAGGTTCACAAAAAGGGTATAAGTGCCTTTTCTTAGGATCAAAAGGTTAACCAAATGAAACAAGGGGAAATTTTGGTTTAACAATTAGTACTATATGGCCTTATAGAGGAGGTTTTTAGGGATGATTTTAATTCAAGAATTTTGTCGAGGATTTTTCTTCAAGATGTTTTGAGGAATTTTGTCTCCATAACTATGATTTTTAATAGACGCATATGTGTGACATTCGTAGACATGGAGCATTGATCTTGGTTGACACTGATTGTGTAATGTTAACCACCACCTCTAATTAATTAATTGGTGCACATCATGTGCAAAATACAATGCATCAGTTATATTATTAGAGCTTTGGACTTAAATTTAACCCCCAAAAGGCATTTACATTCTATCTTATCAATGTGTCTTTTGACATTTAAAAGCACTGCAAAAAATTGTGCACTTCACATATACTCGTTATCTATCGATGAGTAAACACGCCAGGAATTTATATTAAAAATCATTCCATTTTCATTTTATTGTGTGTTGTTGTCATAACACTACCACATCATCAAGAGTCAAAACACCACTACATCAAGGAATGAAACACAACATTGTCACAACATACCAATATTAATGGCATCACAACAACATTTCAGGATACCATATTAGTGTGAGACAATTTTAGACATGGGCCCCACCTTTGGGACCACCATAGCCTCCAAAGAATCATGTATGTACACTTTTCTACTTATGTCATTTTATAAAGTTTAATATATGTTATTTCACACCCACATTTGGCATCAACTTGTAAAACGGAGAGGATTACTTAACTCGCATTACACTCTAAGTCGCAATGAGATTCAAAAAACTTTCGATGCATAATGAACCAAGAAGAAAATCCCAATTTAGTTCGTTTGTTTTTTATGTGTTTACGGTTACTTACCTCTCATCACTCTATCAATATCAATGATAGTTGAGGAAACATTGGCACAACAATTTATATGCATCAAAAGTTTATTTTATCAATTTTTCAATTTATTTGATGCAATGTGCCCAAGTGTTTTTGGACTTTGCATTGTTGTTTAAAGAGCACTAAAAGAGTTGAGGAATCCTCATCACAACGCAATATAAGCATTGAAAATTGTTTTTAATGATTTTTTTATTCATGTGAATTAATGCACCAAGAGTTGAGAAGAATCGCGTCAACATTTTCAAAGCGATAAGAGTCATAACCCTCTGAACATCAATCAATAATATAATATTAGTAGCTTTTTCCATCATAAACAAGAATGAAACCTAGAACCCTCGACACATCGCATTGTTTTACATGCATAGAAAAGTGCTTCTGTCAAAAATTAATGCATGCGATGCAACATGTTAAAGTGTTCATTGAATTGCACCATTATTGCAAGAGCAACACGAGTTTAGTAATCATTGGTACACAAATTATATAGTTGTAGTTTGTTTTCAAATTCCTTAGTAGCACATTTTTAGTGTGGCTTATCACATTTAATGCACAAAGATAATGTGGCCCCTATTACCATTACATGATGGTGTGTTGGAGTTTGACGACTCCCTACCTCATGTAAAAATAACATGAAACTTTGACATTGGTGCACCCATATATGTTTTAATCCATATATGGTCTAGGCAAACATGAACAATTTCGCCTAGTTAGACAAAACACTCATAATTGGAAGAAGAAGATTGTAGTTTGCCATCCAAACTAGGAAAGAGTATAATTTTTATTGGGTGAACTGGCAAGGACTTTTACAAGGGTGGTGAGAATGGTCATATGTGGAGACGATGAACCAAACATCCTTACAGTGGCATTTGTGGTCAAGGCCATCATATGAATGAATTATTGGAACTAGTACTCAAAAAGGAAAGCAAGATCAGAAAAGGTGTTAGCATTGTCCGCACTACAAACAAAGAAGAGCCAAAGGTGGTGGTTATTACAATAATGCCCATGTGAGTAGAGGTGGACCCAATGTTAAAGATGCCAATTACGTTTGGCGATGCATGGAAATTGGCAACACCAATACAAGATAAGTGCTACAAGTGCAAAGGCAACAAAGCAACTATTGCGAATTAGCTAGTGTGATGGTAGAAAGAGATCCTAGCACTAGTAGACTTTGTTTGTGACTTATCACTTTTTCGGAATTTCTAACGAAAACTTTGCGACTCAATTTTATTTACGTAAATTTGTGTAAACCAACTCAAGGATATCGTAAATTTTGTTTTAAAAAAATAGAAAACAACTAAAAAATAGCATCGATATATGAAATTTGAAAGTGAATATCAACATTTGAGTCAGAAAGTGATGAATATTTTCCCACATTTTTTTAATACATTTGCCTACAAAATTCAAAATTCTTACACAATGTCAAATTCCACATTTTTGGAGAAAACTTACCTCCAAAATGTCAACACAAATTTTTTAGGCAATTGTGTCAATATTTGCAACATATGGCACAAGTTAGAAAAATAACATTCCATCATAGGTTATCAATAATCCCAAACATGGAAGAGACGGTAAGGGAATTTTGACTCTAGAGATGTGCATTTACAACTATTGGACCATTTGATGAAATGTGTAGATAAAATAATTATAAATTTATATCTATATCATTTATTAAAAAACTTAAAAGAACGCGCAATCACCCCCCACACACACACAAAAACACATGCACACACATGCACACACATGCACAAAACCTTAATGATCCTATCAATTAGGATACACCTCTTATCTCCTACCTATAATATCAACCATTTATATTTTACATGTTATAAATTCCAACCAACAAACTAACCTTTGAATTTGACTAACCAATTGCTTGTAATAAGTTAAAAATAATAAACTTATCTTACTTAATATGATTTACTAATTTCTTAACATTCCCCTATTATTACATTATAGTTCAAAATCAAGGTGACAAGAAAATCAACTCCGCATGTGAATCAAAACATACGCGTATTTTGACATGGTTACCCCTCAACATAATATAGCCTTGCTAAATATTACATACAAAGGAAACATACTCTCACCAAACATTGTTGAGGGAGTTGGTCTCAACAATTATGTAAATATGGGCACTTACTATTCATAGCAACACAATATGTAAATAAGTACCCACACAACTCACTACCTAAAAATAGCAATGATACTAGGATTCGCTACCAATGCTCAAGGAGATTTGTCCTTTGATAGACATCATCATCACTGTTGAAAATTGGCCTCACTACATCTTCTACTGGGGAAAAATCTCACTTCAACTCCCCCTTAGGTGGGAATGAGCCTTGTCAATCAGCATTGAGCTCATTCTTCAACATAACCTTCACTAGTGATCATCTTCTTCAAATGTAGTCATCTTGAATGTAGATGCTATAAAAATGATAAACCAATGTCAAGCTAATAACAAGCTCAAGTGTGGTAATTATCCTCTATCCTCTCATGTGATCCTCATCCTTCCTTTTGAAGATAGCTCAATTAACTTTTTGACAAATTTGGTAGTATTATTACAATAAGAAATGGATTCTCAACGACCCCTTCCCTACCCTCTCTCCATCCTTCTCATTCAATGAAAGAAAATGTAAAGGTATCTAAAATGCACCCATATACTAACAAAATACATTTAAGAATCTTGACAAACGACCTCTCAAATAAAGAGAAAAACAAAATTAATACAACCTTTTAGGTAAGATTTGAAGGTAATACTAAACTTATTAAAACTAGAAACCTATGGGACATAACATTGAATGTTCAGGTTTATAATCTTATACCTTGCAAAATGTTAATATGTTACATTCCCGTCTATTGGAAAGAGAAGATAAATTAAATTTTCAGTTAGGTGGTGATATCAAGAGCATTTATAGAATAGTAAAATGAAAAAATAAAATAAAATACATTCATACAAGGTGTAAGATTGATATATAAACCCAAACATATAATCATGATTACATGATGATTTTATATGTAATATTTGAAAGCATGCTTGAAAATAGTGTTGGAAGCATTTTAACAAATTTTCATGGAAACTCAACACAAGTAAAATATTTAAAAAATTCAATCCTACCCTATAAAAAAAATTAAGATACATTTATACAAGGTACAAGATTAATATATAAACCCAGACATATAGTCACAATTATGTGATCATTTTCTATGTAATATTTGAAAGGGTGCTTGAAAATGGTGTTGGGCGCATTTTACCAAATTTTCACGGAAAACTCGGCACAAGTAAAATACTTAATAAATTCAAATACTTGCCTATTGTGCTACATTTTGGGTATGTCCCAAATTTCTATTTTACTTTTTAATGATTTTCACTTTGGCCCCTATGTAGGTGAATTCAATCACTTGAGGGGATTCAAGGGTAGGAATCTAATATAGATCTAATGATGCTCAGGGGCAACACTGGTTTCGTAATAATGGCAGCAGGGTTGATTAGTGGTTGTCTCAAGTGGTCCGCCCCTCTAGTGAGTGATGTCAAACCCAGACTATTTGGGGATCACTGCCAAGGCCCCCTCCCTAAACTATCTTATCTATATGTAGCATCTTTGGAATCAATATAGTCGTTTAGAGTATAGATAGGACCCATCCCGATAGTAACGGTTGGTCAAGCAACTCATAGATAGATATTGTGCTCAACCCCCTATCCCTATAAGGCAAGGGCTGATCTGAGCCATTAAGAGTATTTTTGTTTCTAATCCACCTCGCCCTATATTATTGGGTGCTTGAGTCAATCTTCACCCCATGTTTTTAAATAATGTAAAAAAATTGTTCTTTCTTGACCCTTGTTGCACATTTGTACTTTTGGGTGTTACTTCCACCTAGGCTGAATTTTTAAAACTCATTTCTTCCAAGATCATCATTTGTTCTATCATTGGGTATGTCAATGCACCCAATGTCTCACTTCCACACCATACTATAATTTGTTAAGTTAACATGTAGGCCACAAAAGTATTGATGCAAACATATATACTACTTCAATGCTTACACATGCATGGGCTGCTGCACTACCCTTAACTAAATATATGCTAAAATTGAAATTACCCACAATTATTTTTATTTGTATACACCAATCATCTAGTCTAATCTTTATTAGAGAGTCGCTAGATAACTACGGAAATATCGGAGTGTATTACTAATTTTACTTCAAAGGATACACATACATGTTTAATGATCCTATTGTTTATGATTTTTCTTTTACTGCCTAATCCACAACTATTTCTTACAATGGATTTAATATATAAAACATATTCTACTAAAACCAACTTCAAACTTACTGGGTTTAATATATTAATTACTATGATTTTATTATTCCTAATAGCATTCTCTCATAGTCGTTGAAATCTTGAATAGCATAGGGAGTGACATACCAGAGCATTTGGTGAACAAATAAAAAGCATCTTGTGAACAGCTTTATTGTTTCTAACACTATACATGGGCATGGAATGCCTAGGATATTTAACGCTATGAATACAAGCCATAGGGATGAAACCAACCTACGAATGTAGAATCTTTATACATCAGGTAGGACTACGAATGGACTAGTTGTAGTTGCAACAAATAATTGATATGTTAAATAGCAAGGTGAAGGAGATATCCTGGGAAAATAGAAACAAGATGACGTGTCCTGCTAAGCATTAGAAGGTAGTACATGCTAAATAAGGAAAGATGACAACACAAAGGCGAAGTGTGGTTAAAGTACATGCTGAAGTGTAGCACGAGGAGCCGTGGGAAGGGCTGACCACAATACAACGACCACAACTATTGGAAAGAGTCATTGGCAAACCCCTGGCCTCCTTGATGAACTAGGAATTTTGACAAAAAATTGCTAAGGTACCAACGTATGTCGAGAAATGTTGGCTTTGGAATTTGGAATTTTGAATTTTGAATTTTGCTTAGCATAGAGCGCGTAACTGTCTCATTCAAGCATTGGTGATGTGTGTCAAATGGGTTTTCAGCCAACGCAAGGTTGAGCATCAGAAAAGAACTGAGAGGAGACGGTGCCAAAGGTGGGCACAGATCGGCCAAAAGATTAGTTGTTGATTAGATATTGACTGCAACAAAACTTATGGAGTGACAGCCAGGTAATAGTTACATATGACAAGTATCAAAATGCTTGCAGAGGATATTTGAATTATTTTGTATGGAAAAGCTATAAGTAAACTTTGATCGTGTAAGTACGGGTGTCATATAATTGGTTTCTATTAATTTGGAAACTTTCCTTGGCCAAATAAAAATAAATAATTAATAGCTTTCTGAGCCCTTGAAGGGAAGATTAAAGAGACAGGGTTACATCTTTTTGTCTGTTTTTTTTTACTAGTACATCTACAAGAACAAAATGTCCACATTTATTGAAATTACTATTTTCTAACAAATTGAAACGTTTCTTTTCTTTTCATACTTTTTAAAAATTCTAAAGCAGGGTCTATATAATGTTTAGAGATTATCTTGTACACCATTTTCTGTTTCTTCTACTTTTTATGTTTTTTCAAAATCTTATAACGTTTAGACATCATTTTGGTTGTAAACCACTTCCATTTCTTCTACTTTATAGACATTATCTTTGGTTGTAAACCACTCCCATTTCTTCTACATTTTGAAGCACAACAGCAATTCCAATAGGAAAATGATCGAGTGAATACAGTCATGCCCAGGAAAATGTTGGAGGTAATGCCCCACTTCATTAGTACAACAAAACACAATGTCAAGGGAAAAACCAGCCTGAATAAACTCATAGAACAGGGAGAAATATAATGAAATTATATTTAAATTGAAAATGGAAAGGCCTGTAATCTGCTTTAAAAAAACTAGAGTCAGAAATCCATTTAACTTCAAGCAACAAAATTGTGAATAGTAAACTCAATTTAAGTCAACACAGATTTTAAGTTAAACAATGCAAGTTTCCTTATAAAAAGGCAGTTTTAGAGCGCCTAGAAATAAAAACATACAACTCTCCCTAGATTCACATCTACTTAATCTTCTTCTTTGGTCGGAGCTGTTCAAGCAAGAAATAAATAGGCATCAGAAACTTGGACCACAAAGAATTAATTATACATCATATCAAATAAAAGAGACCTTCCATAAAAGACAAATTCACTGCAGTCAAATGGAAGTAATGGTTCGATTGATCTCACCTGGTTACTGTGCCCACACTTCTTTTTCCTGCAATTAACAGCTCTTGGGTGCAGCCGAGCATAGCACCTAAAGAAAAAAAGGTAACATAAAAGCTTAGAACACAAAATTATCAAAGACCGGTTGAAATCATAATGTCATTTCTGGGGTTAATATCCACTCAATCTGCATGATCCATCCTTCATGAGAAGTCTAACATCATAGTGTTCGACTTGTTGCAATTGTGCTCATATCAAATTGAAAATTGAACAATTTTAATTGAAACTTTTAAAGACATGGTTGTTATCAAGTTACATGGTTTTAGTTCTATAAACTTCATCTAAGCCAAAAAAAATTAGGATATTTTAAAAAATTTATAAGTTTGGCATTTTGCATTGCGTCATAATATCATTTATGGGGTTCATATATACTCAATCTTCATGCCTCATCATTCATGAAAATGTTAACATCATAGTGTACTATTCCAGCTCAACTGCAATCAAATATGCCTTTTAAATTTGTTTTAATTTCTTGCTCACTGTTAACACGAAATTTATTTTTGGACATCCTGATAGAAGTAATTAATAGCTTTGATAACTCATAACAATATAGCAAAACAAATTGGACAAGGTACCTTGTTAAAAGATAAGGTTGATTAAAGGTGAATACCTTGCCCTGGCTCAGTGGTGCTTCTAGTTAAGCTGACATAACTGTTTTTTTTCCCACAGGGTAAATCACCCTGCTGGGAAAGAAGTTGCTAGCTGCTGCAAATGCTGCCCCTTTGACTTTGTCCAATATTGCTGCACCACGTACCTCCCTCTGCTCATGCTGTTTCATTTTCAATTTTATATGAAGACAGTTGCAATAAGAGAGAGGAGGAAGCAGGGAAGGGGAGTGGGGTCTGCAACTGTACATATTAGGCTTGGGATTGGGAGGATTTGTGAATGAAACCTTTGCTCTCCTCCTTCAACACCTCCTGGACTCTATTTCTTCTACTCCTGTGTGTGTTATGCACTCAAACCTAACACTGCAAATTTTCGTGCTCTCTCAGTCTAAAATCCATTGGCCTTCGAGAAGTTCCACTTTTGCTCCCCATCGAGAAAGTGCTCTCAGACACAGCACAACCTTTGCCCAGCAGTGTGTTGAAGTTAAATTTAGAAATAGCTTGCAGGTTAGATCTGTATCGATTGAAGTCCAGGGTGGGAAGAAAAAATTTAAAAATTGGACCTTGAACAGGCGGGCCTTTAGATGGAGATATTGTTTTTTTCCATTGGCATCTGGCTGCAGTTGCCCTAAAAGGATGGGAAGGCTTCACGTTTTGAAAAATCTTACAGTGGCTTTGGAAACAAAAAGGGCACAGCTCGGCCTGCTTGGTTGGAAGGGGCTGAGGAGCACCACCATCTGGTGGAGCCAGTTTCTACAAAGTTGCCCACTGATCTTAAGAGTGACCTCAGGACACATCCATGCAGCTTCAGTCACTAGAAGTTGAGAGTGAACTCAAGAATCCATCTATCTTAAAGGAACATTTCCCTTCAGTCGCCTTTGAGCTTTTGTCTTTTGGAAGAGCTTTCAGAGACCTCTAAAGAAAGGGTGGATCAAGGTCAAGAAAAAAAAAGATAGCGGAAAATATAATTATTTTTCAGCAATATGAATCTTAGTCGTAACAAAGGATTGGGTTCGTTCTACCATTTCATAGTTAATAATGAAGATAGTGTTGATGAGTCGTATCATTGTAATTTGATCAGCTGTAATGCCTTCAGTTTTGTTTTCTTATGTCTGGGAGCAGGCCTCAACTATGATCCAGCATTTATTCTATTTTCCGTTAAAATCAATAACACGCCTCACTTTACTCATCAATATTTTATAGCCATAATTCAACTATGATCTGGCATTCATTCTCTTTTCCTTTGAAAGTGGCAGGGGCCCAATAGAACCCCTCATTTTTCTCATCAAGGTATTATAACTTTTGTTAAAATTTACATATGTCAGCATTCTAAAATGCACCACAGCCTTTCAAAATAAACAGCATTGTTTTCTTAAAAAGCTGCATATCGTTATAGATTGCCCTTTGATTTCCCCAGCTCACCTTCCTTTTTAGTTCAGGCTTCAATTCAATAAATGAAGCATGAGAAAATTAATAAATGTTTGTACCCTGCTAGATGCAAGGAAAAACATGAACATGTTACCATTTTTTTAATCTAGCATCCAAAATGTGATTCCAAGAAAAAGTATTTCAGGCAGCTGGAAATCAATTTTTCAAAAGATTCCTTCACCAAAGAGATGGAAAGAAAACAAAATAAAGGGAAAATTTAAATGGTCGCTTCTCTAATTTGTTAGTAGGCAACGTTGAAGCCCATTACATGATTATTAGATTAAACACTACATTGCAGGGAGACACCCCCAACCACCATATTTCTGTGTAGGGATCTTTCCAAAACAGAAACAGATCTCGTATGGTCATGAACAAGGGAAAATTTAAATGGACACTTCTGTACTTCGTTGGTAGGCAACATTGAAGCCCATTACACAATTATTAGATTAATCACTACATTGCTGGGACACACACACAACCCCCATTTTTCCATGTAGGGACATTTCCAAAACAGAAACAGAACTAGCACGGTCAGAACAGTCCCGTCGTGTTTCATAGAGAAACTGCTCCACCGGGTCACAAGAAAAACCCAAAAAATAAAAAAAGACAATGCAAATAAACAGTGAAACCCGAATTTACATACATGGAGCTGCAGGTTTTTAGGAAAATCTAGATGATCTATTCTAGAATCTAGATTATAATAATGTACATGTGAAATTTTAAGCATGTTGAATATTTTGAACTTTAATGAATACAAAATATTTTTAGTGCATTTTTTTATATTTCAGTGTCATTTTGTACACAAAGGTTTTTTGAGAATCAGCATTTCCACATTTCAGACGCAATACCCATTTATGTTTCCTGGCAACCTAGGATTAACATCCTAAGCTTCTCTAAAACTCTGCCTTTGTGCCTTAACATGGCATAAGGTCATCATTCAAATGCCACAATGGAGCACAAAAACAAAATCATGCACATTGCTTTTTTTGTTGCTACATGATCTTTAATTGTGCTCAAGGCTCTACGCGAGTGAGACAAAATGAGATGTTCACAATGTCTTGAAGATACTACAAGCTAAAGGAGGAGATGTAATAATGTTTGATAATCTTCTTGGCAACTAAGTTTTGTAACTACTACAAGCCTCTAAATTTGTAACTACTACATATAATATCGTAATTTAAAAGCAATATGAATTACAACCTAAGTTATCAGTACTCTTTTGACACATTTATTAAATCATGAAAACAAATGACACTACACACTACTTTAATAAATATATTAAATCTTAAAGACAGGCACCATACAGAACTTCAATAAAATTAATTGATCCTTAACAACTAAACAATACTATACACAAGTTTAATAAATTAACACGTCCTAAAATCAAAGAACAAAACTGTAACCAACTTTAATTATACATCCTAGAAAACCAAACACTATGCACAATTTTAATAAACTTTTTCCACAAGGACTGCCTTCGTGACCAGAATCTACCTCATCTCCAAAAATATATGGTACTTTCTTTTACTTCCCCATGACAATTACTCCTGCAACAGTGACGTAAGCTAATACCATCTATGTCACCAGAATCAACCTCACCTCAACAGATCTAAGCAATTTGTTACTTTGAACACCAGGATATTATTAAAATGGGTCCACCCTGGTATAGCCATGTCCTTCAATGGCATACCCAGACCACCCTGAGCATGCCTGGAGCCGGTCGGTCAGAGGAACTGCCATGCCCTGCCCGGGGATCTTACTCCTCGCAGTTGTGATCCTCTCCCGAGATCGACCTCTGGTTCCCAGATCTAGATAGGGGGCTTCACTCACCCCAATCAAATCTTTCTCCAGGGGGCACCAGGACCGGAATAGGTGTTAGCCTGGGTACCAGTATGCCCTCCGAGAGCAAACAGGCATTGTAGGTTTAGAGCCAGAAAATCGGTAAACCTTTTTTGTGTAAAAAAAGAAAATTATTGTGAAATGAGCAGCACTACAGTATATCATATTAACTGTCCTCTGCAGATGCTCTGTAATGTCCCTTTTTCAGAATTAATTAATTCTGGATACCCAAAGCCTACTCTTACTATTTTCCGTAGATTAAGGGAGAAATTAAAAATGGAAAAAAATTAATTTAACTAGTACAAGGGTACTTTTAAGTTTTATATTTTAATTGGAAAAAGGACACTTAAATTATATTTTTAATCCAAAAAAAAGCAGAAATAAAATAAAATAATAATAGAATGAAGAACTTCTGTCATGGGGTGCTAAAAATAGAATAATAATTAAATAAAACATTCTCTTATGGGGTGCCAAAGATAGAATGGGCTGCGATGAACATCAAGATCCTATTTTTAGGATAGAGAGAGGATAAAGCAATTTCATATTGCTTATTCCTATTTTTAGAAAGGAGCGCCAACATGGGAGAGAGGATAAAGCAATTTTATATTGCTTAAGTTATTCCTATTTTTAGGAGACGATGCCAACTTTGGAGAAGTCCTCAGAAGTTATAAAAGCAGATTTGGGGTTTATTATTACATCATCTTAGAAATTTATCTATTTCTGTCTGCGAGTAGATTCAGCTTCTACATCAGCAATAGAGGATGAAATCCCTCATTTGCATACCATACAGGTTTGACAACGGAATCCCTCGTATCTAAACTTGGCAGTTCCATTCAGGGATTGGAGTGACCAATCACAGTACAAGTGTTCAACCAGTTCGGCTAGGGCACATTTTTCAGGCTTGATTCTTCATACAGAACAGCATGTACAGCTAGGGCTTCAGTATCTAGGGGCAGCTTTCAACCAAATCAGTTTGCATGCTCTTCTCTTCCATCTATCTTTCCATTTAGATCTTCAATTGCATGTACGGGTATGTTACCAAGATGTATCAGCCTGAATTTTAAAAAATAATAATTAAAAAAAAAAACTTGAAAAATTTGCCATTTTTGGAAAGGGTCCGAGAAGATGTAGCAGCAAAAACTTGGATGAGCCATAACTTTCATTCTGTAGCTCCGTTTCAGGTATCGTTTTCTCTAAAAGTGTATATTTTCTCGAGCTCTACGCATTGATGGCAATATTTTTCTTATTTTCATAAAATCCATTTTTGCATCTTTTTGGACCAAGCAACTTCTGAAAGAATCTTCTGAATTTAATTTTATTCGTTTTGTATATACTGTACATTATTATAAATTTATAGTTAATAGTATAACTTGTCTTTTATCTTGTTTTTCATATACATAATGTGTGGTTTATAATTAAATTCCATGTTATGTTAAAGAAATGGTCCCAATATGCAGATTTCTGGAGTGTTACCTTATACCCAACATAGTCAAAGAGTGGGAATACACAAACTGTAAACCCATGGGTAGCATTTTTCTTTAAATTTTAATATATATTTATACTTTTTAAAAAATTTAAATATATTGTGCGAGGTTTCTGGGGTATTACCTTGAACTCAACATAGTGAAAGAGTGGATATACACGAACAGTAAACCCATGAGTAGCATTTTTCTTTAAATTTTTATATATATTTATAGTTTTTAATTTTTTTTAACATATTGCCAGATCATACCCGCAGCTTATCATACCAGGGGGGTTTAAAGAAAATTGGCATTTGGTTTTTAAAAAATTGGCATTTCAGTGTACTGAACCCATACCCATATCCTAGCAGCCTAGACAAAAGTCTCACGGAATCTGTTTCCAGAGCCACACGGTCTTAAACATAGATTCAGAGATGAAGTGAATCGCACGGCAACAAACTATAGTTGAATAGAGAGAATTTTTGACCTATTAGGTGAATGAACCTAGTGTAATTTTTGTCGAAAAACTGGACAGAGATGAAGAATACGACTCAAAGATAAAACAGATATAGCATGTTTCCTGAAAGTGACAGTATAGGGCATTGCTACTTTGAGGTTGAGAACCCCTCGGAGAGATTATACGATCAAAGGCCCCGATGGCCTACTCATCTAGCCCGGGCCCCCTCTCCCCTCTCTCTATATTTTATCTTATCCATCTCTATCTAGGGGCAGCTAGGCTATATATCGGCAATAGTCACCCCCCCCCATACGGGATAGGGGATAAGGGATAAAGGGGTCTATATGTATTGTATCTAGTAGGGCCCCCCAATGTAGACAAGAATCTATATATGGCCACCTGCCTATCCTATATACCAGTGATATACTCAAAACAGTAGGGCATCCTCTAAACAGTAGGGTGTCACCATCTCACCGTCCCCTATCTATATAGGCCCAAAGTCTGGTTGAGCACACAAGATCTCTGCAAGATATAGATAGATTAGATAGATAGATAGCAGTGTTAAGTAGGGACGCATCCCCTAGATTTTGGTGACGTCCCGGACATTTCGGGAGCTTGCGGACTTGGACGGGACATCCCGTATTGTTTTTAAATCTTTCAAAAAAAATCTGATGTTTTTGCTTTTGAAAAGCTGTTATTTTTACGAAGAACATTAAATTGTAAACTTGAAAGTACCTGAATAGAGATTAAATCCCTAAATTTCATTGAATAAAGATTAAATATTCAAATATTAATATTTTATATATTATTTTAATATCTATCCCCTTGCCGTCCCCAAAATGTGGAAAGTTTTTCCATCCCGAAAACCTCATCTCCCTGTCCCCCCTGTCCCTGAGACTTAGGTGACTATGGTAGATAGATAGATAGATAGATAGATAGATAGATAGGCGGGCGAAGCTAACCTAGTGTATATTTTATCAAAAAACTGAACAGAGATAAAGAATATGACTCAAAGATAAAACAGATATAGCATGTTTCCTGAAAGTGACAGCTAAAACCTAAAAAATGCCAAGGGTTTAGAGCTAGAGAGCAATTACGCCCTTATTTGTTATGTAAAAAGTAAACCAGAAGAGTAAAATTTGCAGCACTAGAACAAATCATATTACTTATCCCGAGGATGGTACTGTATAAAACTCCGAGATATGAACCTGATATAAATGGAATATTTTCCTTCAAATGTGAAGCGCTCACTTTTTTAGTATTAACTTTGAGAGTTTTGAAGTAGTTATATTGCCAAAAGGATACTATCATCTAGTCTAGATTTTTAAAAAATATTCTGAAATTTAAATTCGAAAACTAGAAATCAGACGGAAAAAAACGTAATCAAACGAACTCACTTTCTACAGATCATCTTGTCTTGATTGTACTTCCTGGCCAGTGCCATCAAAGAAGGCTCGATAATTCCACCACGAAGCCTCAGAACAAGGTGCAGAGTAGATTCTGTAACACCCATTTCTCAAATTAGTCAAAATAAAGGCCCCACAACAAAAAAAAAAAGGACTGTAAGAACATTCCAACCGAAAACAGCTTGAAAAAAGGATCTGAATAACACAAAATGCGAACAACTTTCGGGCTAAAATTGTTCGCAACCGTAACGCAAAGCAATATACTAGCCTTTCTGAATATTGTAATCAGCGAGAGTACGGCCATCTTCCAGCTGCTTTCCGGCGAATATCAGTCGTTGTTGGTCCGGTGGGATCCCTGGAAAAAAAAAATTAAAACAAAATCAGGCGTACCAACAGCTAAATTGGGTGCGAAAACCCTAGATAGGGATTCACACTGTAATATGGTACACCATATGTTGTGAGACGAGCAGATTCACAGATTTGGAGGTCTTGAACGTTTACTATTTACCTTCTTTGTCCTGGATTTTTGCCTTGACATTGTCGATGGTATCGCTGCTTTCAACTTCTAATGTTATGGTCTTGCCCGTCAGGGTCTTCACGAAGATCTGCATCTTGTTGGCTCCAACGAATCCTCCTCCCCGCAGAAAACCTGAGTCAAAATGATGTGATTAACTTTGCGTTGATAAGTAGTTGATGGTTTGTTTTTAGGGTTCTGCATTCCGCGTTTGGGGTTATTTTTCCAACAGCCGTGTGAAAGAGGGAAAAGAAGTGTTTTTATTTGATCTTAATAATCTCAGTTTTAAAAATGTCCCCGGTGTAGGTATGCCTCCATGTGGTACGAATCCCCTTGTAAGAATTAGAGATGTGACCAAGATAGGGTTGATATATATGGAATGCCTCTTAGCATAACCATCTCCATGGGGTGCTATGCTATAAAAGTCGTAAGGTGCATAATATATGTGGGTTTAAAGACCTTAATGTGTTTTATGAATAGCAACTATCTAGACTAGCAATCGCACGTGAGATGTGCGATGTTAACGCCGAAAGAGAAATAATGGTGAGGGGAAATGGGAATTGAAGCAAACAATAAAGCACCAAGTATCAATTACATATGTGGATGGCAAGTAAAGACGACCCAGGTGGATGGAGTGATGTTTTGTAAACAAAGTCGAAGATAGAGCATGAGCTCCATTCTGCACTCCCTTGCCTTTAAACTCACATCACTCTTGGCCACCACCCCTCCAATAATGACACATTGCTTACGCAGCTTGCAGACACCTTTCAAACTGCTTAGCCACTCCACCTCAAACATCTTCTTCTTTACTCTTTCTTCAATTGTGCATGCTTGGGTTTGAGGCATTTCAGGATGTTTAGAAATTGGACGCTTGAAGCTCACAAGTAAACATGCCAGGGATGCGACAATGCTCAAGTAATTTTCTTTGTTTGTCGCTCTTGATTCTCTTTCCTTAAATTAATTTTTTTTACAGGTTGATCGCCCCTTTCTTCGTCTGGAAAAGCACGAGATTTGTAAGCATGGGGTCAGAGGGGAAGTTCGAGTTCATTCCCAAATTGGAATCGCTAGGACCTGTTCAAATGAATACACCTGCTCAAAAGACCATCAATAAGACATGTTTTAATCCACAAATTTGCACAAAGCATGACTTATTGGTTGACGTAGAGAAAATTTGTGTTGCAAAAGATCCATAATCAACCTATTATGAGTCAGTCTGCCCGGGTGTTTTGAGAAATTGGTCTGGCAAAAAGAGAGTAAACGGGTTTCAACAAGTGAATATTGTGGTTTTCCAACTCGTCATCGATTGCTATCATTACTCACAGCTACCAAGCAAATACACGATTTCTTTTCTTTTTTTTGGTTTTTTTAATTCTTTATAGTACTTTGATGCTTTTACTACTCCTTTTGCTCACCCTCTTTTTTGCATCGAATGCTACAGTTTAGGCCTCCATGGATGACAAACTTGGTTTTTATGGTCACCACGGATTGAAATTTTTTGAGTAGGTTCTGAAAACCATATCCGACAACTACCCAAAAGGAGTTTATTAGAAATCCATCTTCAAAATTCTTCAGGGTAATGACATCTTGAGCACAGATGGGCTAGAGGGGGAGTGTGTCGTAAAGAGCATGAGCTTCGTTCTGCACATCCTCGCCTTTAAAATTCACATCATTCTCGTCCATTACTGTTCCATTGAGGACCAATTCATCTCTCGCGCCCATGTCCCATCGGTTGTTAGAAGGGTTGGAGCATTTCGCATGTACAAACGCCTTTCGACATAATGAAATTTTATGATTTCCAAGTTTTATATATATATATATATATATATATATATATATATATATTAGATTTATCCTAATGTTGTACGCCATTATAAATATTTTCTTGATATGACATGTTTAATGGAAGAGAACTACGGTTTTGCAGAGTTAGTAGACATTTTCGATTTTTTTCAGGGCATTCAATATAGATATTCCTTAGATTGATAACATTGCGGTTGAAAAGATATGATATGAATGGTATAGCTTCAAAAGTATTGTATCTTCTATTTTTTCTCCATGTATTTAATACATAAATAAAAGTTGAATGGGAAAAATAGACCCGTGTTAAACAAACCAACCACCCTAGTTAGGTGCTCTTCGAAACCTAAAGCAAAACATGGAGAGCGACGCATCCTAAGCAGCCTTTTCAGACCTGTCATTTTCCTTGCATAATAATAGAAGAAATTCATTTCAAATCATTGGATTAGGTCATCGGATTTGGCCGCCACATCGTCCAAGGGCAGGGACAAGTCAGATCAGAAGGACCATGAATCGCCACAACAATTTTGGGCTCACCCGCTTGTCACTGCTAAATCTTGGGCTGAGGTGGACAATGAAAAAGATTACTACGCCACATTTTTGTGGAAATGTGTGCTAAGTGTACGGTGGAGGAGTGTCCGCACTTCGTCAACCAACAACAAATGATCATCGATGGTCTGTCGCTTGTCAGGGGGAGGGGGCTTTCTCCCGGTGAATACGCCTTTTGGCATAAAATATCAATTCATCTTATTCCATAATTAGTAATTACCATGGATTTTAATCCACTATACTGGCCCAACAAGACTGGGAATTGAGCCTTGTCTAGTACACTGACAAGGAATTGGAAGATATTATGGCCTTAAACAACCAGGGTGTAATCCCCGTCCGACGCACTTTCCTTGCCATGGACGACGAAGCGTGGATTGACTCTTGCGTGCTCTTCTTGGATTTCACCTTAAAATCTATTTATATGTCTAAGCCAATCTATTTATATGTCTAAGCCAAACCCTCACGATGACAAGATTCAAACCTGCGACATAGAAGACAATGAAAACCTTTCTTCTTCTTTAGAGATGGATTCAATTTTTCACGTGAGGGATCCCAACACAAGGAATTTAGAGCTGGGAGAACGGCTCCTTGGCGAATAGTTTGACATCGATCTTGGCACAAATAGATAATTGTCTGTGATATGACGATCTGGAGCTCCTCGACAACTGTTCTTCTTGCACACTAGTTGACACGTTCAATCTCAAAGATACGAAGTCGACGTTGGAATAGCATAATGGCGAGGGCCTAACAACAGTGATGGTCATCTGACATGTGATAGGTAGTCTCCAATCACTGCGCGCCACGTGTACGATCGATAAATGTTAGTGCTTCGTCAACCAAATAAATTGTAATCGTTCATGCCTCTGTCAATTTTCAGAGGTGGAGGAGGCTTTCGCCCGTGAAAATTCCTTTTAGTGTAATAAGTCGAGCTTAATAAAAACATGAAAAATGTATCGTTAACAAAAAAAATTAAAAATACAATATACAAAACAAAACATTATTTATGTTCTTATATAAATATATACAAATATAATATATATATATATATATATATATTGAATAAATAAATATTTATTAAAAAACTATAAAACAAACCACTAGTAATAATGATATACATATAGAATAAATAAATAATAATAAAATATTACAAAACATGATTTATTTTAAATAAAAAACGGTTTATGGCCTGTTTTGCAGTGACCATATATAAAAATAGCACTATTTTGTATTTTTGGAGGGAAATATTTGAAATTTAGCCTCACCTAAAAAATGTTTCACAGGAAAAGGTGCCCGTCAAATTTAACCCCTGAAATTTCTCCATGCCCTGTTTCAGAGTTTGTATTTTGACATGGGGCAGGAGTGCACTGGCAAATGTAAATGACCGGGTTGGACACCTCTTTCCCATCGACTCTTCTCTACGAAAAGGCCGACTTCCATATGGTTTCATTCCTTCTCTGCGATCAGGGACTGATTGATCCAGAACCATTTCAGGCTAAACGTGATTTTTTGGGCTATGTTTAATTGCTATTATTAACACCAAGAGTTTCATAAAACGAACCGCCTAACTCCCCTACAAGCGTCATATCAAACTAAAACTTAAAAACAATCCTACCTTTGTTCTCACAAGCTGCACCATAGGCCCATTACAGAACCAAAATTCTGTACAAAACCAAAGTTGATCATAAAATACCTAAAACCAACCAGACCATTAAAAAACCAAGAAATGAATTCAATGTTCTTCATCATCCTTTATAGAAGAAAATGAATGATAAAATTCATAATGTTTGCAACAACTTACATATACATTATAAAATGTAACTACAAAGAACTTGTAACCCCAGGTTTAAACAAACATAATAAGAAAAAGCAACTCATTACTTACCATAAAAAAACTCCGAACATGTAATTACAAAGAATATGTAACTGGCGATGATATAAAATTTCGTCAAGGAAATATTAAGCTACCTTACACACCATCAATATAAGTTGTCATGCCTTACCTTTGACATTGACTAATCCCCCGCCATTATTATTGCCCTCTTCATTATTGTTCGGCATCAGTGTCGTACTGCCTTCGTCGGAGTTGCTCCTGCTGGGCTGCGGTACTCCGGTGCTATGAAACCGCAAGGGAAATCGAAAAGTGAACCTCCACCCACCGTCCCAGGTGGCTCCGCTAGAAGCACCATCGGTAGTGCCACCAACTCTTGCATTTGAATTGTGAACCACCGCTAGGGTTTTGAGACTCTTTTGGAGGACATTTCGTAGCGGCAAACAGGGAAAGCAGAGTACAGTTCGAACCATGGTAAAATGCAATATGGATGGTATATATGCTTATGAGGTCTTAAATGTTGTGGAAAATAAACTAAAAAATGAAGGAAAAGTACCCTCCATATATCCAACTTCATGTTTTTCTACCTGTAATGTATCCATTTCACACTTACAATACAATTAAAAATAGGTTAAATTTTAAACTTTTCACCCTCTAACCTTAACAAGCCTTAAATGTTGTGGAAAATGAAGTATAAACTGAAAGAAACGTACTCTCCATATATATATAGGACCAGTTATGCTAAGCTGGCGCCACTATTAAAGTTCAACCACTCATTTGCAACCTTGGCCATACAAACAATGCGAAAACAATATCTCTTACATTCCATCATCCAAAATTATACAATAGAAGCCGAGATTTTCCAAGCTATTTGTTTGTAACCATAGATTGGACGGTGGTTGTTTTCCATATTTGTTTGATGTATGCGTTGGCTAGAATTCGAAGGCGGCGGAGGCAGGCATTTGAGGCTCTCTGTCTTAGAATCCTTTCAGAGAAAGCGGATATCCATTGCATTCTGTGTAAGAAAAAGTTGTTTTAAAAAAAAAAAAATCTTGCAATAGTGATGATTACATGCATGCTGATAGTCTTTCTACTGCAATTGGCCTCCATTTCTGCCGGTTTGTGGATACTTATCAGCCGCACACAACTTTCGTCTTTCGACGCTTTGACTTCCATCGGAAGAACCAGATTAATCCCCGTGCCAGAACCTTGTCTTCTATTCTGGATAACAATTGTGATCGAAAATCTATGAGCCGCCACCTCCTCCATGGTTGAAGACGATTTGAATGTTGCTGCTGGCCAGAATTACCATCTTTGGATCGAAACTCGGGCCGCTACAGAAATTGTCATTTCCTTACGAAAACCTAACAGTGGCAGCAACAAAGAGATTGAACGCGTGCCACGTGCAAGGAAGAAAACAATCCGGACATCGTCGACCAAACAATCGCAGACGTTGATGTCTTGCCGGCTGTCAGAGTGGGCCGGGCTTTCTAACTAAGAACATGCCTTTCAGCGTAAAAATATTACCGTACGCCAAAATAAAAAATAAAATCCCAATAATTTTTATTTACACAAATACACTTAGATTAACGGGACGAAATTAGACAAAATTAAATGCCTATGCAACCTTAACTACAGAGGCTAAAAATGTTAGTGAGTTACTATGGCAATGTTGATAAATAATATTTATATGCAGTAACATAAGCTAGAATGGATTTATGAAACCTAATATTAAATATTCAAACATGTTATCTCAAAATTACTAATCCGCCATGAAATCTCTAAGACCCGAGACAGAGGACACCGTCTTTCCCGTATTCGAGCAAAAGACGTCCATAGTCTGGCAAAAACTCGGGAGATTCTCTGAGAAAGCTAAAATAGAGCTTGTTCAATCTGCTCCATTTATCATCCAAATAAACATCTATTTCCTCCGCCGCCTCATCCATCCCGATCGGCGGAAAAGCAAAAGCAACCCTCTGCAAACACTCTCTAGTCTCACAAATCTCCGCCATGAAATGCTCCTTAATCCTCTTATGCACGTCACATATAACCCTCACAATTTCCTCCCCAAATTCATTCATATACCCATCAATTGGGAAAATGGTAGGAAAATGTATCGCCAAGAACAAAACTTTATCAGGCATATTCCTCCCCCTTTCGCAGAGCACCCAGTCTTTTCCCTGCGGGGGAAGAAGAACAAACATTCGAATATGCCTCTGCGGATTGGCACAGGCATGGTAGAGATGGCGTTTCCACTGCGGCTGCATGAACAGTAAACCCATTCCGAATTCCGCCTCACGTCCGTGGGTTTTGCAGGTTTCCACCGCGTCTTGTACGAACTGTTTCATCTGTTTGAAAATGGGGTTTCTTTTCTTGTATTTGCTGTAATACGTGAGGTCTACCCATCCTTTTTTTGCCAACAGAGTTCTTGCGTCTGTGCGTTGGGGATTTCTCAAATCTCCGCCATGAAATGCTCCTTAATCCTCTTATGCACGTCACAGATAACCCTCACAATTTCCTCCCCAAATTCATTCATATCCCCATCAATTGGGAAAATGGTAGGAAAATGTATCGCCAAGAACAAAACTTTATCAGGGATATTCCTCCCCCTTTCACAGAGCACCCAGTCTTTTCCCTGCGGGGGAAGAAGAACAAACATTCGAATATGCCTCTGCGGATTGGCACAGGCATGGTAGAGATGGCGTTTCCACTGCGGCTGCATGAACAGTAAACCCATTCCGAATTCCGCCTCGCGTCCGTGGGTTTTGCAGGTTTCCACCGCATCTTGTACGAACTGTTTCATCTGTTTGAAAATGGGGTTTCTTTTCTTGTATTTGCTGTAATACGTGAGGTCTACCCATCCTTTTTTTGCCAACAGAGTTCTTGCGTCTGTGCGTTGGGGATTTCCCTGAAACAGAATTGTGTTACGGGATTTGTCGTAGGCTCTGTAGACTTCTTCCCAGAATTCTTCGTATTCCAATTCTCTGCTGATGTTGCAGCATTTAATGAATATGTCGAACATTTTTCTTTCTTTCAATCGGGTTTGTTGTTTTCTTTGAATTTATCAGTGTCGATCGAAATAATTGGTGTTACAATCTGTTTTTAATACGCATACAGTGTCTGCTCGTTGGTCGCACCCTTTGGAATGAAACCGCATTTTATATTGGTTTATCTTGCCATTTCCTTACGAAAACTTGACAATGACAACAACAAACAGAGTAGAACGCGCGCCACGTGTAGGGAAGAAAACAATCCGGACATCGTCGACCAAACAATCTCGGCCATTGTTGTCTTCGTCCGTGTCAGAAACCCTCCGGTTTTCTCACAGAGAACACGCCTTTCGGCGTAAAAATAGGCCGGTGGAAGTGACGCGAGATTTACTTTAGCGAAGTGGATTGATTTATGATGCTGCTTGCTACGTGTGATTGTGATAGTTATGGTTAGCAGTTGGGCACTGTATACTGTAATGGATACTTACTTTGGCACTTGTATTCTTTGGTGCAGTCATATGGACAATGCTTCACAATCACCCCCAATTGGATTCATAATAGCTTGCCAAGTTGCAACAATGAGAGAGTAAGAGCAGTCGAGCCTTTTCCTTCATTGTCTTCCATACCATCTTTCTTTTCTTCCCTAATTCAGTGTGCTCATGGAGAACAAGGGTAAACGAAGCAATGCCCACCTCTCTGTTAACTCAGACCTCAGAATTTCTATGACGAATGTGGTTGCAAGTGGGAAAGATCATAATACCAGAAGCAGCAATGTCTTCACTGCTATACAGCCAGGAGTTGAAGAATTCCGTAAGTGAAGAGGATGCAGAGTCCCTCTTTTTCAAGGTTGTTTAAATCGATGTTTCCCTGAAGCGTATGAATTTGGATTCGTGGGCAGCTTTGCTAAAGCGGAAGGAGGAGAGTAAGGCAGAGACAGAAAAAATCGATGAGGAGATGCATATTCTGATGAAGCTTACAGAGCAGATCTCACTGGCCATGGATGAAATACTTATGGAAGATTGCCTGGATGTACAAAAGCAGATGTTGTTACAGTTATTTTTGGCTAACCGTGAGGCTGCATATCGGCTTCAGCAGCTGCAACATCTTATTCATGATTTGGCTGTGTGTGAAAGGAATTCGGCTGCTGCATTCAAGAAAGCCCAACTGGATATTGCAAAGCGCATGGGAGAAACGATCAGCCTTTTTAACCCTACCCACGGCGAAAAAGAGCTTAACCAGACTTGACAATGACAGCAACAAACAGAGTGAACGCGTGCCACGTGTAGGGAAGAAAACAATCCGGACATCGTCGACCAAACGATCTCGGCCATTGCTGTCTTTGTCCATGTCAGAAACCCTCCGATTTTCTCACAGAGAACACGCCTTTCGGCGTAATAATTATAAGGTTCAATCCAAGGTAATGACCAAACATGTCACATGTAGGACATAATTTTATATTTTTGTAATGTTATATTATTTTTATATTTTTTGGAATAGGAGAATGAAAGTAAATTGCTAGGTAGAAGCGATACTTTTGAGCATATGTTATAAACAGTGAAGGAGACAAGGTGGGGTCTTGGTTAGTTATTATTCCTACAACAATCGCATCGAACCCATACAATGTGTTGTATTGTCGAGTAATGACCTAGTTATGAACTAGGAAATAAAGCATTAAATATTTGATAGTATACTACGAGTGTATATGTGCAAGGTGTTATGTATGTAGTCTTAGGAAGCGAACCAGTGACCATGTCAATATGAAGCCTTGTATCCATAAGTGTGGTATATGAAGAATGTAAGCTAGTCGTGTTCACCATAATTTAATGATTGCTTGAATTCAAGGGATATTGATGTACAGTGTGACACTATGTACTGTCATTCTTAGTAGTGTAATGTGAATCTATGCCCCAGTCACAAGATGTCGTAATAATGATAGGATCTCGGTGTAAATGAGATTGCATCGATGTCCCTCAAGGGCCACGTCAGCATGGCTATTAACGAATTATTGTTTGTCGTATATGGCTAGATAACACCTTATCTATGCAAAGAGAAGTAGGAGTCATAACATGTTAGTGTCAATGCTTTATCACATAGTGTCATGAGATGTGTCTATTAATATGATCAAAGCTCCATGTAGTAGTCTACAAATGTTGTGCCTCAGTATGAGGCGTCGTTTGCAGATCAGAAACCGAAGCAGGTGTTAGGATAAATCGAATAGGGTACTTGTAAGGCATTATAGGAATAGTCATTGTCATGTTAGTGTGCATGTGTTTCAACAAGCATCTATGTAATGTGGATGGAATAATGCTCATGTCACTGATCAAAAACCATTCAAGTAGTATATTAACCATTTCATTAGAAGGGGCTACAAAAAACTAGGTGGCCATTATTTTAGGTCCAACCTATAGTGTCAAAACTATGCCCCCAAGTGGATTTTGTCGTTGAGAATTGAAAAGCCTTGAATTGCCTTTGTGGTAGCTATGAGGTCTTGTGTAGTGTAGTTAAGAGATACAAAAAGTGCCATCGTTCAAATATTGTGGTTGGATTCATTGTTTACCATAACACTTTAAATTGGTTATGAATCCACATGTGGGCTAATGAATATAGGTAGAGTTTATTTGTCCTCGTTTGAAAGAATATATGAATCAAAAAAAGGTAATACATAATGCAACATATGGTGTACTTCACGCAACACTAATGATAAGCCATGAACAACATAGGTTGATGGTATAAATGTATGATAAGCCATATGTATTTCATTTTCTTTGTTGGTTTTAACATGATTATGTAATAGATCAATAAACAATCTCATGTGTGTATAAGGTTAAACAACCATCATGTTGTGTGGACACAAAATCACGCACATACAACTACTTTACTATACTGTCAAGTATGTTATTTTATATATGGGTCTTACGTAAGAAAAAGTATTCATTGGTGACACATTGTCTAATCCATCTACTTGCTTTGTTTATTTCTATTATTTTATCTCTCACATATGTCACTTCTACACCTAGTTTTGGTCAGGTTACTGGGACCCATATCTGTCAGTCTTCTCACATTTATCGTCGGTTGTCTCTAGACATCGGCGCCCAGGTCTGGACACTAGCGCTTAGGCGCTCCTGTCCAACCTGCACGCTCTTGTCCCTTTTGTTCTTGTTCACATTTTTGACACTTGTGGTCTGCCTTTTCAGTTTTATTACTCCTATCTCGAGGTCCTAGTCAATATGTTGTGTCACTAGGGTCAAAATTCAAGCAAGAGATCCCTATATAAACACAACATGCATACCATTATACTGGTTGGTAATTTTATGAAGGGTTATCTATCTACATACTATCCAAGGGACTGCATTTTGGTCTTATTACTCTGCATTCACTACATAGAAAGGGGAAGTTTCTAAATTCTATCCCACACATTTACATTCTATCTAGCTACAACTTGTTATTTCGACATCACCGGCACAAGAGCAACCTAGGAGCACTATTACACACATAAGCACATAGAACTACATGGAGTTTGAGATGTAGTGCAGCACGTATGTTACTCTGTTGGGTGATCGTTAGGGTCAGTCTTACTATCTATTTTTTCGATTACCATCGACCTCAGTGATCTTTTAGCGACATGTAGGCGATCAACAACAAAGGGTGGCAAAACCCTAATAACTCTAGAAAAATCAAGTTTTTACCCTTTACACAGTCATAGGTGCCTATAGAAGGTCTCGTGTGTCTAGGCGCCCTCGCCCCTACCTAGGTGCCCCTGTCTAAGTTATTCTACAAGTTCCAAAACTCATATAAAGCATTTCTAGTACTCTACCCAACCTTTTCATCGGTTGTTCTAGTTCGGGTATACTTCGGGACAAGCGAAAATCAAATAAGTGTCATATCTCTTTCATTTACTTACATAGTTACATTTTGTAGGTGCTTAACATTTAAGTATTTTATTGTATATCATTTTAGTCATTCTGAAATTAGAATTTAACATAATATTTTAATATTTGTTAAATCATTTGGTGAACCCAACTCTTAGAGCTCCTTGCCTTCGGATCCACTAAACCCTAATGGCTAAAAGTATATCTTCATGTCCTAGGCAAGTTATGCATCATGTGAGTGTTAATCATATCATTGATGACGTTGTTGAGGTTGAATTGCTTGATCTTTATCATTATGCTCAATTTGATGATAATGTTCAAAGACTACTTGATGTTAATGAACATAAAATTCCTACTAGTTTTGAACACTCTACTCTCAGCATTGTTTCTAATGCTCAAGCCTTTTCGGGATGTAATCCTTGTTATTCCATAGGCACCAAGATTACTCTGCCTTCTTTTATTTCTGTTGAAACTCTTGATGATGTTATTATCAATTATATGCTTGGTCTTAATGATAATACTGTAGAAAAAAATCATGATGAGAATACACATGTGCATGGTGTTATTTCTCACACTAGTCAAGATGATTGTAAATTTGTATCTCATGCTTCCTCTATTTCTAAAAAAGTCTCTAATGATTGTAAAGATACATCTCATGATAGTTCTTCTCCTGCTTCACTAAATGTTGATGAATTACTTGCATGTGAAACTTTGTGTGATACTGATTATATTTTTGAACATGCACATGTTAGTGAAGATTCTACTTCTCTTAAGATTGTTTAATGTAAATTTTCCACTCCACTTTCATCTACTTCCAAGGTTGTTTCTGATAGCATTCATGATGATTCTTCCATTCTTACTAGCTCACCTCTTATGGTTTCTTCTGATTCTACCACTCGTATTTCTGTTAATATTCAATGTTCTTCTCCACCTCCTTCCTCTTCTTCTTCTCTTGATGATGTTCATGTTACTTCTTCTACTTCTCCTAGTATACCGCCTCTCAATTCTTCTACCTCTACATCTAGTGTGCACATAACATCTTCATCTTCTGCTTCTTCTTCTCGCATTCCTATGATCACTCATAATGGAAATCTTCAACATCTCAATGTGCCTCTTACATCTTCTATGATTCCTCCACACGATATTTTTTCGCTCATGCATGTTGTTGAAAAATTGCAAATCAAGTTATCTCTCACTCTTGAAAACAAAGCATATTATGCTTCTATTGATAATAACTCTCTTTGTGGAAATCATATTCCAAAGAAAATTTGCAATTCAACATTTCCTAAGGATTTCATCATGCCTACATTTTCATGTTTCGATGGCACTGACAATCCATATCTACATCTTAAGCATTATTGATTAGTTATGGCTTTTTATTTGAACGATCGATCATTGTTAAAAACCTTTCGTCATAGTCTAATCAATGAAGCACTTCAATGGTACACTCATCTGCCTTTTGGATCTATTAGCACATATTGTGACATGGAAGATGTTTTTCTCAGATGCTTCATGCTTAACAATGGTCCTAGAGTCACGTATGATCGCTTGCCTAGCTTGCATCAGGGAAAGAAAGAACCTATTCTTGATTACATTTTACACTTTAATTCTTGCATGCATCAATTAGTATTTCAGCCTATTGATCTAGAAAAGTAATTTATCTTTTGTTGTGGCTTGATTCCTGCTTTAAACGAATGATTGCAATATGATACATGTGAATCATTTACACTTTTATGCTATAAGGTTATTGATATAAAACAATATTTAATTGTTACACATGTTATAGATCATCCTTCTACTTCTTTTGCTATTGTGTCATCTTATACTTCTTCGCATCTTTCATCTGTTAAGCATCCTCCAAGGTCTCTATCTCCTCCACCTTAAAAACATGTTCCATCCCCTCCACCACATTAACATCCTCCATCTCCACCACTGTGTCGCTTTCCTCTTAAGTCTTCACCATCCACTACTTGAGAGTCATTGCATTTCTCACATACTGTTAAGCCTCACAATGTCTTGTGTGTTTTGTTTGATAATCACTTAATTCACCCACCTTCTAATCAACATCATCCTCTGCATCTCTTGCATCTTCAGCATCATCATCCTTATTGCAATTATCATCACATCAATGGCCATTATGACAATGATTGTTGCACCCTTAATGACAAATTATAACAATTAAAAGATAAGGGTGTCATTGCCTTTGGCTCTCGCTCTCTGAGCGATCGATTTCTCCAATTGTGCACAAATGTGGTGCTACTTTAGTTCACTCATCTCTTCCTCCCACTTATAAATTCATCATTCGTACACCACCTAAAGTTGTCATTCGTGCACAACCTCCACCTCTCTCATCCACCGCTGCATCATCTCATTCACCGTAAAGTCCTCCTCCTTCACATTGGCTTCCTACGTCATCAACATTTGTGCTTCCTACCACTGCATCTCACATCATTAGCATTATCTCATCTGACATTTATTTTGGCTCGTACACTCATGTTGCTATCACTTCACATACTTCCACCTCTCCTCATCGTCGTCTTCATTTTTAGTAGGAGAATTTTTTCACCTCATTCCCGATGACGCACTCGTGTTCTTTTGGTTCTCGTATGATTGTTGAGGGATCTATTACAATAAGAACCTTGCTTCATATTTGTGTTACGCACTTCATTGTTATTGATTCTATAAAATATGGATTTTATTCAGAATCTAAGAAGTACAACAATGTAATAATCAAAATATACTGAAATGAAAATGCCAAGTAATTTATTTTGTGTTTAAAATAAAATGAAATAATAGGGGAAAGGTACTTACCTCGCAGTGATCTAAAACTAAACAGAGTGTCATAATGATCTTCAGAAAATAGTAGCAGAGGTAGGTCTAGGTTGTCTAAGGCACCTGGAGTGGGACAGGGGCGTTAGTGGGTGCCCTGGCCTTAAATATGAGTGCACTAGTCTTAAATATGAGTGCACTAGTCTATGGAATGGCTCAGAATCTGATCTTAATATGGCCGTTAGGTCTTCGCAATATCTCTCCCTTGACTGGATGAGTGTCGCACTTACTTCGTCAATGTCTCCACAAATATGTAATGAAAAACTACTTGCTAAACCCCATACAAAGCATCAAACCCTAAAAAATAAAGATGCAAATGAAGGGGTCGAACTGTCCTTAGCTGCCAAATAAATGGACTTACCACTAGGCATTGCACTACATCTCAAACCCAATGTAGTTTTATGTTCTTTTATGTGCAATAATGTGTCTAGGTTGCCCTAGTGCCAATGACGCAGAGATATCGGGCAATAGCTAGATGTAAAATGCAAAATGGTGAATGGAATATAATGAATACAACCCTTCCTATGCAGTGTGTCATGTAGAATAGTGCCCAAATGTAGTCCCTTGCTTTACGTAGATAGTTATCCCTTGATAGTAAATATTCTGCACATAAGGTAGTATGCATGTTGTGTTTATATAGGGATCTCTTACTCAAATTTTGACACTAATGACCCGACATGTCGACTAGTACCTAGGGGAATGGGAGGGAAAATTATAAAGAATGACATCGAACATCTAAATGAGAATCAAATGTGACTAGGACTAGGGTGCCTAGAAATGAGGACCAGGGTGCCCTAATCCCTTCCTAGGTGCCCTGATAAGAGACTAGAGACGATAACTAAGTAAATAACAACAACTAAGACTCCTTGAGAGACGATCAAAACTGTGCAAGTAAATGACAACTGTGTGAGATAAACAATGACAAAGACCAATTAGATTGATGATAGGACTAGGGGATGGGTCATTAGTGAGTACTTTTCCTACAAAATATCTATTTATAAAACAACATACTTGGCTATATAACTATAGTAGTAAATGTGTGATTTTGTGACTACATTTGCCCCCACTTCATGTTGGTGAGTGAAAGCTCGGTAACATAAAGTAGTTAGAGATGCTTACTTGAGATAAATCCAGAGAATCCCGTGTTGTAGTAAAACGCACAGATGTGGTAGAAAAGTGTGTCGAAAGAACCATATAGTGTGTCGAACCATAGATCAACGCGTTGATTCATTAAGCGTAGTGAAAATTGTAATATTGTGATGAAGTGCACTAAATGAGAGTGATGAATGTGATATTGGATAATTGATGATTTTGAATGTTTGTATGATGACAATATGATGGTGTAGGGAGTGATCAATTCCTAACTAGATTATGTGTGTACGAGAAACTGGAGGATTTGGGCATCTTGACATCCGAGGAAGAGTGTAGGGAGAAAGGTGCATTATTCTCCAAACTTTAACTGCATCCTTAAGATCTAGCCATTACAGATGGTCTCATATCAAATTTTCAGAGATTTTGGATCCAAAGATTTTGATCAAACGTGTTGACCCATATAGGAGTAGTATAGGAAAGACAATGATGTCTCATAGCCCCCACTCCAAGGGTGTCGTCGTAAAGTATGGTGGCTTCCAAGTTAGGTCATTTGGAATCAAACGCAAAATATAGAATAACTTCCCATGTTAGGTCATTTGGAAAAATTGCAATGTAACTCCCAAGTTAGGTCATCTGGGAGGCCACATATAACTCCCAAGTTAGGTCATCCAAGAGGCCACATGTAACTCCTAAGTTAGGTAATCCGAGAGGCCACACGTAACTCCCAAGGTAGGTCATTCGGGAGGCCATATGTGTTGTATTATGTCGATTGAATGGTATAATTTTGATTGTTAGAGACTTAAATGTATTTGATTGGTTGATTGATTTATTTATTTACTCATAGAGATATTTTATCCTTGTTTCCCCCATGTTAGTTCATTAGGGGGAATCAATAGAAAATGATGAAATATCACATGGTGTATTAGTAAATGTTCGAAAATGACGAATTAGAGGTGTTGAATGAATGTGTAGTGGTGTATGGGGAATTATAGGATGACCCCAATTGTATGCCCCTGCTTTCAGAAAAAGGGGAAGTGATAATGAGAACTAAGGTTGAGCCAAAAGTAAGCCCAATAATAAACAACGTATGGTAGATATTGGCAAAAATATGTGTAGATAGAGTGAAAGACAACGTCAAGGAGAAATAATGTGTGTCATGTGTACAATACAATGGTAAGTGGAATTTTGAAGAGAATGCCACAAACAAGGTAGCAATCAGAGTAAAAAGCGCTCAAGATAATAGTAAAATAGTGTGACGTGTATTGGTTGGGTAAAATATGACTATAGTAGAGAAAATAATGAAAAGTTATTATAAATATTAACGTGGAAAAGTGATTAGTCAACTCATTTATCTTTTGCACGAGTGTGAGAGTGAGCTGTGAGTGTGTAAGGATGTCACAAGTTAGAGCAGCGCGACCTAGTTGATTCAAGATGCTAGTGACCGTTGTGGCATCATGTATGATGGCAAAATGAGTAAGTGCATTTTTTTCAAAAAAATGCATGTATAGTAGTCATTTTCGGTGTTTTTTTACAAAATTGTTATTTTAGTTTTTCTCAACGTTTTAGACCCGGTGTTTCACCTTAAAGTAATGCGATAAAACAAATAAGGGTAATGGGCGTAGGATAAATACCTATGAATAGTAGGGAGAAGGTTATGTGCATTGTATATGTTGATCAGACTGAATGTGAGAGCTTCCTTTTGGCTGGGAGTAACTACCTGTAAAACACATCAAGACCACAAGAGAGAATTAAACAGTATATGTAGTGGACTACCTAGCGAATGCTAGTTCCAGGAAGTATAATGCTTCCTAGATGGCTATCAATCCACTGTTTTATCAAATTAATGAAAATAAATATGATGAACAAAGGTCCTATTGCTAACACTTTGATTTAGGTGTCTCAAAATGTTATCAATACATTGGATTAAGTAAAGTACTGAAATACAAACTAATATAGTATTGGGCAAGTTGTGGTTCTGGTTGGTGAAGGTCCCTGAGGTGTCAGGCAAGGTCTTGGGTGATTCTGGGCTATTTAGTGAAAGTTATGAGCTCGTTGTTATAGGAAAAGTTACCAATCACAAAGACTGGTACCGATTAGGCGACCAATGTTGGTATGTCTAAATGATCGACGCTAGTTGGGTAACTGATGTCGGTGGGGGCAATATGGCAGAAATGTCAAAAATGGGTGTTTTGGGTCTCTCTGTGATTACACAGAGTTGAGGGGGTTTGGGACGGATGATATGATTTTTGTCAAGGCTCAACAAGGGGGGTACAGGTGATAGGATGGGTGAAATGGTTCAGGTTGATGAAATAGGCAGTAAACAGGTGAAAGGTGATATTCAGGACAGAGAGGGATCAGATGAAAGAAGTAAATGAACAACTTAAGATTAAAACAAAAGCTTAACAAATAAGGGTGAATTACTTATTTAGTAATGTGTAGATCTGAAGGTGGTTGTTGGTTGCTAAGCGTTCGTGGGCGATATGGGAATTTGTCCCATGTCACGGAAATGGAGCCTGTGTGCTCTAATGTGATGATTTGAAGCCGTGTGTGATGTCCCCAATGGACATTATTTTACCCCTGAACAGATTTTAGGCAATCCCAACTTTAAATGCAACTTGTAGATAAAATACCAAACAAGTATCATGCAGATCTGAATTAAATAAGGAAATTACGACTTGGGTTAAGTGGAAAACCCACACCAATTAGCCTCTAAATTTATATCTTTCCACTCAAATCTAGCACCACTAGTTTATAAAGCCCAAATCTGTATAAAATTGTAGATTTCAGATGTAAACAATGCTGCAATAAATTATTTAAAAACCCTGTCTGCAACATAACTTCAAAAATTCATATCTTTTGCTAAAGAAGTCCAAATGCGCCGAAACTTTGGATCTTGGGCCACAAAAATATGAAGAATAGTATTCCAAAATTAGTTTTCGCACAACAAACACAAAACCCTAATTTTCCCCTAAAAAGTAGGTCACCCAACACATTTAGGGCATCAAATTAGCTCCAAAAATAAAGAAAACAAGCTAATTTGATTCCCAAACAAATCAGCCTTGGATCAACTCCAATAATGACAAACTAGGGTGGATTTTTCACCACCGAAGAGTGCCCTATTAGCTAGGAATGGATCTCTCACCACCAAAGCTAGGGTCCCTGTGGGATCTTACTCCACAAGCTAAAGAAAATCCAAGTGTATATGCAAAAGCTACAAGCTTAAGACACAAATCAGAAAATATCAAATGGTTATGCCATATCTTCCCCTCGAGTCGACTTCTCCTTATAAGGGAAGAAGAGACCCAAAACAACCTCTACAATATCCAATTAGTTCATAAGGATTTTCCCTATGCAAGCATTTAATATTTTCCCATATTAAATGCTTTTCCCAACAACTTTTTCTCTCCTAATGCAAATCACATTTTTCTAGGGGAAATACATAGTAAAATGGGCATTTATCCTTTCTATGTTCTCATTCCCCTTTCTAAGGCAAGTCACCTTTTCACCTAGGATGGATAACAATTTATATTTGAGCCTTTTCCATCTTAGATTTAATAATTATTAAGTCATATAAATTATTATAAGTGCTCTATATTTTTTTTCTTTTATTAATGGCACTTTATAATAATTAAATATAACTTAAGTCACCCTTATATTTTTCCTTTAGTCGTCAGGTTGACAAAATAGGCCAAAGGTCTTCGAATGGGAAAGGGATATTACACTATGGATGAGATGATTGGATGTTGGTGAAGACCTGATGGCCTCTGGTTCATCGTCGGGTATCTCGAGTGCTCGAGAGTCCGAATGCCAAAGCTTGCGTGAATGAATGAATTGGAAAACCCATGCAAAGAGCTAGAAACTCTTATTTAAGGTAACCGACGACGGTTAGGTGATTAGCATTGACCAAGGAATAACCGATGTCAGTTAAGGAGAATTGGTCTAAGTTGCCAAAAATAGCCTGATCTTTGCTAATTTTGGCATGATCTTGATTTTTTTCAGGTCTAGAGTGTTGAATGGTGTTAATAGAAGTGTGGAATTAGTTAGAGGATTAATAGGTCATGAATGGTTAGGGTTGGAAAGAGTCATAGTTGGTTAGGATAAGTGGGGACTTGGTCTTGGAATAGGTCTTAGGATGAGGTGGATATTAGTTTAATTAAGGTAATTAAAATAATAATAGTGTGAGAATGAGGATTAATTTAATTATGGGTAATTAATTTAATATTAATGTATAGAAGGGGCCATGGCTAGGTGTAGTGCAAAATTATTTAATTAAAGTGGGTTAGGGGGATATGACCCAATTTTAGGTGTCTACACCTAGACAAGAGTGGTGAAGGTGTTAGTGTGTAATATCCATTTCCCGTTCAAAGACCTTTGGCCTATTTTATCAACCCGACGGCTAAAGGAAAAATATAAGGGTGACTTAAGTTATATTTAATTATTATAAAGTGCCATTAATAAAAGAAAAAAATATATCGAGCACTTATAATAATTTATATGACTTAATAATTATTAAATCTAAGATGGAAAAGGCTCAAATATAAATTGTTATCCATCCTAGGTGAAAAGGTGACTTGCCTTAGAAAGGGGAATGGAAACATAGAAAGGATAAATGCCCATTTTACTATGTATTTCGTCTAGAAAAATGTGATTTGCATTAGGAGGGAAAAAGTTGTTGGGAAAAGCATTTAATATGGGAAAATATTAAATGCTTGCATAGGGAAAATCCTTGTGAACTAATTGGATATTGTAGAGGTTGTTTTGGGTCTCTTCTTCCTTTATAAGGAGAAGTCGACTTGAGGGGAAGATATTGCATATACGCTTGGATTTTCTTTAGCTTGTGGAGTAAGATCCCACAGGGACCCTAGCTTCGGTGGTGAGAGATCCATTCCTTGTTAGTAGGGCACTCTTCGGTGGTGAAAGATCCACCCTAGTTTGTCATTATTGGAGTTGATTCAGGGTTGATTTGTTTGGGAATCAAAGAAGCTTGTTTTCTTAATTTTTGGAGCTGATTTGATGCCCTAAATGTGTTGGGTGACCTACTTTTTAGGGAAAAATTAGGGTTTTGTGTTTTTTGTGTGAAAACTAATTTTGGAATATTATTCTTCATATTTTTGTGGCCCAAGATCCAAAGTTTCAGCTCATTTGGACTTCTCTAGCAAAAGATATGAATTTTTAAAGTTATGTTGCAGACAGGGTTTTTAAATAATTTATTGCAGCCTTGCTTATATCTTAAATCTGTAATTTTATACATATTTGGGCTTTATAAATTAGTGGTATTAGATTTGAGTGGAAAGATATAAATTTTGAGGTTGATTGGCGTGGGTTTTCCACTTAACCCAAGTCGCATTTCCTTTATAAATTCAGACCTACGTGATACTTGTTTGATATTTTGTCTACAAGTTGCATTTAAAGATAGGATTGCCTAAAATCCACTTAGGGGTAAAATAATGTCCATTGGGGACATTACATAGTGACCTTCAGCGTAGGAGCCCCCAGACCTGGGAAACCCAGTCCTAATTTTGGGCGCCCTGGTCCGGAGAGTTTGAATTTTGTCCCAATTGATGTAAATATGAGATTTAATGTGTAGTGGTGTTGTAAATGTTGACGTTTACCCTATGTATAACATTCTAATGCATTGTTTATTGTTGTTTTGTGGTGTACAAAGGGATATCCATTCGAGGGAGTTCTGAGGTGGTCATCATTTGAGTAATTTACTCAAGTTGGGTTTATTAGATGATGATTGGGAGGTTATGGACCGTGCTGGCCTATGCCACATAGTGAGGATGAGGGGATGTGCCCCATAATATGCCTATATTGACAACATTATTTGAGAGATGGTGTGTGGATAATTTTTACATTTTAGATACCTACTGGGTGAGATGACAGTCACACTAGAGGATGTATATCACATACTACAATTATAGTTTTTTGGTGAGAGAGTTCATGTAATAGATTTGGAGAACATGGGGAGACATATGCGGGTCACTAGGTGCTATTTTTTGGGGACTTGAGTGTTTGTCGGGGCCTATATTATTTTGGATGCTATCTTGAGATCAAGGGTTCCACACTTGCAGAAATTTATAGCCATGGCTATAACATATTTGATTGTAGTAGAGGGAGTTGGTGTGGGTATCTTATATAAGATGTGCAACATTTTTCATTGGATAGAGGAGGAGGGTACTAGGTATGCGTGAGCACTAGGTATAGCTGGATCACTTGTATAGATATTTTTATAGATTTACACATGAGGAACATGGAGTTGGGATTCGAGCAACTACACTTTTGCACATATGTGGCCTATGATCATATAGTAGTATTGAGGCCAGTGGGTGATCCATGGGTAGATTGGGCTAAACCAAACATATTTTGTTGGTAGATGGATCGGAGTATGCGGGCAGAGGATAGACACTAACACTTATAGAGCCTTGATAGATTGGGTGGGGCCAGAGGCAATGCTATAGATGCCATACTAATATTATAGAGGATGGCCAAAGGATGTGGCACAGTTATAATGCATATGGAGGATTATGTGGTTAGAGAATTATTTCCCAGGAATGACCAAGTTATGTTTAAGGCGGAGCATATATCTTGAAAGTTTGGTATGGCTCAGGATGTGCCCCTAAAGCCATATGTGTGGTTATGAGCCATTAGAGCACCTAAGAGGGCTAGAGCTAGACCAAGGCCCACATAGGAGAGTAGCTAGTACCTCCCAAGTGATAAGAGGTTGATGCAACTATTAGAGCATATTGACGTAGATGATGTAGGGTGTACGGATGTATACCATGCACATGATGGCTAGCGACATCGATGGGTGTTCTTGTTCACATTATTTGTGGATGCTGTGGGATACCAAAGGGAGGCAAAGAATTGAGGGGAAAGCACATTCCCTTGATAACGTAGCGACGACTATAGTGGAGTGTGATTATCTATATAGTTATGTTATACGATTGGTTGCTTGTTTATATGATGGTTACAATTGTCTAATGTGTTACTTTATTGGATATAGGTGACCCATGTGTATTAGAGCTTGATTGTGGACAAATCTATATGCACACTGATGCAGAATGTGTCTGACTGAGATAATTATGGATGGAGGGATGTTAGAGCGTGTGGATGACATTTCCGGAAAGCATGCCCATTTATTTGAGCCAGTGGCCATAGCAACAACAATGTGTACTATGTTATTGAGCGAGAGACTATGAGGCACACAAGGACACACAATGAGCTAGAGAGGCGACGGGTGGTGGTCCATTAGTGCATAATGTGTTTGCATTTTATCGCACTACAAAGTCTATTTGTAGAGTATTTTATGGAAGAACACACTATTACGTAAGAAGGTGGAGAGGTATAGGGGTCATGATCAATGATGTTGAGTTAGTGGCGAGACTTCTAGTTGAGCACTTCTATTACTAGATAGTGATAACATAATGAGATTTGATTTATATATGTATTTGATGTAGGAGAGTTACCCCCCAATGATGAGAACTATGATTTTTATATATATAGATGTATATATATATATATACGATGTAGGGGATACATTTACATACATACATATATATATATGGAGTTATTGGCATACGACGAGTGTATTTGGTGTGTAATGATGCCATGTATGTGACTGTGATGAGTGTTATGTTATTGTAAATATGTCATAATGCGTAACGATGATGATATATGCAAATGGTACTAAATGATGATATGGTGATGGATGATCAATGGTCGAGTAAATGTATGATATAGTCATTATGGTGTAATGAAACATGCTAGTAAGATGAAGATAGGGGGAAGGTTAGTGATGCCCCCCCAAGTGTATAGATGATGAGATTCATTTAGTTAAAACCCCTCAGCAGTCAACAATGAACCATGTAATGAAAAAGTGCATCACCGGGAAATGATTCAATAAGGTGCACTAGATGAATCGGTAAAGTGTGTGAAGAGAGGTTATTATTGTAAGTATAACCCTCAAAAATCATGTAATAACTATAAGAACATGAGTGCATCATTAGGGGGTAGGGTAATAATAATCACCTACCAAATACCAAGGTGGCGTGAAGTGGTGGAAGCATGGGGGATGGAGATAAATGTGAGCGTACCAGCCAAAATAAATGTAATATGGAGTAACCATGGGAGGTGAGAATGCCAAGGGTTGTGGAATCTAATGTGAAGCAATAGCATGAAATGATGGATGAGATGGATGATATGGATGAGATGGTGCAGCGATGAATGGACGTGATGAAGAGTGTGTATGAGTGACCACCTATGGTGATGGATGACCAATGACCTTAGTACTAAAAGGAAGGAAATAACTCAACCGAATTAGTATCTCATGGATGAGGTAGAGGAGATATGGACTGCTCACATGAGCAAGAGCCAAAGGAGATGATTCCCTTATCCTCTAATTATTGCAATCGATCGTGAAGGGAAAAGAAATCATTATCCCTATGGCCATTGATACAGTGATAATTACAATATGGTTGATCACGCTGAAATTGTAAATGATCTTGTGGATGATGCTAAGTAGAAGGTAAGTGAATTAAATCCTCATTGATCAAAACATGCAGCACATCATGTGGTTCGAGTGTGATGCGGAGAAATGTAATGGCTTACATGTCTAACATGTGTAGTAGAGTGAGGTGCAGCATGTGGTGGAGAAGGAGAAGAATGATGCTCCTGTGATGTAGCAGGTTGAGCTTACTTATGATAAGGAGATGGATATCGTGTGGGACACACAACTGATGGTAATGGAAAATAACTAGATGGTATAATAGTAGTAACTAGAGGTGGAGAATCTACAACATGTATGGCAATGAGATCTTGTGCTAGATCAATAAATCTATAACATAGAAGTGTGAATGATTCACATGTGTCATATTGCAATCTTTGTTCTAAGGTTGGAATCAAACCACGAAAGAAGATAAATTTATTCTCTAGATCGATAGGTTAAAAAACTAATTAGCGAATAAAAGCGTTGAATTGTAAGATGTAATCCATGATAGGTTTTGTTTTGACCTGATGTAAAGTAGGTAGATGATCATAGGTAACTCTAGGGCCATTGTTGATGATAAAGGGACTAAGAGCAAATTTCTTCCATCTCATGATAAGTGATAATAAACCCAAATGGTAGATGATTATACCATTGCAAAGTGTCCTCATTAAGACTATGTCGAAATTCTTTAAGAAATAATCCATCATTAGAATATGAAGCCATAGACATGCGATAATGCTAGAGATGTAAGTAGGGGTTTCCAGTACCATCAAAACATTAAAAGGTAGGCATTATAAAATTCTTAGGAAATGTTGAGTTAAGAATCTTCTTAGGAATGGGGTTGTCCATGTAATGAATTTTTATCTATGGAAGCATAGTAGGCCTTGCTTTCTAATGTGATTGATTGAACTCTAAGATTGTAATTGACTGACAACATGCATGAGAGACAAGATGTCTTGTGAAGGGATAGTAGAATATAGATATCATGTATTAAGAGGTTGTAACTTATCTATTTTGAGTAATCATAGGTATATCTAGAGTGAGAAAAAGGAGGTCCCAATGCTAAAGGCACACTAGATATAGGTTTTGAAGAAAATTATAGGTGATGAGGGACATGGAACATCCATAGAAGTGGTAGGAATAGCCTTGGAAACATCCTTAGGAGATGAAGTATCAGATGGAGATAGCAATAATAGGAGGAGAAGAACTAATAGATGGAGATGGAGTGATAGGATAAGATGAATTAATACATGGAGGTTAGTCATGCATAATGGTAGATACAAACTCAAGAGAAGAGGACAATGTAAGAGGATATTCACACTCGAAAATATGAAAAGTCGTAGAATCCTGACTATCAATTGGTTCCTCAGAATTAGAAAGCGAATCAAATATGAGTATGTCACTAAGTGGATCATCGACATAGTATGAAGGAGTATGCAAATTAACACATGATGGATTATGAGAAGTGGTATCCAAAATAGGAGAATCATGAGATGGAGCTATAGTAGTGGCATTACTAGGAGGAGAATCAATATGCATAGATGTACCATTGTCAAGACCAAACATGAAATCAATAAGAGAATCATCTAGAACCTCCTTGGAAATTCCTCGAAGGAGGGTCATGGCTAATTGTATAACATGGTGTACAATGAGTGAAGCTCATAGGATCAAAAATAATGCCAATAGTAGAATTTTCAAAGCTAGTAGGCACATGACATTCGTTGGCTAAGAGTTGTTGAATATGATCCATGGCATAGTAGGGTCACTGTATAAAGCCTTAAGTTCAATAATAGTGGCCTCATCATAGATAGGATTAACACTCACATGAGGCATGATGAATCTAGGGGAGGAGATGAGATATCCTTAGCCATTAGGGTTGTAGTGGATCCTAGGGAAAAATGTTAAAATCTACAGGTTCACCAAAATGATTCTATAAAATATGGATTTTATTAAGAATCTAAGAAGTACAACAATGTAATAATCTAAATATACTTAAATGTAAATGCCAAGTAATTTATTTTGTAATTAAAATAAAATGAAATAAAAGGGGAAAGGTACTTACATAAATTAGACTTACCTCACAGTGATCTAGGAACTGAACACAGTGATGTAAAGGTAGAACAAGATGTCGTAATGAATTTCAGAAAATAATAGTAGAGGTAGATCTGATTGGACTGGGGCGCCTATGAGGATAGGAGCCCTTGTGGGCACCCCAGTTGTGAAATCTGGGTGCTCTAGTATGTAGGAATGACTCAAAATCTAATCCTGATATGGTCGCTAGGTCTTCGTAATATCTCGCTCTTGACTAGGTGAGTGTCACACTTGCTTTTTGATGTCTCCAAAAATATATAATGAAGAATTACCTGCAAAACCCCATACAAAGCATCAAACCCTAAAAAAATAAAGATGCAAATGAAGGGGTCAGACCGTCCTCATCTGCCAAATAAATGGACTTACGACTCGAGCATTGCACTACATCTCAGACCCAATGTAGTTCTATGTGCTTGTGTGTGCAATAATGTTCCTAGGTTGCCCTAGAGCCAATGACGCAGAGATATAATGCAATAGCTAGATGTAAAATGCAAAATGGTGGATGGAATAGAATGAATACAACCCTTCCTATGTAGTGTGTGATGCAGAATAGTGTCCAAATGTAATCCCTTGTTCTATGTAGATAGCTAGCCCTTAGTAGTAAATAGTTTGCCCATAAGGTAGTATATATATATAGGGATCTCTCTCTCAAATTTCTAGGTGTTTATATAGGGATATCTTGCTCAAATTTCAACACTAATGACCCGACATGCCGACTAGTACCTAGGGGAATGAGAGGGAAAATCATAAAGACTGACCTCGAACATCTAAATGAGATTCAAGTGTGATCAGGACTAGGACGCCTAGAAACGAGGACCAGGGCACCCTAATCCCTTCTTAGGCCCCCTAGTCAAAGACTAAAGATGACAACTGAGTAAATAATGACAGCCAAGATTCCCTGAGAGACGATCAAAATTGTGCAAGTGATGACTGTGCGAGATAAATAATGACAAAGAACAACTAGACTGACGATAGGACTAGGGGAAGGGTCATTAGTGAATACTTTGCTTACGCAAGATCCATATATAAAACAACATACTTGGCGGTATAATTTTAGTAGTAAGTGCGTGATTTTGTGACTATAATTCTATTTATCTAGCGTATACTATCACACCATTTTGTGATGATGAACTCTTGTTCTACGGTTCATTCTTGATTGTCGAATGGTCTTATATAAATGAACCTAATCTTTTCTACACACACACTAAGAGGCATCACTATTCTTCCCCCTCTTCATCATACTCACACATGCTCACATACATCATATCTCGTCCATTTTTTATCTACTTACATTTATCACTATCACGTATTATATATCCTCATTTTTATATACAAACTAAACTTTTAAACATTCATCATCTACTTCATATTTATCTCATCAAATTAACATAATAATTTATGCAATAACCACCATACATCATCATTCAAAAAATGCAAATCAATCATCAAACAACTAACACAAATGAATAACAATCATTGCATCACATATCGAAAGAACATCTACACAACATAATAATGTCAATCACACACACACACACACACACACACACACACACACACACACACACATATAGTCAAAAATCATTGTTACAAAAATGTAATCACTGGGGGGTAAGCCCCTACATATCTCATCATCACTATCACTAGATATAGTTGTGGGAGCTCTAGAACTAGACGCTTCACCACTCAATCTATGCCACTAGTCGTGGCCCTTATATCTCTCCACATGCCTCCATAGTAATGTCACCTAAACCGACATCTCTAAAAATCAGCCATGTAACTCTACATACCTCATGAACCATCTTGGGCAAGGGTTCCTCCCCCTACAAGCTCCCTAGCTCATTGAGTCTCCACTCGCCGCCTCGTCACACTCACTCAATAAGACGGTACATGTAGTCGTTATCACCACTAGCTTGAACATATGGGAATGATTCTCTCGCAATAACATCTACTCACTCCAACATCCCACCTCCCACGAGCACATCTGAAGGCACATTCCACATCAATGTGTGGATCGATGAGTCAATGATCAACGACCAATACGCATCACCTACAGCCATCCAAGCATCATATTAGTTACTACACATGATAATCATAATAAAATAACTAAGTGACAATACACAAATATCAACAATCAAATACTCATGCTCCGCCATCATTGATGTTATACCATCGCCATCAGGGGTAGGTGCATGTCCCTATATTCCTCTAACTGGTGGTGCTCCCACCGTATCCACAATAACCAGAAACAACAACACCCATCGATGCGCTTCCCACCATGCACTAGATGACTAGATACATCCATCTCATCTTCAGCTGGGGGAACTAGTTGTTCTCCTATAGGTCTCAATCTCAATCATACATCTTATACAAGATGCCCACCCCACCACCATCCACTTCTATTGATGAAGCAACAATTACTGCAATGAATTTCCACAACCGTAAAACATCTGGTCTTAGTACGACATCCAGGCTAATGTGGGTCTCTATTGTACACGTGTCTGTATAAAGTATAACCTAGCTGCTCACATCTACCTCTAAGCATCCTATATGGTCATCACCTATACTCTCTCACCCACAACTAGTAGTCACAATATGTGATATACACCCTCTAGGGTCACGGTCATCTCACTAATAAACAACCAAAAAGTACAAGTGTTTGCACTCCACCTCTTGCATAATACAGTGATCATCAACATATTATGGGGTACCTCCCCAAATATTGTTATGTTTTGAAGGCAGATATCTCACTCAACATCTGATAAACCCAAAAGTGAACAACGTACTCAAGTGTTGACCTTCGCGGAACTCCCTCGAATGAATATCCCTCTACACAACACAAAAAATTGACAAAATAACAACATTAACACCTCATATACATGCCAATACAACCACTCGTACTACTAAAAGGCATCAAATTTCACATATATTACATTCAGAGGACAAAACAACCTCATGGGACACTAGCACCCATGAGCATGATGTGAGCACATAGGAGAAAGTCATCAGCGTCTGAAACTAGGCATTGACATCCCAAAGGACGTTAGCATTGATGAGGGTTATTGCAGTCCTCACCATTTAATAACAATAAATGTCAAAACCAAACAGTATCCAAGGCTATCTGCAAAAGGGGCTAAATCAAATAATGATCTTATAATTCTTTGCTCTGGAATTGAAAATGCATGAAAGAAAATTCAATAACTAAAATTGAATCTAATCTAACAATTTAAATCAACTACTGAAATCAAATTTAATCTATCAAAGTGGAATGAATAACTCAAAACAAATAAATGACAACAAATAAATAAAAGTGAAGCTTCACAAATAAACAAAATAAAACACACAAAGAAAATTTAAACAAACTAAGTAAAACAATAACAATCTACTCTAAAAAACAATAAATCATCCTCCTCCTTGGGTAATAATGGGCCCTTGCTCTTCCCTCAAAATTGGGTTTGTAAATATTAAAAGATATGTTAGTGCAAAATACTAACAAGAAACAAAACAAATTGATTCTTATTCTAACACTCTAATACACTACCTCAGATTGAGCTAGATGGAAAGGGAATAAAATGCAATACATTTTACTTACCAAAGTAGAGCTCCCTTTGATTTATTGATGTGCTCAAGATGGTGGATTAAACTTGGATGCTTCATATTTTGGAGACACTTGGGCAACACCTCCCCTTGTTTTGACGAAGATTGCTTGATGAAGATGATGAAGGATTGATGATTGTAGATGGATGAATTGATTGAATGATTGAAGATAAAATGGATGGAGTTATGAATTTACAAGATTCCCCAAGCTTCAAAACTCTAGTTCTCGTGGAGGACGAGAATTCAAATTTATAGTTTGTGGGTGGATGATTCAATGGGTAAGATGAAGCCATGTTGGATTTAGATCAATGGTGGAGGATTCATGTGAGGATGGAGGATTCTAGAGTTAGAGGATTCTAGAATTTGAAAGAAGATTCAATGGAGGGTGAGATTTTTATTTAAATTTTTAAATGGAGGGAAAAGCTTCCATTGAATTAAAAATTCAATCGAAGGAGAAGGTTAAAGAGGCTTATAGATTTAAAAGCCTCTAGATTTAGAGGTGAGGATGTGATTAGATTAGGATTAAATTAGGTTAATAAATGGTGATTAGGGGTGAGGTTACATAGAGATGCTAGGTGTAGAGATGTGTAGGTTAGGTGGGTAGGTATATGTAGGAATATTAAATTCCTATAAATGTGAATGAGGATTTAAAATACAATAATATGATATGATAATGAATTTATGAGATTAATGTCAAAATGGGATATAATAATGGATTTAAAGGATTAATAATGGAACGATGGAATAAATAACAAAAGATGATAAAATGATAAAGGGAAACAATGATAAAATGGATTAATAATAATAATTAAATTTGCTATTAATTATTATATGGGTAATGTTGGGATATTTGTGGGACAAGTTAATCACAGTTAACCATGTCGACATTTTAGATGTCTACATTTTGCCCCTCTTTGAAGTGTTATTGCGGAGCAATGACAATTCAAAGAAAAGAAGAGAAGATGTTAGTATGGTGATATGATGCCCCCTTAAGGGGTTAGGTGGGGAGGAACGAGGTGGGTAACCACTTGAAAAGAGGAGAGGTCCAAGTTAGAGAGTGGATGAGAGGATGATAAGATTCGAGGATGTAGAGGATTAGGATCATAAAATTAGAAGATAGGAGGATTAGAAGACTAAAAGATTAGTAGAAGAGGATAGAGGATTAGACGAATGAGAGACATTAGATTTTGAAGATATTGGATGCCCCAGTCAATGATGTATGACAAGGGTGAGGATTTTGGATTTTGGATAAGAGGATGTTTGATTTGAAGATGTTGGGTTTAGAGATGTTGGGTTTTGACGATGGCCAACAATAAATAAACAAAATTTATTCCTATTATAACACTCTAATGCACTACCTCAGATTGAGCTAGATGGAAATGGAATAAAATGCAATACTTTTTACTTACCAAAGTAGAGCTCCCTTTGATTTGTCGATGTGCTCAAGATGGTGGATCGAACTTGAATGCTTTAGATTTTGGAGTCACTTGGGAAACACCTCCCCTTTCTTTGACGAAGATTGCTTGATGAAGATGACAAAGGATTGATGATTGTAGATGGGTGAATTGATTGAATGATTGAGTGATTGAGGATAAAATGGATGGAGTTATGGATTTACAAGATTCCCCCAGCTTCAAAATTGTAGCTGTCATGGAGGATGAGAATTCAAATTTATAGTTTGTGGGTGGATGATTCAATGGCTAAGATGAAGCCATGTTAAATTTAGATCAATGGTGGAGGATTCATGTGAGGATGGAGGATTCTAGAATTTGAAAGAAGATTTAATGAAGGGTGAGAGTTTTATTTGAATTTGTAAATGGAGGGAAGAAGCTTCCTTTGAATTAAAAATTCAATGGATGGAGAAGGTTAGAGAGGCTTCTAGATTTAGAAGCCTCTAGATTTAGAGGCGAGGATGTGATTAGGTTAGGATTAGATTAGGTTAATAAATGGCGATTAGGGGCGAGGTTACATGGAGAGGTTAGTGTAGGGATGTGTAGGGTAGGTGGGTAGGTAGATGTAGTTATATTAAATTCCTAGAAATGTTAAGGATTTAAAATAGGATAATATGATATAATAATGGATTTATGAGATTAATGATAAAATGAGAAATTATAATGGATTTAAATGATTAATAATGGAATGATGGAATAAATAATAAAGGATGATAACATGATAAAGGGGAAAAATGAGAAAATGGATTAATAATAATAAATAATCTTGCGATTAATTATTATTTGGGTAATCTTGGGATATTTGTGGGAAAAATTAATCGTAATTAACCATGTCGACATTTTAAATGTCTACAGGGTTAACAAGACTAAAAAGAAGTTGTTGCCAAGAAACTTGAACTATGGACTTTATTAATCGGAAATGATGTTACAAAAATCATTCATCTTTTACAATTGTTGCATTGAGTGCTTTGGAGATATATTTATAACTCATCCCTACTCCAAGATTATATAACTACCTACCTTTAATCTCGGGAAAGACTCGACTACATCTTTCACTTTACAATGAGATAAATGTGGAAGGAATTTATTCAAACACCACAACTCCAAGTTTAACTACTTGCATTTAACTACTTCTTCCACTTGATAAGGAGATAAATATGGAAGAGATTTAATCAAACACTACAACTCTAGATTGAACCACTACTTCTTCCACTTGATAAGGAAACAACTATGGAAGAGATTTAATCAAACACTACAACTCTATATTGAACTACTACTTCTTCCACTTGAAAATGAGACAAACTTGGAAGAGAATTAATCAAATATTACAAATTTATATTGAAATATCTCTTCCAAATGCACTTAAGTATTTTTTTTTTATTTGCCAAGTTTGCTCTTGCATGATTGGATCTTTCAATATGACAGTTGTCATGCCATGTTCTCATCCCTAATTTTTTTTATCGCTACTGTGAATTCATTTGGAAGAATATCTTCAAACATTTTCTGGGTTTGCCACTCCTTGTTGTAAGATTTCTAAAACATCTTGAAATTCTCATTTTTGTTGAGAAATGAACGAGAAATCACAGTTTTACCGAACCTATATTTTTTTAAATCTTATTTACTTTCATTTAACCTTATTCTACTGAAACTTCAAATGAATATATCTCCTCAATTATTGTTGCTATGTAAAATTAGAGAGATGTTTTTCCTCATAACAATAAGAGGAACAAAAATATCTCTTAGATTCTCATTTAGAGATCTTCAACTTCAATTAGAGCAAATTTGATGCTACTCGTGCAAATCCTACACTTGAAGACCTTCTGCTTCAAATGATGATATCTTCCAAACCATTATTGTTGTGTAAAAATGGAGAGAGGTTTTTTCTCCCAACAATAAGAGGAACAAAAACCTCGCTTATATTCCCATTTGGACTTCTGAAATTTTAGTTAGAGGGATTCTTGTGCTAGTTCTACTAGTAATGCGCTTGAAAACCTTCTTCTTAAAATATTGATATATTCAAAATTATTATTGTTGTGTAAAAACGAAGAAAGGTTTTTAGTCTTGGTAATAAGATGAATAAAAACCTCTCTCGGATTCTCATTTGGAGCTCTGAAAATTTAGTTGCAGGGGTTCTTGTGTTGTTTCTGCTAGTACTACGCTTGAAAACCTTCTTCTTCAAATGTTGATATCTTCAAAACTGTTATTGTTGTGTAAAAATGATGAGGGTCATTGCAGTCCTCACCATTTAATCATGAAGAATGTCAAAACTAGGTGGTGTTTAAGACTATCTACAAAAGGGGCTAAAGGAAATAATGATCTTACAATTCTTTACTCGCGAATTGAAAATGCATGAAAGGAAATTCAATAACTAAATTTGAATCTAATCTAACAATTGGAATAAATTATTAAGATCAAATTTAATCTATCAAAGTGAAATGAATGACTCAAAATAAATAAATGACAACAAACAAATAAAAGTGAAGCTTCATAAACAAAACAAAATAAAACACGCAGAGCAAATTTAAACAAAGTAAAACAATAATGATCTACTCTAAAAAATAATAAATCATTCTCCTCCATTGGGTAAGAATGGGCCTTTGCTCTTCCCTTAGATTTGGGTTAACAAAACTAAAAAGAATTTTTTGTGAAGAAACTTAAACTGTGGATTTTATTAATTAAAAATGATGTTACAAAAACCTTATCTTTTACCACTGTTGCATTGAGTGCTTTGGAGAGATATTTATAACTCCTCAAAATCTCATTTGGAATTGTCAAATTTTAGTTACAACAAGTTATGCGTTGATTTTGTGAGTCCTGTGCTAGTTATGTGACTCTTGTGCTAGTTTTGCGAGTCCTGTGCTCTATGTATTACGAATCCTGCACTCCTGACTTTATGAGTGTTGCGATCTTTGTGAGTCATACACTCTTATCTATGTGAGTATTGCAGTTGCTACAATACATTCAAGAGATCAAATGACCTACTCATACACAATATTGCACTCTAACTTACTAGAAATATTAAGAAATGAAAACATTCAAATTGTAATGGACTTTTCAAAGATAGATCGAATACATTCTACATTTAATCTTAAATAAGCTATCTGGTTTTTATGACTACATCTAAATCCACTTTATAAGAGAAGGAATAATGTTATTTTGTGTAATGAATGAGACTTAATTTGGTCTCATCAAGTGCCTTGGACGCTCTCACCCAAGCCATAAATGCCCAAAAATTTAAAAACTCAAAATTTTAAATAACCGCACTTACCAACTCATATGTCGTTTGTGCTGCCACAAATATTGCCACCATCTCGAATCTAGTCAATCTTACTGCTATAATATGTGGCATCCTCACAAGCTCAGGGCTCAAGTTCTCAATAAATCAAGGTTCAAATAAAGTCACTATTCAATTTTTACCATTACTATATATAACACTTTTCTCAACTGCCAATTTACTATATTTATCATTTGCACTCATTTTCTAATTAATACACACTACACGGTTTCGCTAATATCTCGAGCTTCGTTACTTTGTTTTCTTCCCCATCTAAACCATGTGATTCAGAATTCCTTCTATCACCGTATTATACACATTCCATAGCACTATATTCCAAACTGACACATTTCAACTTGATATGCATAGAATTTTGTGACATCTACTATATTTTATTTTGCTCACTATTACATCATTTCACATCTACTTTCGGCTCACTATTCATCCTTTCTACCACTCTCCCTTTTGACGAAAGGGGGGAACATACAATTGGGATCACCCTTCGATCCCTCTTAGGATACTACGCGATCACTACACATTCTTAATGCATTGTTATAAAAAATTTACTCATACAACCACAATATTTTCTACTACTTTCTATCTCTTCCCCCTAATTACCTAATATGAGGGCAAAAGGTGAAAAATATCTCCATGAGTAATCTATTGTATGTATTCAATCTCAAAACAAGTGTTCAATATTCAAATCAAGTCAATCAATCAATACAACCATCACTTTGTTATTCCTCCTAGATGGCCTAACTTGGGAGTTACATCACTACTTTCCCATATGACCTAACATGGGAATCATTTTTACATCGCTTCCAAATGACCTAACATGGAATCCACCTAGTAGTATACATATCGCGACACCCATGGAGTGGGGGTAATGAGATGTCATTTCCTTTCCTATTTTGCTCTCATATGGGTTCAATCTCAAAACAAGCGTTCAATATTCAAATCAAGTCAATCAATCGGTACAAACATCATTTCGTTATTCCTCCTACATGACCTAACTTACGAGTTACATCACTACTTTCCCATATGACCTAACATGGGAATCATTTTTACATCGCTTCCAAATGACCTAACACGGAAGCTGTCTAGCAATATACATATCACAACACTCATGGAGTGGGGGGCAATGAGACATCATTTCCTTTCCTATTATGCTCTTATATGGGTTATTCAATGTGGATCGAAATGGAACAAAATTTGGTTTCTAGCTATCTACAGTGGTTGTACTACTTGAGGATATAGTCATAGTTAGAGAGCAAAACTATACCTCTCTCCCTAGCACTCTTCCTCTAGTGGAAGGACACCCAAATCCTTTAGTTTTTCAAACTTACAAAATTGGGTTGGGAATTGTTTGTTCATTTCTATTATTTTATCTCTCACGTCTTTCACTTCTACGTTGAGTTTTACTTAGGTCATAAGAATCCTTGTCTGTCATTTTTCTCACATTTGTCATTAGTTATCTCTGGACACTAATGCCCAAGTTTGGACACTAGCACCCATGTGCCCCTGTCCAACCTAGGTGCTCCTATCCCCTATGTTCTTGCTCACATTTTTGGCATTCATGGTTGGCCTTTTTGGTTTTCTTACTCCTTCACCGATGTCGTAGTGTAATGAAATTACTTGTATAATTTAGATTATGAGCAACAATAGAACACCAAATAACACAATATTTCAGAATAATGATCTCAATATGCAATTAGAATAGCTTCGCCACTTTGAGGGGACAACCTCCAAACCATATAATAAGACTCAAATGCTCAAATGATAATAAAATAATACCTACAATCCCCTATATATACTATTCATATGCTATGGCCATCACCAAGGCTGACCTATTAAGCATGAGAAAGTATAAATGATATAATAAAATGATATGGTAAGCCACAAGTCAACTACTCATATCCTAACACAAGCAATAAGTTAAGGGTGTAACATGCCCTTCTCCTTCAAACCAACATTGTCCTCAATGTTGAATAATCCTGGATGTTGCTGCAGAAAACCTTCATCCTCCTAGGTTGCATCTTCTATGCTCAAATTCTTCCACTTGATTAGATATTCCTTAATGTCTCTAGTTCTCAGCCTCTTAGTACATGTTTGCAGAATCTTCTCTGACTCCAAAATGATTCTTCCTTCCTCGTCAAGTTCTGGTAACTTTGTCTGGGATTCAAATTTTTGTCCAATAACCTTCTTCAGGCATGAAACATGGAATACTGGGTGTATATGTGAAGATGGAGGCAACTCTAGTTTATAAGCAAGACTACCAATTTTCTGTAGAACCTAATAAGGGCCATAATATTTAGGAGCAAGTTTGTTGTCCTTTTTCTGTTGCTTTAGGGACATCTGTTTATAAGGCTGGAGACGTATAAAAACCCAGTCACCAATTTCAAAATGTCTTTCACTACGGTGTTGATCTACTTGTTGTTTCATCTTGTTTTGTGCTAATGCTAAATTCTCCTTCAAACTAGCCAAAACTTGTTGTTGATGTTGAATGTATTCCTCAACATCTCTGACCTTAGTTTGCACCCTCAAGGAGGAAGTGATAGAAGGTGGAATGGTAACCATATAATGCTAAAAATGGGGTCATTTGAGAAGAGGTATGAAAAGATGTGTTATACCACCATTCTGCAAGTGGTAGCCATTTAATCCACCTTTCTTGCTTATCTGGTACAAAACAATGTAGATACCCCTCTAAGCATCTGTTGACCACTTCCATTTGCCCATCAGTTTGAGGATGATAAGATGAATTGTGAGCTAGCTGAGTACCCAAACATGAAAATAATTTCGTCCAAAAATTACTTGTGAAAATAGGATCGTGATCGCTTACAATTATCTTTGGGGTTCTATATAGCCTTTGAACTGTCTCTAAAAAAATAGCTGCAAATGGATGTGATAGAGCACAAAAATGGGCATATTTTTTGAGCCTATCCAAAATCATGAAAATAACATTCTTACCCTCTGAACAAGGCAATCTGGTGATGAAATCCATGAAGACCTCCTCCCATCTCTGGCTAGGAATTGGTAAGGGTTACAACAGACTTGGTGTCTTAATTATTTCCCCTTTGTTTTGTTGGCACAATAAACACTCTGATATAAACTTTTGTACATCCCCCTTTAGTCCTTTCCAAAAGAATTATCTTTTTATTCTATGATATGTCTTCAAAAACCCAAAGTGTCCTCCAACATGTGAGGCATATAGCTCTGTAAGAATCTTATGCTTCAATTCAGAATCTTTACTCAAGTATAACATGTCCTTGTACCATAGGCCATTCCCTTTCCACTTAAATTCTTTATATGTCATAGATCCTTGCTTGATATTCTGTATTAGAGATTATGTATCATTGTCTTGATCCCATTCCAATATTGCTTCATCGACCCAATCGACCGTCAACATGGACATTCTACATAGTAAGGCATCGACAAATGTATCCCTTATGGACAACGCATCAGCTACTACATTTTATGTACCCTTTTTGTATATGATTTCAAAATCATAACCCATCATTTTTGTTACCCATTTTTGTTTTTCCTCAAATGATAACCTTTGCTCCAAAAAGTATTTGAGACTATCATGATCAATTTTTACCTTGAAGTGTCTACCCATGAGATAGGGCCTCTGTTGCTTGACCGCATGAAGAATAACCATCATTTCTTTCTCATATACAAGTTTGAGCAGATATTTTCCTTTGAATTGGTGACTCTCAAATGCAATTGGTCTTCCTTCATGCATTGGAAATGCTCCACATCCTGATCCTGAAGCGTCACATTCAACAATGAAGGTTTTTGAGAAGTTGGGGAGTAGCCAAAACTGGGGTGTTGCACATGGCTTCCTTCAACTGCTCAAAGGATTTAGTGGCTACGTCTGTCCAATGGAAGGCATCCTTCTTTAGCAATGCAATGAGTGGGGTTGATATTCTACCATATCCCCGCACAAATCTTATGTAGTACCCTGTTAGTCCTATGAACCCGCGAAGATTTTTGAGAGTTTAGGGCCTTGGCCATTCCACCATAGCTTTGATCTTCTGAGGATCAACTTTGACGCCTTCATGGGATATAATGTGACCCAAGTACTCTACCTCTTGTACAACAAAAGAACATTTGGATGGCTTTGCATAGAGAGTATGTTTCTCCAAAACTTCCAACACTTTATTTACATGTTGTAAGAGTTCTTCCCATGTCTTACTATAAATCAATATGTCACCAAAGAAAACTAATACAAATTTCCTTTAAAATGGCCTAAAAATAGTGTTCATCAAGCTTTGAAAGGTTGAGGGCACATTTGTAAGACCAAAAGGCATTACCAAAAACTCATAATGGCCCTCATGAGTCCTGAAAGTCGTTTTATGAACATCTTTCTCTTTTATTCTAATTTGATGGTACCCCGAATGAAGATCTAATTTTGTGAAATAAATAGCACCATGCAATTCATCAAGTAAATCATCAATTACTGGAATATGAAACTTATCTTTGATGGTGTACTTGTTGAGTTCTCGGTAATCTGGACACATCCTCCATGTTTCATCCTTTTTACGTGTCATGACCACTGGTGAAGAATATGCACTCTGGCTATGCCTGATGATACCTGCCTTCAACATTTCCTAAACCATTTTCTCAATCTCACTTTTCTGGGAACATGGGTATCTGTATGGTCTGATGTTAGGTGTTTGGCTCCCTGGAATCAACTGAATGGCATGATCATGATCCCTAACTGGTGGTAGTCCCTTTGGAATTGCATCAAAAACAGATGAGTGAGCATCAACAATCTTCTGAAGATCGGGGCGTATTGAAGACTCTGTATTTTGTACTTCTATGGAAAATAACTTTGCTATAAATCCATCTACTCTTTTTCTTAGAACCTTCTGCATTTGATGAGAGCTAATAATCTATGGAGACTTAGCTAACATCCCATTCAATTGTATTTTCCTTCCATCTAAATGAAATCACATGAACAATTCTTGGAAATTCATCTTTATAGTACCTAAGGTTGTGAGCCATTGGACACCCAAAACAATATCTGCCCCTCCCATAGAAATAGCAAACATAGGTGAGTCTAACATGTAGTCTCCCATGAAAAGCTTGATACAATGACACTTTCCTATGCACTTGACTGTCCCACCATCCGCAATCATAACTTGCATTTCTGGAGTTGGGTAAATAAAACAATTGAGGCGGGCAACTAACTTACTATTTATGAAGTTATGAGTACTCCCCGAGTCAATCAACACCATCACCTTCTATTTTTTGAGATATCCAACTAACTTTGAGAGTTTGGGGAGTAATATCTGACAATGAATGACAAGAAATTGTAGGTTGGTGATCCTCTACTTCATCTTCTACTGGTTCCTCAGCCTCTCCTATAATTTCAGCTTCCTCATTATCCTCATTACCTCTGTCAATATAGAACAGAATTCTTCTCAGCACATTTGTGTCTCGGTCCATACTTGCTATCACAATTAAAACATAATCCTTTTGCTCTCTTTTCTTCCATTTGTTGAGGATTCGGTCTAATTGGCCTAACAAATGAAGGGGAAGAGATACTACGGTCTCTGGTGTTAATGAAAGGCGGCCTCCTACTACAAAGAACTTTTTCCTCTGCTCGACGTGCCATGATAGTAGAATTAGAAAGCTTGAGTGGATTAAACATACGTACCTCATGCTCGATGTGGTCCTTAAGACCCTCAAGAAACATGTCATTCATATTCTCTTCTGGAATATTCTCCACCCTTAAGGATAGGTTCTAGAATTGATGCACATAATCTTTGACTGATCCTGTTTTCCGTAACTTTGCTAATTGACTAAAGTAGTTCTTTGAAACACTGGAACTATAGTGTAATTACAACTCCTCAGTAAAAACTGTCCAAGTGACACCGAGACCATTCTTCTGCCTCTGAGCACATAACCATCGATACCAAACGAATTGGTCTGGTTCAAGATACATGGTTGCCAATGTCACCTTTTTTCCTAATGGTGTTTGATGTAACTCAAAGAATTTCTCCATTTGATTTATCCAATTCAGGGGATCCTTACCATCAAATTTGCGCATATCCACTTTCGGCATCATGTTCCGTGGTTGCAAATAAGTTGGATTCTGATTGGACTGGAAAAGTGATCCAACAAGGTTATTTTGTCCATGATTTTGAACTGAAGATCCTCCTCAGTTAATATGGGTCGGATTTGGGCCATATTGTTTACCCTTTACATGTTACATGATATCATCCAACCGATGATTGATTTGGTCTATGTCTCCTTTAGAGGCCATCTCAGATTGTACATTTCGTAGCTCATACTCAAGTTAGCTTGACCTTATGATCAATTGAGGTAAACCCTAGTGCTGAGGAATCTGTATTTATCCCTTCTGACTCCATCTCTTCAATCACTACCCCATCTTTATCTGGGGTTTTACCTAGAGTAACCATATTCTTTTTTGCTCTTGTGGAAGGCCCCACCATGATGTCAAACCTTAGGGTTTTAGGGTTTTGATACAAATTTAGCCAAATAATAAAAAAACAGAGAAGATACTAATACTATTTTTTGAGAGCTTTTCGAAACTATAAAGAACTTGAAAATATTCCTCAATTTGCACCCTAGGGTGCAATTTTATGAAAAACCCTAAATTTTTAATAACTTTTGCAAAATAAATAAAAAAATTATGACATTTTCGAGGAACCTTACTTGAAATGTTTCTCAACTCTATTAAAAATATCTCCCACTAATTCACTCTGGTTCGCAATATATGGTACGAAACAAAAATTAGGGTTTTTGCCCTAATTTTGGCCCAGATCGCAACTCTGATACCACTTGTAATGAAATTACTTGTATAATTCAGATTATGAACAACAATAGAACACCAAATAACACAATATTTTAGAATAATGATCTCAATATGCAATTATAATAGCTTTGCCACTTCGAGGGGGCAACCTCCAAACCATATAATAAGACTCAAATGCTCAAATGATAATGAAATACTACCTACAATCCCCTATATATACTATTCATATGCTATGACCATCACCAAGGCTGACCTATTAAGCATGAGAAAATATAAATGATACAATAAAATGATATGGTAAGCCACAAGTCGGCTACTCATATCCTAATATAAGCAATAGGTTAAGGGCGTAGCACCTAGTCGGCATGTCGTGTCACTAATGTAGAAATTCAAGCAAGAGACCCCTATATAAACACAACACGCATACCGTTATAATGGCGGGAATTTTATCAAGGGATATTTATCTACATACCATATAAGGGACTGAATTTTGGGCTTATTATTTTGCATACACTGCATAGGAAGGGGAAAATTTTGAATTCCATCCAACACATTTACATTCTATCTAACTACAACCCGATATCTTAGCATCACCAACACGGGGGCATCCTAGGAGCACTATTGAATACACAAGCACATAGAACTACATGGAGTATGTGATGTAGTGCAGTGCTCAGTTGCAAGTTCACTTTGTCGAGTGACCGTTGGGGTCAGTCTGACTCCCTGTTTGCATCTTTATTTTTTAGGATTTGATGTAGTTTGGGGGTTTTGTAGGATACTATATGTTTTGCAGGTTACCAACGACCTCAGTGATATTTTAGCAACCTACAAGAGATCAACATCGAAGGGTAGAGAAATCCTAACGACACCAGAAAAATGAAGTTCTAACCCGCTGCGCAGTCACAAGCGCCTACAGAAGGTCTCAGGTGCTCAGGTGCCCTCGTCCTTACCCATACGCCCCTGTCCAAGATATTCTACAAGCTCCATAATTTATATCAAGCATTTCCATTACTCTTCCCAGCGTTTTCATCAGTTGCTCCAGTTCGGGTATACTTCTAGATAAGAGAAAAATATATAAGTGCCCTATCTCTTTCATTTGCTTACATAGTTACATCTTGGAGGTGCTTAGCATTTATATTTTATTGTATATCATTGTAGTCATTCTGAAATTAGAAATTAACATAATATTTTAATATTTATTAAATCATGTTGGTGGGTGTTTACAAGGTCTTGTAGAGAAATGGTCTTGTTATCGATAAACAACTATATATTTTTATGCAATCTAAAACATATATTCATAACATGTGTGCAACATTAGTGATATTCATAGGATAAAAGTTCATCACAAATATGACGTATGAAGCGCAGAGCGTAATAGTGGCAAGTGAGAGATGCCTGGTACATGTTAGGTAGCTAAATTAGAATACAGCGTGATGCCTTTTCATAGTGTGCCAATGATGAGAGATCTATGTGATGACACGAGAGATACCATGTTATTGTGGGAGTTGTTGCAAGATATGTAATGTGTCATGAGTTGTGTTGCATTTACAATGGTAGGCAGAATTTCTTATAGTCATTTAGCATGCCATTGTGTGAGTGGAGTCACTTGAAAATGTGTCTATGGTGGATCAATATAAGGAGTAGGTTATTTGACAAAAAGTGATTGGTTTCCGAAGTGGAGGTTGTGATTGGGATCTTAACGATGGAGCAAACTGCAAAAGAGACTTGCTAGAGTGTTGAACTTGGTCTTAGTTAGAGGAGTGGTTGCTTAGGTTAGGATTGGATAGACGGTGTAGAAGAATTGATAGGAGAAGATAGGGTGAGACTAATTTTGAGTGATGGTTGCTTAGTTTGACTGGATTGTATAGGTAGTGCTTGAGTGATGGACTTAGAAACATTAGAAGTCGATGGTATGATGCTCATTAGACATAGATGAATCAGATTTAGGAACCCATTGAGATGTAACAATTGGAGAGGAACATGTAACAGCAATGTTATGTATGAATGAGATAAAACCTTGATGCCTCAAGATGCTTGATTATTTGTTGTAAAGCATAAGCAATCATTGTCATTATGTTCCATTGATTCGATGGTAATTACAAAATGGGAGACCTTGATATTTTGCCAAGTCGATAAGGAGGATAGTAATGAGTAGATGGCAAGCTGATTAATTGATGAGTTAAGGAGTTGCGGAAGAATATCTTATTGCTTAGTATTGCGTATCAAACTTGAGAGGTTATCAGTAATGGTAAGACTTTGAGGTTCACTGATATGAGCACATGTAGAAGACATAGAATGAGGATGAGAAGAAGGAAACTAGACATGATCTTGAGAAGCATCCTTAAGATGTTGGATTTCAAGATTTAAGAGATATAATCATGGATTCCATAGCCTAAAATTTATCTTGAAATAAAGAATTGCAAGAGCTTGAATTGACTCACAAATAGCATTGATTAGAATTAGAACCAAGTGAGTCATCAAATAGACGATCGAAAATAACACTTATTTGAGTGGGTGAGCGTATCTTTAGGGAGATACATGGTGTCACATAACTTTCGGAAGAACCTATTGGACAGATGGGTGTACGCACTTGAAGTAATTGAGACAAGAGGATTTGATGAAACCTTAGGAGCCATGAAAAGAAGATAGTTATGCAAAAAAAGGATCCAATAACACTTTGATCATGAGTGGGGTTCACCAAATGATTAAAAAAAATATTGAATAAATAAATGCTTAATTCTAAATATATAACAACTGCTATAAAAAATATATGCAATGAACTACAAATTTGACCCAAGCAAGATAAGCTAGATTTAAGTTATGAAACCCTAGTTGCAAATGAAGGGAATAAAATACTTAGTTGGTTAGAAAATATTCCAAGAGTTGTGCTAAGTTGATGAACAGATGAAAAAGAGGAAGGACGTCGTCACACCAGAATCTAAGAAAATTGAAGTGGTGTCTGAAAGTGCGCTAGGACCAAGGTGCCTATAGAGGGCCAAAGGTGCACTTGAAGAGCCAAATACTTATTTTGGGCATGCCTGTGACTGCTTAGAAGATGTGAAACTCAATTTCATAGGGTTGTAATATGTTTGTTGTCCCTCACCTTCCTGATCACCTGGTACTGTTGCACTAGAGTTCACATATTATTCACTTGTAACATATAATGAAGAAATGAAACTTATGTAAGACCCTTAAACCATGCATCAAATCACAAAAAAAAAAAATGCAAAATGAGAGGTCAGACTTTCCTCGACTGTCAACAAAGTGAACTTACAACCAAGCAGTTTGCACTACATATTAAGACACAATGTTTTTCTATGTGTGTGTGTGGATAAATCATGCCCTATGTGGCTCTTGTGTGTGTCACACTTGATAGCAGAGAAATAACTAGATGTAAGAAAATGTAGATAGATGTGTGCATGAAATAATGAACTTCCCCTCCTATGAAGTGTATGCAAAAGAATGTAGTCCCTTTCCCTTGTGTGGATGCTAGATGAATGCTTGAATGCTCTTGTATAATGTCCTTTTGATGCAACCTTAGGTGGTGATAGTATAATGCTTAGTGCTTAGTCCTTTATTATGATCACATAACTTTATATTTATATGATTCACCTTGCTTGAATTTCATGTAATTAACCTAAAAGTTCTGATTAGTAAAAAGATAAGATGCCCAAACGACTAGAAAGGACCCAAAAGATGTGAACAAAGTACAAAGAGGTCGGGGCACCCAGAGGGATAGGGGCATACCTGGTGCGGCATCCTAGCTAGGTGATGGTGTCCAGAGATGAGAAATGTCCGAAACTATGAAAAGACAGAGTGGGAAGAAAGAGTGCAAGACCAAAAGAAATAACATAAAGGGAAAATTAAAGATGGCCAAAGACAGTGATCAATTAGTACTTTTGTTACTTAGGAATCATATGAATAGTAGTATGTGATTAGGACTAGATAGATACCCAAAGTGCATGATTTAGTGTCTACAATTGCCCCCATTTTATGTTGTTGCGTAAATGTCTCGATAACCTATAGTAGATAAGAGATGTGTGCTTGATAACCACATAGATAAATGGCATAAAATAATGCCAAGAGATAAGGATAAATCTGTGGAGTGATAAAAATGTGGAGCATGGAAACAAGAGAAGAGAAAGTACAAAAAAGTAATGATGTTGATGACCCTAAGGTGCAAGAGCATATGTGTAGATGTCACGTGCATGTACCTGTTGTTGATGTCGACTATTGATGTGGTTGATGATGTGTACTTGATGTTTTTGATGTGATTGATGTGACTACCACTTCCCATAAGGACAGACTTGCAAAAGAGAAGAATGGACAAGTAGTCACATACACGTGTATATGAAAATTCGATCAAAATGAGTAAAAAGTATGTAGGAAAGTAAACATGTGAAAAGGAACATTTGAACCTGATCCATGATGAGTGAAAAGAGATTAGAAAGGATCTTGTATATGATGTAGAATAATGAGTTTTTTGGGTGATCTCATGCCAATTGCACTGAGTGTGAGTTTTTTGGGTGATCTCACACCAAGTGAAGAAGTAGTGCAGGGAGAAAATTCTAGTGTCATCCTCCAACATTTAACTGATTTCCATGAAGTATATAGAACACCATTACAGATGGTGTGTAAAAATATGATCTTATTCGAATCCAATTCCTGATCGGCAATGCAAACAGTAGATATATATGTTATGTAGTGCATGCATATTGAGTGATAATTGACCATTGTGCCCTTTAAACATACGATTGCATCGTTAAGTGCTGAGAACTTGTGCTAGAGACTTTTCACCAATGCTATGGGTAACTGCCAGATAAATCACAAAAATATTCTCAGGAAGGGAATCAGGGGTGCATAAGCACTAGGTTGTTCTAGGTCTTGCCTGGGTTAGGGTTTGTATAAATAGGCCAACCCATTTCTTTGTAATGGACACACACACACACAACTTAGAAGCTCATGATCTGTAGAGCTCGGAACGTGCAGAAATCGAGCCAAGAGGAGAGTTAGATAATCATGTCTAAATGACATACCATGTGTGATAGACCTAATTTATTTAGGTCGTTAGTATTTTAATTATTATTGGTTCGTATTATTTTTAGGCAATCCGATAAATGGCAAGAAATTATTGTGGCATAGGAGTTATTGACTACCTAGTCAAGGCCCATAGTATTTTGGACACACCAAATGGTGATTGTTGTTAAGCACATGGAATATCAGACTGGAGTGCCATAGGGAGTTACGAAGCATCTGATAAGGCCTGATTATAGAATTGGAGGATTCGGTGAACAATGGAGTATTCCGGTCGCCGAAGAGCTTGCCAAATATGCCTAGGAAAGGGGAAGTTGGGTGCATATATTGTTGCATCCCATTGTCTTCTGAAGGTATTGAAGCAATATTCGATTCATATAGCCGAGATGTTCTTAACTAGTTTCTCATGTGAGCCTTTGTCTTGTGAAAGTACTATTGTCCACTTGACAAGTTTTGACTAGTGGAAGTGGTTCAAAAGAACCCAAAGACGTAGGCAATTCACCGAAACTCCATAATCAGATTCATTGTGCAATGTGTCTAGGTCGATTGCATCTTGACATTAATTTTGAATTGATTACTTAAGGAAGGAGCAAATTGTCGGAAAATATTTAAAGACTACCCCAGGTATCCGAGATCAGGTAGACCACAAAACTGTCCATTATTTTCAGATCATCAACACTTGGTGGGGGGTGCATTCTTCTCTATCATGTTGGAGAAGGATGTTTGACCCATTGTAAATTACGATCTTTCTGTGTGGAACTAAAAATTGCACATTATTCTATGGTGTATTCTTCACCAAGGTCTTCCCATTGAGTTCTCTCCTTGTTCAAATTGGGGTTCCACGCTCCCAAGTGATCTATTATATGGCCACTTGCGAAACATTATTGCATCTCCTAACTAGATTTTGTCCCAAATAGATGCCACAATGTGCTAATGGAATTAACCGTTCGACTCTTTTTCGTCTTCCTCATCTCGTAACCGTTGGATGGTGATTGTTACTTGGCAACACATTTTGTTAGAGCAGGGTGCATGCATACCCCATATAATTCCACATATGTAAAACACGCCTTCGATATAATTAGGCATGTTTTCAAAGGGAAATTTTTGAGTATGGCTATGGAAAGAAAGAAATGTTTTTAGATAATAAATAATAAATATACATTAAACGATGCACATTTGCAATCTGAAATTTGGCTTCAGTTTACCAACAAGTATATGTTTATCTCCAATGCTCTTCTGCAGATTCAAGTTGTAGGCTAAGTCCCAACGTGGTCGTGGATGGTGAGAGTCATGTCTAGGACGTTGTTGTAGACATATGGGGTGAATGCCGCATGTTATATGTCGCAATGATCACACTTACCCTTGCCTTCTCTGACGCTCTCCATCCATTGTGGATGATGCTACTTATTACGTGGCAGGTCATTGTAGCCTTGACTCGTAGCATCGATCTGATACAGTCATGCTCACAAGATCTCCATGTAGCTAACAATGGTTAGGAGTGTTTCAAGCCTACCGCACCGTAGCAGTTTGCTGGGGATCCTGTATAAGTCACTATTCCATGAAACTCAGTTGGAAGGCTCACCGCTTACTACTTAGCCTCGTACCCACGATGGAATGGAATCTGCCAAGCCTCTTGTTCTTTGCCTGAATGGAGGTCATGAATCATATTGTACCTCTGGGTTCCCCTTTTTTGCCAATCTCTCCTTTCAAATTTTTAGCGTACATGGTTTGGTAGAATGAAGGAAGAAGACCCTGGATCTAGGATGGGATATTCCAAATGCTGGCAAGGACCTCCCTGAGTTCGGGCTGGCCTGATGAATCGTGTATCCCCCTCCCTACTGGGTTATGTTGGCTGTGGCGCACCTAATTTTGAATTATGCTTGTTAAAGTTTTCCTAAGCATTTCCTTAGTGCATTTTGTTGTTTTCACTAGGCTTGCATCCTAGTTTGTTTGTGGTTTTGGGGCAAAACTTCTCATACCACTAGTTTTTTTGTTGAAAAATATCTTGCCATCTTGTATGAAAACATAAGTCATTTGATCGGGTTTGTTTGCCAATCGTAGCTCAAGCAACATTAGATGGTGCATTGGTAGAGGACCGTAGGTGCAAGACCCATGTATATTCCAAGGGCAACTAAAGAAAACCATAAGAGGTCTTGGCTGCCAGACTTGAGAGCTTGTAACCATAAGATCAACCATCGACACAATTAGTTTTTAAAGTAAATGTACGGGAAACCCCACCAATATAGGCTTGAAGCAACAATCCAAGGGATCCAGATTTGCAGAGCCCTAAACAAAGATATTGTTAGAGTAGTTACTTAAACCTTAGAGTTAGAGGTCTCACCAAAGAAGACGTCCCTTTAACAACAATTAATATACTTTCTCCAACAAAAACTCATGTGTGTGGATATTTCATTTACCTTATTGAGATACTAGGCATGGTATTTACCAAATAATTCTCTAGACCATCAGTTATTTCCTTGATCATACAGGTATATGACTAGACTGCCTTGAAATTGAAAAGTTGCCTTTCTAAATCAATGGTCTTGACCAAAAGGTGTACCTTGATGACTAGACATGACCAAACTACAATTATGAGCTTGAATTCAAGACCTTGAAAGGGCCAAAGATTGTTATTCCTTGCCTAGAAAAGCATGGCCCAGTGGGTCAATGTTATGAGGAGTGGTAAGGATGTAATACATAGATAATCCACCTCCTTGGTGGGACAAGCCATGGCCTACTAAATACATATTGACACCATAGGGTGGAGATAATTCCCTACATACATCACATCAGTAGACTCTCATATGTGGAAAATGTGGTGGAGCTCTTTTCTAAAAGTCCAGGGTCCTCAAATGATGTTATTCGGGGCAAATATATTATATTTAACGTGGTTACAGAAACCCAATGTGGGCTACATCCACAGAGACAAGCCCCTACTCATATTTTATTACAAGCCTCCACTTGGTTCTCCAAGTACAAGACAAAGACTCCATCATGGTTCTAGAGGCTCAAGTGGTACTCTACTTGCCTTCACACGTGACAATCTAAGCACGTCTGCAATGCATTTGAATTGAAGATATATGATATGCACATGACCAAATATATGCGGGTATCACTTGACTTAAGGAGCATCGATACAAAACCAGATTGTTCATCGCAGTATCCTACTGGGTCCCTCCAAAGCATACTCACCATTTACTATGATAGGGGATGATGAATCACCATGGGTCATTGATCTATATCCATGTGACCTTCAATTTCTTGGCATAATGGGAGACATGATACCTTTTGGGAGAATTCAATAACCCGTACAGGTAACAATACCCGAGTGCTCCCACATATGAAGGTCATATCTCACATCCTTTAAGACTATATGAGCTCAGAGGAGAGATGGACAAACTATAGGAAGTCAGCTGATAATTCCATTTCACCTTATGGAAAGACATTATGTAAATTAGATTCTGGAGAATTACTCACGATCTTTATAGATCGCTGGTATGGGCTTAGCATCTGTTTTCTTGGGTCTGGTACGATCTGGTTACTTGCTATCCTTTCATGCTAGTCAGAGCTAATGTGAGATGGACTATTGTCATGGGAAACATGTAAGTTTATAGTCATCCATTTCCAATTATTTGTGTATTAATGTATTTGTGATTTGGTCGTATTATTGTATCCTGCATGTATTTATTTATGCAGGATAGAGGCTTCCATTACACTTGGAAGGTGTGAAAACCCTACACTTGACTGGGTTAGCTTGCTTAGGTGTACTAGTGTGGAGTTAGCTTACTAGTTGTGTTGAGTTAGCTTCTTAGTTATGTGAAGTTAGCTTACTAGTCTTTTGGAGTTAACTTAACTACCAGTATCAGTTAGTGGAGTTCTTCACCACTGATTTAGGTAGTAGTTGCACTTCCCTCCTCCTATATATACATCTTTCTTATTGAATAATTCAAGTCATTCTATTGTAATGTATTGAGCATTATGGATTATGATGGATTTCCATATATGGTATTTTAGCTCTTCTGTTTTGCAAATCTAATGTGGTGTGCTATTATCATTTGAGATCGTGGCTTGGAACAATCTTCTTATCGTTCCTTTCATGGTATCAGAGCGAGAGATTGCTGTTGACATTAGACTGTAAGTTTTATTTTACAAATTTACCCATTAAAATCCTTAGCCCTTGGTCATATGGTATGGTCTTATGAGGGCTTAAAGCTTGTGATTCCTAATAGTAGGTGCTTAACTTCAGCCCCCTTTAATTTTTTTTGTGTGGTGAAGGCAACAACAATTTATTTGTTTTAATGGCAACTGAAATAAATAATGGAGCAAAATATTAAAAAGTTTGTATCTTTTGATCGGTAACTCAGTTTTGAGTGTTATTTTTTGCAAAGTGCTTGTTTTTTCGTGCTCTTTCCATTGGGGTTATTTATTTTGAGACTTGCACTATAATTATAAAGTGCCAAATATGGAGGAGTGTTGTAATCAATTGTGGATGTAATTTCGGCTGAGCCCGACGTCCTAAATTTTTGGGAGTTGTAGTTTGTACCTATTATGGATTCTGAGAATGATATGATTTTCTCTAAAGTATGTGGACTTCAAGAGGATATTGTAAAATTTGTGGAAGAAAATAGATCGCTCAAGAAGTGAAATTCTCTTCTACAATCACTCATTCACGATAAGAATACAATAATACACTTCCTGCAGAACAAACTTGCTAGCCTACAACATCACCATCATATTGTGGACAACCATATTCATGCTCCTAGTCCACTTGCAACTATTGCTCCTGAACCCACTGACATTGATCTGTCAGTCTTTGAGTCTTTTCCTACTCTTGATGCTCATACACCTATGAGGCTTGTTACTACATGCTCTTCCACATCTGCGCCTATTATAGTACCACATGTTGTGTATCCTACTTTTTCTCAGATGCATGGATTTTTTGAGAAACATACCACTGCATTCAGTTCTCGCATGCTCCGTTCTATCAGTCTCACTAGCGGAGTCATTGACAGACATTCACAGGGTATTGTTTCTTCTATTCCACATGTTAAGTGGAATTCTCGTCATGACATTGGTTTTCAAGCAGATACTTCATTGGGATCACACATTGACAGAGCTCCTTTTTTTGTTCGCTCGACTCTTTCTGGGGATCATGAGCAACACATGAGTTTTGCACCTTCACTCAGGCTTGAGAAACCTAAGATTTCAGTTGTCAGACATGATCAACCCGACACACATTCTGATGTTCTTTTACATGCACCCATTATGCATTTTGCACCAAGTCATATGCAAGCATCTTCTTCATCCATTCGTGTTGATTTGGGGTAGATATCTGATCACTCATGGTGGTGACATAGGAATTCGTTGAGAGGACTCTATAGGCATGGCTCCTCCACCATTCGGCCTCTTGCTCCACTTTCTATACCTCATGCATTGTGATGCTTCTTGTTTTGAACATTTTTCTTTAGCGGGTGTAGTGTATCTCTCTTGTTTGTTGAGAGATTTTGTATCTGTATTTTTGACACTTTTGGCATGTTGACAATATCTCTTATGGGGGATCTATTATGGTGCATTCCATTATTAGTTTGTTAGTGTTCGAGTAGTTGTTTTGACAACTCATACATATTTGTAGTGCCACTCCACCCATTTAGCAGTATTGAGAGGGTGTGGTGTTGATACTCGATTCTTCGGGTTTCGTGTCCTTGTCTTGTTAACTTGGCTTTTCTTGGATCGTGACACTCCTAGATTATTATGGATCTCATGTCCACCTTGTTGCTTTGGTTTTTGTTCTTGGATTGTGGCACACCTATTTGCAGCAATTAATCAAATTATGTTTGGTGTTTTTTTGCACTTTTGACATCACTTCGTTGACAGTCTCCTTGTATGGAGCTATTCTGGTGAAACCTAGTGTCAGTTGTTTTTTAGTTTTGTGATCGAAGCAGTGGATTTAGATCACAGTGCACACCAAACTTCTTTAGCATTGTACGAGTTTTTTGAGCCAAGTTTCTTGGGATGCCTTGGAGTGGGGCTTTACTCTCTTTACTTTGTTGTTACCTGGTTTTGGGTACCTTGCGATGTCCCTTTTTTCTCAGTTATTATACATGAGTACCTCATCAGGCCTAGTTGCCGGGACTCATTCTATGGACATGTCACATCTATTTTGGCCCCCTAGCTTCACTTGAGGGGGGTGTTAAAGTAGGTATTTACCTTAGCTCATGTTCATCTAGGTACTTTATTTACCTTTATTGTATTTATCCTCACCCACTCATGTGTGTGGATATTTCTTTTATTTTATTTAGATACTAGGAGATATTATCTAGTTGTTAGGTATAGTTATTTCCTTGATCTATGGTATTGATTAGTTCTTTCCTTGATCTATGGTATTGGCTAGATCCTTGATGTCTAGTTCTCTCCTAAATCCATGGTCTTGACTAGTTCTTTAATGACTAGTTATTTCCTTGATTTATGGCTTGATCTACGACTTTAACTAGTTCTTAGATTGTTATTCCTTGCCTATTTAAGCAAGGCCCATTCTCAATGTATTGCATTGAGTTCCATAATAATATATGATATTGCTTCTCATTTATTTGCAAAGGATTTATGTAAAGTTATTCTTGCGAATTGCTTTCATCTTATAGATCGTGGTGTTTGATTAGCATCTGTGTTCTTGGCTTGGTACGATCTGGTTATCGTTCCTTTCAAACTTAAGAGGTGGCTGGAGAGCGGGGGCTGGAAGTTTCCTCCTACAATTTAGGGTTGATAGAAATTAATATGCATTCTTGCCATTATTTTTTGGTGATTTAAGGAGAAATATGATTTTATTTTCCTACAAATAACCATAAAAATTCAATGAGATCCTATAATATCTCAGCGAGTATTGTTGATGAAACTAATAAAAAATCATGAAACCTTAAAACTATTAAAATGCTCTTAAATTTTCTTAGGAACACCCGCTAATATACTTATGGAACCCCTTTCCATAGGACCATGCTCTAAAGTACAACACTCCGGCTTAAAAAGAAGAGGGTGGCCCAAATAAAAGATAATCAAAACCGCGAATTTTCATTACAATATTCTGTCAACATTCACAATACGAATGCGAATTGGTTTTATTAATTCATAGCAATGAACCCGTCTTTCAGATTCAGCTCAATCTATGCATTGCCATTTATACGATACCTGCAATTTTCTTATATCCACTTTTAATCTTGTTTACGGTGACAAAATGGACTTATCCCTCAACCGGTCCCTGTGTTTCCCAAACAAATGTCAAAAGCCCTGCAATGCATGTCCAGACTGTAAGTCTGTGAACTCAAATTCTATTTCTTCTTCTTCTTCTGTTTCGATCCCATTCCCTGTAGATAGCGATGCTGTCAAGGAAGATGAACGTGGATTCGAACTCGCAACCCATGTGGGCAATGGAAACGTTATAACTCTAGAGGAGTGGCAGGCATGGGGGACGTCTTCTCAGATCCCTGCAATGGTCGGGAAGATAATCGATATTCTGAAGCCGTTGGAAAGAGAGCTTAAAATCGAGTTGGACTTCTGTGGTACGCGAGGGAAGCTTCAGGTACGGCGATAAGTAACATGTTCAAGGTCTAGTGGTTTCTATTTAGGCTTACTGCGTTGCTGCTTGCATTTTTTTCTTTGTAAATCTGGCGTTAGGTAATGGGTCTTATTTGGGGTAAGCTTTTAAATTTGGGTAATTCTGGAATGTACTTAAAAATAATATTAGGCGCGTTAGTAAAATCCAAATGCAAGAAGTAAAATACAAATGCTTTTCAGATTTGTGACGACGAGCATATTAATCAGGAAGTGCTCACTTGACATTGGTGTTTAAGAGGAATGACTACAAGGGAAAAGAAATTTCGAAAACATTAAAACAAGACAAAAGAATTGTCTGAGCTCCTACCGGCTTTCCTTCCATACATGGATGGCATCCGCATCTCCAACAAAGATTCAAATTTCCGAAGAAAAAGAACATCAAAACAACTTTTTAACCTCATAAGAAGTTAAGAAACTGATCAAATAGTCTAAGGATAGAGTGGAACCTACTCAAAGATGCAGAGTGTATCAAATTGATTGTTCTTGGGGGGATACTGTATATTGGTGAAATGGGCTGTCCATAAGTACAAGGCTCAAAGAGCAAAATGCAGATACAAAGAGGAAGAGACTGGTCAAATCTGCTTTGGTAGAGCTCTCATTGAAAACCAAACACCGTAGTTGTGTGGAAAAAACCAAGGTTCTAGTGATTGAAAAACTCCCTTTCAAGATGGGCACAAGGGAAGTAGTTGAGATTAGTTAGCACTTGCAAAATTGAATTGAAAGAAGGGTTTAGGATTAAGCCATTCATGGAGGCCAATCATTAATTCGTTAAAACTACCCATTATGTATGGAAGTATTGAGCATTTAATGATGGTGAACTAGTGGTTAAAATTATTGAATAATTATAATGGCAAGTACATTTAATTATTTTAACCCTCCCAAAAGTTGACCTCTACCCGGGATCAACGTGCACCGATAGAATTACCTCTAAACGGAGATCTTGTCCGCAATCTGTACATATCTTACTATCCTGATGATAGATCACAAAGTATGATCCGAAACATTGATGAAAAACTTCTACACAGTTCATCCCAGAAGCTCTCATAAATTTTGGGGACTGTGAACATCTTGACTTTATTTAGAAATACAAGTGGTTAAAGAAAACAGTGAAAAATGCTTAAGTGAAAAAATTCAGGGAAGAATAAAGGAAAAAAAGAGACTTTTAAAGCAAATATTTGAAAGCATATAGAAGTTCCTTTGCATAGATTTTTTTTTCAATCATCAAAGGTGTGTGAGAGAGAGAGAGCTGGTTATTGTTGATCCACTGTCTCCAATTTTTTTTATTTTATATATGTACTTATTAGGTACAGCTGAAAAAAGAAAATATAGTTTTATTACTATGCTTACTGTCATTACCCTACAATCTCGCCAGATGTTTGATGTAGTCATGGGTCGCTGTAATCTGCTACTATGCCTGTAATCATTACAGTGACCTTGCCACAATTTCATTGGAGTTATGAGTGGCCCTATTTTATTTTTTTGAAAAGATGCTTCATATATATTCACATAAAATATTTACAAAAGGAGGCCTGAGCAAAGGCCAGAAAAAAAAACAAGAATTACAATCTCTTCCTCAAGGCAACAAGGACAGAGATGAAATCAGAATACTTATCAGGTTCAAATGATTTGGCTTCCTTGATTAGCAAATACCCTTTACCACACAGCTGCATATAAACCTCCTCATTCCAAATAAAGCAAAAATCATATAAAGAGCTGACCTCGTTGTCAAAAACAAGTATCCTTATTTTGATACTATGCTTATAGTCATTGCAGATATGGGTGACTTATTTTGATACTATGGTCATGATCATTGTCAAACAACCTTGCCGCATGTCTAGTGGATTCACAGGTCACTTACTGCAGTGGGCATGATTTGAACAGTGGTCATGCTCTTAACAGTGCCCCCCATCACCATTACTCCACAACAACTTGGATGATTCTGATCTTATTTCACAAATGGGTTTATATTTAGCATTTTCTACTGGATTAATGGCTATAGGAAATTGAATAACATTAATTATTGGCATTGAAATCTTTGCCTACTGAAATGGAAGCAAATGGAGATGTATTTGTTGTTATTGTTTTTTTTTTTTTGATTGGTAAACGCTTTTGACCGGAGCTATGAACCGGTGGGGAGAGGGACCCCAACCCTACAAATACGGAAGAAGAAAGAAGAAGAAGAATGAGAAGACGAGAAGGAGAGAAGGAGAGAAGGAGAAGAACTGAAGCAAAGAGAGGAAGAACGAGCATGGACAAAGGAAGCTCCAACGAAACGAAGGACCCAAGAAAGTCGCTACCGACCCGCGGGGTGACCCGCCCGTGTGGAAGCTGCCTGAAGCAGGACGTTGAAGGCAGGAAGCGCACGATCCTTGAGAGCATTCAGCTGATCCACAGCTGAATGAAGAGGAAACAAGGCCGCATCGATGTCAACTGCCGGCAGGAAGCGCGGATCCAAAGAAGGGTGGAAAATTTGGGCGAACGTAGCCAGTTCGCGATATTGTCCGCTGAGCCATCCGATGTCTCTACCTGAGCCGATAGCAAGCTCATCCACTTCTTCAACCCAAAGAAGTGGGTCAGGAATTGAAAACTCTGCTAGCTGGTCGTGTAGACCCACGCAATGCACAGCATAGATGAATTCAGCGGCTACAAGTTCCACTTCCGCTGGGACCGGGTGTAGCAAAGTACAAAAGGATACGAATGCGGACGCGACATCAGAGTCTGTGCGCGGGCGACGAGCATTGTAACAGAACGAGTCACCTAGAATTGCTTCTATGGCCTCGGCCTCGGCAGTGGATGAATACTTGAATATCATGGCTAGACGCCTCCTGTCGATGGCCGACGAATCTGCAATTTCTCTGAACTGTCCTCGCAGAGTCACAAAAGGAAAACCCAAGAAAGACATGGCGCAAACAAGAAACAGGTGAATGCAAGTATGGACACGCCATGCGGACAGTAGAGCAGGCTAAAAATAGGAAGGGAAGGAGGAGCAGTCCCGAGGGAAGCCTGGTAAGAAGCGTGGGAGGAGACGGGAGCCAGGGAAGCATGTGGGGGAACTGCGAGGGAGAGGAAGGACGAATGTCCCCTTTTCAAAATGAATTGTTTCTGGATACACAATTTTATTGATTATGGATACCCGAAGCCTATTCTTTTTATTTTTCGTAGGCTAAGGGGAATTAAAGAGGGAAAATAAATTAATTTAAGTGGTCCAAGGGTATTTTTATATTTTATTTGGAAAAAAGACACTTGAATTATATTTTAATCCAAAAAGACAAAAGTGGAATAAAATAGTAATAAAATAAAGAACTTGTATTTTTGGGGGCGCCAAAGATAGAATAATAATTAAATAAAGCATTCTATTATGGGGCACCAAAGATAGAATGGGCTGCATGAGCATCAAGATCCTATTTTTAGGATAGGAGAGAGGATAAAAAAATTTTATATTGTTTATTCCTATTTTTAGGATGGGGTGCCAACATGGAGAGAGGATAAAGCAATTTTATATTGTTATTCCTATTTTTAGGAGGGGGTGCCAACTTTGGAGAGGGCCTTGGAAGTTATAAAGGCAGATTTGGGGTTTATTATTCATACATCTTGGAAATTTATCAACTTATTTCTTTGTCTACAAGTAGCTTCTGCTTCTACATCAACAATAGAGGACGAAATCCCTCATTTGCATACATATTTGAGGACGGAATCCCTCACATCTGAGCTTGGCAATTCCATTCAGGGGTTGCAGTGGTCATTCAAGGTACAGGTGCATCTAGTGTTTAGGGCATGCAGTTTCAGGCTTAATTCTACATCCAGAACAACAAGTACAGTAAAGATTTCTTCAGTACAGGGCAGATTTCAGTCAAATCAGTTTGCATGCTCTTCTATCTATCTTTCCATTTAGATAATTAATTGTGAAAAAACTAATTGTATTCACGACACTTATGGTTTTATTGTAGCTGATTGAAATCAATAAATAAAAATTTGTTTTGGCACCTAGGCTCTGTTTTTTATAGAAATCAGATTGTCGTTGCTATCATCAATTTTTTATACTGTTGCCCTAGGGTTTTGACAAAAAATATCCAGATTTATCTAAAGTATTTTTTTAGGGATATTACAGTGGTATCAGAGCAAATTTCCTCCCAGCCTGTGGAAGTGAAATAAAAAAATTTTGCAGCTTTGAGCTTCATGCAGGGTAGTGACAGAGAAGTCAGGTACCAGCAAAGGGAGAAAAAGAAAGCTTTAAAACAATCAGAGGAAGGATTAAGGCAGCAAGATCTAGAGGTTGTTTTTGAGGAAAAGACGGACAATATTCTCGCCAGCTTGTGGATCAGATAGAGAAGGAATCCATGACCATGTTTATTCAAGCAAAGTTCTTACAACGGGAAGAAAATATAGATCCCATTCAAGAGGTGTTGGTAAAAATAGAAAAGTACAAACTTGAGGCCCCCAGAATCCTTGACCAGTATCAAGGGATGCCTGATTATCTTAAATCTGAAGTTTCCTTTGATGATTACTTGGAGTTACTCAAAATGAGGAATCCAAATAAAAGAGGGTTGTGTGAATACATAAGAGGGGTTGAAGAAGAAAGAAGAACAATTAGTGCTACAAGAAATTGAGAGGAAGCAACCCATGAAGGAATCCACCATACAAGAGGAAGTTGAAAAAATGTTCCTGTTCAAGAAGCACCCATCAATCTCCCAAAGATTGTGTTCGTGCCATATGAAGGGGATTTGCAGAATAGCTGTAAAAATAAAAGTGAGGAAGTCAGGGGGGGAAAGGACATCACTTGTTGGATGCAATGAGCTCAAGATGGAAGAAGATGCACCAAATCATGAACGATCCTCCAAACTTCCAAAGGGTAAGCCATTGATTGATTTTCAGAGTAGCATTATGGATGGATATGCATTAGAAGGAGAACATTTTGATTAGCACTAATTCGGGAGTCTTGAGTCCCAAAGATGGAGGTGTTGAGGGTATCTCAACAATTCCTATTCCGGCATTAGGAAGGTGAGCACTTTGATTACAACCTAAGGTATAAGAATATTTCAGATTGTTGCTCCCTATTATGTCATTTCAAGATAGGAAAGCGAAGGATACAACTTGCAACATAAAGCATGCACCTGAGGAAAATGACTCAACAGATACTAATGTTGGCATTGAGTTGCTGAAATTTTCAGATCAGCAACTAATGATAAGCAGTTTGGGCAGCAGTTTGGGCAACAACATATTTTTTGGACAACGGCAATTTGCACAATCATTTATGCCGACATCACATGAAGCATTGAGGGTTGGGAATTGCAAATTCCCAAGGTGGATTTGGGATCCCGGCTTGCAATTGCTTGAGGGCAAGCAATTCTGGGAAGGGCGGACTGTAATGTCCCCTTTTCAGAATTAATTGATTCTGGATACCCGAAGCCTATTCTTTTTATTTTCCGTAGGCTAAGGGGAATTAAAGAGGAAAATAAATTAATTTAAGTGGTCCAAGGGTATTTTTATATTTTATTTGGAAAAAGGACACTTGAATTATATTTTAATCCAAAAAGCAAAAGTGGAATAAAATAGTAATAAAATAAAGAAACTACTTTTGGGGGTGCCAAAGATAGAATAATAATTAAATAAAGCATTCTATTATGGGGCACCAAAGATAGAATGGGTTGCATGAGCATCAAGATCCTATTTTTAGGATGGAGAGAGGATAAAACAATTTTATATTGTTTATTCCTATTTTTAGGATGAGGTGCCAACTTGGGAGAGAGGATAAAGCAATTTTATATTGTTTATTCATGCAAGATTTAGGAGGTGGGCTTTGGAACCTTGATTTGGAAGTTGTAAAGGCAGATTTGGGTTTATTATTCATATCATCTTGGAAATTTATGAGTTATTCTTTGTCTTGCAAGTAGTTTTTGCTTCTGCATCAGCAATAGAGGACGAAATCCCTCATTTGCATACAAATTTGAGGACGGAATCCCTCACATCTGAGCTTGGCAATTCCATTCAAGGGGTTGCAGTGGTCATTTGAGGTACAAGTGTTCATCCAGTGCAGCTAGGGCACATTTTTTAGGCTTAATTCTACATCCAGAACAACAAGTACAGCTAGGGCTTCAGTATCTGGGGCAGATTTCAGTCAAATCAGTTTGCATGCTCTTCTCTTCCATCTATCTTTCCATTTAGATCATCAATTGTGAGAAAATAATTGTATTCAGACACTCTAGTATTTCTTTTATGGTAGCTGATTGAAATCAATAAATAAAAGTCTGTTTTGGCACCTTGAGGCTCACTGATTTTTTATTTAAAAATCAGATTGTCGCTGCTGTCATAAAAGACATTTTCTTATACTAATGTCCTAGGGTTTTGACAGAAATACCCAGATTTATCTAAAGTTATTTATCAGGGATATTACACATTAATGGAGCCTTATATAGCTAGATTTGGGAGCGGCATATTTTATGCCAAACCAGGTTACACCTCCATTTGAGAGAGGCTACAATAGTCAAATTGAAGTAAGTGCCTCGCTAAGGACCCTGGTTTTCTGTACTTTATCGAAGTTCATGTTCAAGATACAGAATCTGCATGTAGGCAAATTCTGGCTCACATGTTGCATTTTAGTCCCCTGCATTATATTTTCAACTCTGTACTGGGTAACACTCCACGTCCATCCTTTTCATTCCATGGGGTAATGTGACATCAAAATTAAATTACTGAGCTGCTTAAAAGTCAAATCCAAGGGATTTCTATTCCTTGTACCCAGCCTTGTCTGTTGTAGCCTCACTAAGGCAGAGAACATACCTTGCACAGCCTGAATCCAGGTCATTATCATGGCGATTGCCTGTCCTTACGACTAGACTATCATCTGCCTGGCTAGTCTTCCACATTATTACGCAGGCTCATATTTTTTATTAAAAATCTATCCAATGTCCTTTTTTGCAGTAAAAGGATAGGGAACAACGTAGGGCAACTGGTTTGGACATGCATATCTCATACGATTGTCAACTAAATTACTTACAATGCGTTGTATGCTTCTAAGTTCCCTACAGTAAGTTACATTATGGCATATCTGAGAAGAAAACATGAGTATTTTATGTAGCATGCTCTAGACATAATATAAGAAGAGCAGCGACAAAAGTTTTAGAATCATAAACCTAATGTTTGCCCTCAGGCATTTACTTCCATAATTGTAATATGATTAATATATGTAATAGGAAATAGAAAAATTGGAGTTAATAAGTACTATGATTTTAAAGCCTTGAATATGTATATGCTTTTACGCAGAAAATACCGAGTTTGATCCTTATAGTCAATACTTTACCTGGATTATTAATACGGAGACATGTTATATTCACCATTATCTTTTCAATGCCATGATATTTAAAGACAAGTTACTGCTCCCAGCTGAGAAGAAATGCCAACATTTGTGCTCGTCAATGAAGGAAATGGATTAAGGAAGAATGATTTTGTGTTAGCATAGGATCAAAGAGTTGTTAAACGCTGTATGGCAGCCCGTGAAAGATCCCCAAATGGATCTCTTTACGCTCCAATGAGTTTTAAATCAAACAGAACAGCAAATACAGATTCTTCGTATGTTATGGCACTTTTCCCTAATGCAGATCTGAAAAAATGCAGCTAGTTTGGTATATAAAATTCCCACAACAGCAATCAAACCAAATAAAATCTGACCTGTGCGTATTGGCAGCGTAAAATACATATAAAATCTGACTTTTCTGAGTTATCATTAATCTGAAATTTATATCAGAAATCTGCAGATCTAAAGAGGCTGAAACAGTAATATAAATCCATCCACAGTATTGAAAATACCTTCTCCTGAGTTGTAAAAATAAATACAACAGATAGCAGCAAGGATCAGACCTTAGAATGACTTCAAAACATCACATAACAGCCACATTTGAGTCGCTCCATTAGAGAAAATCAGTACAGCACTGCTGCAACTCTGGTAATCAACTTTTTATTGCAAAAACTCCATAATTACCGCTGAAAAACACTGAAATTCTGTGTAAGCTCTATGGAAAATCCAGCGCTGAAATTCCTCTTAAACTCTAAGAGGGTTTTCGTCCTCTAGAGGCAATATACTAAGGGTTTTCGTCCTTAGAATATTTTTGGTGAAAGCTTTAAGCTTCAACACAATTCAGAATATATCAAATGAATATGGAATGCCTCTCAAGCAAGTCTACTCCTTTTAAAGGAAGAAGAGACCCAAAACAACCTTCAAGACCACCAATCAGCTCGTATGATTCTTTCGATGCATTTTCCACCCTCCATTTCTCTTAGGGAGAATACAAAAGGTATTTAATAATTATTTTCTTCTCTCCCAAGGCTGGTCGCTTTTCCCTAGAGGGAATACACAATAGAAATGTTTTATCCTTTCTAAGTTCCCATTTTCCCCTCAAGGCAAGTCGCCATTTTCCCTAGAAAATACAAATTAAATAAGTGCTTTTCTTTTGATGTACTTTTCTAGGTTCTATTTTAATGTTAAGTTTATTAATTTATTATATGTGCTATTATATTGTAATTTTTTTGCACAATACAATAAAATTAATAAAACTTAAGTCACCCTTATATTTTTCCTTTGGCCGTCAGGTTGACAAAATAGGCCAAAGGTCTTCGATTGGAAAAGGGGACCTTACAGCCTGAGTAAGAGAACTAGGGATTTCAAGGTTAAACAAAATAAATCTACCCTGTAAAATCTTTCATCCCACATGAAAAAGAGGAATATGAAAAAGGACAAGTGTAATCTTTAAACAGGCCTCTAAGCCTTTGAGCAGAGATGCTTTGCGAATGTTTGCACAGGTAGTTTGTAAGGGGTTGAATCCTAGGGCCAAATCAATGACAGCAGCACTCTTGGAGTATCTTAGGCCTAAATTGGCATCCACATTTTCTCAAGAATTTTTTTTACAACTTTATACTGTCTTAAATGTTTTTCCTTGTAACAAGTACAAAGGATCTCTCTGAGGATATCCCAAATATTTACGTTCTGCCTTTTGATTTTAAATATTTTAGAATCTTAGATACCATTCAGGACTTCAGATTTCAGTTCCATCTTTCAAAATAATTTGACATTTAACTGTATGTTATTTTCCCTGAATACGATTCTTGTTTTTTCTGGGGAAAAATCTGCGTGCTTTAACTACCAGGAAATTTAACTTAACTGTGCTGTTCTAGCTGTATATTTTCCATTATAGCTACGTATTCCAGTTACGGTTATCAGTAGTTACCTGGTTGTTAACGTAACAATATATCTGATCTACTGTCTTTGTCATGTAGGTAGACCTCAACAATGGCTTCGTTTGCAACGATTAATGTGGGTGATTATTGGAAATCTGAAATTGCATTATCGAGGAAGTAATAAGATGTTCCTTGGAATAGATTTATTGTAAAAAGAATCACAAACAAATAGGCCATTGCATTATCGAGGAAGAAATAAGATGTTCCTTGGAATAGATAAATCGTAATAAGAATCACAAACAAATAGGCCAAGGCTTACATTCATTGATTCTTCCAAAGAAAAACAGCTCATAAAGCTTGGATTTTTTGACATCAACAACATCGTGAATGGCCAACTGAACTGGCAAATACAATCTAAATACATTTTACCAAACAATTCATTTGAGAGTGTAACACCTATACTAGATGTTTATATATTTTAAAAATCTAGACTAGTGAAGATGTTGCTGCTGGAACCCACTTTTTATTCAAGGATCAAGCACAGCCGCACTGTGTCCCTTACTTGGAAACGATATTCCACGATGTTTGCCAAATACAGCTTTATATTTATCCTATGTCTTCAAAACCAATCACCAAATTTTAGCATGAATCTTGATTCTACGAAGGTACCCCGTTTTATTTTTCTTTGTTTGATTGGGTTGGAAGCAAATAGAAGAGGAAGACCGTGCAACCAAATGATCAAAGCTATCCATGGTTAGGTGTCCTTGATGGTGATTGCTGTTTTTCTACGTTAAGATACAATGACACTAATTTAGGACTCCAACTAACTTATCATATCCGGCCATCCTTTTGATTAGTAAACATCCTATGGGGGTGGGAAAATTATAGACCTAGAGGAGAAAGTTATAACATCTGACTGGTGGATTTATTATCAATCTGGATGAGAAGAGAATAATATTTCACGTGAGGATTTACTTAGAACCAATGGAAAAGATTACTTCTAAAAAATCTCAAACCTCTGTCAGATGACTCTGCTGCCTTGGAGCAGCCCTGGGTGTGTCATCAGTTGCCTTGCATATATTGCAATGTTGATTGCATGTACCACACCTTCCATTTAGTTTTTTTTTGATTGAATGATAAACATACAGATGCTTCGGAGTCTTTTAGCATCCTTTAGTATTGGGTGCACAAATAATTGACCTTCTTCAGCTGATGCCAAGGACTGAGGGGTATCCACCAAATTCCCCTGGGGCTCGATTCCAGTCTCATCCCTTTTTGGTATCTCCAGGGATTTGTACCTTGGTGGATGGTGCAACAAAGCACTTTACCATCATGTGCACCAATTGGACTCCAAACCTGGCGATCCTTCCATTAATTTACTTCATACTTGATTTTATTTTTCTGATCTTGCCACTAAGATCAACCTTATATGTTATGCATGCCTTCACCTTATGCATCTGCAGATTCAGCATATGACTCCACATCTTCCCCCAAGACCTGTCTTTTCTGCATCAACTTCTTCGACTTCCCCCCTACCATCACTCTCATGCTGCCATTTTAGTTGAATCTTTAGCCATCAGTCACTAATTCCATTTCAGCAGCCTACAGCTGATTTAGCTGTGCCTTGACATGCTCATTTTCAGCAGTTTAGCAGTAAACAGCTGAACAACCTAGAAGCTAGCAAACTAGCAGTTGCAGTAAAATTTCCAGTCCAGCCACTTCTGAGTATCAGATACGTCCATTGATGTAGTGCCAACAATCATCCAAAAAATGTAAGCTGCCACCGACCCAGAAAAAATTGCAGGCTTTGATACCATACGTCTTAACCACTCGCTGTCTATTCTCCGCATGCAAAATTTCCAGCTATTCAGTGCTGATATTAGAGCTGCAATTGAGAATTACCAAATTACACATGCATCCTGGGCAGCACGGTGATTGCAGAGGATGAGCGCATCTTGAATTGGATTTTTATCACTGTTATTGCTGAAGCATATTTAATGCCAATGAACATTTCTTGAAATGGATAGACTGCTTACACTGAACAAAGTTTAATAAGTCCAGCCTGAACAGTGGACCCATTGTTCTTGTAAGATCTGGCCGCCTTTGATATCCATAATTTGGAGCATCGGCACCGAACTGCCACAACACTTGATTCAAGTCATGCAAAGAATGACGTTTGTGAAACAAAGGTGACGCCCATTTTATACCCTTGATCTGTGATATGGTTTTTGAGGGAAAATGTTTTCAATTGGAGCAAGTTCTTTGTAATGAATTCAAATGCAAACTTGATGTAGCGAAGAAAAGCAAATTGTACTCGTATGCTTGCTTTCCTGTTCAATTGCTTCCTTTGGGATATTTTGTACAAGTGTAAGATGTGTCCTGATTGGATCTCTCCTTGGCTTGGCTTGATGACTGGATTGCTATGGGATGCAAAGTCAAAAGATGCTGTAACTGCCCTTGGCTATTCTTCCCTGGACCTTCTATCTGTACCGCAGTAAGAAGAACATGTCCGTAAGCACATTCAGGACACTTTTCGTGCTTGGTGGATTCCTATACATGTCATGCTTATCATCTCACATATGGGTTCTGTGACCTGCATTTTCGGACTCGCCTCTGATTTCCTAGTCTGGTGTGAGCTTGCATGACAGTATGACCAGACCAATTTGTCAATAAGTCGTGAAAGCGATTTCTGCAGTTTTGGAACTCTGGCATTATCACCGACACCGTCTTAAGAAACTCTGCCAAGAAGCTGTGTAGACACAGGCAAATATGGAGCATACTTACAGGTATGAACAAGAATGGATGTTCTTTAAGTATGCTGCAGATTGTGCAAATGTTCCTATATTAAATGCCGAGTCCTTCCATTTTGTGCACTGAGATATTCCATAGGAATGGCTGATGGATACCAAGAAGCCATATGGACAGCTTTTAGAAGATGCTCGACTACTTATTGACCTGTTGCCAAAGTCACAACATAACTGCAAGAAGACTACGTGTTGACCTGTTGCCAAATTCACATGGAGAAGGAAAACTACTATGGTCACCATTGGCACTGCTAATGCTTCTACATTTGGCACCAATCTCAAAATTCACAAGAAGGCACCAAAAGTGGCTTGTTTGGGGATTGTGTCAAAATTTACCCACACTTGCGACAAAAGAAACCCTACCCCATGAAGTGGCAAACACTTAACCCCCATACCAATGCTTACTTCCCCACTTGATGCTGTTGCTATTTCTAGATTCGATTCAGAGTCATATGTAGTACCATTCAGCTTGGCAAGATCTTCTATACTTCCACTTCTCATCTGTGACTAGTCAATGCCAGCAGTTGTAGTAGCCAGCTCAAAAACACTGGCAATTGTTTGTCCAGTTCATCCACAATTCCAGTAACAGCAGCCATTTTATGAATTCCAATCTCAGTTGCCAGTGTTCTAGCAATCAGTTTGAAGTGCTAATAATACCTCATTGTGTTTTTTCTTCCCTTTCCACAATCTCACAATTTTCAGTTCTGCCAGTAAGTGCTTCAGTGTCAGAAATATCTCATACGTCTTGTTTATCATTTTCAGTAGACTCAAGTGAGTTCCTCACCCTTACCATTAGTGATATTCAAATGTCTGCAATTGGAATTTATCGGTTTTGATAAAACCTGATTTTTTAAGTCTGCCGCTATTACATTACAGCTTTGATATTCAGAAACATTGATTTTCTTATAATGTTACATTTGATGAAATTCGTTGCTTGAAAAGAGTCTTCAAGTCATTTATGTTAGCAGTTTTTGCTCTAATTTCATGACAGAGACATACCAGCTGAGGATAAAGTGTCATACAGCTGCCTCAAATGTGCTAGTTATTGGTCTCTAAATGTCTTATTTTTATTTTTTTGTCTTATTAATATTGATTTATCAAACGTTATGAATGCAGGGTCAAGGTAAGATTGAAGAGGATAAAAAACACAGAGCAGTTTATAAAGACCTTCCAGATCCTGAACAGAAGCTGCAATTTTTCACAGCTCGACAAGTGGCATATCGTTTGTTAGGCAGCAGGGGATATCTTTGCCAAAATGTACATATTGTTGTTTCTTGTAAATTAGATTTTTAATTAATAATATGTACCATTGTATTATGTTTTCAAAACTCGAGGATCAAATTGATATCTATCATTGACTGTATGTTTGGATGTATTAGATATGCTGAACTTTTTTGTAGGCCAGAAAAGGTCAAACATGTACACAAGCAAAAGCTTATGGGAAATGATTTTGTATTATCATTATTCAAATTTGTGAAAAAATACTGTTAATTCAGAAAATGAAATGTCTAGACATCTATAATCTTGTCATGCATCTCTGTAGGTGCAAGTAATGAATGGTCTGACTGGTTGATGTTGGACTATGCTGACATTTAGATAGAGTAGGTTGTCTGGAATATATGTAATTACATTCAGTAGCAGGTGGATCACAGTCAAAGTTCCTCTGCCTCTTAACAAATGCTTATGGCGGTTGTGCGCTAAGTGGGTGCCCTTGCGTTGTGATTATTACCAAAAATACATGAGGAAAAATGTCGCTAAGATAGTGACTATTCACGAGGTCATCTTGAGATGACTTATATGCACATGAGTAAAATCCCACAAAAATTAACAATCTAATATGTAATTAATAGTAATATTTACAGGAAGAGTATAAATAGCTCTATTCAAAGGTCTCTTGGTACTCCAGTATTGGTGATATAATTCATTGTGGAAAATTTTAGTGCCCGTATAAGGAATCTCTAGATTCCTATTCATGACCTGCCACAGGATGAGTTATAGTCTTCATGAGTTAGATCTGTGGAGTTTGGTCTACAAAGAGCCTTTGGTGACAGAAATCCTACCGTTACAGCCTCTGGGAGACACCTTCTCCGGTTGGTTGAATCTTAGAGCCTCCACATTCTCAACGGGCTTCCTCAATTACATGACTTTGTTAGATTCACTTGGTTTCCCCATGGTGGTGGTGTGAGTGTTGTGGACTATGTTCTCACCACCAGATCCCTCATCCCCCAAATCTAGTGGCTTCCTTATTTCTCCTCAACTCCCACTTGCTTACCATGATGTCTTGACGTTCACCCTTCACATTGATTCTCCCACACCGCCCCCTCACCTCCCTGACCACCCCCAAGCATTAGACACACTGCAATCCACTTTGATAATGACTACACCATTCACTATGATGCCCATCCTCTCCCTTCTCATGTCTTGGATCATACTCCCTCTCATCTTCCCATCATCGGCGCCATGTGTGAGTTCCTAACTTTCCACGTGAAACCCTATGGGACGTACTACCCTTAACGCTTATCCCCATACCATACACTACTCTAAATCATCTTCCCACCATGGGTCCTATGCCCCATAAACTCGGTGTTGTGATGATAAGTGTAAATCCCTTCATTAGAGACTTCAATTTTCTCTAGCCCATGATCCACCCTTCGTAGGGAGTTTCGTTGTCTACTCCAACGTAAAAAAAAACTAGTTTCTTGCATCTAGAAGGCATGCACTCCTTGTTGATCTCCACCACTCACTTAATACCTTTTGGTGTGCCCTTCTCCCGAGAAAAAGCATAGTTTCCGACATCGCCCCCAATGCATGGGTCTTTCTTATGCTAGTTCCCTCCACAATAATCCAGAAAACCCTATTGTCAATTACCCCCACTCCTTTGCCATCCTCTTCTGCCTTCTCCACTTCTTCCGTCAAGAGAGCTATTGTGAAGTTTTGCATCAACATAGTAGCAGATTGCGAAGGTCTCCAAGCTAAATTCATCAAATACGGTGTGCATTCCCTTGCCTTTCCCCTTGCCACACTCTTCAATAAGGTGTTGTGTTCAGGGTTTCCTCAACTCATGGCCCCAACACACTATTCCCTTTATTCATAAATCTAAGGATACCTTTCACCTTGGCGACTACAAGACTATCATGATTGGGAAAACATTTTCCAAACTTTATGCCACAGTATTGAACACGTAGGTGTCCGACTACTTGGAAAGGAATAATATCAGAGCTAGGGGCGAGCTGGCTTTAGGAAAGGCTATCAGACTATTGATCACATCTTTACACTGTGAGCTGTTATTGAGGAAGCTCATCATAGTTCTTCTAGAAGTTTTTTGCTTCTTTGTTAATTTCAGAAAGGCCTTTGACTTGGTGTCTGAGACACCTACTTTTCTAGAAGTTGAGAGATATTGACATCCCAAATTCTTGCGATTACCGTCACTTGGAGGCATTATGAGACAGTTATGGGACAATTCCCGTACTTCTCATGGTTTCTCTGACTTTGTGAAGAGCACCATTGGGGTCAAGTAAGTATGTCCTCTCTCCCCCACCCTATTTTGCATTTACATTGATGAATTAGAGGAGTTTCTTTGGTAGTATACCCATTTAGATGATAGTTGTATTTTGCATGAGGTGGTTATAGCTATCCTTTTTGCTGCGATGATGTCCTCTCACACTGATTTGCCAAGGGCTTACAATGACAACTTGATGCCCTTGCTCGTTTTTGTGATCTTTGATAGCTGGTGGTCAACCTGAGTAAAACTAAGCTCATTGTTATCAATATTTCCAAGTACTCTCCTGTCAAATTCCCGTTGTTCTACAAATGGGAACTTACTAGAGATCACATTGGCCTAACACATACTTGGGGGTCCAATTTTCTGGTCCATCCTTTAGCATGAAGCCTGCCTCTCACTCGCCTTTGCAAGGGGTAAACCTCTCTTTCATGTCTTGGAGCATCAGTGTTCCCAAATCCACTTCCAGGACATCCCTTCCAAGTTATGCCTTTTTTGATACAATCATCAAGCCTACAGTTTTATATGGTTCAAAGGTTTGGGGACCTAGTCTGGAAGCTGTTGACTAGGCCCATATTGAGAGGGTCTAGACATGCTACAACACATGATCCGTTGCAAGCAAATAATTCCTCAATGCATTGTCCAAGATGAATTTGCTGTCTAACCCCTATGTCTTGACTATCTTCATGCTTACTTTCTACATCCACAAACTCAAATTGTTAAGGACCTCAACTTCGAGTCGTGAGAGATATCCATGCTTATCACTTTGCTCTTCAGAGAGTATTGCTTCATTAGTCCCCACCAGGTGCAGACATTGTTGGTACTTTGAGACTAGGTTGCTCCTTTCTGTGGGCATCTCCAATGATAGGGTACACCCTCGCATGTACTCCCTAAACATCCTCGAGCTCCTTCCCACAAAGGACGTCATCACCAAAGCTGCCAAAGAGGACATCTACAGACAATATATCCAAGTCATCTGGATCTCTCCTCCTTGAGCCGTTCAGTCCCAAGCTTTCTTTTTATGTCGAAGCATTTCTTACAAGTGGTGAATGGTATCATTTGTCTTGCTTCACTATCTCCAATGCCATTGGTCCCATGGCTTGAGATTTCCCCTTGGCTAGATGGGAGTGTGATCTCACCAGTTACAGGTTGAAATTGATCATCACATTTTTTGACAAGACCATATTCGTTGTCTTTGCACCGTCCAGGAGTTGGAGACTGAGGAACACTTCATTTTCAGATGCCCCATTTACAATGAGATATGGGCAAGATATCATTGCCTCTACAGGACTTAGGCAACACTCTATCTACTTTCTTTAGATATCCAGACCGACGGTGGCCAACTCCTTATCTTCGTGAGGCTCATCTCCCTCCGATGCACAATGCCTACAAGAGGGGTCTAGAGGCTCTGGGAGCCCCCCTGTTGATCACCTCTTTTTTCTAGCCCACCCAGGGCATCAGACAACACTAAACCCTTTTGGACACCAATACTTCACATATCAAAGTTGATAGATCAATTCAGGTGACTTCTCTTAGTGAACCATTACTACACAGAATTACAGACATCCCTCAACCTGCTCTCCCTTAGCCTTGTGGCTCTACTCCTGCTCGTTGGCATGGCTTTGCCCCTTCTCGGCAACATGGATCTACTACTTACTCCCCTAGCCACGGTTGAATTCGTATTAACTTCTTTTCTAGAGACAAATCCTTGGATGTTAGGGGAAATTATAGAGGAAGTGCTTTGCTTCTCTTCTCCCAACTGGCCCCTCCAACCTTAGATACTCCCCGAGCTCTTCCACATTGGCCGATGATGGCCTATGAATCCTCCACTTCAGGCACAAACAAAGATAGTTGATGAGATTTCTTTACAGTCTTCATTGGCATACATGCTTTAGGGGCTCATGTTTTCCCTTCATTGCTATTTGTATTGATTTCATTACCACATGTGTTAGTGGCACACTGCTTTATTTGTCTTATGTACTTTTTGTTATTTTGCTTCTAGGATTCTCTCTTCCTAGAACTTTCTATTGTTCGGTGTTGTATCCTTGAGTGCCTATTGACCTACTTTTGGTCATTTGTGGACATTAATATAATGTATTTCTTTCTTTTTTTCTTTGTATGGTAGTAGGATATATCTATGTAGGTGTGAGAAATGTTTGGTTTGATCAACCATGATTAGGTGATGTTGGACCATGCCAACATTTTTAGAGCGTAGATTGACTGTACAATATTTAACTACTAGTAATTATTGGAGGAAGAGTATCAATAGCCCTATCATAGCGGTGAAGGGGATAAATTTCCTTTCCCAACATATGTCTATGTGGTCTTCTCGATGGAATACATGGCATTGACATGCATTCTCCTATTCACTTGTGGAATTCTCCTTTGACTTTAAAAGAACAACATCCTTGCCATCCATCCTCTTCTTATTAGTGTGGGGGTTCACTTTGGTACTGTCATTAATATCTAGTGGAGAAAGGTGAGAGGCCAGGTCCCCCCAACTGATCGAAGTTCTTGGAGGGGTGTTTCAAATTCCAGATCCTCCAACTCTCTACAAAAGGCAAATGCTCATGCTCCAGATTCTCCCGCATGCGCTGGGCCATCTTTCTCTTATTGCTACTGCCTTCTTGAAGCGAAAACCCCTTCGTCTTTAATATACAATTATTATTAAGAGGAAAAACTGTGACCTTCTTCTTTTCCTTGGGACACTTAAAGGCAAGTGCACTCACCTTCCTTCTCTTGTACGAGACCGGGATTTCTCATCTTGTATTTTCTTCCTTTAACTTGGCCACACCTCCATTGTCAATAACAGCCCGTTACTAATTCAAAATCATCCTGCTTCTTTTAGCTTTACACACATGGTTAAGATTTGAGCTCTCAGCATCTGAGGAGTCCTAGATATGGAAATTTGATGATCAATTCTTGTAGCAGTCTTAGCAGACCAGAAGTTGGGGATAATTACACAAAAGACACGCGGACAAAAGCTTTTTAAAATGAATAAGAAAAGTCCATACTCTAGGATAACACAAGGTCAAGGATAGAAAACTTGAGCAGAAGGAACATGAAGAGAGAAAGGCAAAGATCCATCACATTCCACAAGAAAGACTTGGGACATACACACTATATACTCACCCAAGGAGGGTGCACCAATAGATGATCAAAAGGCTCATCGACACCTTGATTGTAGCATTCATTCACACCCAACTCGTAGCAATTGCAGTCAACCCACTCAAGGGCATGCGTGTTCAGCCAATAAATCTTCTTTTTACCCCAAAGAACAGCCGAAAACTTTCCAAACAAAATGCAAGAGTAATAAAGTCCGACTAGAGGCAAAGATTACATGGCTGTACATGAGAAAACAACACTCAAAACAATATGGTCTGTAACAAATGCTAGGAGCAGGAAAAAAGCAAGATTTAGGCCTAAAAACATGGTGCCCAGATACGACAGGCAACACCCAACAGTAGCAGAGGCCTCATTAAAGTGTACCCCTACCATTGGAGGAAGATGTTTAATCCCTGGGCTTCATCAAAGGCCACAAAAACGCTTCCCCATGCATGCCTCCCTCCACACTCATCATGTTTTAATACACCAATTCACCCATAGTCATTAGGAATAACAACAAAGTTTCTTTTATTAATTTTTCTGCATGTTTGATAGTAAGACCATGCATTTTATTATTAAGAGGAAAAACTGTGACCTTCTTCTTTTCCTTGGGACACTTAAAGGCAAGTGCACTCACCTTCCTTCTCTTGTACGAGACCGGGATTTCTCATCTTGTATTCTTCCTTTAACTTGGCCACATCTCCATTGTCAATAACAGCCCATTACTAATTCAAAATCATCCTGCTTCTTTTAGCTTTACACACATGGTTAAGATTTGAGCTCTCAGCATCCGAGGAGTCCTAAATATGGAAATTTGATGATCAATTCTTCAGTCATAGCAGACCAGAAGTTGGGGATAATTACACAAACGATACATGGACAAAAGCTTTTTAAAATGAATAAGAAAAGTCCATACTCTAGGATAACACAAGGTCAAGGATAGAAAACTGGGAGCAGAAGGAACATGAAGAGAGAGGCAAAGATCCATCACATTCCACAAGAAAGACTTGGGACATACACACTATATACTCACCCAAGGAGGGTGCACGAATACAAGATCAAAAGGCTCATCGACACCATGATTGTAGCATTCATTCAAGGGCATGTGTGCAGCCAATAAATCTACTTTTTACCCCAAACAACAGCTGAAAACTTTCCAAACAAAATGCAAGAGCAATAAAGTCCGACCAGAGGCAAGCATTACATGGCCATACCTGAGAAAACAACACTCAAACAATATGGTCTGTAACAAATGCTAGGAGCAAGAAAAAGCAATATTTAGGCCTAAATACATGGTGTCCAGATATGACAGGCAACACCAACAGTAGCAGAGGCTTCATTAAAGTGTACCCCTACCATAGGAGGAAGATGTTTAATCCATGGGCTTCATCAAAGGCTGCAAAAATGCTTCCCCATGCATGCCTCTCCACACTCATCATGTTTTAACACACCAATTCACCCATAGTCATTATGAATAACAACAAAGTTTCTTTTATTAATTTTTCTGCATGTTTGATGGTAAGACCATGCATTTTATTGAAATTTATCATATATTAAAAAAAGAATGGGTATTACAGGATCACTAAATTTCATTTGTCAAGTAGCTCCACATCCTTAGAGTTAATGTCAATCTGAAAGTCCCATGTATTCTCCTTATCGTGACTGCTTCCTATGTACGAGTTTTCGTAGATTCATTCAAATATCTTTTCACCTCCTTCAGGACTTGCTTTTCCATCCTCCTCTCATTTTGAAAAATTCTTCTATTTTTATCAAACCAAACTTTCCAGCACGTCATCACCGGATCAACATCCCCTAATTTTCCAAAGAAGTTGCCCTATATTTAATATGCCAGCTAATAATATGTTCCTCGAGGTTGAGGGAATGCACATGATAATGCCAAACTTTCTCCCAAACCTCTCACCTAGAAGCTAAAGGGGCTGATTTTGCCAGAAGTTTATACCCTACCACCACAAAGTAGCCCCCTTGACCCTTGTTATTCCATTGTAAGGTATTTGAGCAGGCATCCGAAGACTCCAAAATTTTTTAAGGCCAACCTCAAGCTGTTTAATAAGGGAGTTGATATGTTTGAGAATCATCCAACATATTTCTAAATTTGAACTTTCCAATATCCCTCCTTCCTAGTGACCCAATGGTTTCGACTTTCTTGTGCCAAACTTGAGATGCCATCTCTTGAACATCCCGTAACTCAATATACATAGTGATGGGTACCTCATGGATCCAAGCGTCGTCTACAAAGTTTTCTTTTTCCCCATTACTAATCTTCCAAGAGATAGCTCTCTGAATGAGAGATCTTATGATGATAGTGGGAAGGTGAATGCTCTGTAGGAGTGCATAGGTTCAGGGAAGGATATTTGCTAAAGGAAAAACTAGAGTACATTCATTTGCTGCACTCATGATATGATATATGTTGTTAACTTAAAAAGTCAGCAGTGAATGAGTGCATATAGGGCAACGTGCTTTGTAACTTATATGTTCCCATTTTTTCAACTGATATGTCAAATATGAACTTGACTTCACATGATTTATTTGCAGTGCTGGCTTCCTCTTGTGGATTGCATGTGCTCAAAACTTATTCAACATTGCATTTGGCGGGGAATTCGTTTCTGGTTGTACATGCATCCCAAGGTATTTTTTAAGAAGAGGAGAATGGAGTCCAGCTAATTTTCTCAAAATGCACTCTTGATTTTTGGCATTCATGGTCCACTGGAACAGGACTTCTTGAGAAAGAACAATACTGGAAAGCTTTTGTGGCAAGTATATGGGAAGGAAGCAGCTCGCCTATGCATATTTGGTATACAAGAGCATGAAGAAGCTATGTGGAGTGCCTTCAGACTAGCAGGTTTGAACTGATTCATTAACTCACATTAAGTTAGATGTAGGACAATTCTGTCTTTCTAGGAAAAACCGAACTTTCCCAAGCTGTCTTTTCATTAAGATATTCCTTATTTCTCTTCTATGAGATTTGCCTCCAGTCTTCATTGGCACTTGCTCTTGGGGCTTTTGTTCACCCCTCATTACTATTTGTAGCAGTTTCTTTGCTACTTGTGTTATTGGTACACTGCTCTATTTTGAGGCACAGACAGAGACATTTGATGAAATTTGCGTCCAGTCTTCATTGGCTCTTGCTCTTGGGGCTTCTGTTCGCCCCTCATTACTATTTGTAGTGGTTTCTTTGCCACTTGTCAATGGCATACCGCTCTATTTTGTCTTTGTACTTTACTTTGTCGGTTCAACCTCTAGGATTCTCTCTTCCCAGAACTTTCTATTGCTAATGGTTGTTTCCTTCAGTCCTATTGACCTACTTTTGGTCATTTGCAGATATTGATATAATTTCTTTCTTTCTTTCTGTTTTCCTTCTTCAAGCATTATGACCAGATAGTCAGGTTTTAATCTAGTTTCTAAAATGTCCACATAAGAAGGGAGGACGTTGTCGTATTTCAATCAAAGCCTTATTGAAGAAGCCGGGTGCATCTTTATGTGATGCGCTACATGTAGTTTCGTATGCTACCTCATTGTAAATAGTCCACAATATTTGGATAAACTCCATTAGCCACTTTGAAATATCAAGGGTATTATTTTGGTTTTGGGAAAGCTTTTCTCTAGCTTGATCCCTCTCTATAGTCCTTTTGATATTCATTTATTTGCTTATGTATTTCCGTCAAGGATTTGATGTGATTTTTTAATTTTATTCTCAAGTTCTGAAGTTTTAGTGTATTCAGTGTAAGAGGTTTTAATCTGTTCCTTATCTTAAACGGGGTTTTAGTTGTGCTTTAGTGCACACTATTGTTTTAGGCGAGCTCTACTAAAATGTATCTTTTTCCCCAAGTGTTGTATCGCTGCAAAATGACATATCTTCCACAATTTGATTTTATTTCATTTTGGGTGATCTCAACAACTAAAGTTTTATTGGATTCCTTTAAATATCTTTAAAAGGTTTCCTTTAAACATTGTCTTTCTCACACATTATATTCCTTCGTAATCCATATAGTTTTGCCATTGAGTATTGGAATTTGAAGCTTTATGAGTCACGAATTTACAGTTCTTTGTTAGTCCATCCACCACTGCTGGAAGTTGATCTTTACGTTTGAGTGTTTGTGGTAGGCGAGTAAGGAGATATCAATGATATGCTTTTCCCCATCGCATTAGGCATCACAAAAGATGTTAGATTTCATACTAGAGGTACTCTTTCTACTTTATTATATTGATACTTATGTCAAGTGTTTCATATTTGTGTGCGCCTTTTCTTATATTTTTTCAGTATACATTCTTATTGGCATCTTCATGGTTATATTTTTTGTTTTGTATCTATGTACCAAGCAATTTTCTTATCTTGGAAGGGATACTAGTCTTTATTATAATAAGAGTATTCTTTTCCAGCCTATATTTGAGCCAGAATCATTCATTTTTAAGAGTTTGATGATTCCTAATATCCATGATTGCCTGCTTGCTCTCTATTTACTTCTTTTTAAGGCTTCATCAGCCTACGTATACTAAGGATACACTAGATAGAGTGCGCCATTTATTTTTTGGATTTAATAAATTTTCCTTGTGGGGTTGCCTTCAACTTAGATGCCAAGATCTAGGGCATCTTGTCTGTCAAAATTCATCTGGCACTAGTATTTAGCCTCTGTTGGGGTAAGACATAACATTGGATGCAATATTCAACCAAATTTCAACACTGGATCATGTATGTCTTATGGAGCTTTTAAACCTGGGGCTCCTCTTTGGAATTTTAATTATTTTACCTCTTCAGCTCATTCCATTCGACAGAATAGAGTGTGCCATCTGTTACATTATTTTTTTCTTGCATTTTTGTTTGAAGTTATCAAAAGTATGAAGTTAGAACCATCTATATTGCCCATCGCTTGTGAATTCCGTGTTTGAGGGAAATACAATAGAGCTTTATGGCCATAAAATTCAAAGTCATTATTCTCAAAACAATGCTTCCATATCTAAATTTAGGTATTACTGCCTAAATTTCTTGACGGCCTTCCTTTGAACTAGACTTTTGTGTCTCTTAGTTCAAGATTATTTTAATGCCTTTGCAAGTGTCTGTAACAAGAATCATTTGATGTTGTGTGCAGGTATCCAGAAGAGTTGTCTGTAACAAGAATCATTTTTAGATCAAATGTTTTCACAGGAAAACATCCGAAAGAGAGCTTTTGGATCACGATGTCCTATCCAAAATTTCTCTATACAAATTATATAATGACATACAATATAGCGTAGATCACTGCTTTTGTCAAGTTTAGATGCGGACTTATAATTTAGGAACAATGTTGAGAGCTATGCATTCTCTTTTAATATATAGTCTCCATTCATTCAATCAATGACTAAGACAAGTTTGTTTAGTTATCACATCTATTTCTTATGAGGGTGCCTTGCTACAAGATTTTTCATGGAGGTGATCTATAGCCCTTGATTGATGCAAACATGATATATCAATAGGAAATTTTAAAAGTTATTGGGAAATCTTAAAAGTTGCAGCGCAACAGTCTAAATGGTTACATGCAATCTCTTTAAAATTGTATTTATGATTAAAAGGGGATTCCAAATTGGCTTGTATATTTTAAGTGAATATTAATGTATGGAGTTCTTAAGATGAAATGAAATTCTATTTTTCTTCCATGTGTAGATATACATATTAACTTATTCCAACATCATAATGATTTTTAACATACATTTGTGGCTATAAAAATAAAAATATGTAAAATGTATTTCAATTAAAAATACAAAGATTAAGGAAACCTCGAAGTTACACAACTGTCAAAATGGTTGCAATCTTTTTGAAATCATATTCATGATGAGGCCACACTGTAAATGTGATTTGGAAATGGATTCCCTATAATTTTTGAATCTCAAGCTAGAGAAGTCCTTAAGATGAAATGCAATTCTATTTTTTTTCCATGCGTAGAAATAAATAGTAGCATACACCACTTTATCATAATGATTTCTAACATACTTTTGTGGCCACAAAAATCAAAATAAGGATTAAAACAATTTTAATTAAGAAATACAAGAGATGCATTCAAGTTAAAATACTATCATGATTAACAGAGTTAGTGATTAAATTGTACCATTCATGTGGATTATCAAGCTAATAGACATCTCTTTTTGGGTATTGTTCTGCCTTTGAAACCTTATTTTATCAGATAATAGCATTAGATTGTTCAGTAGATCCCTGTTTGGATATTACTCCTCTTGAAAACCTTTTATGCTTTTCCTAGATAATGCAAATGAGTCAACGGGAGCCTTTACATAGTGACTATAACTTTGGCTATTGGACATCTCCTAGTCCCCTTTTAATTGATTATAAAGTTGACATGTTGCTCATATTTTTTCAATTTCTTTGCATGCATGTATTTAGGGAAGGACAATGCCATTGTATTACAAATCTTAAAGAAGGTTTTTTCCTATTTTTGTGTCATTCCTACCAGCTTAAAAGTGTTAATATGCATTTTTTGGTTCATATGATTATATTCTAATTCTTCAATAATTGAGAGACTTTTCTTTAGCGGTAAAGAGCTGATTCTGTACTAGGTTTTTCCTTTTTGAATTCATTTAATTTATCTTGCTTGCTAGAGTTGTATTTGTCTAATTCTCACTTATTAGTTTAGACCTCCTTTAACATTTTGAAGAATTTTTTTGAGGATGAACTTAAATAGAGTATATTGCATCTTTTTGTAGGAAGGGACAAGGTTTGGTGCTTGTATCCAGAGGGGAAGACCAATGCATGTTGTGTTGATGAGTTGAAAGTTCCAGAGTGCATAGCAAGCTCAAAAACTCATGATCTTATGGTATGTTTATGTATTTACAAATTTGAAACTGTTAGTAATCAGATTTTTAAAGAGTATATTCCTACCCCTGTTGGTGTAGTGTCCGCTGTACTATAGTTTTGAGGATATGATGATGTTTGCATGAAAAAGCAACATAAATCAAAGTAAATCAGGTTAAATTAATATTAATCTATGCGAGTGGCCAGAAATGGTCAGTTTAACTACAAAAAAATGATATGTATTAGCAAAGGCAAGAGGAATTCATAATGTATATCCAATACGAATCTGAGAGAAACATAGGCCAATATCGATGAATGCTGGAGAATACCATCATTTGACAGGATAATGGCACCATGGCAGAAGCTATGAGGTTGATGAGGAAATCTAATGTGGTTAGAAAGTTATCTATAGTCCACATGTAAGTGTGTAGATGGGAATAAAATATAAATTAAAAGTAGGTAGACAGCTTGGAACAAAAAATGTGATTGCAAGGTTTTTAGCCTATATATAAAGGCTTTTGCTATGTAAATAAACACTAAAAAATGCAATCATATGAGTTCGTATCAGAGACTAGCGATCAGGTCCTTTCTGTTTCTGAATTTTTTGTTTGTTTCCAAATTTCAGATCTCTGCATACTGATTTTATTCAGGGTATTGGCTTCCGCCCTCCAACCTTTAATTCACTTATTGAGTATTTGGAACCCGAGTTCTCTGAATGTTTAGATTTATGGTTTTAGATTTCTGCTGTCAAATTTCTGATTTCTGATTTCAATTTTCTGAGTTCTAATTCAGCATTCATTTGCTATACATTGCGGTATTGACTGTCTTTCCTTATTCTTTGTATCAGCTCCAACCTCCAGCCTTTAATACACCTATAGTGTACTTGTAAGTTGTAACTTGGCACCCTAGGTTTCTTACCGTCAAATCTCTGGTATGCATCCTAGTGTAACACTGCATGATATTCATAAGACGAATCAAGACACAAATAAGCAGGATATTGATAACCTTGGTGCAACATCTATTAGCAAGTACGTAGATATGCAGGTCCAGTTCTGCTTTGAACCGGCCAAGCCATTTTTGCTATAAACACCTTTGTTTCGGAATCTCATATATGATATATGTATTGTGTATTGGACTTGGAGTTTGTGCCATTTTGCTATAAACACTTTTCTTACATTTTATATAGTACATACATGAGCAAACTTTGCATATTTTGCGTGTAATTGTTGGAATCATGGTTTCTAATCTTTCAAATATATTGTTTTCATTAAAATGTAATTTTTAATGTGTTTTTTAGTAAACCGGTTCATAAAGTTTGAACTGCTCCGATTCCGGTCCAGTCTAACCCTTGACTGGTTCTGAGTCTGGTTCTGATTTTTAACATTTGTACTGGGAGGAGAGGTGCTCGGCTATCACACGGGCCCGACAGAAGCATGAAGTAAGAAAGTAGATCTTGAATGCCAAACAAAAATGTGGCTCTGACAATGCCAACACTCCCCTGGAACAATGAACAATTCCAACACTTCAATTAAAATCACAATGCCATATGCCAATTTCCACGTAGGTGGAGAGATGGGCATGGAGGATAGGAAACAGATCTGCAACGCAACATGAATGGACTGCTGTGTGAAGAATCCGGTTGAATGATGGCCCTCTACAACTGTGTAGGTTGCTGGATATGGTGAGTGTGTTATAATTGCAGTGCCTAACAAACTTCAATAGAAATATACTTAAAGCATATTGTAGAAGTGAATTTCCAGCACCCCAAAAAAAAATACTGCTATTGCAAAACCGTATGGCTGGGAATTGATGTCAATATTTATTTTTCAAAAAATTATGACCGAGAGATAGCTGCAGAAAATGACTTTGATACCATATAGTAGAAGAGAAAACTTCTCACCCAAGATCACTTTTGCATGCCATTGCCACGGTAAAAGAACAAAGCCATGCGCAACAATAAACCAAGTCTCTGTATTGCTCTCAATGTGACAAAAATACAATAGGGAGTCCCAGTATAAATAGCTGGGAAAGTTTGTTTCACAACAACAAATTGGTTGTTGTGAACAAACTAATAGTTGTTTTGAGTGAAATATGTGCCAACAAAAAGATTTGAGCATATATTACTCAAAACAACTATCTCCCTAATTTAAGCTTAACCCTTATGTAGTGTGAACCAAGACCGGTTAGCAAAAGACCTCTACCAGCCTAGTAAGAACACACCAACACCAACAGATTTTTGAATAAAGGTTCTTTTGCTTGGCTTAGCATGTTTTAAGGATTATCCAAGCAATAAACCAAATTGGTGGGAAGGATATATATATTTTGTAAATAATAGCAAGTTGAGTGTGTGTGTTTAAAATCTTTGCAAGATGATCGAAGATGACTTTTTTTTTGTTCTCTTCATTTCTTTTTATGTTAATGTAATTGTAAAAGCTACAAGGCCATTTGATATGGCTGGTCAACATGCATTTTAATTTTTTCTAACAGCCTTCAGAGTTCAAGATTTTTTTTTTCCGGGTTACATGTCATTTTGTTTCTTAACTTATTTCCTAGTATGATTGCTGGAACATACTGCTGTCTTTTGTTTTCTTTGTTGATAGGTCTTATTTTTTAATGACAGATCACGACATATGCGTTTTTTTGGTGCTTCAAAGGACATGTCGTATTGACTGTCCTTGAATAATACTTATCGATTTTCTGAATGCACAGATGGATGATCATTTGTCTATGAATTTCATATTGGTTGATGGGACATGGAAAAACTCTAGAGCGATGCTGAGTCGTCTCAAGGTCAATCTTTATTTCCATTGGCTCCCTGCTCACTATATTTTTTAATGGAATTTTCTTACCAATAAGGACGTTGTAAATATTTTGTGGATTAGAAACTAAAAAATGAACCAGTTTTTTTGGAAGGCATGCATTTTATATAATGCACAATAACACCTTTATAAAACACAACATTAAGAAACATTAACTTGATTTTTGCTACATGACAACATTGGAATTGCTATTTTCTCCAAAAAATGGTACTAGATCATTTTCTTTAGTCAGGAAAAATAAGATGCAATATCTATTTATCCTCAATAGTATTTAGAAGAAGAAATGACTCGACACCATTTACCAAGAAACTCCAGTATACGAACGAATGTTAAAATATAACACATTATATAGAATGTAAAATCAGTTATGTAGTTGTTCGGTTGGTAACTGTACAACCACCTCTCTCTTATATAAATAAACCTCTGCCTGTATCATTTGTACAGCGCAGTTTTGTGCCTTCTGTTTTCTTTCTTCTTTTTGCATATTCTAACATTGGTATCAGAGCGAAGGCATCGGTGAGAGGTCGACGAGAGGAGAGGTCGACGCAGGGCAGTTTGAAGGTGCTGGAGGAAATCGTGGAAGGGATTCGTGAAGAAAACGAGTTCGTATGCACAATCGATGACGATAAAGTCGTGAAAGAAGGGCAAAATCGTGGGTTTTTTCACCAAAAATCGAGGCGCGGGGCAGGACGCGGGACAGACGCGGGCAACACGGGGGACAGCGCGGGCAGGACGTGGGCACGAGGGCAGCGCGGGACAGACGAGGGCGGGATCGTGAAAAACGAGGGCATCACCAGCAAGCGCGGCAGAATCGTGGTGGAAACCAGAAAAATCATGGGTTACAGACCATTTTCGAAATCGTGGCAGAGGTAAAGCTTGCGAACAACAAAGTCATGGAGAGTTTTATTTTTATAAAACTATTTGGTGTTGTGTTTTAATATTTTCCTGCCACATAAGATATTTTCCCTATAGCCACGTATATGCATAGTTTATTTCATACGATTTGCTGGAGAAATTAAAATAAATATATTTGCCGAATAAAAAAAAAGGTATTTTATTAAGTGTGAGGTGAAATTATTATTTTATTATTCTCCGTTACTTTGGAATAATAAAATGGCAAATATATCACACTTGACCTTGCTGGAGACACAAAAATTAACGGGCACGAATTTCAATGTTTGGAGTCATAAAATTTTAACGGTTGCGGAGTTTTGTGATTGTGATAAAATAATCAAGGGTGTGATGAAAGTCGACCGGCGACGAACTTCGAGGATTATGACAAACGTCATAAGGAAGTGTTATTGCTTCTCAAGTTATCGGTGTCAGATGATTTGATACCGGAAGTGCGGAATGCCACTGTGGCAAGCACGTTGTGGACCAGTCTGAGGGATAAATATCAGACGTCAGAGAAGAGTTGGGTTTTATACCTGAAAAATATGCTCTTTTCCGTAAAGTTACAAGGTGGATCACTGTCTGAGCACCTACTTCGGATGAAAGACCTCCGAGACTAGTTATCTTCCATCAATAAAAAGGTGGATGACGATGATATGGTGGCTCTGGTTTTGAACAGCTTACCTTCTTCGTATGAGTCATTTGTGGAGGCACTCCATTTAATGGCTGAAAGTCAAACACTCACGTTTTGACAAGGTGAGTTCCTACCTGTTGCAAAAGGAACGGAGACAACTTCAGGCAGAATCTAATTGTGACCATGCAGAGAGTGCTCTTGTCACTCAGTCAAAGGGAAAGTGGAAACGTCACTCTGGTGAATCTTCCACTCGGTATCAGGTCACATGTTATTACTGTCACAAGGTTGGGCACCTCAAGAGGGATTGCCGGAAGCGGATGTATGATCTTTCGAAGTAGAACAAAAAGCCATGTAATGAGGAACATGTGGCAGCAGTTGCAGAAGAACGGGATTCGGATGACGAGTATGCTCTTTACTGTCTTACGACATCATGCTCAAATGATAGTGGTACCAGTTGCTGGATTATTGACTCTGGTGCGTCTGCACACTTTTCATGTCGTAGGGACTGGTATGTTTCATTTACTGCAAATATTTGTTTTGAATCAGTAGTACTAGCTGATGGAGAATCACTTGCAGTAGAAGGGATAGGAGATATATGCATTGTATTGAATAATGCTCATAAATTGTTGGTACGGAATGTTAGATATGTACCTTCTTTACAAAAGAATCTTCTATCTATTCGTCAATTGACTGAAAATCCCAATATTTCTGTGGAAAGAAGTGTGTTGTCTCTGATGTGAAACAGAGACGGATAATTGCCCTTGGTATTGGGGTAGGTGGTCAGTATCAGCTTGTTGATCCGGCTGCGATCAACATGAATGCACGTGTGGAGGACAGCTCCACCATTCAGGATGTGCAGGAGGCTGCAATGCCTTGGGAGGAAGCCATTCCTCACAAATCTGTTGACTTGGATACAATCAAACTACATGCACCTATTGTGGAGGGAATATCCACTATAATAGGTGTACGGGAGGCGGACATGCCTTGGGAGGATGGATTTCCTCATTCTGAAAAACAATTTGTTGTGGACGGAGACTCCACTATTCTAGATGCATTGACGGTGCATGGTGAGATGGCATGCCCAACCACTCACTCAGAGGTTCTTGCTCGAAGGACAATAGAGCATGAACAAGTTGCTCATTGTGTTGTGAAGGATCTTTCCCGACAGAGGGGGATAGATGAGCAAATAGATAAGACGGAGATGGTTATTTCTCCTGTTGAGACGGAGACCACTGCTGAGACGGAGATGGTTATTTCTCCTACTATTGAGGAGTTGGTTCTAATTCCTGCATAGATGGTCACATTCTTCTTCTTGAAAAAGTCGGATGAGCACTACATGGTGGTGCAAGGACGTGATCGAGGTGACTTTGATCACAGGATAATTGAGTCTTTGTACAGACTCCAGAAGGCTACACAAGCCTGGAATGGATTTTTCAATTCACATCTTCGAGGTTCTGATTTCGGCACTCTGGAGATGGGGCTGACACTCTCAGCCATTGGTGATTCATCACTGGTCAATGAATCACGAAACAGAGAACCAGTGGACCGCTTGCCATATATTTTGTTCATGGGACTAGATTTTTGTGTTGCGGTTCGCCTTCATTCGACAACTGCATCACAGTTAAGGACTGCTGATTTTAAAGTACAACTTATGGCACAGTCTGTAGATGTAATGACTAAACATATGGGCTTTAGGATATTTGTAAAATTTCGGGATAAACTTTGTCTTGTTTCCGGTTTAGTCATTAAGAGGGGTGTTAAAATATAACACATTATATAGAATGTAAAATCAGTTATGTAGTTGTTCGGTTGGTAACTGTACAACCACCTCTCTCTTATATAAATAAACCTCTGCCTGTATCGTTTGTACAGCGCAGTTTTGTGCCTTCTGTCTTCTTTCTTATTTGTGCATATTCTAACAACGAAAACCATGTCCTTGTCCGTGTACGGTGTACCCCCATCTTCTTATGACTATAGTTACATATATCTAGCTGCACTCTTATTCATTGACTCCTGTACCATGATTTGAATGACACCCCCATCCTTGCACCGATATCCGTACCCCCATGTCTTCAAGTGAATATGCTCGACATTACTCTTTATGGTCAAAGGGCCCTGACATGGTCATTTTCAAACATTTTGATTGATGCGTTAACTCTCCGCCTTTTGTGACTCGCACCATTTGATTTTGTTTTCATTGTTTTTATTCTTTAGTCCTGTCCTTGATTTCGTTCTATTGTGCCTAATTATATGTAGAGGGATGGAATGGAGAAAATATTGTTGTGAAAGCTATTAGCTTAAGCAGCTAAATGTTGAAAGTGAGAATGAAAGTGAATGCATCATCTCCAAAGAAGCGCAAGGCAATTGTTTTCGTACATATAAAAAACAAGAAAGCGTTTTGGCATTAATAACAATAACATCTTTCCCAAAGTAGAGTGATTCAACTACCCAAATAAGGTAACCAGCCTAAAAAATTTATGGTTGTAAAATTTAGAGCCAGCTCATACAAACACGCTGTAAAATTGGTAGATGAGCCCTCTCAAAGACACCTTGGGAATAAAAAATATTCAAGGTGTGGAACTTAAATGAAGTAGAAGATCAAAAACATTTCCTTTTAACCTGCCCAGTATATAATGATATTAGGTACAGTTACATGTCTTTGCTTTTATAACCTTATACATGAAGTATTAAATGAAGACAATCAAACAAATATTGATGAATTTTCGTGAAACTAAACACACATTTTTGTCCATGTATATATATATATATATATATATAATTATGTTTCAATACCTGCAGTCACATCCAAACTAAGTTGGTAGCATATAAGTCTAAAAGACGAGGCACGCTAAGCTAGGATCCGTGAATCATTCTTTCATTATATGTTTTTAGGAACCCTTTCAAAGTGCTTACCTAGAAACTTTTATGAAAACATTGTACAACTGAGAATCTCACATGCAAACCAGAATCGAGTTTTCTCTCTGCGACAGTTACTCTGGATGGTTTTGTCTCAAGTTGGAAAATGTAATATTGCCAGGAGGTCATTTAGATCCCTCTTAAACAATGTTGACCAATTGTCTTGCACTTCCAACCAATAAAGCATTGTGTAAGCTAGCACTCTTGAGCCTCCTACACATTAAGCATTGTCATTGTCACCAAGGCTTTGCATACTATATGTTATATCTTTAGACCTTGCCACTTATGCTTTGGTATTGTTGTTTGTAGGACTTATTTAATATGTGTTTTTATGCATGCTTGACAAGTAGTTAACATAAGTAAAGAAATATATGCTTCTGGAAAACCTGTGATAGAAGATTTTTGTATCGATGTTTTGGACCACCCTATGTGATCCATAATCATGATGAAGATATGTTTGGATTGCTAGGTAACTCAATTACACACTGTATGTCAAGGGGGCCCATCCAAGAGAGACCATCAATTATTTTCAATAATATTATATACTATTAGTCGGTTGTAAACTAGCCATTCAGAACTAGCTGATAACTGGTTATTCTTGTTACTAAAGAATTCTCCAACCTACCAATTCATCTAAAATAAGAAATACATTAATTTTTTGTTCTCTTTAGGAAGTGGTGAAGATTGTGAAACATCTGTCGTCTGTAGAAGTTGTCCTCCTTAGCAATGATGACTTTGGCATTTTCAATACAAATGTGGTGTTTGGTTCCATCTCAGTGCTTCGCCAATGCCGGCTTCTCCACTTTGTTGGGACGAATGTTTGTACCATGCTCCTTTATTCTTGATTGAATTTATTTGGCCAACATCACTATGCAACTTCTGTTCCAAACGAACTTTTGTAATCTCAATCACCTTCTTTATCTTTTTCTGTGGAATGAAATAGAATTGATGTTTCGGTGTTTCAATATCCTGGAAATCTTGATAGAAATCCCTTTGGTATAAGGGAGGAACGGGTGAGGCTGATCTGTTGAATATCATCTACCAGATCTCCCTGCTTCTGTGCACATCACTTTCAGTCCCCTCCTCTTGTTCCACCATTTCAATCTCCACGTTCCTCAAACAACCAACTTTTTCATTTCACTATAAGGCAAAGTATACATGTCACACAATTCTTCCCTAGTTATGATAGCTTCATTATAAATTTCCTACAAATCGCTTGGCTTCACAACTGGCTAAGCTGCCTTCCCCACCAGGTAGATTTCTAGGGTGCCCTGTCTTCTTTTGGCTCAAATTTGGGTCTGATTCTGCCTAGAGACGATGGTAGAGTCTGCTTCAGAGAAGGGAAAGGGCTTGATCTGAGCACCAACGGACTTCCACATACTCAATTATCTCCATGTCTCTGATATACTTGGCCAAACTCACACGAGGTTCAAGAAAAAAAGAAAGAAAGAAAGAAATTATATTAATGTTCATGAATGACCAAAAGCAGGCCCCTGGGACTAAAGAATACATCCAATTACAATAGAAAGTGCTAGGGTAAAAGTATAGTCGGATAAAAACAAAGTATAAAAACTAAAGCACGAAAAATAAACTAGGGGGGTAAACCCAAAGCAGTAAAGCCCAAACCCATGTGGTTAAGGTACCAATACAGATAGGCTGCTTGGACCAAATCCCTTCACCTTCCTCTTCCCTTAGTGTTTTATAGCACCTTGCCACATGCAGGGATAGTTTCAATCCCTAAAACCAAAGTTAACACCTGCCATCTGGTTCTTCAATTGTAATTAAAATGAACACATTTTCAACAAAATCTGCTTTCCTAGAGACCTGAGTCCTCTTCAATCCATTGTCACTAACATCTTCCCATGGTAGGACTGTCCTGATCACAGTTAGAGAGTCTTCAGTTGCAGTGTGAGGGATAGGAAAGGTGTCTGTCTGATAGACCCCCGCAGAATGGAACATCTTGCTTTTTAGCCATGCCTCTGTCACCTTGCTTCAACTTAAGCAGCTGTATCAGACTGGTAATGACAAAAGTACCTACACAATAGCCCAAGTTTAACATTGAATTCGCTGTTGGAAGTAATATGGCAGCAAAAACAAGCCTCCTTTTCAATTTGACATGATTTCCTTTCAAACACACATGGTTTCTTCTATCATGTCAAATCACCCAACAGTTTGGACGAGTCTCAATTGTGAGTAACTGATGCACTATTTTTAGCAAAAACTTGAAATGGTCATAACTTTTTGATCCGTAAACTTCTACTTTGGAACTCTACGAATCACACAACTATGCTGTTCTACTTTCAACTTTGGAAAATGACAGAATCGCTTGAAAATTAGAGCTTTGTGACTGATTATCTAGTGCTATAGAAAGGAAATTGCAGAGAAGGAAATAATTCAAACTTCAACACCAAAAAATTTTATCCTAGAAACCTCCAAGGAGGAAAACCAGTCGGGAAGGGAAACTGCTCTTTCTTCCCACTTTTATTGGTCTAACATAGACAATTATAGATTACAATAAGCATGAAAAGAAGCAACAACGTAAACCTCCTCTCCAATTACTTGCTTGCTCTGTTTCTACACCTTGCTCCTACAATTCCATTCCAGCACTGAAGATCTTGCTCACTGCTCTCATTAAACTCTGCTTCTCGATCTCTCTGGATCTTCGAATGCCTATTCTCTTGTTCCTTTCATGCATTTATAGGCCTTCCCATGTCCTCCCGTGCACTGGAGGATGTGAAAGGGCATGGAAGGGAAGAGACACGACTGGGCGCTTCAAAACGCGTCCACTCGCATTCCATTCTTCTTTTCTATTCGAAAGTGTCAGGACCGCCGCCCTGCAGGGCGGCAGTTCTGAAACCACCGCTCTACACAGAGCGGCGGTTCTATCCAGAACCTCCGTTTACCTCATTTTTTCTCACTGTTCTTGTTTCTCCTTCTTGGTGCTGATGGTATTGATGAAGTGGTGTGTTTTTCTAGATCCCTATGGATCACTTTTGATCCGGGTGTCCGTTTGAGTCCTTTTTCTTAAACCACTTGTTTCGACGAGACGAACGCACCAGTCAACCAACCCTACCAATTGGAGCCATTTTCGGGCCCGAAATCCACCATCCGGGGGCCGAAAATTAGGATTTAAGTTGTAATTCGGTTTTTTTTCTATTTTAGGGCATTAATAAATTTTAGTCTCTTGCATGCATAGTAGGTTAGAAAGTTGACAATTCCTCTAATTTAGACGTAGAAGATGTGTGGCAATTTTCGTGCCCGTACGAATAAACACGTGAACTTACTAAGAATAGCAGGTTCTTGTAAATTGCTAAAAATATTAAATTTCGCCACCTAGAGTAGATTTAGTCAAAGTTAAAGTTTGATTGGCAACTCGAGTTGGGAGTTGTTTTCCTATTTATGAAGCATTGTAATCCATGATTGAATAATGAAGAAGAAGATTTATTCTCTTTTGAGTTCAAGATTTGCAGAGTAATGAGAATGTGTGAAGTTTGGCTACATTATCTGGTATCAAAGCAAGTTCGAGTCATGGTGGAAAAAAAACAATGGCAAGAAGAGGAAGAGGAAGAGGAAGAGGAGGTGGTATTGCCCAGATGAATAGAAATATGTAGGATTTGCAGAGGCAAGTTGTTGCACTTGCTGTAATTATAGCCCAGAGAGGAAATCAAGGTGGAGATGATACAAATGAAGAAGTTTGTGAAGAGGAGGAAGCACAAGGACCACCCTTAGCTTTTGAAGAAAGGATGCTGCGAGTATTACAAGGAAAGAATGATGGGATAAGAGTTAATGTTTTAGAGTATGGAGGTAGCCTAAAACCAGAGGAGCTGATAGACTGGTTGACTAGCACGGGAATTTTTTTTTGAGTGGAAGGCTATGTTAGAGGAAAAGAAGGTAAAATTTGCATGCACGAAATTAAAAGGTCATGCTATGTTGTGGTGGGATCGCCTACAAAAGGAGTGGTCAAGAAAGGGTAAAGAAAGGATTAGGGCCTGGAGAAAGATGGAGAAGAAGCTAAAAGACAAATTTCTCCATGTGGATTATGCACAAACCCTTTACAAGAGGTTTCAGAATCTCAGTCAGAACTTACAAACCGTGCAAAAATACATAGACAAGTTTTACAAATTGTCCATTCATGTAGAACATGAAGAAACATAGGAACAAATGGCTTCAAGGTATGTGTTAGTGCGAAATCACAACATCCCCAAATGAGCTATAAAAATTTGCTTTTCTAAGGCAGACTCATTTGGTGTGATTTGCATAACATTGGATCATTCCCTAAGCTGTGGGACTTGCAAATGGGAATGATCCTCCAGAGAAGGCTAGTTCCTCTTCCTAATCCTAGCACTAAACTACTTCTAAGGAAGGAAATGCGAGTATCTACTCCTAATCTAACAATTCCAAGGGACCAAGGAGAGAGAGAGAGAACATGAAAATAAAGAAATCCTACACTACAGAGGTGATAGCATCGAGAAAAGGGAACTGTTGATCACAAACCCAATGGCCTGAAATGGAGAGAGGTGAGCAATGGAGAGGATGGACAGATGCATCACAAACCAAGGATAAAGTTCACACAAAACACCATTTCAAACCCCTTAAACACAGCTCTCAAAACTTGCAATGGACATCAGAGATATGCACAGTATACCCTGCAATGGTGAGAGGCGAGAAGAGACAACAAAATGAGCAAAGGATGGACAAAATGCATCACGAAATAGATTTTATTGCTCCAGGAGTTCACACAGTACACCATTAATGGGCAAGAGGCAGGAAAATGCCATTACAAAGCCAAGGGAGGAGGCTTAAACTCCACATTCGACCCTGGAGAAGAAAGAGAGGGCGGCAGGGAAGAAGAATGAACAACCCTTTACAATGAATCCTGCCCCTGTATTTATAGATTTGATCGGAGAGAAGAAAGAGAGAAGGAAGCGGGAAAAGTGGGTTGAAGCTCGACCACTGCTGTTAATGCTTCAGATAAAATATGCCCCAAATCCGTCTTTACTGCATGATCCCTTGATTCGGCGCCTTGAAAGAAGAGGAAACGACGGAAAACAGATCGAATCCGATCTGGTTGTTGAGACAGATGGATTCTGCATTGAAGGCCTGAAGATGTTTCCTCCATTTTCCTTTACCTAACCTCCTCAAATTAAAGGCTCAGACCTCCATGGCATAGGTGAGGCTGAGATCTTTCCAATGGTGTCAGATCTGCAATATTTCGAGCCCTGAGTTGAAAGATATGCCCCTTCGAAGTTTATATCGGGTCCGTACGAATGTACGGGGAAAACAATTTGAAAAATGGGCTCCCCTTTTGGTTTGGGACACATGGCAGCCGGATTAGAACAAAAAATCGGTCTTGCGGGTCCACAATTTATCTTTGCCCTTTGAACGAAAGGCAAATTTTCACTTTTCCCTCCGACTCCCCGCCTTGGCTTTGACTTGTGTTCTAACGTTGACTTTTTCCCTGACGGAGTTGTGGGCCATTTTGCAACTTTTACCCTTTTTGTGATAACAAGGGGCAAAGAATCAACTTTTTCCCCGACGCCTCGCTTTCCTCTGGGACACGCGTCAGTCTGACACTCATTTGGTCTTCCCCTTTTTTTGGATTCACCTTTGGAGAAGCGCTGTTAGGACACGTGGTTCCCTCTGCTGGCTCTTCCATACTTAGTCGATTTTGGACCTTTCCTGAACTATTTTGAACCCGAGGACTTCGGATCTTCGCCGTTTCTTCCCCTTTCTTGCTCAGTTCCTCTGCGGCACTGCTCCTTCGTTTCCGAGCCCATCTGTAACTTGTTTTTTGTCCTGGAATGTGAGCTTGCGGGTCTGAGTCATTTCCTTCATAATTTCCTTATGTGGAGGAGTTGTCTTGACCAAATTTTTTGGACCCTATTTGCCTGGGGGGCGAATTTGGGATAACAGTATGTAAATGGATTAAAAATTTCTATTCAAGATGAGATAAGCATGCACAGGATCAAGAGTGTGGAGGATGCCTATCAACTAGCTTTAAAGGCCAAAGAAAAACAAAATTGTCAAAGTTTTAGGAGATCCCCTGGGATTAATAGGGGGCCTCATCCTCCTTTCGGGGACGAGTTGGTTTCAATCAAGGTAGAGGAGAACAACCTTGTGGAGTGGAAAAGCAAGAAATACAAGACAAGATCTCCCAAATCAACAAAGAGGTACAGGATTTCCTAGGGGCAGAGGATATGCTGGCGGCAGAGGATGGGAGGCTCCACGAAGACCATTTGTTTGCTACATATGTGGTGAAGAGGGGCATAGGGCATTTGAATGCCTGCATTATTATACACATGACAAGAGGAAAGCAAATCCTCCAAGAGTAAATCTTGTTGAAGCTGAACAAGAAGAAGAACAAGACCTAGAAATTCCACTAGATGTGGGAAAAATTTGATGATCAAAAGGACGATGATTGCTCCAAGAAAGGATGTCAAGGGGGATACATGGCTACGTACAATTTTTTTCAGGACAAGATGCACTTCAGGAGGAAAGGTATGTAATGTTATTATTGATGGTGGTAGTTGTGAGAACATGGTTTCAAATGATATGGTTGAGAAACTAGGTCCGCATTGTGAGAAAATCCTAACCCTTACCGTATTGCATGGTTTAAGAAGGGAAATGAAGTTACTGTTGATAAGAGATGTTTAATAAATTTTCCTATTGGAAAAAGTTAAAAGGATGAGATTTAGTGTGATCTTATTCCTATGGATGCATGTCATATGCTGCTAGGCAGACCATGGCAAATTGATAGAAAAGTTATTCATGACGGGGGAAAGAATACTACTTTTTGGAAGGATGGCACAAAAATAGTTTTGCTACCTCTTAAGGAAGAGGGAAAGGCTGAAAATATGCTCTTTGCAAAAGAATTTGTGGAGGCAAAAACAACTGGGTTTTGTTATGCACTGGCCGGAAATTAGGATGAACCTGTAAGTGCGCAAATACCAATAGAGGCAACATATTCAATAGAAGAATTTTCCGATGTTATTCCTGATGAGCTCCCAGATGGGTTACCACCCAAAAGAGATATTCAACACCATATTGATTTGATCCTAGGGTCTTCACTCCCAAATCAAGCAACTTATAGGATGAGCTTGACATTGCATGCAAAATTGAATAAGCAAGTGACAGGGCTCATGAGGAAGGGTATAGTAAGGGATAACATCAGTCCGTGTGCAACTCCAACTTTATTAACTCCAAAGAAGGATGGCACATGGAGAATGTGCGTGGATAACAGAGCAATCAATAAAATTACAATCAAGTATAGGTTTCCAATACCTCGCCTCGATGATATGATAGATGTGCTTGTTGGATCTAGGTATTTCACCAAGACTGATCTTCAAAGTTGTTAGCATCAAATTCGGATCAGAGAAGGAGATGAGTGGAAAACACCATTCAATACAGGGGATGGTTTTTAGGAGTGGTTGGTGATGCCATTCTTATTTAATGCACCTATACACTTTTATGAGGCTGATGAACACTGTGCTGCGGGAGTACAATGGTAAGTTTGTTGTGGTTTATTTTAATGATATCTTGATTTTTAGTAAAACTAAAGAAGAACATTTGAGGCATCTGAGGGTTATATTTGAAGTGTTGAGGAAAGAGAAGCTCTATGCAAATTTGAAGAAGTGCACATTTATGCAAGAGAGTTTGGTATTTTTGGATTTTATTATTTCAACAATTGGAGTACAAATGGACTCAGAAAAGATAAAGGCAATCATTGAATGGCTTACTCCACGGAATATAACCGAGGTAAGAAGCTTTCATGGTATGACAACATTTTACAGAAAGTTTATTAAAAATTTTAGCAGTATTGTAGCACCTATAACAAATTGCACAAAAGGAAGGTAATTTTTGTGGACAAAGGCAGCTGAGGATAGCTTTAAGTTCTTGAAGAAAAAGGTGACAAAAGCACCTATTTTGACACTACCAATTTTTGATGAAGTGTTTGAAGGTTGATTGTGATGCCTCAAATGTGGGTATTGGTGCTGTCCTAAGTCAAGGAGGGAAGCCAATAACTTTCTTTAATGAGAAATTGAATGAGGTAAGAAAGACCTATTCTACTTATGATGTGGAATTTTATGCAATTGTACAAGCACTGAGGCATTGGAGGCATTACTTAGTGCTTAAGGAGTTTGTGTTATTTACAGACCACATAGCCCTGAAGTATGTGAATACACAAAAGAAGTTGAATAGATAGCCATGCAAAGTGGGTATCATTTTTGCAGGGTTATACTTTTTCTCTAAAGCATAAATTAGGAAAACAGAACCGAGTTGTAGATGCATTAAGTAGGTGCGTGACTCTGTTTACAACTATGGAGAATGAGGTGGTTGGTTTTGAAGCAATAAAGGATTTGTATTTTTCTAGATTCTGATTTCAAGGATATTGTTGAAAGGTAAGTAGACCACTGTCAGGCAATGCAAGTGATGTCCAGGATGAGTACCTTTTGCAGGATGGCTATCTATTTAAGGGACAACATCTATCTATTCCAAATGGGTTTATGAGAGATAATATAGTGAAAGAGCTGCATAGCGGAGGATTGGTTGGGCACTTTGGTAAGGATAAGACTATAGCTTTGGTAGAAGAGAAATACTATTGGACCAACGATGAAAAGAGATGTGGTAAGATATGTGGAGAGGTGTAGAATTCGCCAAGTCTCGAAAGGCCATGCACAGAATACAGGGTTGTATATGCCATTGCCTATTCCCCAAGGACCTTGGATAGATTTGAGTATGAATTTTGTTTTGGGATTACCAAAAACACGAGGCAATGACTCTATTTTTGTGGTTATTGATAGGTTCTCTAAGATGGTTCATTTTATTGCATGTAAGAAAACTAGTGATGCAACAAGAGTAGTAGATTTGTTTTTCAGAGAAGTTGTTAGGCTGCATGGTGTTCCAAAAACCATTACTTCAGATAGGGACACAACGTTCTTATAGTCATTTCTGGAGGACTTTATTGGAAGAATTTCAGAACTAAACAACAGTTCAACAGTGCATATCGTCCTCAGACTGAATGGGCAAACAAGAGGTGGTAAATAGGAGTTTGGGATACCTGTTAAGGTGCATAGTTGGGGAAAAGTCAAAACAATGGGACTTTGCATTACCACAAGTTGCGTTTGCTTATAATAGCTCAGTGAATAGATCTACAGGAAAGTATCCATTTTATATTGTGAATGGGAGTAATCCAATCATGTGGCGTTAGATTTGGTGCAGCTACCATTCGATGGCAGAGTCAGTGATGATTGCAGAAGCATTTCCCGAACATATATAACAATTGCAGGAAGGTGGAAGAAGCTGCAGAATAGTAATGATAAGTATAAGGCAATAACAAATGTGCACAAAAGGAGAAAGGAGGTTTACAGTGGGTGAGTTGTTATGGTATACCTTCGCAAGGAAAGGTTTCCGAAAGGAACCTATAACGAGCTGAAGTACAAGAAGATTGGCCCCTGCAAAATCATGAAAAAAAAATGATAATGCTTATGAGCTAGAATTGCTAGGAAATTTTGATATTTCTCCTAGTGTTTAATGTTTCAGACTTATAGTTCTTTTCATGGGGATAGTGAAGAAGGGGATGTTATTGTAGAAGTAGTAGATTGGAGGCAGCAGGTTCTGGTGAAAAAGAAAGAAGTAGATCAGATTTTAGACAAGAAAACAATGAACATGAGACATGGGCAATACAATAAATATTTGGTACATTGGAAAGGACTGGAACAAGAGGACAACACATGGGTCACAGAGTTGGAGATTAAGAAGCTGGATAAAGATAAATGGCAAAAATTTGAAGAATACAACTTGTCAGGAGTTGCGTTTTTTTTAAGGCGGGGAGAATGATGCTCTATTTTTAGCAAAAACTTGAAATGGTCATAACTTTTGATTCCGGGTGTCTGTTTGAGTCTTTTTTTTTAAACCACTTGTTTTGATGAGATGAAACGCACTGGTCAATCAACCTTGCCGGTTGGAGCCGTTTTCGGCACATTTTCGGGCCCGAAATCCACCATCTGGAGGCCAAAAATTAGGATTTAAGTTGTAATTTGGTTTTTTCCTATTTTAGGGCATTAGTTAATTTTAGTCTCTTGCATGCATTGTAGGTTAGAAAGTTGGCAATTCCTCTAATTTAGACATGTAAAAGATGCGTGGCAATTTTCGTGCCCGTACGAATAAGCATGCGAATTTACTAAGAATAACAGGTTCTTGTAAACTGCTAAAAATAGTTAATTTCGCCACCTAGAGTAGATTTAGTCAAAGTTAGAGTTTGATTTGCAACTCGAGTTGGGAGTTGTTTTCCTATTTATGAAGCATTGTAATCCATGATTGAATAACGAAGAAGAAGATTTTTTTTAGATAGTTTAACGCTTTTGACCGGAGCTTAGAACCGGGGGGTTCTTGGGTCCCCTCCCTTAACAGTACCAATGTCTTTAGACAAGATATTACGATTAATCCATCACAATCACAATCACAATCCACGACCTCTGATGCCCGCACCGACGATGCAATTTTTCTGCCGCCATCATTTTTAGAGACATCAGCCGCCACCAACGCCAATGCCGATGATGCAAGGTCTGCCACCGCCAAAAGGAACCACCGGCCGCAACCACCGGTGATGCAACACCCGTCACCCCCGATGAACCACCCCGAAGGGATCACGCCCAACAGGGTTTGAACCTGAGTGGATCCGGACACAACCGTCTGTCTTAACCAATCCACCCAAACCCCATTGGTGAAGTTTGGATGGTAAACGCTTTTATTATACCAGAGGTATGAACTGGAGTGGTGGAGGAACACTTTCTCTAAGTGGGACATGGGGGTGGGCTTGGGTCCTTATTGTTCGCCGAGCGATCTGCATTCAGAGCGCCCCGCTATGTTTCGCTTGGTCCATATGGAGAAGTTCGACCCCTACCTCAAGGTGTCCCCATGGCCACTTATTGAAAGCATCCAATGAACTCAATGGGAATGGAACTTGGGTTGATGATTACAAACTACTTGTAACTCACCAATAGCCCAAAACCTTGAGTTCATAACGAAGAAGAAGATTTCTTTCTCTTTTGAGTTCAAGATTTGCAAAGTAATGAGAATGTGTTAAGTTTGGCTACATTAGTAACAGTCAATCAGACTGTAGCAAGCAAAAGCCACTTTGTTATTAGTAAAGGATGTCATATGATTAATGCACCAAATTATTTACAACGATGATGAAAAATCGTCAAGTAGAGGACAATTAAGGCCTCTCATCTTAAGACGTCATGTGCTTGTAATGGAGATTAACACGTCCTGATCCACTCCTGCATTTGCTAAAAGTTCAAGGGGAAGTTCTCTCCAAATGGCAATGGTTGAAGATTACATTATCAGACAAGGTGATGATGTCTCTAGTTTCCTTCATGATGCCTTTGAGTTTATAGCTTGGGTTGCTCCCTTCGCCATTGCGTTTATAGTCATTGTTAAATTGCATTTGCCTAGAGATAGGACGAGTTTCAATCCCTCAACAAGAGCAATTGCCTTTGTCACATTATGAGTGCTTCTAGAAATTAATATTGATGACACTCCTACTAATGTCCTTTGTTGTCTCTGATTAGACACCCAAACCCTTCCTTGGCTAGATTACATTTGGATGCCCTATCAAAAGGTATGTTTTAAGTTCTTAGGAGAGCAGACTTCCATGTCACCTATTTCCGATTTACCTTCTTTATGCTTGTTCCTTTAACCAGGTTTTGACATTCAACCAATGAGTCAACATGTCCTTATCCTTTAATGTTGGTGTATCATGTTCTGGTTTGGTCATAGCATTTAACAATTCTTAGATCTCTGCGTCAACGCTTAACTCCACACGCACACGTTCGCCAAGGTTATGACTTGTCTTTGACTATCTTGTTTTTCCTTTCTAGCCATAAGTTCAATGTTACTAAAGCCCGTCCTATCTTTCAGAGGTATGCTGCTTCACATTTTTTCTTAGACACGGCCTTGAGATTAATAGTGCTTTAATATCGGATGGGTCTGCAGGATCGAATAATGCCTATCAAAGGTGAAAAACGGAGTTGCTAGGGTTTGCGACTCCTGTTACATTAGTTTTCACGAATTTGAGGTGACGTTTCTGTATTTAGAGTCTGTTTCTGATCCTCACCACCCGCGTCATGACCTGTAGGGATTAGGGGGAGGGCATTCCCTATGACTTACGTTGGTTTTCCTTTGTATGTATCTGTTTTCGAACCTGCCTGTGTTGGGACTCTGTGTTCCACGATTTCTGGGTGATATCCATCTTATACCCTGCTTGCGTTGTTTAGAAGAGAAACCCTTTGTAATTAACAATCATGTTTGGAGTTAAGTGAGTATCGACCCTTTTTTCTGTTCAACATTTTTGCCATGGAACCTTTGTGGAGGAAAACAGTCTGTGGGGTACTCCCTTTGAGATTATCTTGGGAGTGAAACCTGATGGTAATGGCTCAAGTGAAGAAGGGCCGATGAAGGCAAAGATTATCTTGTGCCTCTGATTGGCTTCCATACCTCATTTAAAGACACCCTTCGTGGTTCCTTGAAGACTAATACAAATGGTAGAAATTTCTAGAAAATTCCCTTGAGGATGCCCAAGCTGAATAAGAAGAATGAGAAGGGATGCATGCTAGCAACGAATGGCACACTGGTTATTCAACTTCAGAAGACTGATGTACAAGGTAGCATCAATGAGTTGGAGAACCGAGGCCTGATTGTTCGCTTTCTTGGATTCCGACCTTCGCCGGGGGTTTTCAAGGAGTGGGCTAAAAAAGTCTGGAACACAAAAGGTGAGTACTCAATTTTTGTTTATCCTAATGGATATTTCTTGATCCTCTTTGCTACAACCACCGATCGTGAACTCATTTTTCAAGGTGGACCATGGTTCATAGGGAAGGGTTGGGTTATTCATAAAACCTTGGCACCCTATGTTTAAAGCGGATGAAGAACTACCCTTGATAGCCCCTATATGGGTTAGACTTTTTGGGCTTCCAGCTGAGTATTGGAATTAGAATGTTTTCATGGCAATTGGCAACACGCTGGGTACTTTTATGATGATTGTTGATGCTTCTCTACAACTGGAACAAATGATATATGCAAGGATTTGTGTTTTGATGGACCTCAATAAACCATTGCCTACAAAAATATCTCTAGTCATAGAGGACAAGTGGGACCAAGTATTGGACTATGAAAACATCCCCTTTAGATGTCGTTTATGCCATGAATATGGGCATCTGGTACATGAACTGTAAGCATAAAGTTTTAGAACAAGCAGGGGGACGAAAAGACTAAAGATGATTTTATTACGCCAAAGAAGAAACACATGGCAAAAAAGAACGGTAAGGAACAAGATGAAACCAGTAATAATAACAAATTTGCTAGCCTGCAGGAACAAGAGGAAGAGGAACTAGAATGTATATATGGAATCACAGGTGCCAGAAACACAGATGAACAAACAACAAGCAATCAAGTTCAACAAGATATCGGAGGCCAGAATCAGCTGATTATTTTTCAAGCACAACCGAATAAGATTGTGAGTGAAAACATGGTGAAAAGCTACCAACGTAAAAATAAATTCCATGAGCAATTTCAGGAACATAATCAACAAACAAAAGAGATGGAAGGAATGGAAAAAACTCTTGTTAAGATAGACTCTAAGGTGTCACATCAAATAGAGCCTACTTTAGGAATGGATCAGGAAAAAAACAAGAAATTTAAAATGGATACCAACATGAAGGCTGGGAGAAAGTCGAATCAAGTTAAACTTTAGTAGGAGGGCCACAAGATGAGTAATTCGGGAACAACTCGGGACTTGTCCCAATTTTTCCAAAGCTCTTCTCAATGAAAGTTATCACTTGGAATATAAGGGGCTTGAAGGGTTCTCCTTCAAAAATTCAAGAACTTTAAAAGAATGATTAATAATGATCATCCCACGATGGTTTGTATCCAGGAAACCAAAGCATCCATTGATCTTATGTTCGCGCTAGCTGAAAACATTTGGCCTAAAGCTAAACACCTTTTTATAAGCTCTTAAGGAGCTTCAGGAGGTATTGTCTCTCTTTGGGACCCAAGAATGATTACGGTCTTAAATTCCTGTGCAATTAAGGGTGCATTATGTTTGCATGCCTATTCTAAAATGGAAGACAAGGAGTTCCTATTTTTTAATGTTTATGCTCCTCTGGTTTTGGAAGACAAAAGACAACAATGGCAGGGTATGACCTCTATTATCCAATCTTTTCCTCAGTTGCCTATTATTTTAGGTGGAGATTTTAATACTATCTTGAATATTCACGAGAAACAGGGAGGTAATCCCCATATTGATGCCAATTCGAGTTTCATGACTCAATTCATTCAGATGCATCATTTGGTGGATGTGCCTACTGTTAATGGTATGATGACATGGTCTAATAGAAGGCAGGGACATGATTGTATCATGGAAAGATTGGATCGTTTTTTGATCTCAGAAGGTTGGTGGTTAAGGGGTTGTGCTCTTAAGACAATGATTAGCAATAATAGTGGCTCAAATCACTGGCCGGTATGCTTAGAAATGGGAAGAACTTCTCCATGCAAAGCCCCTTTTAGATTTCAGCTCATGTGGCTTCATCATAAAGATATTGCTAAGCATGTTCAACAATGGTGGGTGGAAGGAAAGCCCAGGTTTGGAACTCAAATGTTTATGTTTGTCAAGAGATTGACATACTTAAAATTCAAGCTAAAAGCTTGGAATTGGAGTGAGTTTGGAAATATTAAGGAAAAAAAACAAAAATTCTAGATCATTTATAAAGATATTAATGCTCTTCATCTGACATTTTAGGTTTCTCTTTGGACCTTTTCAAGAAATGAATGTAACCTGAAAAGAAGACTACGAGAATGAGAGATTAGAGAAGAAACTATGTGGAATTTAAAAATCCAAGGATTCAATGGTTAAAGGATGGCGATAAAAATTCAGCTTTCTTTCATAAATCTTTGTTAGCTCGATAATTATATCACTGACATGTCCAAAGGAGAAGGAACAAAGGTATATTTGATTCAAGGGATGCAAAAAGCAGGTGATCTCAACAGTATTTTCAACAACAATTCACCTCTCAACCTCTGGATCTTAACTCACAACAACTTATGAACATATTACCTAGCAATATTTCTCTCAAGATAATGAAAATTTGACTCAACTGTTACTAGAGAAGAGCTCCAAGGTATTGTCTTCAATATGAAAAGAGGCAAGACTCCAGGTCTGGATGGTTTCCCAATTGAATTTTTCTAGGAAAACTTTTGGGACATTATTAAAGGCGACTTGTTACAAGTGGAAACCCCTGTAAGGATGGCTAAAACTATGCTTAAAGAGATAAATAAGACTTCTTGCTTCTAATCCTTAAAGCTAACTCAAGTTGAAGGATTATTTGAAAGCCTTATGAATGTTTTGTTCTTAAAATCGGGATGCAAGTGAACACTAGCAAAGACTAAAGTCATGATTTTTCCTAAAAAGGAAGCCTTCTGAAAGCAAATTAACTTTCTTTTTGAGATTGTGAGCCCGTTGGAAATTGTAACAGCCTTCCCAATATCTTGGGATTGATTTGCCCAACAAGCTTAGTTAAACTTGTAGATTTATCCAAAATTATATCCTCCAGAGGGGTTGGAAAACATTTTCCTACTTAAGAATAGGTTAGGACAACTGATTTGGGATTAGAAAACTATCAAGACCCTTTTTGGATTTACTGGTATCACCTTATATTTTTCTCTTTATGGTTAATTTGTTGTCATTAATAGTTAATGTGCTCAAATCATTTGGAGACTTTTTTGAAAGAATTACAGAAGCATCTCAATCAAAGCATCCCTTAAAGTCAAATCAACAATCGGGCTTATGAGATCTTGTTGGAATGAAGGGGAAATACTTTCTCGATGGAAGTATCAACAAAAACTTGGTTGGAGTAAGCTATCTGAAAAAGGTTGAAAGCAATAATTGTCGCTCCCAAATTGGTTGATAAAAATGAGCTTAGAAAGAAAACTTGGATGAAACAAAACAACAAAGGATGAGCAAATCAAGCTTTCAGAGTGTCCTAACAACAACAGGGAAATAAGAGAAAATTATGTGATAGCAAAAATTTAGGACTTTCATGTTCTAAAGCAGATTGGTTGAAAGAAAATTTTGACATCAAAGAATCTTCCATTTGGGAGCAGGATGAGAAAGCTTATCTTTAGGCAGTATTGGGTATATCCAAGGATCCTTAGTGGCTTAAAGGAGGACCGGATCAAATCAACTATTTGATTGAAATTACAACAGATGGACTATAACAAGGAGGATTCAGGAAAGGATGAACTTCAACCTCTTTTCGCAACAAAGTTGGTATGTACTTATGGAATACAATTCCATCATAGAGTATTCAAACTTAGTTGATATCATATCTAGTACGAAAATAACTTGAAGGTAGACAGATTAAATGAATATACGAAAAAGGCAAGACTTGAAAAGATCACGGAAACTTTGTGCTCAATTCAAAATAGAAGGTCTGATTTGGGACATTAAATCATCTTAAAGTGGTGGAGGAAGCATTTGGTAGCTAAAGACTCTATTGGAGGTCTTTGTTTACGTCATTAAAATCTTTGGGCATATGACTTTCATTGCTCTTATCCCTAAAGCTAATGAAGTGGAAGATATCTTCCTAATAGTTTCCGGCCTATAGTTTATGTAATGTCTTGTATAAAATCATCACCAAAGTTATAGCGGAAAGACTAAAACCCCTTCTTCATAAGATTATTTCTCCTGAGCAAGGTGGCTTTGTTCTTGGTCGCCATATTCATGATGAGATTGTGTTAGCTCAGGAAATCTTGCACTCTAGGGACATTCAGAGAAACCGGAAATGTTTATTAGACTGGATTTATCCAAAGCTTATGACAGAGTAGATTGTAGTTTCCTGTGCATAGTTTTGGCTCAATTTGGGTTTTCTATCGAATGGATTCAATGGGTACAGACCTGTATCTCTTCTGTTTCCTTTGTTGTTTTAGTTAATGGCTCTCCTTCAGACTTTTTTGGAGCTTCTAGCGGCATTCGACAAGGAGATCCCCTATCACCTTTCTTATTCATTATTCTAGCAGAATGCATGGTGAGACTTGTCAATAAAGCATGGCAAGACAAAAAATTCATGGAATACAACTGACTAAAAACATCTCATCCAATGCTTTGTCTCCAAATTGTTGATGACTCAACAATGCTTGGAATAGCTACCTCTTTGGAAGCTAAAAAATCCATAAAGTGCTTCAAACATTTTTGGCAACCACTGGTTAGCTGATCAATCAAGGAAAATCCAGTATTTTCTTCTTTCACCGTTCTAGAAGAGAAGAAGATCAAATTTTGAATATCTTCCATTTTAAGAAGGGATTGCTTCCTTTACAATATTTGGGTATTCCTTTAGCCTTTAAACAGCTAAAGGATTGGCATTGGCTAATCAACAAGTTTGAATTAAAATTACAAAAATGGACTAGGGATAAATGGCTTTCATCAGGAGGAAGGATGACGTTGGTCAAATCTGTCCCTCAAGCTATGTCGATATATGTTGCCTCTCGTGTTAAATATTCCTGGAACTATCTTGAAATAGACGGATTCAATTTGTCAGAAATTCTTATGGAACAAAGTTCAAGATAAGAAAAAGTGGTCCTTAGTTTAAATGGGAAACTATGTGCCAGCTAAAAAAGGAAGGTGGTTTGGGATTTAGATCATCCCCTAAGCAGAACAAAGCATTAGTCCGCTAAACTTTATTGGAGGTCGCTTGTTTATCCTAATGATCTTTGGGCGGCTACTTTTAGAGTGAAGTACCCAGAAAATAACCCCCCAGAGAACATCATTAGATCATGCCTTCCTAATAGGGGTTCTTCGACCTTGATGTTTATTAGAATGTGAGAGGAAATTATTAAAAGGAAGCTCTTCTGGATCGTTAATAATGGACAATGAGCTAATTTTTGGACTGATTCTTGGGATGGACAACCCCCTCTTATCCTTCAATTTCCTCAGTTTCAGACTATTATGAGGCAATTGCAAGATATGGGATGGGTTAAGGTAGCTTATTATGGTAAACCATCTACTAACCCTTGGGAGAGTGGAAAAGTTTGGACTTTGGTTTCTGAATGGCTGCTTGTTATAGAGCATGATGCTCAGGGTTCTGTTACAAAATGTGTTGAAGGATCATCCTCTTTCTTTGGCCCCATTTCCTGACAAGCTGGGATGGGGACAAGACCCTTCTGGAAAGTATACAGTGTCCACTGGATATACCTCCTTGATGATAGATAATCCTCATCCTCTGCAGTTTCTCTTTAAGCACTTATGGCAACCGGTTATGTGGCCTAAAGTAAGTTTTTTTGTTTGGCTTCTTATTCACAGAAGAGTCTTAACAGGGGACCAGCTTATGAAAGTTTTTTTGTTTGCCTTCTCATTCACAGGAGAGGCTTAACAAGGGACCAACTTATCAAGAAAGGATAGTGCTTTGTGCTTAGAAGATGAAGAATCTTCTGCTCATCTGTTTTTTCCTCTGTCCTTGGGTTAATCCACTTTGGAAACATCTGGCTGCTCTGTTTAAATTACACTGGAATAATTTTGCTTCCCTTGAACAGGTTTTTAAAGATTGGCAGAGACTCCTCCCTAAGGGACAAAATCTTCTTCCGGTGTTATGGAGTGGTGTATCTCTTCTCCTATGGAATATTTGGAAAGAAAAAATAGTAGAATATTCCACAAATCAACAAAGATGGATCTTATGTTTGGTAAAAAACTAAAATCAATAGAGCTGAAAGTCTGAAACACAAAATATCTTTGTCTCATACTCTTTCTACGGAATGGAAGCATATATGCAATCAGTTATCTCTTGATCCTAGGGATACCTCTATGCCCCATTTTCATATTAATAAGATAATTGTAAGAGAAAGTCAATTGAAAGCCCCTTTTGCGGGCTTTGGAAAACTGAACGCAGATGGGGCTTCTAGAGGAAATCTAGGAAGAGCGGCTATGGGAGGAGTTGGTGGAAACAAGGAAGGTGATCTGCAGTTCATTTTTGCAGAAAATATGGTTATTACTACCAATAATCTTACGGAGGTGAAAGTGCTTTATAAAGGCATGCAAGAGGCTTTAAAAGTAGGGTGGCAGAAAATTTCAAATAGAAGCAGACTCATAAATCATTATGAAGTTGCTGTCTGAAAATAATATTGGTTCTTCTCCCAACTGGCAAATTGTTAAGGAAGTTTGGAAGATAAAAACATTATAGGAGAAATTTCAAGAAGTTAAGTTCAGACACATCCCTCGTGAAAGGAATAAAGTTGCTGATGGCTTGGCTAATTGGGCCCTGGATAATAGGGATCTTCGATGCTATGGTCTGCCTCCTTCATGGTGGTCCACCAAGCTCCAAGAAGACATCAGATATATTCTTAATCTCGATTCCTCCTTATGATTATCTCTTTGGATTTACTTTTGTATAATTCTCAAGCTTGGACTAATAGTTTTCAGGCTTGGCATGGCCAAATATGTATATATTGATTTCCTTCTAATATAAAGTTTTGCTATTTTTTTAAAAATAAAATAAAAATAGTGCTTTAATATCCCGTGGATACATCATACACCCAATACCAGCCCATTTTCTGTAACAGCCAGGACCAGATCTGGGAAGGAGTTGTAGATTGCCTACCGATTCTTCATCTTTAGGGCAGAGGATAGACATTGAAAGTTTCAGCGAGTCTAGTTACAGTGTTATCCTGCTAACAATTTTTGTAAAGCTCCCCAGCAGTTGTCAATAAAGATTCAGTTTAACCCTTAACATTGTTGTGTTATAATAAATTCCGCTGGAAGCAAACAGCATTTCGATTTGATTAGTATAGACTATTATTTATAGGCGGTTTCAGATGGTTTCAACAGAAATGCCTTGGCAAGGGTAATGTCTTCTCTTTAGATAGCCTTGTTTTGGCTGCTTCTGCATGTAATGTTAAAAAAACATATCTGATAATCAGCTGATTCTATGGTGAGATAGAATTGAAGCAAGGATGATTTTGAAGCTTTGGAAGTAGCTATGGATGCATTGAAACTAAGCATATTTGTTTTTAAAGTTTGAATCTACAAATAACTGCCTTTAGTGAAACATCTAGGCAGAGTAAAATATGTGAAATATTTGCCACCTGAACCTTTTTGATGTTATCACGAGTTATTCATAGAATAAATGCATCAGTTATAACATTAAGGTTCATAATACGAGCTCTTGAATTAAAATGGCTTTGCAAATCAATTATCAAAGCCATGGATATAATTTAAATGCCATTTGGTATTTGATATGACATTAATTGTGACTGATTTCTCGTTTTCAATTTTATTTTAAAATGTTTAATTTCACTTTAAGATTCTGTCTAAATAACTGCCTTTAGTGAAACATCTAGGCAGAGTAAAATATGTGAAATATTTGCCACCTGAACCTTTTTGATGTTGTCACGAGATATTCATAGACTAAATGCATCAGTTATAACATTAAGGTTCATAATACGAGCTCTTGAATTAAAATGGCTTTGCAAATCAATTATCAAAGCCATGGATATAATTTAAATGCCATTTGGTATTTGATATGGCATTATTTGTGATTGATTTCTCGTTTTCAATTTTATTTTAAAATGTTAAATTTCACTTTAAGATTCTGAAGACAAATAGCTTTACATGTGAAATTTCAACTTATTAGCTTCTGACAAAGGTAATTCTAAAGCAAATCAATAACTTTATGAACTTTCTTTTTCTGCATGAAGGAGCATGCACATGCTATCTGGGGTGAGAAAGGATTGTCATGTGTTGCACTTTCCAATTCGAGCGTGTCTGTTATGCATAGACTGAGGTAATATGAGGAGATGCTCCAAAGAGCGTTTGTGTTGTTTGTGCTGGTTTTTAATCTGGACTCATAGCTTCAAGGTTGCTCTCAAACAGGCCCCAACCATCATTAGATCGGACATGCACAGCAGCAGCTGCCATCCAATTGTTATATGATTTAAGTGTACTTCAAGAGCTGGAATTGAAAAAGCTGGCTCAATCAGCAGAAGGCCTTGAAGATACCTTGGACCTTCTACTCAATGCTCTTTCAAGTCGTCGTCAGCGGCATGGCAAGCCAGTAATCCGTGCACAGAGATGGAAAAACAATATATGATTAGAGATATCTCCTGAGATGGAAGTACTCATTTGTGATCTGCTTCAAGCAAATTCATTGTGTATGCAATTTAGGTACTGACATGTTCACTGAGTGAATGAAGAGATGTTGCATAAATTTAAGGTCGACAATCATGTTGTCAGTGGTGCATTGCATCTGTCCAATCTCAAATGAATTGTCAGTGGTGCAATCCATCTCTCCAATCTCTAATGAACTGCTAAGTGTTGTCATTCAAATCAGTTTTGATCTTAATGTTCAGATTTAAAGAAGAGAGATGGGAAACTCAAACAAAAATTTCAGTTTATCACACAGTGGCTGTTAAAGTTTTTGAACCTCAGCATGCCAAAATTTCCTCATAATATCGAAAGTGCACTTGCTAGTGTGACTTCCGAGTCCCTGAATTGACAAGTTTCACCTCGACCAGGAAAGAAACTACTCTGCAGTTACTAGCGTTCAAGGCTTAAAGGGCATTCACTAAATTTTATGATTTTAGGTGATGATTGTCATTTGATTGTTGGCCCAATGGCAACCTAACATTTCAGCTATATGAATGTTACTGAAAAGTACCACATAAATCAAGCTCCATACAGAAAATGCTCCTTAATTCATAGCTATTTATGCCTATAATATAGGAGAGCTGTAATACTTGAAAGTTGATACAATTAGGTGTAATTAATTAATAATTAATAATTATTATTAGCTGGCACATTGAAAGCATCGTCATTCAACTGACAAATCTATTCTGCTCCCTTAATCATGTTGACATTATAGATACTTATAGATTATATTGTTTTCTGATGTAAAAGTGACAAGGTCAAATATGTGACAATAGGTGGCAAACACCACATACAAACCGCAAGATCAAAACTTCTCTGTTTATTTGTTGAGAGGAAAACTCATTTTGGACCTGCTTATATAAACACCAAGTCTGTTTGTATAGCAAACATATAAAAGTTCTTTTTGGGGTAGAATCAGTATAGAGTTCCTACTTGCTGGTACATCATTAGTAATGTAACTGATATCCTTTGGGAAAATTGCTATCATGTGTTGAGACATGATTATTGTTGGTAACATATTAATATTCCTTGATTTTTAGCCAGAAATTCTGCATTATGGGGCTTATACAAAATTTTGAAGAGTATGTTCTCATGGCTAATATAGTCTATTTATACATCTTTGTGCTCTTCAAATTCATACACTTCCTGCATAAAATATGTTGTTTTGGCCACCTGATAAATACGTTTCAGAAAGGCTCGAGTCCTTATTGCTGCCTCAGTTGTGAAATGCTCATGAATGTTTCCTGTGGGCAATATGAGGTATACATGTCTTTAGTGTGTGACAGGATTCTAAAATCCTCAACTTGGATTGTGGCCATCTCTAAACATGCTTATGTGCTCGAGGCATAATATATCTCCACAATAAAGTTTTAAGAATGTGATTTATTTTATAGCTTAATTTGGTTGAAGTTTTGAAACTTGGTAGTGAAAGCTTGATCACGGGGAAAGAGTTTGTCTATAATGTAATGTGATTTAATTGTGGTAAATGTAGCTGCATACTTCTTGAAATCTAGGATACGGATACCAGATAAATGTACAACTCATAATATGTTGTTTGTTTGGTATATGTGGAGTTAAGGGACTCCAGACCTGTAATATAGAGGAAGACCAGATAGGTCCATCTGAAAGCACCTTCATTTACTTGAGGAGTATTTAGATTAAAAAACGATAGTGAGAAGAAACTTAACTTGTTACTTGTTAGAAAACATCAATTTCAAAAATGTTACAGAAAACAGATTGTCACCACAGAACTCCATCCTTGTAATCATCACACATTTCCAGCTTTTATCTTTTTTTTTTTTTTTTATATATGAAATCATAAATATGTACCCATATCTAGCATGGGACACTGTGGTATTAAGATGAGTGTAGGCATCACAGATACTAATATGAAGAGCGTTGGCAGGTGTTGTGGCCATCTGGTTGTGGGCCTGACAAACAGTTCATGCGAATCACAAAGTGGATTATGTATTATCTTTAAAACGAGCACTTTTTTCCTTGTTTTTCCATTATTCTGCTTTTTCTGTCTCACTCTATGCGGTCTTGCTTATTGTTCCATTGCGGAGTGATAATCTTCCAGGGCATTTTGAGTTTTCTTTTGACTGACATCAATGACAGGTAATCTTTTCTTTTCTCCTTCTGCGGAGTAAACTCATTGTAAAACCCTCTGTAATAAAATCAGTGGGTATCTGCTGGGTAAACGGAATTATTTTTCGTAAACGGTTTTTCGCCCAACTTACTGTGCAGCCTGTGCCGTGATATTTATCATTCTTCAATATATCTAGTATTTTCTGTAGTTTGTTGTAAACACTTTGGCGGTGGCCTGTAAAATTCCAGCATTCACATTTTCCTACAGTTGCCAAAGGAAAGCAATAGCATACAAGAAAGACCCACAAAATTTGAACGGTTTGAAGTGTGGATTTGAGAGGTAAGTTCATCTAACGTTTAATTCCCCCCCGCCTCATTTTTTCCTACTTCTAGGCTTCCAGCGGCTAAAACTTATGGTTTAAATTTTTTTAGGTTTGTTTAATAGGGTTTCAAGTTTTCAACTTCAAAAATGCTCCAGAGAACAACTCCATCACATGCAACTATTGTGTGTTTAAGATGAGTGCGTGCATCAATCTCCTAAAATACCATGTATCATGGATTTCAGGGATTGCTGTGCGCATGTGCCACAAAGCGCAATTTGAGGCTCAAGAGAGAGACGGCTTCTGTCCTTGTTGCCTACGAGGAGAAAGAAAAAGAAAAAAAGAGGATTGCTGAAGAACTTGCAACCGTGATGAATAGGGGGAAGCAACAATTGATCCTGATGAGTTAGGAGCCTCTGGTTCTTCTGTTGCTCCACAGGTAGTTCGGGGATGGGACTCATCTACCGGAGACAATCAAGGTTCACATGAACATAGTTTTTTCTTCCTTAAAATACCCCTGGGGCACAACCTTCACTTGAAGGTACGGCTTGGAACTGGGAATTATAGAATGAAGCAAGGGTGGCAGTGGGAAACTTCTAGTACTACAACATTCCATTCAACGTGGCAAAAAGTCCATATTTGGAGTATTTGGTGACCGCATTGATCGTTACTACCCCTACTCATTATTTGAGAGGCCCATTGTTGGAGGATGTTATAAAAAATACACAAATAATTGTAGACTACCAAAAAATAATATGGTGCAAAAAGGGCTACAACATTTTATCTGATGGGTGGATGGATGGAAGGAACCACACTTGATTAACTATCTAGTGGCTTCAAGTGGGCAATTGGTGTTCTTGAAGTCAATTTATGCATCTAACACAGTGAAAAATGCAAACACTTTGTGTGATATGTTGGGGGAGGTGATTATGGAGGTGGATGTGGAGAATTTCGCCCAAGTTGTGACTGACAATGCAACAACGTATGTAGTAGAGGGCAAACTTCTTAAGGATAGCCCCCTTGACTTTTTTGGAGCCCATGATTAGCCCATTGCATTGGTCTCTTATTTGAGGACATAAGAAAGATAACGTGGGTGAAAAATGTGTTCGAAGAGGATAAATATCACAAAATACATCTACAATCATCCTTGGGTGTGAGAGAGCGCACCAACGGAAAGGAGCTTGTGCGACTAAGACTCATGTGATTCACCACAAACTTCATCACATTGCAGAGAATTGCAGCCTCGTTAATGTCTCTTAAGCAAATATTTATGAGCACATGGTGATTGGAGTCTCCCTCTAGCAGAAAGGCCGAAGGGGAAAACGTTGTGAAGACCTTTTTTGATGATGTGTTTGCAAAGACCATGGATGAGGTCATCAAGGTAACTTTATACCTAACTATTTTTTATTTATCATTTATTTTTTAATAATTTTTCTTGCTCAAATTTCTCTTAATTTTAATTTTAAAAATTGTAGGTTATTTTGTTTTAGGTGTCAAAGCCTTTAGTTAGAGTTCAGTGTTTGGTGGATGGAGACAAAAATCTAATGGGGCATTTGTATGTGGCCATGGACAGGGCCGAAGAGGCCATAACAAATTCTTATGGGAAAATAAAAAAATATGAGCTTGTTTGGCACCTAATTGATTGGAGATAGAACTAGCAACTCCATCGACATATACATGGAACAACCTACTACTTGAACCCCAAGGTTTTTTTTGCCGATTCATTTAGGGCCGACGAGGAGGCCATGGATGGCTTAAACCTATGTCACAAGGTACACCAAATTTTATGAAAAAAGTTCGAACTTTGCCGAACTTTATCTATCATTTTTAGACGGCATTTTTTAAAGTGATTTTCCATGTGTGTGTGTATATATATATACACTAAGTGAAAGCAGAGGATGGAAAACTTTCTCAATCTGTCTCTTTCACATATTTATGTATTTTTCTCAGAAAATTAAAATGATAAAAAAAACTTTTCTTCAAACTTTAAGATGCTTTTTTTTCGAACTTGAACTGAACTTTATCCTCATCGAACATGAACTCGAACTCGAACCTTGTGATTGAGGTCTAAACACATGCATAGAGAGGATGATCTTTGACAAAGCCACTAGAGACATAATTGTGAATGGGTTGCAGATTTACTGAACTGCAAAGGAGAGGCTCTTTTCTTCACCTCTATGCATTTGAAGGAGAACGACCCATTAACCAAATAAAACAAAAGTCAAATCGAGTCCTTTCATTGTAGTCTCGTTACTTCTTTATAAATGCACTCCTACTGGACTTACACGTTATAAATGTCCTATTGCAGATTTGTGGTGGGAATATGATGGAGTAAAAAACACCAAATCTTAAGAAGTTACTCATCTACGTTTTGTTCCGATCATGTAGCACTTTTGGGTATGAATAAAATTGAAGCATGTTTGAGGCCATTCACACAAACAAGTGCAACAGGCTGACAATGCAATGCCTCAATGATCTTGTCTTTGTGTGGTACAACCTTCATCTTCATTTTAGACAAGTGGAAGGGCAAGATAGTCACGCGGCAATTGGCTTGGATAATATTGATACGTGCACATACTGGATTGTTGAGTGCGAGGATGTGCAACAAAAGCTCATGTTTACCGAGGAGATCACAAATTTGGAGGGAAACAAAAGAAGCTATAGCGATAGGGAAAGCAGATGCATCGAGATGGGTTTGTGAGGATTTGGATAATATGTTTGTGGATGATGTTCCTCTAGGGCACAACAAAGAAGTTAGAAATGATTTTATGGTGCATTTATAACTAGTCTATGAGCATTGGAGTTTGCATTCTTCTTTTTGTCTAAAATTGAGCATTGTAATTTCATTTGGTAAAAAAGTAATAGAAAACGTACATACATGTTCTCTACATTCATTTCATTTTTTAACGTGTTTAACATGTTATTTCAGTTTATTAAATTATTTTATGGATTTATATAATTTTTTAAAGTAGTGACAAAGTTGCTGAGTAATTGCCGAGTTTTGAGTACGAGTCAAATTTTTGGTCTACCAAGTAATTGGTGAGTATCAGTTTTTAAACTTTGGTAAAATCCACAAGGCATTTCAGAATCATAAAACCTGCAGGTGTGTCAATGATACAATCCATCTTGTTACAATCACCGATGTTGCAGCTCTCTATACCTTCTCATCACCCTCTAAAATGAACATTAAAGGAATCTGTGGTTCTAGCAGCATGCAAATATGATGATCAGTGATCTAGGTGGCAGTTCTACTCCTACGGCGTCAATGTCAGTCTCAGAGCTATGGTCTGCAGCAACATGTGCAATGGTATCCTACTTAGCTGAGGCCTATGCAATCCTGAATCAGTTGTGGTCAGGCGTCACAATGGCATTCTCATTGGCGCATGTATTGTATCTCCATGCGGTCAACTCTGTCTTCTTCCCTTGTGGGATGGTGCCACCCATGACTCAAGTGGTTCTCCTCACAGGTTGAGGGGCAGCAGCCCTGTGGGGTTTGGGGCAGTAACCTGCAGGCTGGAGCTGTATATTATTTTATGACAAAACTCAACTGTAATGAACAGAATATGAGGAGTCACACGTGAAAGAGCAGTCGTTTCATTTTTCATAACAGTTTCTTTGCCTTCTGCAACATTGTTACTGGTATGTACATACATACATAGTGTTAGATTAAGGAGATAGACAACCATTTTTAGACAGTGCTCGAGAGAGGAGATAGAGAACCATTTATACATAAAGAAAAGATAACCATTTATTTTTTGTAGAGAATGCCATGTAGAGAATAATAAGATTATTAAAAAATATTACAATTCTATACTTTCTTATGAATGATATTTCCCTTCATGGAGATGTCTCTCTCATAAGGTGTGAAATCCACATGCAAGCATAAAGGGGACAATTTTATTTATAACTTTATGTGCGAATGCTGTTAAAAATAGGGGCAGTAGTGTAAAAAGGCGGTCCCAACAATAAGATGATGTAGTGGTAAATTTGAAAAATAAGGGGGAATTTTTAAAATACGTGGTTGCACGTTTTATGAACATTTTTTACTTGGTGATCCAGTATTTCTATTCCGATTTCTTCTTTCTAGTTTGCTTCTGCATATAACACATTTAGATTCCAGCAATTTAGATCCACCTGATATCTCATAGGATTCGAATCTAGCCATGTTCACCTCTTCAGTGTATTGTGCATGGATCGTTGCTTCAAGTGGTACTTCTTATGCGAACAACATATGGATGGATGACTAGTATTGCCATTGGAGGTGTCACTTTCCTGTTTGACCCAGCTCTCAATCCAGGTGCCATTAATTTGACCATCCGATGTTGGGGATGTAGAATTCTTGACATGGGTATAACTTATAAGCTATTTTTGGTCACTTATTCTAACCATTTTTTCATTCCAACTCCAGGAGCATTAGCTTTCTTTATTAAGGTCACATAGACTAATGTATTGGGCACTGGCATTTTTGAATTGTCCCTGTTGGTTTGTCAATAATTGTCAACGGACAGTTTGCAGCTACTAAGGAAATGAATTTTCTCAGATTATCGCTATGAACAATCTTTTCGTTTGAATTTGGTTGAGGTGGGGCATAGGAAAATATTTCTATTTACGTTTATGTCATGTCTGACCCACCCTTACTCTCAGAGTTGGCTTCTGTAAAGCACCATAGTATGAGTAACATGATTCCCCACTGGCAACTATACTTGGGAACTTCACAGAAAACATGGTGAATTATGGCACACAGAAAACAAATCCTTGAAGATGGTGTATCTCTCTGGGCTTAGTTGTGTCTCCTGCATCTTTGAAGACTATTGGAGGTATGTTTCTTCCATAGAACTACAGCAGTGATAGAACAAGGGCACCTGGAGAAGGTTCAGTCTGTTTTTTGAAAAGATCACGGGCACCAAGAATGTGGAAGCCGAATTCCAGGACATGGTGGATGCGAGTGAATTGGCTGGAATTCCGACATCCCTCAGGAGTATTCTGTAACCGATAATTCGTCCACACTCAGTAATTTCAAGCTGTACACCTCCAGATATTAACCAAATTGATATTGTTCTATGCTCCTGTTCTTTTCCATAGTTTTGATTTTATTTGGTGGAAATGCTTCTTTTTATTCTTCTGTCATAACTGGAGTTGTGCATTGCCACTTCGACCTTGTATACATTGCCACTGAAAACAGATGGAGTTGCATGCCCTGCTAATTGATGGTGGACTTCGGACAGTATGTCATGTATGGGAGTGTGAGTCCTGTTAAGGGTAGATTCATTTAATATGAAGTCTCAAAGCTAGCGTGTGTATAGCTGTCTATGAGAAAATATTTCCAATATTCTAGATAGCCTATAGCCACACTGGTGAAATTTATAAAGCCTTATGGCCAAAACAAAAGCTAATTGCAAGGAGGAAAATTTTAGGTTTATATGATTTTATTGTCCCGAGATCGGCCCTTCCAATTTCCCTTAAATCGCCATTTTAGGTGACGTCTCCAACTATATTTTTTTCTTGAACTGAAATAAGATTACATACCAGTGATTTTAAAAGTGTAAAATAATTTCAACTAAGGCAAGGGAAACATTTGCCAGTGAATTGAGTTAATTGAATGCTCGACAGAGTTGAAATTCCACGTACTGGTGCAGAAAAGAAATAATATAAAAAAGCAGGTACATCTCAACATGATTAAATATGCTGACATTCACATGTGGAAATTATCTACCCCCATAGTCAAAGTTTTTGTGTTTCGTCTGAGAGGGTGAACTTTGTATTGAGATCTTTTTGACTTGAAAATGAAGAGAATTGCCTCAAGGAAATATCCTTGCAAACAGTAAAGGTTTCTCTGTGAGGAGTGAGGAGAATGAAGGTATAAGACCATGTACCCATGATTGTTTCCACAAGGGGGCTTATGACATATCCATACATGTATTTGTTGCTGGCCAGTGCTGGACCTGGCGATCTTGCTGGATTCATGGATCCTCCTGAGACTGGCCTGCAAAACCCACAGCAGCAACAGCTTTTTCATAATGTGTTTGTCTAAAGGAAATTATATAGATGGTAAGTATTGCGCGACATGTTCTGTAATTTCTATAGCTTACCCTGCAAAATAGTTGTTATTATGACTGCAGAGCCGACGGCTATCCCTTCAAGCTTGACTATCTGCACATTTTCAAACACATAACATGATCTCTTCGGGATAGTATCCAAAAACTACCATAACATTAAAAGGTTCAAACACATGGTCCCATTATTCTGTCAGAATTATATAAGGTGGTCACAAAAATTTGAATGAGGTGAGGCAATTACTTTTTAAAGAGCTTCTATCACTTTATATCTCATTTACTCTCAAAATACTTGTGTTCATATTGAAATGCATATAATCAAAACGGTAAAAAAGGACTGCTTGAATGAACAACTAAACTTTGTATTGAGAATTCGAGGAAGTACATGGTTTTTATAATTTAGGAGAATTATCTTGATATTTATGAGCATTAAAACAGTTTTCCAGACGTGGCAAAGATCGTGAACCCACCCAATCGCCCACCACTGTTAAACAAAAAGAGTTACTAGCAGGCAGTAAATTTCGAAGACTGAGAAGCACTAGCTGCTGGCAGGAATTTAAGAGAGATGGAGAGAAAACACTGAGAAACCAGGAAAGCTCAAACAGAGATGAACAGTTGCCAGTAAACGGTAGGCTTTCTCTATGATTCAAGATGATTCTTCTTCATTGAATTTGAATAATAAAACATCAAAATATAAAGAAAATGGTTCACTTTTCAAACAAAATTATTTGCCATTGAGCAAGAGTTCAATTGTAGATGGTGTTGTCCTATGGTTTACTTTTAGCTTTTTTTAAAAATTAATTTGGTGAATTCCTATTACAGGGTTGTTCTATGGCTTTAGATGCCATGACCGAAGAGTATCTCTTCCATCAAATTCACCCAGGACCTGTACCTGGCCTCTTCTGTTGGGGTATGCCACACCCATAATTGGATGTGGTTCTTTACCCAATTTCAACACTTACTTTTGTACATTTTTGTCATGTAACGTCTACTAGGAATTCAAAGTCTCCACTCTGAAAGCCCTGACAATTTTCCATTTGAGCTCATCCCATTCGACAGGTTTGCTTTTTTAGCTTTTACTTGCACCTTTTCATACAAAATATGATTGTTTTGCCTCATTCCATATATTTTCTCAGGTTTTCAAGGTCTTTCCTGGATGCTAATAAGATCCCAAATTTCCAAAGCAGCCTCCATTGTCCGTGTTATTTTCTATATATCTATGCTCTAAGTTTTCATGTAAAATATTTCAATTTCACCTATGTACCCATGGCCATTCCTTGCCAGTTGCCCAATAACAAGACCTACTACAAGGTATTGCTTATTGAGAAGACAGACAGCAGGACATCATGTTTACAAACTGGTAAATTTATTGTAGATTTGTAACTTGGAAATTAAAACTGGAAAAATATTAATATCCGCTATATTAAAGCTAATCAAGACTGGAAATTAGATTCGAAACAATATTAATATCCACTATATTAAAGCTGATCAATACTACGGAAATTAAAACTGAAACAATATTAATATCCACTATAGTAAAGCTGATCTATACTATAGAAATCAGAACTGAAACAATCTTAATATCTTTCATATTAAAGCTTGATCAATACTATTAATAGCCACTAAAACCAGAGCAACTCAATAAAAGCGGAGAGCACAAGTTAAAAGATGACAGCTAACCAGAGCAGCTCATAAAGTCAAAGGGATCAGCAACGTATGTAAGGTAAGCCAACTAGTCATTCTTAGTAATAACGAGGGTTGAGAGTAATATTGTTGCAACCTCCGTGTAAAATGATGTCCTCTAGCAAATGGACGAGCTAGCGGAACTATGGGAATAATCGTCCCATGTATCATTATTTATTTAATTTGCATTCAAGAGGTGAATTTAAGTCCTGTAATGATTATTACAGACACCAATTTGTGCATATAGATTAAAGTAGAAGTGAGCTTCTAGGCTTAAAAAAAAATAGAAAAGAAACTGATTTTTGTCATTCATGAGCTTCAATCAGTAGACTCGGCCATTCTATATTTAACTGTAGTTTCATGGAGTGTCCACCACTTCCAACCTGCCAACATTCACAATGCACTGTCAAACTCAGCCAGATCAAAGTTTTGTCCCCGTTGATACTCACAAGTTGACTTAGATTAATGTAACTGGTTGTTTCTGCTAAATGATGAAATTTTCCATCTAACAAAATAAAACTTTGAAAATGGAGATTGATGAAATTACCGTGCTCACATCACTTGCAACAACATATACAGGGACTGCAGCACTGTACCCTGAGGATTAGAAATACGGGTGTTTGATACACCACTAAACATTGCGCCGAGTGCAAAACAAGCCGCTACTGCTCCTTCCAATTATTGAGCTCCAATATATGTCTGAACCTGCAAGTGAACTGCTTCTCTTGAATTAACAAAACCTGGAAGCTGACAGTGTATGTCTATGAGTACTAGTTTCTATGTTAGAATGTGTTTACATACCAATATGTTACTGAAATGAAATAAAAGATGAAACAATTTCCTCGTAACATTATCTAATGAAATTAGGCAATTATATCTTACTACATGAACTTTTGAATCTAGGGAACCAATGCTAGCCCAAGGAGTATATTCGAATCCAAAACTCCCATAAAAACAATATTTGAAACAAATAATCACACCTCACATATCTAATATCTTTAAGTCGTTTTTGCACCTCGATAATGGATCACAGAACGTAGTTGATCCAGAGGATCCTCACAGAGAAACACCGATCTAAGATCTTCTCAGAAATTGTTGCAGTCATTTTTAAAGCGTGGAGAAAAATTATACAATTCCGACGACATCTTGTTTGCAGGAAACGGAGCTCGTTTGCAAAAGTTATAGCCCGCTGAAATTTTTGGGCAACTGGCAAAATTTGGAGTTTTGTGCAGGTTGGACGTGTGCACGCTCGCCAAGTGTTTCGATTATATTGCGACACGTGGATGAATTGTGTGACGTACTAAAAAAATGGGTTTTGGAACGCCGGTCTTGGACACTCGTTCTCGGACAAATGGACCCCGCTATTTACTGGCTGGGGGCCCTCAGCCAAGGTTCGACACACTCGATTATGGAGGGGTGCCTTGGCCTCCTTCTCATTTAATCATTAAACCAACTTTTGTATATAAACTCCTATATTTGCCTTTGCGCCATGCATGTGGGACATTGGGAATGCATTATTTAAATTATCCATGCCCATTTACCTATTTCCAAATTTCCACGCATATTTCTATACTGTTCAACGCATTAAACTATTCCATTTTCCACGCATATTTCTACACTGTCCAACGCATTAAACTGTACCACGCATATTTGATGGGATTGTTTTAGCGCCTAAAACTAAACAATGCGCCATCCCCAAGAAATGCGCCCCAAACAATGTGCCTCCACACAAGCATAAGGTGGCTCTTTAGCCAATGTACAACCGCCCTCCATGCATTTTTAAATGCATTCCATTTTTCACGCCCCCACAATGTGGGATAAAACTCTAAAAATGCGCCTAAGGAGAAGGAGGAGATGTGGAGGGGATTTGAACAGCTGACCTCCCATCCAAAAGTATAGGCGCCTAACCAATGCGCCAGCTGTTTGGAAACAATATAAAAGGAGGTTTATCATATTTGTATAGTATTCGGGACTGTGTGAAATTATTGTAATGCTCATAACTTGAGCTAGGAGTGGAATTTGGAGGAGATGTAAAAAGCAACCCCTGTTATTTTCGACAGAGGAAGACTGTGAGAAGGTCAGAATTTTGTAGAATTCTTTGTAAAGAATTATTTTCAAGATTTTAATAGATCGGTCCCATTCAACCGGACCCGGAGACGTAGGCCTCAAGCGCCGAACTCCGTTATCAATTCTTGCGTCACATTGCTGGTGAATCCTCTTCATTTCTTTCAATATTTGCACAGTACTTGCAGTTTTTATTCTTTTATTAAAAATACAAAAAGAAATAATGCTCAAATTTTACATCGAAAATCAATACAAAGCAAGAAGAATGTGTGTGCACAATTGCTAGTTAAATTTGGATTTCAGATCATTGGTATCAGAGCTGGTTTTGACTGATTTTTGGTTCAGTTTAACGTGTTTTGGATTGCAAGTTGTGTGTTGGATGTTAACAAGGTCTCGATCTAAGAAGGGTGAAGGAGAATTAGTTGAAGGAGATCCCAAAATTGGTACCAGACGATCTCGAAGTCCTACAATGGCAGATCGAGAGGAAGTGGAACAAAACTTTCGTCAATCCTTCCAACAGATGAAGGAAATGGTGGAAGAAATGTACCAAGATAGGAAAAGGGAAAAGGGGACTAGAGAAGGTAAGAAAGAAGAAAGCTCTAGTTCTGACATTCCAAAAAGAGACTCTTTAAAATCTGATTTTCTTTCATTAAAGTTAGATATCAAGTTTGAATTGCCTATGTATACTGGAGAGCTAAATGCAGAGAAGTTGGATAACTGGGTCAAGCAAATAGAAGTATATTGCAGGGTTCAGAGAATTGTTGATGATGAAGCAAAGATTCATCTGGAAACTCTTCGGATGGGTGGAACAACACTCATTTGGTGGGAGAGTAAGCTTCAGGAAGTGGAAGAAAACAAAGGTATAGAAATCACTTCTTGGTCTGAATTTGTTTCAAATCTTAGGCAACAATTTTATCCTCTTGGTTATAAGCAACAAGCTATGATGGATTGGCAAACATTAAGACAAACTAAGGGACAAAGTGTTCAATAATACACACAAGAATTTAGGAAAAGGGCTCTAATTCTGGGAATTTCCCTAAACACAGAAGAAACACTGCTCAAATATATTGGTGGATTGCATAGTTATCTAAGGCATATGATACTTGTTTTAGGTCCTACTAATCTTGATGCAGTATGTGTTCAAGCAACCCATCTTGGAAGCACGAGGGAAAATGACAAAGGAGTCCTCTTTCTCTTCTTTTAATCAGAAGAACAAGCAATCTGAAGGAAAAGGTTCAAAAGAACAAGGAAAAGGAAAGGGTAAGCATAAAACAAACTCTACTGTTAAGAAGGAAGATGAAAAACCATTTTGTAATCATTGTAAAAAAAAACCATGATGAGTCTAAATGTTGGAAATTACATCCTGAAAAGAAGCCTAAATGGATGGTTAAGAAAGGAAAAGAAAAGAAAACAAACACCGTAGTGCATGATCTTGGTTCTGATTCAGGTGATGAAACCAAAATCACAGCTATGGGTTTACAAGGTAAATCAACTCTTTCAATTTCCAACAATAGCACTACAGATGTTGCATCTTCTTCTAGTAAACAAACTATACCTGACGATAAGAAAAGAAATGAGCTTTTCCACATTAGAGTAATTTCAAAGCATACGAAAATTGATACTCTTTTTGATAGTGGATCTCAAGCTAATCTAATTTCTGAGGAGGTTGTTAAGAAACTAGGACTCAAAACTAAACCACATCCCAAGCCTTATCCTTTGGCTGGGTTTGTGATGATGCAAAACTGCAGGTAACTAAAACTTGTACTTTCAGATTTTCCATTACAGACAAGTTTATTGATGAGGTTGAATTGGATGTAGTTCCTTTGGATATTTGTGGGGTGGTTTTGGGAAGTCCTTATTTGTATGATCGTAAAGCAATTTTCTATAGGGAAGAAAATAAATATTTGCTTGTAAAGGATGGAATTGAGTTTATTATTCGAGCTCACCGTGAAAAGAATAATCTATCCTTGGTAACTGCAGGTCAAATGAAAAGGCTTGTAAACTCAAGCAAAAGTTTTGTGCTCATGGTGGTCAAAGCCAAGGAAAAAGAAAATGAGATGGCTTTTGAGACTTGCGATCTAAAACATAAGGATGAATTGGTAAAAATTGTTTCTCATTTTGATGATGTTTTTCAGGATCCACAAGGTCTACCTCCCAAAAGAGGGGTTCAACATGAGATACAGTTGCTTCAGGATGCACCTCTTCCCAATATCGGAATGTACAGGTTGTCAGTAGTAGAGAACGAGGAAATCAAGAGACAGGTAATGGAACTTTTGGCTCAAGGTATAATTCATCCAAGTACATCCCCATGTGGTTCACCAATTATATTGGTTCCTAAGAAGGATGGCACTTGGCGAATGTGTGTTGATTTCCGTGCTTTAAACAAGATTACTATAAAGAATCGTTACCCTCTTCCTAGAATAGATGATTTACTGGATCAATTAAGGAATGCAATTTATTTCACTAAGTTAGACTTAAGAAGTGGTTATCACCAAGTAAGAATTGCAGAAGGTGATGTTTGGAAAACTGCTTTTAAAACGAAACAGGGATTGTTTGAATGGTTAGTGATGCCTTTTGGTTTGTGCAATGCACCGGCAACATTCATGAGAGTTATGAATGAAATTTTTAGACCATTCATTGATAATTTCGTTATTGTCTACTTAGATGATATTCTTATTTTCAGTAAATCATGGGATGAACATATTAAACACATCCAGAAAGTCTTAGATGCACTAAGGAAAGAGAAATTGTATTTGAAGATGTCAAAATGTGAATTTGGAAAAACATCTTTAATTTACTTGGGGTATATTGTAGGAAATGGAGAATTGAAAATTGATCCTGCAAAAATAGAGGTTATTGTGAAATGGCCTAGACCCACAAATGTGACGGAAGTTAGAAGTTTTCTAGGTGCAGTTCAGTACTGGAGGAAATTTATTGCTAACTTCTCATATATTGCATCTCCTTTGCATGCTTTGACAAGTATTAAACAGGTCTTTCAGTGGGGAGGAAAACAACAAAAAGCATTTGATACACTGAAAGAGAAGATAAGTACCGCTCCGATCTTGGCACTTCCGGATTTACAACATTCATTTGAGATTGAGACGGATGCTAGTGACTACGCAATGGGGGCAGTTTTGATGCAGAACAAATGACCAGTGTGTTACCATTCATAAACCTTTACAAGTGCGGTAAGAAACTATCCAACTTATGATAAAGAGTTGTATGCTTTGGTTCAAAGTGTTAAAAAATGGAAGCATTATTTAATGGGAAAAGAAACAATTATCCATACTGACCATCAACCGCTTCAATATTTACAAACACAAACCAAATTGCAGCAGTCTAGACATTTCAGGTGGATGGGATTTTTGCAACAATTTCATCTTGTAATCAGGTATAAAAAAGGTATTCAAAACAAGGTTGCCGACATGTTATCCAGACCACCAGTGGTAGTAGCATCTATCCTTTTGCAGCATAGTTCTTTGGCTCATGTTAGTTACAAGGAACAATATGCAAATGATGTTGATTTTAGAGAAGTGTATGAGGATCTAGTAAGTGGGAAACAAGTAGGAGAAAAAGATTATCATTTGCATGAAGGATTGTTATATCATTCTGGAAAACTTTGTATTCCAGAAAATGAGCGTGTGCATATGATTAGGGAAGCACATACTTCTCTTATTTCAGGGCATTTTGGTGTTAGTAAGATAGTTGCACATTTACAAAAATATTGCTATTGGCCTAGAATGCATGAACATGTAAACCGATATATTAAGGGATGTGTTCTTTGTGCCACAAGCAAGCCAAGTAACAGGAAATTAGGACTTTACACTCCTCTTCCTATTCCAACACGGCCTTGGGAAAGTGTTTCCATGGAATTTGTAGGAGGCTTGCCCATGACATGGAAAAAACATGATTACTTATATGTGGTAGTGGACAGATTTAGCAAAATGTGTGTGTTGGTTCCATGTACTAAACAAATAACTGGTGAGGGAACTGCACATTTATTCTTTCAGTTTGTTTGGGTTCATTTTGGTTTACCTACTTCAATCATATCTGATCAGGATTCTAGATTTCTTGGGGAATTTTGGTCAACATTGTGGGGGTTAATGGACACAAAACTGAAAAAGAGCACTGCTTTTCATCCACAGACTGATGGTCAAACAGAGGTTGTAAACCACACAGTGGTACAATTACTTAGGGGCTATAGTAACAAACATCCTAAATTGTGGGATGAACATCTTTATTATGTGCAACATGCTTATAATCGTGCCTTACATTCTTCTACTTTGAAGTCTCCATTTGAGACTTGTTATGGATATCTGCCTAATTCTCCATTAGATATATATTATGGACATGAAACTGTTGTTAATGGTGCAAGTGATTCTGACAAGGCTAAAATATTTGTGCAGAGAATACAACAGGTTCATCAGTATGTCCATGAACAATTGGAGAAAAGCCAGGCTAAGTACAAAGCTAGGCATGATAAACATAGAACTGATCACAAGTTCAAAGTTGGTGATTCAGTTTGGCTTCACATCAGCAAGGAAAGACTGACAGGTGAAGGTAAAAAATTGAAACCTATACGGTATGGTCCGTTCCAAATATTGGAAAAAAATTGGTAACAACGCTTTCCGGTTAGATTTACCTCCATATATGCAAATCTACTCAGTTGTAAATGTTGAGAATTTAAGATTGTATGAACCACCTATGATTGTTGATCATGATGATTCTAACATTATGCCTTCCATTGATGATTTTGCTCCTGAGTATCTTGATGAGTTGCAGGAAGACATCATTTTGGACAGGAAAGTAAGAACTTCGTGAAGGGGTGATATTGAGTATCTTCGTGTTGGGTTCAAAGGCATGCATCCGAACAAGGCAAAATGGATGGAAACCGGAAAGGTGAGGGAGAAATACCCTCACCTATTCACCAATTAGGTTGACTTTTGGGGTCCAAAAGTTTCTCAGTGGGGAGGAATGATCCCAGAGGATCCTCATAGAGAAACACTGATCTAAGATCTTCTCAGAAATTGTTGCAGTCATTTTTAAAGCGTGGAGAAAAATTATACGATTCCGACGACATCTTGTTTTGCAGGAAACGGAGCTCGTTTGCAAAAGTTATAGCCCGCTGAAATTTTTGGGCAACTGGCAAAATTTGGAGTTTTGTGCAGGTTGGACGTGTGCACGCTCGCCAAGTGTTTTGATTATATTGCGACACGTGGATGAATTGTGTGACGTACTAAAAAAATGGGTTTTGGAACGCCGGTCTTGGACACTCGTTCTCAGACAAATGGACCCCGCTATTTACTGGCTGGGGGCCCTCAGCCAGGTTCGACACACTCGATTATGGAGGGGTGCCTTGGCCTCCTTCTCATTTAATCATTAAACCAACTTGTGTATATAAACTCCTATATTTGCCTTTGCGCCATGCATGTGGGACATTTAGGAATGCATTATTTAAATTATCCATGCCCATTTACCTATTTCCAAATTTCCACGCATTATATATCTCCATACTGTTCAATGCATTAAACTATTCCATTTTCCACGCATTATTTCTACACTGTCCAACGCATTAAACTGTACCACGCATATTTGATGGGATTGTTTTAGCACCTAAAAAACTAAACAATGCGCCATCCCCAAGAAATGCGCCCCATACAATGCGCCTCCACACAAGCATAAAGGTGGCTCTTTAGCCAATGTACAACCGCCCTCCATGCATTTTTAAATGCATTCCATTTTTCACGCCCCCACAATGTGGGATAAAACTCTAAAAATGCGCCTAAGGAGAAGGAGGAGATGTGGAGGGGATTGGAACAGCTGACCTCCCATCCAAAAGTATAGGCGCCTAACCAATGCGCCAGCTGTTTGGAAACAATATAAAAGGAGGTTTATCATATTTGTATAGTATTCGGGACTGTGTGAAATTATTGTAATGCTCATAACTTGAGCTAGGAGTGGAATTTGGAGGAGATGTAAAAAGCAACCCCTGTTATTTTCGACAGAGGAAGACTGTGAGAAGGTCAGAATTTTGTAGAATTCTTTGTAAAGAATTATTTTCAAGGTTTTAATAGATCGGTCCCATTCAACCGGACCCGGAGACGTAGGCCTCAAGCGCCGAACTCCGTTATCAATTCTTGCATCACATTGTTGGTGAATCCTCTTCATTTCTTTCAATATTTGCACAGTACTTGCAGTTTTTATTCTTTTATTAAAAATACAAAAAGAAATAATGCTCAAATTTTACATCGAAAATCAACACAAAGCAAGAAAAATGTGTGTGCACAATTGCTAGTTAAATTTGGTTTTCAGATCAGTAGTTGAAACGTTGTTAAAAAAAAAAACCCGTTAAAAGCCCAAACACTAGAAAAAAACCCCTCTACTATTTTGTAAGTAATGGACCAAAACTTCGAAAAATCCTCTGCTATTTTGTATGTAACGATTCTAAAATTCGAAAAAACTCTTTGTTATTCAGTACGTAACATCCAAACTGTATATGTAATATCCAAAACATATATGTAGTACTCTAAAATCATGTACATATTGATAAATTCCATCAATTTTTGATTAAAACCATGTTGGTTATTTTGATAGACATTCTACAATGGTAGGTCGGGTGATGATGGGGGATGTAATATCCGTGAGTTCAACAATTAACTCCGATGTTCACTAAGTTTTTTCTTTTTTTTGGAGAAATCAATGGAAAAATCGTAATATCTTGGCTCTATAGTGGAGTTGGGAGTTCATTAGGTTATGAAAGAACTAGCAATTGTGGTATGCAGAAAATTCAAGATAGGGGCCTTGATTGATATCTCTGTGCATTTTTCAAATAGATGTATTTAATATATCTGTACTAGTTTGGTAAGGACAACGTTTGAATTGTCTCTCAAAATGCCATGTTTATTTTGTAAAGTTGATTGCCTTTGATATGTGGATGTTTCCCTTTTTTTGATTGCAAAGGGATGTTTTTTGAGCCTAGTTAGATATAAAATGGAAGAATATGCAGCTAGGTCATCATTGACATGTTCAACTTCAAAATTTGTATGACTTTGTCAAGATGGTCTATATACCTTGTTTTTTCAAGAGGCGGGTGCTATCTTAAGCATTTTTTGGGCAAAATTTACCTAGGGAGAGGGCCCTAGCACATAAAAGCAACAAAGTGTAAGTAACAAGTGGCACCAAGGCTCACCAAGCTACAAAAAAAGGGAGAGGAAAATATAGAGTGATACTAACACAACTGATTGCCTGTGAGGGATTGTCGGTCTAAGCAACATCATCGTAATGTCTAAATGTCCTCAAATCATCATAACCAACTCAACAAAATAGATCAACCACACACTTGAATAGCCATATGACAGAGTTACCATTCCGCGACTACCTTGACTGGAGAACCATTTTGCCAAAAATTAGAATTATCATTCAAAAAACCTTGGGATTGGAGGACTAGTCTTGCCATCTATTATTTTGCTATAATTCAAATTTATCATTCAAAAAACCTTGGGATTGGAGGACTAGTCTTGCCATCTATTCTTTTGCTATAATTCAAATTTCTCATTCAAAAAACCTTGGAACTACAGGGACTAGTTCGACCCAACAATCGTAGTGCTTGTGTGTGTAGGGTAGCCTACCTTGTACTCATTCATATTGCCAAAAAAATATACACATATATTGTTTCAAGCAATGTATCACAAGAGTAGGAAAAGGTTTAGCAACTGAGGCAAATTATTATGGTCCTTACTAGTTGTAAATATGTACATTTTTCATTTTCTTTTTATCTTCCATGTAACTAGATTTCTTTCAAAATTCTTTCCATAAAAAATAGCTAATATAGCAGACTTACTCAAGGATGGTAACATCTTCATCTTCTTCCTTAGTCGAGCTTCCCTTTTGCAATTGAAAGGAATCTAAGCCCCATTTAAAAGTTGCACCTTGTACATCACCACAATCTCCATTTGCCCTTGAAGGAGCATGTTGATGCTTTGCATGCTTGCATTGAAGTGATAGTTGTTTCCACCTTTGTTTGTGAGGAGGGCTCTATTCATGCCTGCATGCCCTTGGCGAGGTAAGAAATTCCCTGCAACGTTGGCCATTGTGTTGTCTGCGTTTAGACATTGTGCCGTATTGAAGAGGTTTCGTCAGCCATTGGTATGTCCAAGATCTTGCAACAAATTCAACATTATCTCCTTCAAATCCTTGTCCTATGCTTCACCCATTTCTCTTGTCACCTCCCAAACTTTAGCTGCCCATAATTGTATGTCTGGGTTCTTAATTTCTCAATTTAGAAAGGAGAAAATTTCTTCAATAGCCTTTGCTGTAATTCTCTTTTTCCGCCTTTTTTCGTGTGCTCTATTTTAGTTGTAAGAACCATTTTTGGGAGTAGTGAGTAAACATGAATGAATGAAGTGCAATGACCTGCCTCAAATTCAAGACCGCTCCCACACTTTGAGGTGAATGCTAGAGTCATTCACATGGTGCAAATTTGAGGCATAATTACTTGATATACTTATTGGGTTGGTTAGTTAATTTTTATACATGCCAACTACGATATCACCGATCCTACCTTCTGATTATGTCATTCAAACAATCGCACAAGGATGCATCTTTGTAAAATCTAGTCAAGAGAGTGTTTTCTTTTTAGATTGAGAAGAAACCCATTGCATCCATTGACGCATTGCCTTAGGTCTGTTGGGAGATCACGAGTCTAGAAGAGAATAGGCGAACAAGCTCGAGAAAGGAGGCTGACTCCCAAATTTACTGCTTTTTCAACAAATTGATTGCCTTGATGTCAAATGTGAGAGAGTTTTACCTCCACTAGTTGGGAAGATATGAATTCCTCCTCTTCCTAAATGGCTCATAGAGACCATGGATTGATTATGTCCTCTTGCATTTCATTAATCCAAATATGGAAATCCCCTTCAACGATGAGCTTCTTCCATGCATGCTTAGTCACTTCTTTGAGACCCATGAGAAGGGCAGGTCCTATCAACTTGGTCATTTAATCCAGTTCCCAACTCAATTATCTCTTTCCATACAATTTTAGGCATTAGCACCCCACAAACCCTTAACATCATTGACTTCATAAAGAAACAAAAGCATGACAATATTGATTGACTGTGGTAGTTCTCACAATTTCATCAATCATAAGTTGGTGTTATGCGTAAATTTCTTTGTTTTTCAATCCCCAAAGTTTCACGTCATGGGTTTCAAATGGAGGTAAAGTTAGTAGTTCAGGAAAGGACCATAAGATTAAGCTATCCATGGGAGATTACTTACTATATGGTCCTTTTTTCTGTCATTTTAATGGGGATTGTAGACATTGTGTTAGGGGTCTAATGGCTTACTACCTTGGGAATTGTTGCGATGCACTTCCAGGATTTGTTCATGTGTTTCCATTATGAAAGGAGGAATTTTTTTTTTGCACATGATAAACAAAAAATCTCCACAGTTTTTGAGTTCTCATCATAAGTAGAAGATGCTTAAGAAGGGTGCATATGGGTTTGTGGCACAATTATTTTCACTGGAAGCTCAACCAACAAATAGGTCCTATACTATCATATCTACAGACAATTATTATTGAAAACTTAGTTTTTTTTGTGGGTATGCTGAGAGGGTTTCCTCCCAAAAGATACCAAGATCATGCCATTCAACTAGTACAACACAAATAGCAACCCAATAGTTGACCTTATCGATACCCATATCTACATAAGAGTGAGATTGAAAAGATAGGGTACATGAGATGTTGGAAGCAAGTATTAGTCCGCCATAGTTAGAGTGCTTACTCTTCTCCAGTGGTGATGGTATGATAAGAAAGGATTGAGGTTGGCACATGTGTCCAAACTACAGGGAGCTCAAAAAATTAGACAGTAAAAGATAGGTTTCTTATTCATGTCATTGATTGATTTGATAAATGAGTGAGTTACATGGGGTTGTTTATTTTACAAAATTATATCTTTGATCAGGATATCATCAAATTAGAATTCAAGATGAATATATTCAATAAAACTATATTTAAGACACATGAGGACCACTATGAATTTATTGTGACACATTTTTGGCGTTACCAATGCACCATCTACATTTCAGAGTTTGATGTGTCCCATCTTTTGTCCATTTTCTATGAAAATTTTGTCTTGGTCTTTTTTAATATTATCTTAGTCTATAGTAAGACATAAGAGGAACACCTGCATTATGTAATTAAGGTTTTGGAAACTCTTGAACAAAAACTTTATTGTTAAGCCCTCCAAGTGTTACTTTGGAGTCAAGGACGTAGAATACTTGGGTCATATCGTTTCCCACGAAGGTGTAAAAGTATATCCTGACAAGATAGATCAAATACATGGTGGAGTGAATGTTACCTAAAAACCTTGAAAAACCTCAGGGGAATCTTGGGGCTTACATGTTACTATCACAATTTTTTGAATAATTATGGTAGCATTGAAACACCACTCACCAAATTTATTAAATAAAGACTCCTACTAGAATGAGGAAGCAAAATGGGAATTTGAGATGTTTAAAGAAGGCCATGTATACCACTCCATTTCTTGTTACCCCAAATTTCTCCAAAACCTTCATTGTTGAATGCGATGCTTCAAGGTGTGGTATAGGTGTAGTAATCATGCAAGAGGGTCATCCCATCACATTCGAGAGTCCGTTAACTCAATGGTAAGAATTTTCAAAAACTAATTTATTGAGAAAGAAGTGATGGCTATTCTTCAAGTAGTGAAATAATGGAGACAAATCGTGATATTCTCAAATACTTCTTGCAGTAACAACTACCATCTGAATAACAACATAAATGCGTCACAAAAACGTTGGATTATGACTTTGAGATCATTTATAAGAAGGGAAAGGAAAATGTGGTGGTTGATGCTTTATCTAGGATGGATGAGTCTACATAAGCATTATTATGTTCCATGTCCATATTGCAGGTAGATTGGGTTGATTTGGCAAGATCAAAGTAGCATAATGACATAGAGACCCTCACTCTCATTTAGAACCTCCAACAAGATTTGGGTATGCCAGAAAAAATCATATGGAAGGAAGATGCATTATGGTATAAAGGATATATTGTACTTATACAAGAAATCTAACATCAAAATTTAATGTTCTTTCAGAGTTCCAGCTTATCAATTGGGTGGCCATTTGGGATTTTTGAAGACTTATCATCTAAATAAGTAAGATTTATTCCTCCAAAAATTTGTGGTAGAATACTTGGTATGTTAGCGTAACAAAGGAGAAACTATTAAGACCTTAGGCCTCCTACAACCTTTATCTATTTTCCAGTGAGTGGTGGGAGGAAGTCTCTATGGATTTCATCACATGATTTCCAAAATTTGAAGGGAAAAGTGTAATCACGGTGGTTGTGGATAGAATTAAAAAATATGCTCATATTTGTACTTTGTCACATCCTGTTACAAAATGACAGTAGCCATCTCTTTTATGGATATAGTTCAAAAGCTACATGGTACACCAAAGATTATAGTTAGTGATTGTGACCCTATATTTCATGACAATTTTTGGATTGGCTTGTTTGCATGTTTTGGTACTCAATTGGCTCATAATTCATCCTATCATCCCCAATCAGATGGGAATAATGAGATAATAAATAAATTTTTGGATGGGTATCTCCGGTTGCTTTTCTTCAGATAAGTGGGAAAGATGAGTTCAATGGTTTCCACTTGCAAAATGGTGGCATAACACTTCATTTCAAACCTCATCCAAATATATCCATTTATGGAATTATATGGGTACCACACACCATTGCTCACCTCCACCTTTGAGGGTCATAGCTAAAGTGAGAGCAACTGAAGAGAACATTCAACACCACTAAGAGGTACTTTCTAGCCTTAGAGAGAATTTGGAAATGACACATAACTGCATGAAGCAACAAGTTGATCAACACCATAGTGAAGGAAAATTTAAAATTGGAGACTTTTATTTTTGTTTGCATTGCATCGATATAAGCATATCTCCTTGAAACAATAGAAGAAGGATAAAAAACTTTCACCTAAATACTATAGTCATCAATTTTTACAAAATATTGGCAGTGTGGCATACAGGTTAGAGCTCCCTCATTCAACCGAAATACATCCAAGCATCCATGTTTCTTGCTGAAGAAGGTCAGTGGACAACAGGTGTTAGCATAGTCAATATTACTTAAGCTTTCTTTGGTGGTCTGAATTATCTTGGAGCTTGAAGTCATTATTCATAAACTCACTAAAAAGCTAATGATAAGGATCAATTGCTGAGTATTTGATCAAGTGGAAGAATTTGGACTACAAAGATGAAGCAATCTTATAACAACATCTAGAGATTTCTAATATCAAGGACAATGTTGCTTTGAAAGAGAGGGGTGTGCTATGCCCTTGATTTGGTGTCATTTATCAGGAGACATATGGCCAACTTGTGGCTAACATAATATCTTGTGATGTCTTATTACATTTATTTATGCTTTCATGTGCTTTTTAGGTCAGCCTTGGTGTTTTGCATAACATGTGTGTGTGTGTGTGTGTGTGTGTGTGTGCGCGCGCTGCGCGCATGCGCGTGTTTGTGTGCAGGGCGGTGTGGGGGGCTGGTGGGCGTGCAGTGCGGCGCGCGCGAGGTGTGGGCGTGTGTGCGTGCGCGGTGTGTGTGTGTGCACGTGCACGGTGCGTGGTGTGCGTGTGCATGTGTGTGCGTGTGCGTGTGTGTATGCGCGCGCGTGTGATATTCAACGCTTGAGTCTTATTGTATGGTTTGGAGGTTTCCCTATCGAAGTGGCTAAGTCATTCTACTTGCATGAAGTGATACATTCTCCGTGTGTGATATTCAATGCTAGAGTCTTATTGTGTGGTTTGGAGGTTTCCCTATCGAAGTGGCTAAGTCATTCTACTTGCATAAAGTGATACATTCTCCCTATTTTGGTGTTTTATCGTTGTTGATATTCAAATCTATGTAAGTAATTTCATTACAGTCAAAAAATTATATTCTATGAGACTAAGCTCATGACATCCCATATGTTGACCTATAAGAGAACATATTCACATAGTAACAATAAATTCCAAGCAAAGACATCATACAAAGGAAAAAAAAGTGATAAAAAGAATGTTGAAACCAAGAATATAACACAACCAACACTTGCAATAACTCTTAAAACCATTCCTTCACGAGGCTACAAGTATTTTCCCCAAGCTCCTCACATCATTCTATGCAAACTCCTTGAGTTAAATCCAATTCAACTACCTCTACCTACTAGTATTGACATGGTAAAATTTTTGAGGTTCGATGATAAGGTATCTTGTGACTAGTACTAATTTCATTTACATGCTATGAATAGGTACTTTAGATTTTGCATAAAGGCCCAAAAACTCATAGATAATAAGACTATTTTTCTACAAAATTTAGAGCCACCTGCTAAAATAATAGTAACTCATCCTAAGGCACAAATGAGGTTATTTATTGATATATTATTGAATCGTGTAAAAAATTTAGATGAAGAATACGTGGCTTATGATAAAGTACCTCATCCACCAATATATGTGGTTAACGCTTTCACACATTTTGATTTACAACCAATTCAAGTTGTTATGGTAAACAATGGATGTAGCCAAAATATTTGCTTAATGGAACTACTCACCCTTCTCATCTATACTACATAAGACCTCATGGGTACCACAAAGGAAGTTTAGGGATTTGATGGAAAAACAAAATCCATTCATAGGAATAATTGTATTAGTATATATTGGACTTAAGAGGATGGTCGCTTGACTCCTTATAGTCCCTTTCAACAAAATTATTAATATGTTACTCGGATGCCCTTGGATATTTGATATGCAAATTTGCCCATCCAGATCGTATAAATGTTTAAAGTATGTACACAACAATATGGTGGTGACCATTTTTAATATACCATGCGAGTACCCTATTCAATATATCCCAATTCCACAAATTCCTACTCCACAAACAATGTCTCCTAGTGATACATAACCTTTACAAACTACTACGTTGAGTTTTGATTATGTTACTAGACATCCCACAATATCCATTGATAGAGAATCAACACGATCACATTTTTATTCCCCCTTATCCTCATATTCACATTGTAGCATCAACCCATGCATGACACATAATATCTTGGTAGTAGCCATGCGAGTACGACCCATGAGTGACACCAATGCAATCTCATTTACACTAATATCCTACGCATACTACGACTACTTATGACCCAAGATGTAGATTCTCACATAATGTTGAGGATGAAGATACAAAGTATCATACTCCACAAACTATATACTAGATTTAGGAAGTCATTTACCACTAATGAACATGACTACTTTGCATTCTTTATGTCTTAGGATATGACAAAAATGCAGTTAGGGTACTCATTAAAGAGCCACCTTACACCACACAACCCTCAAAATACACGCGGAAAAATAATCTGAACAAAATTTAAATTGCAAACAAGATGGAAGATTAAATGAACACAAATAGAAACAAGACTTTATTAATATACTTCATAAGAATATAACCTTTGGACCGATCTCTATTGATTAATATTCTTAAAAGCATGAGTATCAATCCTACAAGTCCCTTGAAGGTGAAAGTTATTCACAAAGTCAATTGGTCGAGACCCCTTAATGGTCATTGTAAATTAAAATTTGATGGATCTGCCAAACAGAAGGATAAAACTGCTGGAGGGGGTGGTCTAGTTCGTGATCATCTTGGTAGATGTATTGGAGCCTATGCGGGTGCAATTGGTAACCATACCAATAATTATGCGGAAGCCATAACCATGTTTTGGGGCGTCAAGATGTGCAAAGATTTGAAACTTGGATCCATCATTATAGAAGGTGACTCCCTTTGTGTCATCAACGCTCTTAAAGACTAGAGTAAGTGCAGATGGAAACCAAGTAATATCATCAAGGAAGCTCATGCAATTTTGAAATCATTTGACAAGGTGGAGATTCAACACTCCTACAAGATGAGTAACAAACTGATGAACGCGCTTGCAAATCAAGGTAATGACATGCATGATTTGATGATGTGGCCAACGACACATATACCTCGGGAAGATAATATTAAATTGATAAATGATGACATGATATTGGAGGCTATTTAATGATGGCGATCAAGGTTCACACGCTTTGGAGCTCTAAAATATTTCCTTTTTTCTGGGAAAGGTCATGATTCATTTGTTTAGGCTGGTTTTCAATTTTCTTGGAACTGACGACTTCGTTCTGTACCATTTCGAAGAGAGAAAGTGTGCTGAGGAAAAAATTAGAGACCATAGAGTTAGAACCGAACCCACTTCTTTCCTTCACTTGAAAAAGGACTCTATTTTGTGGAAGATCCTACAAAAGGGGGGCTTCTCCAAGTACATTCAACGTTTAAAAGGAATGACCTTGGTCTTTTTGTTGATTTTGGCAATGCCTAGGTGGAAGGGGGTTTCAACTTTATGTTGGTTGTGGACCCTGATAGTGATGGGGGTTGCAAGGGGGATTTCGCCCCCCTTGCGGTGTCCGGGGGAGATGGCCTTCTCGGTGGGGGTTCGGGGGTGATGACCCGTTAACCACATTTTATATGTATTTATGCATTGTGAAATCTGGACTGTTCCTTATCAGGTCACAGATATAATGGTTGGTTTTCAGGGTTCATTTTAAGAGACCTCTTAGAAATTGGAGGTGGAAAATACCTGACGAATATCATCTGAGTTGGTTTCGCGGGAAGGCAAATTTTTTGGGGGTCTGACAGAAATTTTCACCTGATTTTTAAGTGGTGGCACAGAAGGCTGCAGACGCGCGATAGAGATTTGCTGACGCGCGTCAACAAGGTGGTTGACGCGCGTTAGCAAATCTCTGTCGCGCGTCTGCAGCCTCCACCATCTGGTTGCGCAACAAAAAAATCTCCGTGTCGCGCATTAAAAAACTCTTTGTAGCGCGTCTACTTCCTCCGCACTCCTGTCATGCATCAACAAACTCTCCCTGTCACGCGCCAACAAAATCTCTGTGTCACGCGTCAACAAACTCTTTTTCGCGCATTTGCAGCCTCCGCCCTCCTGTCGCGTGTTTACTATACTTGATAATACATATGCCCCTAGTTGGTATGAGTGAGCTAATAGTGTTCTACCTGGCGAATAATATATGATTATATAGGGGATACTTTCAAGGGTAGACGAAGCTGACCCCTAAAAAAAATTAAACTGTAATTTTTAGGTGAACATGTCACTAACCCACGCTAGAAAATTCACCTTTTCAATTTTTTTAAAAATGAAATATTCATCATATTACGAATATTTGCCACTAAAATTATCCCTGGTGGTTTTCTATGTTTCCCTGAAATGATAAAAACCCTAATATCTTTAAAGGGTTGTTATGTATGAGGCTCATTGTATCAATGGTGAAACTATGAGAGACTGTTTGACTGGATTGAATAAAAGGATTGGCTGTTTTTGGTGGACGTAGCCCATTTTGGGTGAACCACGTTAAATATGTGTCTCTATTTTCTATTGCATTTTTTTGTTTTACGTTTTCTACATTATTCATTGCATGCTTGTTTATCTGTACAACTGGTATAATCATAACAACTGGTATAAGAGCAAGGTTTGAGATTTATTTGTTGGCAGTATACTCATAGAGGGATTTTTGTTTGAGTGGAAGAAGCAATAATGGCAGAGGATAATAAGTTCAGAGTTGAGAAGTTTGACGGCCGAAATTACCAGCTATGGAAAATATAGGTGGAAGATTACCTGTATCAAAAGGATCTATACCTATCGCTGGGAGGTGAAGAAGTGAAACCCTTAATCATGTATGATGAGGAGTGTAAGGTTTTGGACATGAAGGCTCTTGGTGCGATTCGATTGAGTCAGGAATCATCTGTAGCTTCAAATATCTCACAGGAGAAGAGTACAATAGAGTTGATGAAAACCCTAGTCAATTTATATGAAACACCTAGTGCATCCAATAAAGTTTATTTAATGAAAAAATTGTTTAATCTACAAATGCAAGAAGGTGGATCTGTATCTAGCCATCTTAATGATTTGCACACTATTGTAAATCAACGAGATTTAGTTAATATCCCATCTGATGAAGAGGTTAGAGCATTATTATTCCTGTGTTCTTTGCCAGAAAGTTGGGACAACTTAGTAATGGAAGTTAGTAATACATCTACTTCTCTTAAATTTGAAGACGTAGTCAGTGTCACTTTGAATGAGGAAATGCGCAGGAAAAGTACAGGGGAAAATTCTTCTTCTGGAAATGCATTGAATATGGAGAGTAGAGGGAGGAGCAAGGAGAAATCAAAGAGTAAGGCTCATGGGAGATCTAAATCGAAGATGGGTAGATCCAAATCTAGGAGTAGAGGCATTACTTGTTGGAACTGTGGAAAGAGATGACATGCTAAAAAGGATTGTTGGTTCAAAGAAAACAAAGAAAACCAGCCTGAAGGTATTAAAGAGGAAAATCCGACAGGTAATATTGTCGAGGATGCTCTTATACTTTCTCTTGATACTAGAGTAGAATTCTTGGGTAATAGATTCAGGTGCCTCTTTCCATGCAACCCCTGATAAGGGCTATTTTAAAGAGTATGTCTAGGGAAATTTTGGACATGTTTATTTGGGTGATGATGAGCCATGCAACATTGTCGGGAAGAACAATGTACACCTGAAAATTACAAAATGGAAATACATAGATATTGAGAGACGTGAGGCATGTACCTAGCCTCAGGAGAAATCTCATCTCTGCAGGATTGTTGGGTGGTGAAGTTTGCATAGTCACATTCACTTCAAATGCTTGGATCCAAGGGTGCCCTGGTAGTGGCACGAGGTAAGAAAGTAGGCACTCTTTATTTGTCTACTTGTATATCTAATCCTTCTACCATATTGTCTACTTCAGATGACGATGCCAGCATGTGGCACAATAGATTGGGACATATGAGTGAGAAGAGCATGAAAATTCTACACGAAAAAGGTAAGCTTTTCTAGTTTGAAGCAATTGGAATTACAGTTTTGTGAGCATTGCATTTTTGGGAAACAAAAAAGAGTTAGATTTCTCAAGGCAAGGAATACCAAGAAAAGAGCAAAAGTTGGAGCTAGTTCATACAGACATGTGGGGGACCGGCCCATGTTGCATCTCATGGTGGTTCTCTGTACTATGTCACATTCATAGATGATGCCACAAGGAAGGTATGGGTATATTGCATTAAGCGTAAGTCTGATGTATTTGATACATTTAAGAAATGGAAAGCACTTGTTGAGAAGCAATGTGGTTTTAAATTGAAATGTTTGAGAGATTTGATAATGGCGGTGAGTATTACAATAATAAATTTGATGATTATTGTTCCTTGAACGAGATTTGTAGAGAGAAAATAGTTCCCAAGACTCCACAAAAAATGGTGTTAGTGAGAAGATGAATAGAACAATAATGGAGCGTGCACAATCAATGAGATTGCACGCGAGGTTGCCTCTTCAGTTTTGGACAGAGGCCGTAGATACTGTTGTGTACTTAATCAACTGTGGGCCTTTGAGTGCACTAGATGGAGGAATTCCTGAAGAAGCCTGGACCAGGAAAGAGGTTAGACCTCTCATTTTTAAGAGTATTTGGTTCAACGACATTTGTGCTTGTTAATAAAGAAAACAGGAAGATATTGGATTCAAAATCCAAACGTTGTACATTCATAGGCTATGGCTCCAATGGTGATTATGGATTTCAGTTTTGGGATCTAGATGAATCTAAGATAATTAGGAGTCGTGATGTTGTTTGGCGTGAAAATAGAATGTACAGGGATTAGGTACAAGATGACAAAAAGCCCAAGGAAAAATTGGTTGAGGATATAGCTCCTAATAAATGAACTCTCAAGTGGAAAATATCCACCTACAGATACTGAGGTTGATGTTCTGTAGGTCGAGCATGACAACCAGTGTCGGCATAGACACCTTTGTCAAAAATTCAAGAAAATGTGCAGCAAGAAAAATAATGATCCCATGACAACCCCATCTTTGGTAAGAAGGTCACAACGTATTAGTAGACCTCTAGAAAGATTTTCCCCTACTTTGTATTATTTTTTACTAACAGATATTAGTGAGCCAGAGAGCTTTGATGAGGCAATGTAGGTGGAGTCCACTAAGGAGTGGGAGTGTGGCATGAATGAGGAGATGGACTCCCTGGAGAAGAACCAAACATGGGATTTAATCAAATTTCCGGTTGGGAAGAGAGTACTACAAAACAAATGAGTCTACCGTGTGAAAGAAGAAGAAGGTGGATGGAAAAGGTACAAAACAAGGCTTGTAGTGAAGGGGTATGAACAAAAGAAAGGTATTGATTTTGATGAAATTGTCTCCCCTGTAGTAAAGATGTCTTCCATTTGTACTGTATTAAGTTTAGTTGTTGTTGAAGATTTACACTTAGAGCAACTTGATGTCAAGACCACATTTCTCCATGGTGACTTAGAGGAGGAGATTTATATGCAGCAACCACTTGGATATGAGGTGAAGTGTAAGGAGAAATTGGTTTGCAGGTTGAAGAAGAGCCTATACGGGATCAAGAAAGCTCCCTGGAAATGGTATCTAAGGTTTGATAGTTTTATGCTTAAGCATGGTTTTACTAGATGTCAATCAGATCATTGTGTGCATTTTAAACGGTTGGATAGTGGGAGATACATTATTCTTCTGTTATATGTAGATGATATGCTTGTAGCAGGAAATTGTAAAGCTTAAGGAAAAGCTTGCACAAACATTTGCAATGAATGATTTGGGTGCAGCAAACAAAATCCTCAGTATGTAAATCAAAAGGGACGAAAATAATAAGAAATTGGTGGTCTCAAGAGGACTATGTAGAAAAGGTGTTAGAGAGGTTTCAAATGTAGAATGCGAAACCACTTAGTACACCATTGGTTGGGCATTTTAGATTAAGTAAAGAGCAATGCCCAACAACACAAGAGGAAAAAGATTATATGGCACAGGTTCCTTATTCTTCAACAGTTGGGAGCCTCATGTATGCCATGGTTTTCACCAGGCCAGACACTGCCCAAGAAGTGGGAGTTGTTAATAGGTATATGGAAAATCCGGGTAAAGCACACTGGAAGGCAATCCAGTGGATTCTCAGGTACGTCAGAGGGACCAATAGTAGGCACTTGTGCTTCGGAGGGTCACATTATACTTTACATGGATTTTTGGATTCAAATATGGCAGGAGATGTGGATAGTAGGAGGAGCACTACGAGATACGTGTTTACAGTTGGTGGTGCAACAATGAGTTGGATCTCAAAGTTGTAGAAGGTAGTTGCCCTATCTACTACAGATGCAGAATATGTCGCAGCAACTGAGGCAAGTAAGGAAATGTTATGGATGAGCAGGTTCATGGAGAATTTGGGTAAGGAAAAAGGGATTGTAAGTTACACAGTGATAGTCAAAGTGCAATTCACCTAGCAAAGAAATCAACCTTCCATTCCAGAACCAAACACATTTAGCTAAGATATCACTTCATACGATAGGTGTCTGAGGATGGGCAACTTGAGTTGGTGAAGATTCATACAGATGATAATCCTACTGATATGTTTACTAAGCCAACGAAAAAGGAGAGTTTGGATTTTCATTCAACTTCTGCAGGTCTTCAAGATTGATCTTGAAGTGGAAGAAACAAGCCAAGAAGAAAAGTTCAAGTAGGAGTTGTAGTGGTGGAGTTACAGCAATCAGTCTCCAAGTGGGAGATTGTTGGTTGTGGAGCCTGATAATGATGGGGGTTGCAAGGGGGGATTCGCCCCCCTTACGGGGTCCGGGTGGATGCCCCCCCCGATGGGGGTTCGGGGGCAGCACCCCCGTAAGCCACATTTTATATATATTTATGCATTGTGAAATCTGAACCGTTCCTTATCAGGTCATAGATCTAACAGGTGGTTTTCTATGTTTCCCCAAAATGATAAAAACCCTAATATCTTTAAAGGGTCGTTATGTATGAGGTTCATTGTATCAGTGGTGAAATTGTGAGAGAGTGTTTGGCTAGACTGAATAAAAGGATTGGTTGTTTCTGGTGGACGTAGCCCATTTTGGGTGAACCACATTAAATTTGTGTCTCTGTTTTTTATTGCATTCTTTTCTGTTTTACATTTCTTGCATCATTCATTGCATGCTTGTTTATCTGTACAACTGGTATAATCCTAACGCTTTAGGGGGTGGAAATCAGGGTTACGGAGGAAACCATAGCTGAAAATACTGGGCTTGTAATGGATGGTCTTAAATTTTTAAGGAAAAATCCCATAAAAAGCATGAGATTGTTGTTTTCTTTGAGCCCAGTGAACATATTGTTTCCTATGATGATGGCATTTCCCGCACTTGTTTCCCTGAGCACTGGAACGACATTTGCCTTGTTATGAAATATTTGACTTTGGAAGGAAAATTTAGAAAGATCTTCTTGTATCATCGCTCCATCCTAAATTTCTTCCGTAGGAACCAAACTATGAGTTTGGATTTCTTTCTCTATAGGTCTCTATTATCCACCATTACTGACTTTAAAAATAAGAAAATAGAGATCCCTCTGCATCAAGGATTGATCCTCCTGTTAGTGAAAAATATCAAACCCATCATTCCTGCTCAACCTTTGAACATAGGTGACCCAGAGTCAGATCATGAAACCCTTGCTACTGTCGTTAAACATTTTAAGAAAACTAAGGGGAAAGACTCTCTTTTCAACTTGAAATGTGGGGTTCAGAATGCGGGTGAAAGTTTTGGGAGTAGAGAGAGAAACATTGTGGACTCAGAAGCTAGGATTTTGCTGAGTCGACTGTTGACACCATCCTCATGGTTAACAAGAATCTGATCCAGGAGTTGAAGGAGTGTCATCATAAAATTGAGGACCAAAACAAAATAATTAGGGGTATTCATGTTGATTTTGTCATGCAGGAGCAGAGGGTTTCTCTCCTCTAGGATCAAATGGCCAAAGTTGACAACAAGCCCAACATGAAATTGGCCCTTAGTACTTTTGATAGTGATGATTCATCAGATTCTGAGACAGATGGGGATTATGATTTTGAACTGAAATCCCAGGATGAGGACAAGGAGGAAATTCTACCCAAAGAACCTGAGATTGTGAACACCCAGACCGTGGAAAAGAAGGAGAAAACGCCCAAAGCGTGTGATCATCAAAGTTTGTAGGCAGGAAGGGATGGTAGGCCAAGTTTTGGTACCCGCAGAAAAGTAAAGGAGGACTAATGGCGGGCCTTTTGCTGTGCTTTTTTGTGCTTTCTTCTGTCTAATTTTTGGGTTAGTTTTTCCTTAAACTTAAAAAATGTAATTTTTAATCTTTAGACTGGGTTATAATAAAAAAGTAACTCAGTGGAATGGATTGATTTACAAGCCATCATGAATTGGCACTCTCAAAATAACAACTTATAAAAGGTTTTGTGTAATCAATAGCTAGAATTTAAAACTGTCACGGTTTTTTTTGCCCCCCTTAAAACGCATGGTTTTTTCATTCCTAATGCAATGTTCATGTTTCAAAGTGGATACATCATATAATCACTCAATCAATATAAGGATTATTGGGCAGAAAACATAGTGTGATTCCCAAATGAGTTAATCTTGGAGTCACTTAACCACAAGATCCTTCACACACTACTTTACCATTTGTAATGCTTCACTATGAGCTTTTCTGGTTGTCGACTTGACTTTAAGCTCTAAAATACAAATAAGCTTTGCGAATATTAGTTGTCATCTCGTGCCACACACTAACACTCCTAAATTTACATAATTCTAATGCAAATTCCTAAATGATCCATTAATAGACCCATTATCTAACTAGTTGACCTGTGTGGCTTATGAAAAGTGACCAACATGGAAATACTTATGAATTGCATACAACTATACAACAAACATAACAATGCACTAAGGATCTATGATTCTATACAAACAGCTTTCTCCTTCTCTTTGAAACTTCACAGTAATGGGTTTTTTGCTTCCTTTTTTGTCAACCCTGTTGACACAATACTTCTTCATTGTGTCTCCTTTTAACAATGATCACAATGTAAGGGGTAGTCATGAAAACATAAATTGACCATGGTTGTGGTACTTGAACAATGAAAAGGCCAGTTGATCATAGGATTGCAAGGGAACTTGGATGCTCATGCATCATACACCCTTTGGTAATATTTCAAAACTCGAGCATTCTTCTAAAGGAAGATGGTCTTACTCAAAATACCATGTTGGATTTACAAATTAGTAGTGCTCAAACACAAGTAGCTTCTTGCTATGGATCCTTTCCATAGAAGTGACCAAATACATTTCTATGAGGGAGTTCCCAACCCTAGAAAGATCCTGATGTCTAATACCCATACATGTGCTTCAGGAGGTTCACACTTGGTCTCTGACATCTATCCTATTGAGGTCTAATCTTTGGATCTTCTAATTGTGAAAAGTTCAAAGTTGAAGTTACTACACTGGATGGATACATGTCCATAACCATTAAATATACTATGAGATACCAATTTTCCTCTTCAAATGAAACTCAATCTCATAATTGTCTATGTGTGAAATGTCACTCATGATAAAGCATAGTCTTCCACTAATAAGAATTCTACCTAAGCCCTGTTGTATCTTTCTGCTCTCCATAACCCGAAACCTCGCAACTTCTTTTTCACAACACTGCCTAGACCATGTCACAAACTTATAGATCATACCCACTTATGTTTTTTTGTCAAAGACAACATTTTTTGTTCAATGCTCATTGATACTCAAAACAAGGTTCTTGCAAATTAAAAGTGTTTCATAAAATAAAATTAGATAGAATGCTTCATGCTTAACTGCACGCTCAATTTCTTCATTGCACAATAGCATTCTATCTAAATAAGTAACTGCTATCGTGTTGTAATCCCGTAAGACACTATAGACCATGTGATATTACTTATAAATCAAATACATAAAACTATCAGGTGCATTGCTTACAAAAATATCTAAAATGGTAAAGGTAAAACTCAAATTCCAATCTTCCTCGCCGTTCTAGTGCCCAATCTGATCTACATATACAAATACTAAAAGACTGGAAACCCTTGTAAAAAGATCATTTGCCCACTAGTCATCGGATAGATAATGTTGAACTGAATCACAATTTTGTGTTGGCATTTTGCATCCATGGAATGTTTTGCATTGCATGACTCTACAAACTTTGTATCATTATACAAGAAACTAGGATTGTGTGGTAATCCATATAGCCTGACACTACTCATTGAAGATGAAGGTCCTCAATATGTAGCACCCATGGGCGGCCAAAAAGCTAGCTGTTGAAAGGATGGATTGAGGTCATCAAAATCTCGTAAGACTGAAATGTTATCTTCCACCATGGCTAAATCCACAAATCAGAGCACCTCTCCCCATGTTAGGTAATCCCACTTCAAGTTCCCCATTTTCTTTATTCCCTGAACCGATCCTATTGCAAGAGGAAAAGTAATGTACCAACACCTATGCTCTGAGAGCACGGTTAACTCTAATTATTTTTACGTGGAATTCTGCAGAAGATGTCGTCAGGAGCATTGTAAACTGATCAATGAGTTAGAAAAACTCTCTCTAGAAACACTATCTGGTTGTCAATGGGGGAGAGCTGGAGGGTGGTTTTGGGCTAGATCCTCGATTAGGCTTGGGGCTCACCAATTTCTTACCCCTGGATCAATAGTGTTTCTTGCACAAGGAAGTTCATCCAAGTTGTAGCTTGTCAATATCTCCACGTCCTGTGCATGCAATTCCCACTGCGATCTCTAAAATATCTCATCATCTGCATATGAAGCTTTTCACGGATTCAAAACCCACAACTTCCACTCTCAATTCGAAGGAGGATACGACTGAGCCTACTGAAATCGTTTCAGCAAACACGAGCGTCTGGAAGAATATATAATATTTCTATGATTCAAGGATCACATGGGGTCTCATCCTTGCTGGATTAATCTACCCACGGTTTGTATGCCTTTCATTTAATTTTCGTTTGAATATTACTAAAGTGCAATTGGTAAAGGTCTATAAACAACACAAACTCCTTTGTTTTTAACATGCAATATTTCGACTTCTTCAATGCTTGCACAATCGCATAAAAGTCTTGATCACACACATTGTACTTCCTCTTTGTATCATTTAAATTCTCACTAGGAATAGTGACTACTTGAGTGCTGGATTTTGACCGCCTTAACAAATCTTACCAATGACAAGAAAACTAGGGATTGAGAAAAAAACTTAGTGACGGTCTACAAAATCTATAAGGGTGTTATTCAACTATTCAAAGTTTAATATGCACGTCAAAATTCAAGATCCACAAATAGTTAAAACTAAGGCACATGTGATCTAGATAAACATTATTGAGATCTCCTTGATTTGTGCCTAAGTGATTTTTTCACTTGACACCATTTTGATTTTTTAATTGCACTTAAGGTAAAAAGTGGCCAACCTATGAACACATTGTGTGCATTCAAGAGCAATGCCATGGATGATAACAAACACTAAAAAATAAGTCAGAGTGAATCTCATGACACCATATTCAACACCTTCGTAAAAAAGGACAAATACCAAATACACTAACTCCAAATTACATATAACTTGATGCATATCTTCAAATCAAGGGGGTCAAAATCATTTCTCCTAACATAATATCTACAACACTTTCCAAATATACAACAAATATTCCTCATGCAGGTTCTACTCAACATCAGAATATCACCCAGATACAGGGTTCTACAAGATTACCTTGTAAAGATGAGTTTTAGGACCATGATACCCCAACATGGTGCCAGTAATTTGAGATGTTTCTACAATATCTAATAACATCACCACCCATTCAGTGGAAAATCTGTCTTATGCAATAATTGTTGTATTTTCAAATATAGCAACATTTCTAGCTTTCCACAGCTGAAATAATGATGGTATCCTCTCTAAAAATATACCATAGAAAAACTATATAAGCAAGCCAATTTGAGCGGTTGCCAAAAAAGGTCAATTTCTAGATGAATGGTCATCGGGATGCATAGAAGGATGGAAACATGAACAAGATGATCCAAGATCTAGGATTGACTGCACACGAAGGCATGAATATGCAAAGTTGCACTAAAGGACTCGTTTCCTGAGAACTACACATGTCTACTTACTATGCATTTGAGACACCAACTCTCTCTAACGAGTCCTCTATAGAAAAAATATTGCACTTGCTTTTGTATCTCCACATTCTCTTACAAGGTCATCCTGTAAGTCACCTTGTCCAAAAAACTTGATCCTAGAATCTAATCTATGTGGTGATTTATATCCCTCACAGGCGGTAACCCTTCAGGTAACTCCCTTGACAAAGTCTCAATAAACTCCCGAAACATATATTTCACTTCTCATAAAATTGTTTTGTCCCTCTTTTTCATTTCCATTGTACACTCTCTTTACTTGGGCTTCTCAATTAGCACAAAACATGTGTTATTCGAATTCATCTTGCTCAAGAAGAACTTTTTTTGAGAATAATAACACTTTCAATTTTTTTGCTTCATCATTCTCCCGAAGTGGGTTCAGAGTATACTTTTTTCCATCTTTATTTGCCTTATATGTGTTTGTGTAGACAGAAAATCACGCACTTTAGACATTATTTAGTTTCGGTCTCATATTACTATTCATATGGTTTTTGAGTGAAGAAAGTACTAATTAACCCCCATTTCTTGGTCATTTTTATTTACTTTATGTCGTAATTCCCAACCTTCACCACATACACTCTCAGTTAGTTTTCGTTACTTTTGCATCATTTTAGCCTTGACTGGGGTGCCCAGGCTAGTACTGGGGCGTCCGTCGGTGCTCTGGTCCTAGTCGGGGTGCCTTGATCCTCTTTCCACTTTCCCGACACTTTTTTGGCACTTTCTAGCCGTTTGAGCTTCTTATCTTTTTGGTGGTCGACCTTTTCGGGGTTAATTATGAAATTAGAACAAGAGAACCATATAAATATAAAGTTGTGTGACCATAATGAGGGACCAAGCACTAGTCACTACTATCATCCACCTAGGGTTACATCATCAAAGGCATTTAAAGATCATTTGCATACATTTAGCTCCATCACAAGGGACAAGGTTAGTTCATTTGCATCACACAAGCATAGGAGGAGATTCTATTCTATTCCATCCACCATTCTACTACATGTTTACATCTAGTTATTACTCCTTACTTCACAAAGTGCGACTGACACAAGAGCACCTAGGGCATATGATTCACACACACACACACTAGAACTACATTTGGGTCTAGAATGTTGTACAACACTCAATTAGCAACCCCATTGTTGTGGCAATTGAGGTCACTCTGACCTATTCATTTACATTCTTATTTTTTTAGGGTTTTAATACTTCTTGTGGTCTTCTGCAAGTCTTTCTTTCATCTTAGATTATCAACGACACTTGATGCATTGCAGTGAATTTGATGCAAAACACAACGAGGGTTTCAGACCACCTGATGAACCTGTAAAACTTAGTTTTAGACCTCCTGCACAGACTAGAATGCCCATATTGCAGACCAAGGCACTCACAGGCACCCTAGTCCAAAGAATCAATCAAGATCTATCCTTTTTAGGACCTCTACACAGTCATTTATGCTTCCAGATTATTTTGTTTGTTCTGCAACACAGTCCAACAATATCCTCTTATCAGTTGAGTCACTTTCTCACTCTTCTTGCATATTAGGGTTTCTATTTCCATTAACTTAGTTGTTTAGGTCATTTTCCATAGTTGTTTATTACATTTATTTATTGTATTTACATATTGTTCTAGATTAGATTAACTATCATTTATCTACATTTTTAGTTAATCATTTTGGTGAACCCAACGTCTTTCACGGTTAGGATCCTCATCTTTCTTCTATCATGGGTCATAAGGTTGCTCAAGTTTGTTTATCTGATTTACTTAAGAGATATCCCAATTGTCAGGTTGTTTTGCAAAAATCCCTAGACACCAAGTATTATGATGACAATACACCACCACACGAACTAAGTCCTATGCTCGATTGTCTATTTAATGACCCTAGTGAGTCTCCATCTCATCAACCTCTATTGGAATCAATTCAAGCTTTACATGCTTTATTTCAAGACAAATTTATGGCTATGGAATCCATAATCACAGCTCTCAAATATGAAATTCAACAACTTAGGGACGCTTCTCAAGCTCATGTTTGTTCTCCCTCTACATCTCCTCTTCACTCTATGTCCACTACATGTCATATAGCTGAACCTCGGGTCATGCCATTACCCGAGCCTCTCATATTTGAGGGTAATATTAAGCAACATGACATTCTTATTGTGCTCCTTAGTTTCCAATTAATCACTTTACCGCCTACTCATTACTAACCTCCTTATCGACTAACAAAGTATGAAGGTCATCCATATTGAAATTATCATTGAATCAATAGACATAATGAAAACGATTGTTATGCTTTACAACGTAGAGTCACACATCTTGAGCGTTAAGGGTTTATCTCATTCACTTCCCACCATCCTGTTACATCTCAATGGGCTCCTAAGTCTATTCCTTATACATCTAATGAACATCACCATATCGCTTCTCATGCGCCTTCTTCAGATAGTCAAGAGTCGCCTAAACAACCGCCTATGATATCACTGAGTCAACATAAGGAAAAACCTCTCAAAATTAGTTCACCACCTCCTACTCTGTCATCTTCCGCATTACCACATCACGACAAACCATCACTTCTCACGGTTTTCTCTAAGTCATGTCCCCTTACTAAGTCTTTTGTTGTATTACCAAGTCAAACTAAGCAACCTCCTCTTAAGGATGATCTCACTACTTCCCCATTAAAGGTATCTGCCATATCACTAAGTCATACACAAAAATCACCGCCTAAAGTTAAACTTGTAATTCCAACATCCTCTATAGACCCTAAATATGTTGATGATTGGGACCCAAATGAAGCTTACTATGATGATGAACCATCTGATGGTCACACTCCTATATCATCTCTACGTCCCATCACTTTTATTAAGGAAATTAATCCTTACATTGATCCACTTCGTGTATTTTGACTTGACTCCCATTGCGTAAATCTTGGGGGGGCATAACATTCACACACACCCCCCTCATCATATTATCATCAATACATCTCTTATACTTGCATAGTCGTACGTCAACCTTGTAACATAGGCATACTCATCACACATTTTAGCATTGATCATTACCCGATGACACATTCTTGTGCTTTAGTTCACACTTGACTATTGAGGGATTACTACACATGAATCCCGCACACTGCACAATAGGTCCTACACACCGCGTCTATTCATACATATTGCGTCCTACATCCTACATACTATATTTAGTCTACATTGTTTCAAATTTTACGCATCTATACATCTTACATCATACATCCTACATTTAGACTACATCATTTTGATTATTTTCACATTTACATATCATACATACACATCATACTAGTCTTCATCATACATATACAACACTTTCATGGTCTACGAGTCTAGCATTTTACACTCCATCGTGCGCATCTTACACTAGTTAGTCTACACCGTACATTACATCTTATACAACATAAATTACACACCCTACTCATCACATGGTCGTCTTTCATCATAGCATACACTACATCATCTTGTATGCGCTGCACTCACTACCCTGTGACGCACTTTAGTTCCTCGGTCCATACTCAACTACCGAGGGTTTACAAATCAAATGGACCTTATCATACTTACATGTTCATCATTCCACCTTCAAATCGTGCAACATTCCTAGGTTAGTGACATACGCTATAGGTTAAATGGTCACCTATTCCCATAATCTTCTAGTGGTATACGCTTTAGGCTACATCACCACTCCCTACTTTATCATCTCGTAGTGGTATATGCTTTAGGCTACATCACCACTCTAATTATTCATCTTGTTGTGATATATGCTTTAGGCTACATCATCACTCACACATCATCACTCATTCAATCATCTTGTCATGATATATGCTTATGTTATAAGGGTCATGCACACATCCTCTCTAGGTCACATATCATCAATACATATACACATTCCTCACAACGTGTTAGAAACAACACAAACTTCGACCATTTCCCAACGATGCACTCTCATCTACTATTCATTCTTGATTGTTGAGGGGGAAAACCAAATGAACCTCATTGCATATATATCCATTCACTCGGGGGGCACATAACTCTTACCATCCATCTTGCATTCCATTCCATCCATCCATAACATACTGCATATTATGGTTGCTTTTAATCTTGCTTACTTTTGTTTGTTCATGGTCACTTTATTACACATGCTAGTTAGATTACTTGTATGTCATTTATTTATATCATACACACATGTGCATTCATGCCCTTGTCTAGTTGTGATTGTAAATACATGTCTTTTACAAGAAACACAGATGCTCACCTTCTACCCTTCCAACACTGGTCACTGGGGGCATCCACCTTCATCACTCACGGGTGCTATTGTTTCATTTTGTACTTAGCACTTTACATTCCTTGCTTATACACGCTTTTGACATGCTATTTATCTTTCTAACATGATAACGGTTGCTCCATGTGCAACATTTTTTATGCAAGGATATTTGCTTCCATACTTGTTTGTTACATTGTCTGCTATTGTTTGTTTTTGTATGCAGTCCATGCCCTATGTTTGGTGTACACGCTTGTTTTTTGTATGCAGTTGTGATGGCCTTACATGTCTTGTGACATCGTGAGTGATGTACCATGTTTGCAACCCACTTTTTGTAACTTCTTTGCCTTCTTACGTGTTTACATTATTACTTTGCTTGGTAGCTTTTACAATATCTGCGTAGATTACACATTGTCTTATACATGCATGTTTGTTCGTACTAACAGTTATCTTTGGCTAGCCTTCTTGTTTGTACGCACCTTGGTTTCTACCAAGCGCATTCCCTTGCCCATGCAGGGTAGAGTTTCAAAGTACATGTGGTATGCCCTCTCTTGGGGCCGTGTTATCCTATTAGCGACATCGCACACACCCCCAAAGAGGGGGGCATCATTTGAGGTTTTACATTCTACACAACGCTTCTACACCAATTCAGTTCAGTGCACTTTCCGCCCTTGGCATTATGGGTTATATACAACGAGTGGGTTTAGACTATTCTACGAACCTTGTACATAGCATTCTGGGGAGCAGTTACAGGTTAGAGGATACAACGCACTTCCTCTCTATACTACTTTAGCCAGTGGCGTTGGATCACCCAAAAAACTAGGTAGTACATAGATCTCTTCACACACATTCAAGGAAGTAGTTACAAGTTGGAGGATACAACGAAATTCCTCCCTACACTTCTTTAGCCTATGGCGTTGGATCGCCTAAAAAACCTAGGACAAGATATCCTCTTTCTACACTCTTTCTCTCGACATGGATCAGGTGCACATGTTCCATTTTTCATTTACGTACTATACATTTACATGCTTTCACATACATATACATGCATTTTTGACATATGTACATGTGTATTTGACTACTTGATGGTCTTCTCGTTGCAGCTCCAGTTGTATGAGAAGCAAACAATCAACAAAAACAACAACAACTACTACTAAAACAATGGGGGCAACAACAACAACATTTTGTGGTAGCATACATGATACTAACCATGCAAGTACATCATACATATTGAGAACTGCACATGCATTTCTGCCCTAGGTTCACTCTCATCATTTTTTTGCGCTTTTACATCTTTATTTTCCATGCTTCGTCTTTTTGTCATTTCATGCTTTGTCTAGTCCTTCAGCGCGTTTCTACATCACTCTTCACAGATTTATCAAGTTGCATCTCTGTCTACTTTATGTTACAGAGTTTTTCACTCACCAACATAAAGTGGGGGTGAATGTAGACACAAAATCATGCACTTTATACATTATTTAGTTATGGTTTCATCCTACTATTCATATGGTTTTGAGTGAATAAAGTACTAATTAACCCCCGTCTCTTGGTCATTTTTATTTACTTTTTGTTGTAGTTCCAGACCTTCACCACATATATGCCCCGTCAGTTTTCATTACTTTGCATCATTTTAGCCTTGACCGGGGCACCCAGGCTAGTACTGGGACGTCTGTCAGTGTCCTAGTCCCAATCGGGGCACCTTGATCCTCTTTCCACTTTCCTGCCACTTTTTGGGCACTTTATAGCCATTTGAGCTTCTTATCTTTTTGGTGGTCGACCTTTTTGGAGTTAATTACAAAATTAGAACAAAATAACCATATAAATATAAAGTTATGTGACCATAATGAGGGACCAAGCACTAGTCACTACTGTCATCCACCTAGGGTTGTATTCATCCAAGGTATTTAGAGATCATTTGTATACATTTAGCTCAATCACAAGGGAAAAGGCTGGTTCATCTGCATCACACAAGCATAGGAAGGGTGTTTATTCTATTCTAGCCACCATTCTGCTACATTTTTACATCTAGTTATTGTTCTCTACTTCACAAAGTGCTATTGACACAAGAGAACCTAGGGCACATGATTCACACACACACACACACTAAAACTACATTTGGTTCTGGAATGTAGTGCAATGGTCAGTTAGTAAGCCCATTGTTATGGCAATTGAGGTCAGTCAGACCTATTCATTTGCATTCTTCTTTTTTTAGGGTTTTGATATTCTTGTGGTCTCTTATAGGTATTTCATTCATCTTGGATTATCAATGACACATGGCGTAGTGTAGTGAATCTGATGTGATACACAACGAGGGTTTTGGGCCACCTGTCGAACCTACAAAACTCAGTTTTTAGACCTCTTGCATAGACCAGAGTGCCCATACTGTAGATTAGGGCACCCACAGGTGCCCCAATCTAGAGAATCATTCCAAATATTTCCTTTTGAGGACCTCTACAAACTCATTCCTGCTTCCAGATTATTTTGTTTGTTTTGCGACACAGTCCAACGAACTCCTCTTATCAGCTGAGTCACTTCCTTACTCTTCTTGCATATTAGCGTTTCTATTTCAATTAGCTTAGTTTGTTTGGGTCATTTTCCATAGTTTTATTAAATTTAATTATTGTATTTACATGTTGTTCTAGATTAGATTAACTATCATATATTTGCATTTTTAGTTAATCAGGTTGCACAACCATCATGTTAACCAATTCTATCAAATTTCCATGGTCTACCCAACAACACATGCCAAACATCTATGAGCATGACGTCATACAAAACTTCATCATTGTATCTCCCGATATGGAATTTGACCAAACATTGCTATCACTAAAGTTTGTGCCCCTTCTGTAACCACAAAACCTTGTATTAATTCAGATTCTCAATCGTCTTAAACCCCAAATTATCCACCATTTCTTATGCAACCAAATTATCATTGCTTATGTTTTATACTATCATATTACCTCCTTTACCACCAAAGTTTATGTATTCAAGGTTCAATAATACTCATCAAATCAGTTGATAAGAGATTGACAACAACCAATCCCATTTACTCTGCATTTAAAGAATCAACAATAGGCTTGGAAAGACTAAAAACTAGTTATGCTTGCTCAAATATTGACTAAACTATTACAATATCACTTTGATTGGTCTCAACAACCTTCCACTCTGTTCATTACCATCATTTCTTGTCCATTCCCTCATCATTATCATCTTTATGGTCTTATGACATTTGTACACTTACCTTATCACTTCAAATGCTCTAGTTCTTGCTTCTTGCTAGATAATAAAGAGTACATTTGAGTTCATAATACTCTCCATTTCTCCTCAATATTGCTCTCCTATCACAACGCATATTAGATCGATAAAGAAAAACACAAAACTTCAAAAATCCAAACTATCCTTCCTTCCTGAAAATTGTTCTTATAAGTCTTAAGGCAAGATTTCTTGCTCTGATCCTGTATATAAGTTTCTAACACTAACTACCATGTCCTAGCACATCTATTATTTCCCTTTACAATATTATGATTTTCTCACAAAAATTTAGGATTCAACTCTTCTAAAAACTCCTTACACTTCACTCTTTGCATCCTTGTTCCTTACTTGTTCTCAAGAACTCATCCTCTTTTCTTACCTAGGGTTTTCCTTTTCTTACTCTTCTCAATGAACTATCACCCCACATAGTTTTTTTTTCATGCTCCCAAGATTTTTGCAAATTATGATGGCTTGACTCTTAGTCTAACTTCTATCGTCCCACCTTTTACAATTTTGGCTTAAACCCTTATTTAGATCCTCCAATACTGACTGTCCTGCTTATTTTCACCTCCATGAGGTTTCAAGGCACAAAGATAACATCTTGGGGCACCCATCTTGGTCATCTTGTGTTTCCCAAAGTTGCAAGATTTAATTCTAGATCCAAATCCTAATTGTTTTGTTAAATCACCCACACAGTTAGACCTTCCACCACTATGCATACAATCTTCTCACGACTGGTAAAAATATCCTTTAATTTCTCTAATGAAAGTTCCAATGTCTTCTTGGAATAGTTAAAGGACATATTAAAGATTACTTCTTTAAATTTTTAGAGTTGTATTCTCTGTTTTGAGATTATTATGACAAATTTCTCTTTAAAACCCTAGGTAATTTCACAGTGAGCCCGAGAGTTCCTTTTCCACTATAATTTTAAATAGGAAGCAATTTAGAGCTCCCAAGTTTGGTTTTAAGATTGTGTTAATGGCTCTTATGATGGGAAATTATCAGTAAGAGTTCTAAGATTTAATATCACAATAATTCCATTGAGTTTTCTTCCTTTTACCTGTGCAAACTCACACTATGGTTGATCTCTTATTAAGCACAATCGTTAATGTTTAAGAATACTCTATCAACCTTCTTAATAACATATTCCTCATTTATCTTTGCCAAACAATGGAAATAACTCAAGATTTTATTCTCATATATGGAAACATACACATTCTAATCACAAACCCAGTCACAGTATTGAGGGTTTCATTCATGCATACACAACACCAAATGATTCTATTCCTTATTAACCTTAACACTTTTTCCACTCTTCTTCATGAGTCTTCCACATCAATAATTAGAGATTTTAACTCCCTGTATCATAATCTTTAAGACATCCATGAACTTTGACCATTCTTCCACATCATTGTCACACAGTTTATCATATTTAATGCACATAAACCAGGATAGTCACAAGTAAAGCTCATATAAAACACCTTCATGAGACATAAGAGGCTTCTTCACATGCTCCAAGAGTGTAATCCATCTCACAATTGGATCTATTCAAAATAAGTGCATAAAATTAAGTACTCACACAATCATGAACTTACCAGTCTTGTCAAAATAGAGCTTTATCTTTCTTTTTTACTCTTATCAACTAAGCATACAAAATATCCATAATGGCCACACAAATGACAAGTTACAAACTTTTCAAAGAACTCCTAAGGATTGAAACTCAATTCTTGTCAACTAATCATATCATCTATATTCAAAATTTCCATCTTTTATTAACATGCAATGTTCCTTTACATACAAAATCAAAGGTCTTCATAGCTTTTCCTCCTACTCCATACTTCTCTTTTCCTCTCTCCTCGAGGGATTCTCCCCTCTCCTCATCTCTAATTATTTTTCTATCTGAATTCTCTTCTTTTAATGAGATAAAGGTGGTTACTTCCTAACCCTAAGCATGATTTAAGGTAACCACGGTTCTTACCAATCCTTTACTAAGGTTAAATACTTTATTTTTCACTCTTGAGGTATTCAAATGACCTCTCACATCATTAGCCACCCTTTCACTTACATCAAGCTTCATTGCATGGGCTCAATAATTTCAAATTTTAAACTTTCCATTTTTGGAGGGAAAGATACATATCGCACAAGATCACCTAAGGAGGAATCAAGAAGACTATGACCCACTCTAGAACACCTAACATGCCTATCAAGACTCCACACAAGCCAAAAATATGAAGGAAAACCAAAAATGACTATAAACAAAATGATGCTCCTGCATTAAAAGTTGCACACCATTCTAAACATATTTTTCATCTCTTCAAGACCAACTTTTTCTTTGATTGGTTTCAACGACATGCTCTTGAACATCAACGCATCTCCCATATATGGTTATGAAAGCACCCTATACTCTACAAAGCAAATAACGTGACTAATTAAGGGAGGCTAACACCATTGCCATCTATAGCCAAGGCTTTAAGTCTAGGAATGTAACACTAAAGATGAAAGCTTAATGGAATGTTAACTAACATGAATATAATTCAAAATCTAGTTAATCATGTCTACTAATATATTGAATTGTTGAACTAACAAAGACCTAAATATATCTAAGAGGGCAATCAAATTGGTATGGTTGCTACTCCAAACAAGGTGAAATGGCCTCTCCAAATGACTATATGGTCATTTTGGATATCCATCTACTAACCTCATTGAAGGATTTAGGCAAGGATTGAGCTTGGCTATAAATCATATTTGTTATATGAGATGCGAATCAAAGCATGGTGTAAAATTGGAAGATAGTACTTAGTCTTATTTATAGTTTTTCCTTTGAGGAAAACTAACATCTTAGTGCATGGGACACTAAAAGTATAAATTAGATTAAGAAGGCTAATCATGATTAAGGATTTGCTAATCATAATTAGTGAATTAACAAGTGATTAGGATGTGAGGAGCCTTAATCAACCACTTAGGGTCAATTAGGAGGCTAGGATAAACTTATGAAGCTTGTTGAGATGTTGTAGAGGGAAATGGGGTGATTTTGAATGGTTGGAAGAAGGGTTTGAGCCAATATTAGGGTATATTGACCAAAACAAAGGAAAAATAGGCTTAATTAGCTAATAATCGCTAATTGTCTATTTGGAAGAGGATTTTTACTTATGGTTAATCGTAAAGTGGCATCCTAAATGCAAAAGGGTTTAGGAAATCAACAAGGCGTTGTTAATTAGCCAAAGTGGTAAGAAACATTAGTTAATTAGCGTAAATCACTAATTATAACTGAATTGGCAAGAATGAGAGTGATTTGTGTGCGTTTGGTAATAAGATTGCAAAAGTGGAATATAGGTGTCTACATTTACCCTTGTTTGAGGTGAAGTAAGTAACTTCTCTTCAAATATAGTAGACAATCATAAACACGTAAAATTTTGAAGAAAATTTAGTAGGATGAAGGATGCCCCCTTGAGTGTCAATGGGGTGATAGAAGAAGTCAATTGCCGATCGAAAATATGATTAAAGGAGACAAAGGAAATAAGATAAAATGGGCGCAAAATATTCAGTTATTTATAAGAAATAAGGATAGGGATAAACATGGTTGTTTATTACCCCGAGTGATTTAGAAGAAAAATTAGTAGTAATAATAAATGATGATGGAGAATATAGGAAAAGCCCCGTCTTTGTATCCAATCCTTCAATAAGAAACTTTGTTATATCATTTTGCCCCTAGATCTACATCATCGGTATTTATTGAAATAAACAAAAGTGTAAGATAACATGAAAAGCTAAATTACTAACATTTTTCCATTGCTACGTAACTCCATGCAACATACATAATGCAATGCAATAAGAGAAGTAAACTGGCTTACCTAACAGAGAAACCAGTACAATCACACATACTCAAATAAACAACGTTCAAGACAATTGCACCAATATTTTTGTTATCAAGATGTAGTTCCCAAATGTTCGTGTTGTAATGACAAGGGTTGAAAATGGTGCCCCAAGCAAGGATAAATGTGAGGGGAATAATGGAGGACACAAGTAATTCCATGGAAACATTTTCGTGCACTACGACGCATTCTCTGACAACTCATTGTTGCACGCAAGTACCGACATAGTAAGCAACCTAGCTTTTGTTAATGGAGATAGATCACGAGGATCCGCAAGTTGTTTGAGACCAGAACAAGCAAGAACCTTAGAAATATGTTTTTGTAGGACATATTTTTATGTTCGAGGATAATGCAATTGATATAGGCTTCAGTTGCATGCATGTCATTTACCAATTTTTTGCAAAATTTTAAATTATTACAATTTTTTGGATTTTTAATGATTTTATCAATTCTTTTTGAATTTTTTTGGGTTTTTTAAATTTTACAAAAGAAAGTATTATATAAGAAATAATGAAGTCGTGAGGCAACACTAAAAGTCACGTAAGGAAAAAATATGCCCCAGGTAGTAGAAAAGGTCGTTGGGAAGCAAAAACATGCCCCGACGTACCAAAACGAGCGCAAAAAAATTATTTATTAAAAATAATTATCGCAACAAGTGTTTGAAGAAATTTAGAAGAAATACGGTGGCCTCAGGGCACTTCGAGGTGAGAATCACGTTGCGGGGGGTAAAAATGAGTATATAAGCCATCGCGGTAAGTTTATTTACCACATTCACTTTTTTTTTTACCACCAATTTGAGCTCTGACCTATGGGAAGAAATGGCAAGGGTACAGAACACCCTAAACTCTACAAAGCAAATAACATGACTAATTAAAGGAGGTGAACACCATTTCCATATATGGCCAAAGTTTTAAGTCTAGGAAAGTAACACTAAATATAAAAGCTTAATAGAATGTTAACTAACGTGAATATAATTCAAAATCTAGCTAATCATGCCTACTAATACATTGAATTTCTAAACTAACAAAGACCTAAAAATATTTAAGAGGGAAATCAAATTATTATGGTTGTTACTCCAAATAAGATGAAATGGCCTCTCCAAATGACTACATGGTCATTTTGGCTATCCATCTACTAACCTCATTGAAGGCTTTAGGCAAGGATTGAGCTTGGCTATAAATCATATTTTTTATATGAGATGCAAATTAAAGCATGGTGTAAAAATGGAAGATAGTACTTAGTCTTATTTATAGTTTTTCCTTTGAGGAAAACTAGCATCTTGGTGCATGTGGGACTAAAAGTACAAATTAGATTAAGAAGGCTAATCATGATTAAGGATTTGCTAATCATAATTAGTGAATTAACAAGTGATTAGAGTGTGAGGAGCCTTAATCAACCACTTAGGGTCAATTATGAAGCTAGGATAAGCTTATGAAGCTTGTTGAGATGTTGTAGAGGGAAATGGGATGATTTTGAATGGTTGGAAGAGGGGTTTGAGCCAATATTAGGGTATATTGACCAAAACAAAGGCAAAATAGGCTTAATTAGCTAATAATCGCTAATTGTCTGTTTGGAAGAGGATTTTGGTATAATTTCCTTTGTCTCCACATTTTCCATGGCTTTGCACAACATTTTCTTATTCATGGGAAGTGTTCTATTTCTTGCACACCAAATTTATGCCCTCAAAGCATATTGATAGGATTATTCCATTGAATGAATTTATATCATGTTAAACAGATCCTAAAATACTATTTTCAATCTCGTCATATACCTAGAGATCTTCTCCATGTCATCTTCCACATGTCTTGGTCTAATGGTGAGTCGGTAGAATCCCTTGGTGTATTCCTTCACACTCATTCTCTTTATCATAGACTCTACAAATTATTGAATAAAATGAGCTAGTACTCCATGGGAAAACACTTAACCTTAAACTTTTTCAATATTTTATCCCATGTCTTAATCTCATTCTTTCCATGTTGCACTCAGCTTTTTTGGATATGATCCCACCAAAGAGACACGTGACCTTTTAAATTTGCGCACATAAACTTGAACTTCATGGGATCTTCCATGTCTTCATACGCAAAATACTTCTCCATATCTATTATCCAATCCAAGAGCTCCATTGGTTCCAAATTACCAAAATAACAAGGGGTATCCAATGTAGGTTTACTCCCCATCCTACCAATTGTGCATAATAGCCTCTCTTATATACCATCATGCGCTTCTTTTTCCACTTCATTCACATTTGTGTTTGCATCTTGCATTCCTTGTTGTGTGGGTCCTCCTTCATCATCATTGTGATCTTCCACAATAACACCTTAGTGTTGTGTGGCTTTCATGGCCTTCAAGCGAGCTTGCATAGTCCACACAAACTCATACAATCCCTTTGGACTATTGTTAGGAAATAAGGGATAAAATATGTGGAACAATCCCTTACAGAATCACAACAATAGAAACTAATATGCAGAAAATATTACAGATCTGAAATAAAAGTGTAGAGTAAAAAGAACACAACACAAAGAGACAATATTTAACGTGGTGCACCCAATTTAAGATACATCCACTGAGAATCAATTGCTCAACATTTTATTACAAGCCACCTTTCTCTGAATACAATACCCAGATCTGTTTGGAGCTATGCTAAAAAAAATCTACAGAATTCACACTTGAACTCACACGCATCTGCAATGTCACATCAACCCTACCATATGCACAAAACCACATAAATAAGCAACTTCTTAAGCAATTTTACAGTACCAAGAGTACCAAAAACCATGGGGCTAAAACCGTCCCATAAACCTATGGGCCAAAAATTCCGCTCATACGAAAAGAGCACGTTTCCTAATATATTGGGCACATTTTTCGAGGCAAAAAATTTAGTGTATAATGGAAAGTGTACAGTACTCTTAGTGTACAATCTTCAACACTTCCACACATGAAAACATGCTCGACAACATAACAACTATGTCAACCTGAACCCTATTTGATTCTTCTTCTAGATGGTCCTTTAATGTCTTAGCTCAATTTCATCAGTATATGTAGGAATCCTCTTCAAATATTTTAAGACAACATTATGGACATAGACCACCATTTTTATTTTCATATTCCAAAAATTTGTACCATTTCACATTGTTTCCATATCTAATGAAGACGCACTTCTCAAACTTTAGTCAAGATCTATCCTCTTCTCCTTTACAATATGGACATATGTATCACAACCAAAAACTCTTAAGTGTTTAAGGTACGATTTCTTACCATTCCAAGCTTCATGTGAAATCATATCTTCCAATGCTAATGATGGCAGTTAATTCTACAAATAGAAAGCAATAACTATTGGTTCACCCCAAAATATTTTCTCCAATTATGCATCGTTGAGCATACTCGAGGCTCTATCCATCTGTGTCATATTCATTTTCTCCACAACTCCATTCTGTTTAGTCATATATGGAGTTTTTTTTTACCTTTCAATTTCACACTCCTTGCAGAATTCAACAAATTATTTTGAACGTAATTCCTCATCATTATTAGTGTGCAACACTTTTATCTTCTTTTCCTTTTGGTTTTCCATAAGAGTTTTGAACTCCTTGAATTTCTTGAAAACTCTATACTTCTTCCAGAGAAATTATATCTAGGTTTTTCTTGAAAAATTGTCTATAAAGGACATAAAGGACAAGGCATTCCCAAGTGATGCAACTTTTATCGGCCCAAACACGCAGTTCTTATGGTAAATTTCACTTTTCTATGTTTGTCATAAAAGCAATGTTCATAAAATTCAAAGTCCAAAGCACCCACATAAATCCCTTTCATCATTCCTTTGGATTGCAATGAGCACAATCCATTCTCACCTCTATGACCTAGCTTGTCATGTCATGGCATTATCTTCTCTACCATAGACATGTTGGTTTTTTCATGTACCTCATTATCTTCAAGAATAACGGTATCATTGTAAGCATTAATGACAATACTCAAATCAAGATTAAACAAGGTTCCATTGTGCACTCATCTACATAATACTAGTGCTTCATGTGCCATTTTATAAACATCCTTTGTGAATGAGACATGCACTCTAGCATCACACATATGTTTAACCAAAACTAAATTTCTCATAAGACTTGGAATGTGCATAACACTAGTGAGTCTTAATCCTACCATATTTGAACCTTATCTTAACTCTACCTCAACCCATAATTTGGTAGGTGGATTCATCTCCAAGAAATAAATTACCACAATCATAACTCTCATATTCACATTACCAATCTTTGTGATACGTCATGTGATAGGATGCACCAAATTCAACCAATAATGCTTCACTGCATGATTGCGCACTCAAAGCTACCAAGTACCCATCACCACCTTCATCAATGGATTTTTCAACACAAGATGTAACATCACATGGTTTTTTCTTATCCACCTTCACTTTTCAATTCTCATTATAGTGTCTTGACTTGCTGCAGTTCTAACACTTCTTCAAAGAAGGTTTGTCTGGAGTCTTAGATCTGCATTTGCACTTTGTGTGACTCTCCTTTATTTTCCACTTGCCTCTTTCCTACACTCTCTCACACACTAGCAATTCATTACCATGGCAATCTTCATTGGATTGTGCCTCCTTACTTCTACAGACAATAACATCACAAATCTTTCCTACATCTTGAGCTTGGTTGAAGTGTTAATGATCGCCATCACTAAAGTATCCCAAGATTATGGAAAAGAGAATAGAAGCATCATAGATCTATACTCATCATCTATATTAATATAACAAATAATAATTAACTTAACAAAGTGTTGAAGGAGTTCATGTACTCTATAATTAAATCACCATCCTTATTTCTCAAGGAATACATCAAACTTTGCAGAAATAGTTTGTTAACATGAAGAGATTTTTCGTGTTATAACTTTCCCAACTTATGCCAAAAATCTTGTGTGTTCTTTTCATCAATACATTCAGTAACACTAAATCCAGTAGACACGTCCCTAGAGAACTTCTTCCTTCATATCAACTTTGTCCCATTCTTGCTTTATCCCTGCAAGTCCTACTATTGAAACAACAACCCATTGATCTCCATCAATCATAAGATATTCTATTTTGAACTTCCATAACTAAAAAAAAATCCCATTAATTTTTTGTCTTCATTCTTGTGCTTCCAAACATATCTCCTTCATTATCCAAGATTCTTACATTTGTGTCAAAATAACACTTCAAGATCTACCTCCAAAGTCCTTGTAGACCTCTAAACAAGGTTATGATAATAGATGTTGGCAAACCAACCAATGCAAAACCAAAATAAATAAATAGATCTAATGCAAAATATATGATAAATAGACAAAAATATTGAAGTAGTATAAATAAGGAAAATATAAAGCACATAAGATATAGACACAAATTTATCCTAAGAAAACACTTTCTGGTAAAAAACTAGCAATAAAGATATTTTTTGTGCACTTGATCTAACCCAGAAATACAACAAGATCTAAACAATATTTTATTCGCAATACTCAGTGGTCCATGCACAACAATTTCACAACTCTGAGACATGCAATGCCTTACAATATTCAACACTCAAAGTGCTCAGTACACAATGCATTAAGTTGCATACTCTTCATACAAACTCGATTCTTAGCTCTTAGCTTCAAGTCTCTTTTCATATCCTAGACCCAGTTGCTATTTGTAATAAAACAACCCCAAAATAGTAATAGTTTTTACAACCACCTACTATAATTAGTGCCTAGGAATCAACGTGCTCTAAAACAAAGGCATGCTTTAGAATAATTTCATGATTAAATTGATGGAGAATATTGAGATTCCCTCTAACTGTCACCTAGTCATCCCTAACACGTTGTTATGTGCCTTGAATTATCTGACAAATGCTTGAAAAAGCATTACTATCACTATCCCTAGCAATAATTATCTATCACCATCAATATCCAATGTTGTGTAACTCCTCTACACACCATAAAGAAACCCCCACTGTGCACCGATCCCATGCATAATCCCACATAGTTTTCAATGTGCATCCATACCTCCAAGGTATATTCCATAGTGCTCAAGTATCCATACATTTGTGTGTATGCTTATAATTGAAATACACAATTCTTCACAAATCTTGCATTACACACCCAAGCTACATACTATTGTGCAATCCAACGATTTCACAATAGTCATTGTGCAGTCAAACCACTACATAATATACCTTGCTCAATTCCAACACAGTTGAAACATTCCCAACAAATATCATCATTAAGCTCACATCCACACTCTATTGTATTCACAAAGTTCATTATGAGCTCTTCACCCTGAACTTGACTTTGTACGAAAATTTTGGCTTTGTTTAGATGGTCATCCAATGCCACACACTAAGACTCGTAAACTTAGGAAAATCAAATACAAAGTCCTAAAGGACCCACTAATGGACCAAATATACAATCAATTGGCCTTTCCATAACTTGTGGCTTCAAATGTAATTATTTTTTAATTGCAGTTACAAATAACCATGTAGTGATCTACAACTCCAAATAGCATTGCACAACTAGGTTCACAGCTTCCAAAACCAACCGGTTCTTAATATTCTGCACTCACAAAATGTCATGGAAGCAAAATTTTAAAAATTACAACATTAAAACTATTATATTGTTCCAACAAGGGTGTATAGCATATACCAAAATATTTGATTGTTAGATACTAAATATAAGCTATCTAAATTTGATCATGAATTGTTAGCCAAAATAAACTAAGATACTATTTTCATTGTAATTCATATTGTAGTTTGAAACGTTTTATTTGCCTATACTTCACAAAAATTAATTGGTTAAGGTAAGTGATTGTTAATATATTTCAAAAGTAATTTGTAGCTTGTTAGTCCTAAAAAAATATAGGTTCTAGTCCAGAGGCTTAAAAAGTATACATACTTCATCAAAATCATAATTTGATTATATATTTTGGTTCTCCTAGAAAAAGTATACACTTTCAAAAAAAAACAATAGCATTCGATTTCAAGTTCGTATGTAAAAGTTATGGCATCTGGAAAGTAGAGTTTTTAGCCTTGTAAGTCAATCAGTTAAGCTATAATGGTAGTTTTGTTGCTCCCCAAGGGATTTACAACCTTCAGATTTCGTAGATGTCAGTACTCTGTAAAGTGTTGGTTTCAACCAATGGATAAGAGAAATAAACTATAATGTGTTTGTTGCAAACTGTGTCTCTTCTTTTTCTATAGCTTTTGAGGTTCCTCTTCTAGGTTCCTAATGTATAAATGAACCTTCAATTGGATGTAATTGGCATGAATTGTAAAGTATTTTTCATAAATTCAAGAGGTGAGTCAATAATGGGGTAATTCATTCAATCATGTAATACTTTCCTAACAATTTTTCTTCTTGATTTTATGAGTGTGAGAAAAACTGAGTTGTAGTAGTTGAGTTAGGAAATTTGCAACACATGTATGAATGTTTGGGCATGTTACAAATGTAAAAAGTGTTTGTAAAGGCCTTGATAAAAAAAAGTATACATGTTCTTGTAGAATGAGATAGTGGAAAGAGGAGGAGGTCACTCTTATGGAGTTTCCCACATTGGGTTGCATCATGATAATCTTGTTTTTCTTTTATATTTGTTCTTGTAGTAGTTTCTTACTCTGATTTCATTGTTTTATTTCCTCTCAACATTTATGATTCTTTACCATCCACATTTATTGATTGTTTAAAGCAAATTGATGAGAGAGAAACGATATAGTCAATCAAGAATCGTTAGCAAGATTGTTAAGATTTGCATTAATGAATTAGCTATGGAATATCTATGCTAATTATGAGTCACTAAGTTGCCGAAAAATAATTATAGTAAAAAATTCTTGGACATGACTTTCCACACAACTTAATTCACAAAATAGCACTTCAAACAAGATTGCCAACCAAAAAATGTTTGGAAGATATATATAAAATATTAAACATGCAATGATCGTTAAATTTTAAAATTTTTGAAAAAATGTCAATTAATGATTCCCAGTAGAAAATAATATTATCCTCTTTAAGGCCGAGACTTAAAGAAAAACGCATATAACGAATTAAAAACACAACCCGACATTATAGTTAACATTTATAGATGAAATGTCTAAAGGGTGAGTCCCAAAAAAATAGTCTCAATAAATAATAATAACACAAGTAAAAAAGCCAAAAAAAAATTAATAATATAATGAAATTGCTCATGAAAATTTCAACATTCATTTTTTAATTTTGTAGTGCCCACATATTACACACCCAACAACAGTAAAATACACAGAGGAATTTTATTAGTTGGAGACAGGAAGGTCACGGACACACAACTTGCAAGGGCTCCCAAGTTAGAATTCGACACGTATGACGGATTCACATAAGGTATCATTATCACAATAGACACATGCAAACGAGGATCGAATGACGATACCACACTTTTCCCAAGAACGATGACTAGTTAACCCAATCATTAGAAAAATGACTTATAGGAATTAGCGAACCCACGTTACAAATTAATTATTTAATGTATTTTAGTTACGGATAACCCCAAGATGCCTTATTCTTCTTTGTTCATATCTATTTACTCCACTTTTTCCCACCTACAGGTGCTGATTATTCGATAGCACCATTTCAGTATTAGAGTCGTCAAAGTTAATTTTGCTTCTAGAGAGGTATATCCGACCGAAATAAAATAACTGTATCATAAGGCAATTGTATAGGATGTTTCAAAACTATAAGGATACTGGAATTTTCTTCATCCTTATGTTAAGATTTTTTTCTCGAACTTTTATTGCTGTATAAAATTTTACTCTTTACTAGGAGAGAATACCCCCAACTTGGTGTCCAGATGGAGTATTGTTTTAAGGAAGACATTTTAGAGCTTCAAGATAGCTTGTTGTGGATACAACCTCCATCGACACATTAGTGTATACACCATAAAGACAATCGCGTTCAAGGCATAACTTAGTGGAATTCCTTTTTATATTTATATATAGTAAGCATTTCGAAGTGGTCAAACCAAGAAGAATTCATATTCTTTGAAGTTGTAGAGAAAGTGATAGTTTAATTAGAGTGATAAGGAATCCAAGAATTGAACCACCTAACCTCAAATCTCATGTTTAAGACCGTGTATGCTTTCTTGGAAACAACGTCACTGAAGGGAGCTATCAAAATGTTGCAGTAAAGGAGTTACAGAGTAATTGACTAAAAAGAAAAAAACTCAGATATATGGTAAGAAGAATTATAAACAAAACACAATCATTCAAGATAAACTAAGTCCTCCCCACCCAATTCTTTCCCCATTTCTTCTAATATTGCACAACACAACACTACCCCTCAACTTATATGAGTTTTAAGGGAGGATGGACAAATTTATACTAAACCACTTCAAACGATTACCAAGGTTTTATTCTCTACCTTGCTTCTGAAAATGGATTAAGATTTAATTGGAACAAACAGAGGTGGAGTGTCCATTTCTTAAATGAGGCATTTCTTCAAAAGGTTTTAACGCTCGTCAAGAACACCATTATGTGCATATCCCACAATCATAGATAGTCCATGAAACTCACAATGTTTTGACCATGTAGTTTCCTAAACATGGGTTTATGACATGTCACTAAAAAATGTGCTATACCTAAACTCAGGGCATTTGCATTTACCTAACAAAACTTCCATCTTTGCAAAGTTTAAGGTTATCTTGAGGTTTTCATATACCTTACTCTAAAGTTCACATTTGAATGGCAAGTGATGGGATTATTTTGCAAAGGTTGTGTGTTCTGGCTTTAAACCTCCAATTACATTTGCTTCAAAATATCCAAGGCCTTTTCAACAAATCATTTATTGCACACTACCAATAACTACAGTGCATTAACTTCATTTCAATTTACCTAAGCATAAACCAAATAGTTTTGCCATACACTTATGTATTGAAATCAAATTGAGCATTACATTAGATGACATTCCATGAGGCCTTAAAAACAATTATATATACTTTCATTTTTTATTCATATCAACATGGCCCTTATCAATTACAACATCTAACAAAAGACGGTTTATACATTTATTCTTTTGGATATCAATGACCTATAAAGTTACAAATTTAACCACGAAATAGTATCACAATCGCCATTTTCGTCATCATTCATTCATTTGCAAAACCCTCGTGAGCATGATATCAGTGATAATGCAATGGCATCCACCCTAATCAATGATAATTGGATTTTTCAGTTTCCCATTTACATTTGAAATTAATTACTCATTTGCAATCGAAATAAAAAAGGACACATGTATTCATTACATTTCATTTTACATTTCATAACCTAGGAGAGAGAAAGAGAAGGGAAGAGAGAGAAAATCACAATTTATCAAGAGGATCTATTGGAAACACACAAGTTTAGGGAGGTGTTTTAAACAGTTATTTGAAGTGTATAAAGTTTCCACGGTGATTTGACAACTCACTACGAGGGTCCCGCAGCTTTCTATTTTTACATTTTCTCACTAGCTGCAAAAGTACAAAAGCCATGGTCTTTTTAAGAAACCACTTCCAAAGGTTATCTTGGAGAACAGACTGGACTTGTTCAGGATTAACTTTCTACGTGTCCCCAGATGGTACCTCTAGACTTCATAGCAAGCCCCTTGAGGGATTGGTAAAAAGATGGATTCGATTTGCTTTGGCGGTTAGTTTTCCGTTGCCACTGGTCATAGTTGGCACAGTGTAAAAAGAACAAAATGTTAGCTCGAGGGCTCATTGAAACTTGTCCAAAATGACGTTGATGGATGAAGTTACTTAATGGCAGACTTCTTCCCACATTTCATAGTATTTAGAGGAGAATTCATACAGAGTCGACGATGATAGAACTGGTTAACATTATTTCCTTGGTTTACAAATTTCTGAAGCCACCAGTCGAAATTGGATTCATTTGACCTCAGTCAAAAGTGACCCATGAGGCCTACAAAATGGCATTGCAAACTATCCATCTCAAAGTTCAGTCTTTCCTATACTTCCAATGTTCCATGCACTTTGTCTAGTATCCTAGAGGTTTGTAAGAGGCAGTTGGTTTCTCTATCCAATCTCAAATGGCGGTTCGAAAACGAAAGCCAACTTTCTAGATTTTCATTTCTAGGGCTTGTAAACCAGTGTTGCAGGGCTCCTATAAGTAGTCAAAAGGATGCTAAAATGATTTTCAGGTTCAATTTCAAGGCACTCCCATAACAAGGTACTTAATGAAGCTTAACATCTCGGGGTTCTAGAGTTACGAAGGATACTTAGATAGTCTTTGAAAAATAGCAAAATTTAACTATTTTGATGGCAGATGCGTCATTTTTGGCTATCAAATTTGTCTTGGTCGATAAAACGTTATTGGGCGATCAAGAAGGGTAACAAGTTTTCTACTTTCATCTTCAGAATGCAGGGTGGACAGTTCAACAGTTTTACAGTGAGTCAGTTAGATTCTTCGTGAGTTACAACGACATTTCATTGTTTCGCAACAGAGTTGATAGGAACCCACAGGATTCACTGTATTAAACTTTGGTGTAATACCAAAATTCAATTCACATTTCTCGAGAACTAAAGCATGAGAATTATGAGAGGTAAGGGACCAAGCACCATGCCTGGAGAACACATCCAGTTCATTCGTCAGCCGCATTCAGCTTGGGTTCAGCATCTTGCTTGGGTACTTCGTCAACTTAGCACGAGCATCGAACATATTTACAACAGTCTTTTGCATTCACCCACTACTTTGAGTTGTGTGGCTTGCAAAGGGATTTCAGATTGTTGATTGGGGGGGCTGTGCGTGAGAACATTTTCTTTTTTCTTTTTTCTCTTTCTTGGCAACGGTTAGCATGATTTTTTCCTTCTTTTGGTTCGAGATTTCTTCATGTGCTATATTGTAATCATGAGTATTCATCAGGCATAGTCTACCGAGGCATTCATACTGTGGATATTTCACCCTATATTTTGGGGCCCTAGCTTCACTTGAGAGCATATGTTGAGTAGGTATTTATCTTAGAACTCATGTTCACCTTGAGGTATTTATGTCAAACAATTACATATTGAATCATCACTTCCACTTATTGTGTGCATATTTATTTTTATTTATGGGGATATTAACTAGTTGATAGGTACAAAATTTTTCCTTGATCTATGGTATACTACGTTCTTTCCTTGATCATTTTGGCACAGGCTTGATGTCTAGTTATTTCCTAAATTATGGTATTTACTAGCTTTTTTGATGACTAGTTCTTTCCTTGATTTATGGCTTGATAATCGACCTTGATTGGTTCTTATATTGTTATTCCTTGCCTATATAAGCAAAGCTCATTCTCATTGTATTTCATTGAGTTCCATAATAATATATTATATTGTTGCTCATTTATTTGCAAAAGTTTTATTTAAGTTATTCTGGCGAATTTTTTTTATCTTATTGATCGTGGTGTTTAATTAGCATCTGAGTTCTTGGCTTGGTATGATCTGGTTATCGTTCCTTTTGACTCTTATGGAGTTTCCCACATTGGGTTGCATCATGATAATCTTGTTTTTCTTTTATATTGGTTCTTGTAGTAGTTTCTTACTCCAATTTCATTTTTTTATTTCCTCTCAACATTTATGATTCTTTACCATCCCGACATTTATTCATTGTTTAAAGCAAATTGACGAGAGAGAAACGATATAGTCAATCAAGAATCGTTGGAAATCGTTGGAAGATTGTTAAGATATGCATTAATGAATTAGCTATGGAATATCTATGCTAATTATGAGTCACTAAGCTGCCCAAAAAAAATCATAATAAAAAAAAATTGGACATGGCTTTCCACACAAGTTAATTCACAAAATAGCACTTCAAACAAGATCGCCAACCAATTTTTTTTTTGGAAGATAAATATAAAATATTAAACATGCAGTGATTGTTAAATTTTAAGAAAATTGAAAAAATGTCTATTAATGATTCCCTTTTTTAATAAATAATATTATCCTCTTTGAGGCCGAGACTTAAAGAAAAACGTATATAACGAATTAAAAACATAACTCAATATTATAGTTAACATTTAAAGATGAGATGAAAGGGTGAGTCCCAAAATATATATATATATATATATATATCCCAATAAATAATAATAACACAAGTAAAAATGCCAAAAAATAATAATAATAATAATATAATGAAATTGCTCGTAAAATTTTCAACATAAATTTAAATTTAATTTAATAAGATAATAAGCAACTATCTATCGGCCAACAAAACTAATAGCACATGAGGAGGAGGATTGGAGAAGGAAGGTAAGGGAAACTATTCAACTTGAAAAGAGCCTCATTAAATAATATAGGGATGATGGATTCAGTACTGGTAGTTCATGGCGACCAATATTAAATCAACCGAGGAGACGAAACAATACACATTAAAGCTTTGGTGACTAGTTAACCACGGTTTATTATTATAGGTTAATTATCATATCTAGTTACTTATTTGATTAATTATTTAAAGATTTTGAAGGATAACCAAGTTGCCTTGTTCTTCTTTGTTCATATTTATATCTATATTACTAACACTTGCACCAAATTAGGTGCAATTGTTATGTCGATAGCGCCATATGAGTATTAGAGTCGTCAAAGTAATTCGAAGATGCACTACAGAGGTAGATCCAACCCAGGTAATAAAGCATCTATCAAAAGGTAATCATAGAGGATGTTTTGGGATTTTTAAAACTACTAGGGAGGAGACTGGAAGGTTGAGGAAGCAAACATACTCATCTGGAAACCCTTTTTTTCGTTATCTTGCTTGTATGGAATTGATTGATTTACTAGGAGAGAATACCCCCCAAAAAAGTAGAGGTGGAGTGTTGTTTTAAGGTTCATCTTAGAGCTTCAGAGAAGTGCGTTGCGGATACAACCATACACATTGTATATACACCAAAAATGGCAATGGTGTTGTAGAGGCATAAGTAGTGGTACTTTCATAATTATATATAGTAAGCATTTAATAGTGGTCAAAAACACTTAACAAAGAATGAATTAGTTGAAGTTGTAGAGAAAGTGATAGTTTTGAGAGTGATGGAATCAGGAATTGAACCGCTGGCCACATCTAGGTTTAAGACCGTGTGTGTTTTCTATGGAAACAACCCACTGAAGAAAAGGAGCTATCAAAATGTTGCAGTAGAACTTGCAGAGTAATTACTAAAAAGAAAAAAGCTTAGATATATTATAAGAAAAATAAACAAAACCAATCATTCAAATAAAATCTAAAGTGCCTCCACACTCGATTCTTTGCCATTGTCTCCAATATTGCATCAACACAACACAATATTTATATGAAAGGGATTAATGCACCTGTTTTCCTAACCATCTTCAAATTTAATTTTAGTTTTTTTTTTTCTCTACCTTGCTTCTGAAAATGGATTGATTTAATAGGAAAAACAGAGGTGGAGTGTCATTTCTTTGAGGCATTTCTTCAAAAGGTCTTAAAGCCTCGTCAAGAACACCATTATGTGCATATCCCACAATCATAACAGTCCATGAAACCACAATGTTTTGAGGTAGTTTGGCAAACAATTCTCATACAAAAAATGTGCATACCTGTCAGGGCATTTGCAGCTTTGGCATCTAACAAAACTTCCCTTTACATTATTATTTGAGGTATGCCTATACCCTACTCTAAAGATCCCATTTTGGCACATGATGGGATTATGCTTGCAAAAGTTGGGGAATTTGGCTATAAACCCTCCAATTACATTTGCTTCAAAATTTCCAAGGCCTTTTCAACAAACCAATTTTGTGCATACCCTACCACCACAACAGATAACAACAGTGCATGAGACCTCATTTCTTTGAAGCATTTTGCCAAATAGTTCCCGTGCCTTATGTATTGAAATCATTGCATTACATGAGATGACATCTCCATGAGGCATTTAATCAAACAATTGTATATACTTTCACATTTTTTATTCATATCAACCATGGCACTTGCAATTAGAACATCTAACAAAAGACGGTTTCTATTATGCTTTGGTGGATATCCACACCCTATTCCAAAGTTCAAATTTATCCACGAGCAAGTAGTATGCTAGCAATGGCAGTTTGATTAGGGTTGGATTGTTTTGAAAAATTCTCTGCGTAACAAATGCAAATCCCATCAGTGATGAGAGTGGATTTGTTTACACAAAAAAAGTTGTAAAACTACTCATGCATTACAGCCATAAAAAAGGACACTATATAAACAAAATAATGTCATTACACGAGATCCAATGCAGGAAAAAGGAAAATCACAATTAATGACAGCAATGATCTATTGGAAATTTACAAGGTTAGGGAGGCGTTTGCAGAGACAACACATTTTTGAAGTGTATAAGCTTCTACTGTAATCACAATACTCACTACTGATGGGTAGAGTCCTCCAAGAACAACCTCCACGCATAGGCGCCATAAGACAAAAGCCATGTGTCTTTTTACATGGAGATTTACAAGAGGAAATATGCATGGAGTAACAGACTGGATTTGTTCAGGATTCTTCTCTTGTTTGTAGACTCTGAAGGTCTCTCTACACTCTCAAACAAGCCCCTCGGGATTGGTATGAGAAGATGGATTATTTTCTTCTATCTATTGATTTTGTTCATTGTCACTCTGATCATACAGTGTATCTCCAACATGTTGGTGAGGATATTGTGATACTTGTCTTGTATGTTTATAACAGTTACTTACTAGCAACTCTTCTTCCCACATTCATAGTATTTAGTGGGTCCTTTCTACACAATTTGACATGACAAATCTTAGGTTATGGCATTATTTCCTTGGTTTGCAAATTTCTTAGATAAATTTAGGGATTCATTTGAGTAAGCAAAAGTACACCCATGATCTTCTTCGGCGCTTTGATATGGCTGATTGAAAGTCAAGTCCATCTCATTTTCAGTCTGGGTTACTCTTACTTCCACATGTACCACTCCACTTTGTGATCCTACTTTGTATAGGTAGTTGGTTAGAAATCTCATGTACTTGACCCATCCTCACCCTGATATTTCATTTGCAGTAGGGCTTCTATCTCGGTTTGCACTTTCTCCTCATAGTAGTCACTAGCAGGCTGCTAAAAGGATTTTGCGCTATTTGTAAGGCACTACCCACTTTGGCTTACACTACACTAGGGGTTCTACTCAATTGGTTGGATATACATATTCATATTGGGTAGGTTCTATTAATGGCAGGCGTTCCATTTTTGGCTATCTTTTTTGTCTTAGTTCTTCTCCAGTTGCTTGGGCGTGCAAAAAACAACAGGGTATTGCACTTCATCTTCAGAGGTAGATTACAGGGCAACAGTTATAGCGAGTCAGCAGATTCTTTGGCTTCAACAGTTATTCACAGAGTTTGGATTCCCACAGGATTCACTGACTATACTTTGGTGTGAAAACCAAAGTGCAATTCACATTTCTTGCAACCCAGTTGAGCACCAAAGAACCAAGCATATTGAGATACACATTCACTTCATTTGTCAGCACATTCAGGATGGAGTTCTTTGCTTAGAGTACATTCTGACTCAGCAAAAAATTGCAGACATCTTTACAAAGCTTGGGATTTCAGAAGTTGTTCTTGGGGATGTTCTTGAGAACATCTTTTTTCTTTTTTCTCTTTCCTTTTAGCAAGATTTTTTCCTTCTTTTGGTTCAAGATTTCTTCATGGATATATTGTACATGAGTACCTCATCAGGCCTAGTTACCGACTCATACTGTGGATATGTCACTTTTATTTTGGGGCCCTAGCTTCACCTGAGAGGGGGTGTTAGAGTAGGTATTTATCTTAGCTCATGTTCACCTAGGTACTTTATTTACCTTTATTTTATTAATCCTCACCCACTTATGTGTGTGGATATTTATTTTTATTTATTTAGATATTATGGGGATTTTATCTAGTTGGTAGGTATAGTTCTTTCCTTGATCTATGGTATTGACTAGATCCTTGATGTCTAGTTCTTTCCTAAATCTATGGTCTTGACTAGTTTTTTGATGACTAGTTCTTTCCTTGATTTATGGCTTGATATACGACCTTGATTGGTTCTTAGATTGTTATTCCTTGCCTATATAAGCAAAGTTCATTCTCGTCGTGTTTCATTAAGTTCCATAATAATATATTATATTGTTGTTCATTTGTTTGCAAAAGTTTTATTTTAGTTATTCTGGCGAATTGTTTTTATCTTATTGATCGTGGTGTTTAACTAGCATCTGAGTTCTTGGCTTGGTACGAACTGGTTATCATTTCTTTTAACTCTTATGGAGTTTCCCACATTGGGTTGCATCATGATAATCTTGTTTTTCTTTTATATTGGTTCTTGTAGTAGTTTCTTACTCTGATTTCGTTTTTTTATTTCCTCTCAACATTTATGATTCTTTACCATCGACATTTATTCATTGTTTAAAGCAAATTGACGAGAGAGAAATGATATAGTCAATCAAGAATCGTTGGGAATCATTGGAAGATTATTAAGATTTGCATTAATGAATTAGCTATGGAATATCTATGCTAATTATGAGTCACTAAGTTGCCAACAAATAATCATAGTAAAAAAAATTGGACATGGCTTTCCGCACAACTTAATTCACAAAATAGTACTTCAAACAAGATCGGCAACCAATTTTTTTTTGGAAGATAAATATAAAATATTAAACATGCAGTGATTGTTAAATTTCTAAAAAATTGAAAAAATGTCAATTAATGATTCCCTTTAGAAAATAATACTATCCTCTTTGAGGCCGAGACTTAAAGAAAAACGTATATAACGAATTAAAAACATAACTCAATATTATAGTTAACATTTAAAGATGAGATGAAAGGGTGAGTGCCAATATATATATATATATATATATATATATATATATATATATATATATATATATATATATCCCAATAAATAATAATAACACAAGTAAAAATGCCAAAAATAAATAAATAATAATAATATAATGAAATTGCTCGTAAAATTTTCAACATAAATTTAAATTTAATTTAATAAGATAATAAGCAAATATCTATCGGCCAACAAAAATAATAGCACATGAGGAGGAGGATTAGAGAAGGAAGGTAAGGGAAACTATTCAACTTGAAAAGAGTCTCGTTAAATCATATACGGATGATGGATTCAATATTGGTAGTTCATGGCGACCAATATTAAATCAACCGAGGAGATGAAACAATACACATTAAAGCTTCGGTGACTAGTTAACCATGGTTTATTATTATAGGTTAATTAGCATATCTAGTTACTTAATTGATTAATTATTTCATGATTTTGAAGGATAACCAAGTTGCCTTGTTCTTCTTTGTTCATATTTATATCTATATTACTAACACTTGCATCAAATTAGGTGCAATGGTTATGTCGATAGCACCATATGAGTATTAGAGTCGTCAAAGTAATTCGAAGATGCACTACAGAGGTAGATCTGACCCAGGTAATAAAGCATGTATCAAAAGGTAATCATAGAGGATTTTTTGGGATTTTTAAAACTACTAGGGAGGAGACTGGAAGGTTGAGGAAGCAAACATACTCATCTGGAAACCCTTTTTTTCGTTATCTTGCTTGTATGGAATTGATTGATTTACTAGGAGAGAATACCCCCCCAAAAAGTAAAGGTGGAGTGTTGTTTTAAGGTTCATCTTAGAGCTTCAGAGAAGTGTGTTGCGGATACAACGATACACATTGTATATACACCATAAATGGCAATGGCGTTGTAGAGGCATAAGTACTAGTACTTTCATAATTATATATAGTAAGCATTTAATAGTGGTCAAAAACACTTAACAAAGAATGAATTAGTTGAAGTTGTAGAGAAAGTGATAGTTTTGAGAGTGATGGAATCAGGAATTGAACCGCTGGCCACATCTAGGTTTAAGATTGTGTGTGTTTTCTATGGAAACAATCCACTGAAGAAAAGGAACTATCAAAATGTTGCAGTAGAACTTGCAGAGTAATTACTAAAAAGAAAAAAGCTCAGATATATTATAAGAAAAATAAACAAAACCAATCATTCAAATAAAATCGAAAGTGCCTCCACACCCAATTCTTTGCCATTGTCTCCAATATTGCATCAACACAACACAGTATTTATATGAAAGGGATTAATGCCCCTGTTTTCCTAGCCATCTTCAAATTTGATTTTAGTTTTTTTTATCTCTACCTTGCTTTTGAGAATGGATTGATTTAATAGGAAAAACAAAGGTGGAGTGTCATTTCTTTGAGGCATTTCTTCAAAAGGTCTTAAAGCCTTGTCAAGAACACCATTTTGTGCATATCCCACAATCATAACAGTCCATGAAACCACAATGTTTTGAGGTAGTTTGGCAAACAATTCTCATACAAAAAATGTGCATACCTGTCAGGGCATTTGCAGCTTTGGCATCTAACAAAACTTCCCTTTACATTATTATTTGAGGTATGCCTATACCCTACTCTAAAGATCCCATTTTGGCACATGATGGGATTATGCTTGCAAAAGTTGTGGAATCTAGCTTTAAACCCTCCAATTACATTTGCTTCAAAATTTCCAAGGCCTTTTCAACAAACCCATTTTGTGTATACCCTACCACCATAACAGATAACAGTAGTGCATGAGACCTCATTTCTTTGAAGCATTTTGCCAAATAGTTCCCGTGCCTTATGTATTGAAATCATTGCATTACATGAGATGACATCTCTATGAGGCATTTAATCAAACAATTGTATATACTTTCACATTTTTTATTCATATCAACCATGGCACTTGCAATTACAACATCTAACAAAAGACGGTTTCTATTATGCTTTGGTGGATATCCACACCCTATTTCAAAGTTCAAATTTAACCACGAGCAAGTAGTATGCTAGCAATGGCAGTTTGATTACGGTTGGATTGTTTTGAAAAATTCTCTGCGTAACAAATGCAAATCCCATCAGTGATGAGAGTGGATTTGTTTACAAAAAAAAAGTTGTAAAACTACTCATATGCATTATAGCCATAAAAAAGGACACTATATAAACAAAATAATGAGATCCAATGCAGGCAAAAGGAAAATCACAATTAATGACAGCAATGATCTATTGGAAATTTACAAGGTTAGGGAGGCGTTTGCAGAGACAACACATTTTTGAAGTGTATAAGCTTCTACTGTAATCACAATACTCACTACCGATGGGCAGAGACCTCCAAGAACAACCTTCACGCACAGGCGCCATAAGACAAAAGCCCTGTCGCTTGGAAAAACTGTTAGTGGACAACATCGAGCAGAAACAAAATAAAAAATATAGGGGGCGGCAGAAAAAATTACCTGCAATGTTCTCCATTATTTGCTCACGACGTTGTACGTTGTCTTCTTTCGAAAATTACAATGACACCGCCTCTATAATATACTTTGATCTCAAAACTCTCATGAGGTGCAGAGTGGAGCATGACTTTATTAATTATCCCTTGTATGGTTTTGTGTCGCAGGTTTTCAAAATCATGGCAAGAGAAATTGAGATGGGTCAGTGTCCTCCATAGGAATCACTATCTTGGAGAGGGGAACGAGCAACACATGGCTTCTCTGAGTGGAAGCTTTGCAAGTTTATTCCAAGAAAGTAAGTAACGGGTTAAATCGCTCAGCGTATCTTTTCTCTTCGCCATCACCCTTGTGACCGCCATTGCTACTTTGCCCTCCCCTTGCAAATGAAACCATGTAACCATGTAATGTTAAATGTAAGTACTAAGTTTTATGTTCTAAGTGTTCATAGTTGTGAAGTTATATACACAGTTGAGAGAATTTGTATGAGAGTTTATTTTAAATTATTTGGTTGTGCAAATTGGTATCGGAGCTAGTTCTCTGTTTCACAGAGTGTAAGGATTCTGATGTAATGAGAATTTGAGATCAATAAAATTTGCAAGTTTCTATTTGAGTTTCTATATTGAAGATCTATTGCGTGTTCTTTCTTATTTCATCTGTGAATCAAGTTCATACCTCGTAAGTCAGGAAAAGAGGCAAGCCTCCCATCTTATAAGTTGTCATGGATGTGCATAGTTTTAGGTTGAAGGCTGATACCATAAGCCCTACTGAAGAGTTGCTTGATAGTACCAGCTATGGAGTTTGAAGATCGTGCTAGTTCTTTCTGGTGGAGATTTAGACCAAGACCTTGCAAGTTTATTTGACATATTTCCTTGTCAATTCTGCTATTGATGTCTAGCAAGAATCAAATCCCTTCACCGGCATGGAAATTGCCTAAGATTCCTTACAATCAAGTATATGATAAGTTAACTGCTTTCCATCTTATTGCTGCTACTACGTTAAAAACTAGAGAGTCTGTTATCCAAGTGTCTCAGACTTCTTCCCATGAGCATGATATTCCATTAATAGATCCTGCAGATATTCAATCCCTACAAAAAGCAAAAAAAAAAAAGTTTTCCCATATAGGATGTGTGCAAATAGGTATTACTCCTTTATTTCTGTCAAGGTCTTAATGCCTTTGTTTTGTGTTGTCTTACGGATTTAAGATTTGAAAGCTTTAAAGATTCATTATTAGCTGCTATTCAAACTGGTCTACACAATGGGCCCTATTTATTTTGAAGTATATCCAAACTATCCTGTCAGTTTGCAAAAAGAAGACTTGCTTAAACAAGTCTTACATTTACATCTTGCCACTACTGGTCTGCACATGAAGCCTGGTGCTTGTCCTCTTGCGATCCACTATAAAATCATTTATAGGCTTGTCAATACCATGTATCCAGCTGTTAAACATGGTATTTCCAAAGGCAGTAGCGTGGTGAGTCATGCCAATTTAGAAATTCAAAAGATAGAACCTGAGCTGATCTCTTGGTCACAAGATCAAAGCCCCCAAGGAATCGACTTTGTCGAAGAAATTTCTTGGATAAAAGTCAGCCCAAGTTGGAAAATGCCACCGCAGTTAATGAATCAAAATATAATGTTACTTTATCTTTTAGATCTAAAAGTTCTTTATCTGATTTGCCTAGATCTAGTTCATTCAGATCTGATACATCTATCTTCTCATTGGGAGAGCCCTCTAGAAAATCTGTAAAAGAACAGACATATATTTGTAGTCATAACAGTTTAGTCCATGACCCTAATACTGATTATTTATGGTGTAAAGATTGTGAACAACTTATTAAGCAAAAATATGTTCCCTCTAATGGTCTGACCATTAGTATGGCCTAAAGAACATCTCATGTTTCCTACTCATTTCCATCCCTTGACATTACAGAAGTCTTGTCCCTAGATGAATCCCAAAAAGCTTGTGTTTTGGTATCAAAGATCTGTTGACAGGCAAATAGATCCGTCCTGAGTCCTCTAAAATGTTAAACTGGACTAATAAGGCTGTCAAAAATGTCCATGATAGACTACAGTCTCAAGAGTCTATCTTAGCTGAGATGGAGAAAACATTAAAAGCTATTGAATTAAATCAGAAAGGAGATGTGTACTATCTGCTTTAAAGTTGTTAAATACTAAAATAGATGATGTCAGTACTTTTGTAAGAAAAGTAGATAGAAATGTTGAAAATACTTCTGCATATGTGTCTACATGTCCTGACATACCCAAAGTCGTAACCATAAATATGTTGTAGATATTGTTCAGCCTCTTATTGACCATACTTTAGATATTAAAAAAGATTTTTCCTCTAAGTTAGGAACAACCCATAAACTTGTCCAAAGTAGTCTGCATCAGTTAAATGAGTCTACTATTGATATAGGTCATAAGGTAGATCTTGTCCATGAAGTTGTTAGCCCTATACCTGTCATAGTTCCTCAAATAGAGCAAATCCTGGAAAATACTAAGAAGCCCGAAGAAATAGAACCGTACTGGTCTCAAAAGGTATCCTAGAACAATGTTGCAGAACTTTCAGGAACTTCTTCCCAGCATAAAGTTGTTCTGGCACAGCACAGTCCACTATTCCTCTCAGATAAAAAAGATGTTAATAAAGGATCAATTAGCATGGTAAAAATTCTTCCTGAGGAAGCTGAGAGCATGTTTTTAGGAGAATCATCAGGAGCATCCGCCGAAACCATTACATAACACTGCAAGAACCCAGACCTTGCAGCCTAACTGGTATAAAATTGATTGTCATTCTACTGCTCAAATAAAAGAAATGATTCATGGAATGCTTGGTTGGTCAAATTCCCAGTTACTTTTGTATAGAAAGGATCCACATCGGATTGCTGAAATGATAGCTAATGGATTTGTTGGAATAGTTAAGGAATGGTGGGATGCTAACCCACATAAAGAAGATATTTTAAGTGGTGGATACTCTGCTCTAACTGCTGCACTAATCAAAGAGTTTATTGGTACTGTAGATAGTGATAAAGTTAAGAATACTTCTTTATTCTTAAGAGCAATACTATGTGATATGAGTAGAGTTAAAGAGTATCAATGCTATATGCAAAAGTTGTATTATAATTCTGGCAACATCAATGATCCTACAATGAGGGTTAGATATATAGAATCTTTTCCTGCTTATTTTTCTACAGAATACAAAAAGGCTATGCATGGAAAGCCTCCTGAAGAGTTAAGTCTTGGAGCCATCAATCAAATAATTGATGAAACAAATGCTCAGCTTTGTCAGGAAAAACATGATCGTAAAGATGCTATTAAGGCCCAAAAAGCCTTAGGTACTAAATTCTGCCAGATGATAGATGTTGACCCTTTTGGTTGCCAATCCCCACATTCTTCTCACAAGAAATAAGGTATGTCATGATTGCTCATCTTTTTCAAAAGGGAAGGGTCAGGGGTAAATATAGAAAATACAGCAAGTTCAAAAAAGAAACATAAATATTCTTATGAAGGAAAAGTTCCATACAGAAAATCATACTTCCGAAAAAAGAAGTATATGGGTAAAAGGAAAAAGTTTATTCCTACATGCTTTATCTGCAAAGGGAAGCACTATGCAAATGAGTGCCCACAAAGAGAAACAGATAAAGGAAAAAGCTAAAATAAATACTCTTGTTGCTAAGGGTATTACAGATAAAGAGTATTGTTTAGTTAGTGATTCTGATAATTATTCTTCAGATATATCATATAATTCTTCCAATGAAGAATTCCAAGTCAATGATATTCAGCATTCAGATACTGATTCAGACAGTACTGATTCAGGATATGATACCTTGCCATCATTTGTAAATATGATTGCAGTTTTCCCCATCCTATGATGCAAGTATCTTCAGAGATTCTTCTCAAGCAATTAGAACTCCGACAGAGTGAGTTTGAAGATTGTCCCCCCTGGGACACTGCAAAGAAAATATTTCTGTCACAAAAGGTCAGAGAATTGGAAAGAAAATATTCTCAGCAAGTAAGATCTGAAACTGAGTTCAGAGAAAGAAGAGAAGAAGAAGAAGAAGAAAAACAAAAGTGGTATTCTCTGGAAAGAACATCAGTCCCTTCAAGGCCTCCATTTCAAGGACGTGTCTGACAGAGACAAACTCCTTACAGAGGAAGAGGTCGTGGAAGAGGTGGTAGATATTCTCCTCCAAGGAGAAGTTTCCCATTTTCTGTTTCCTGAAGAAAATCAAGAAGAAGAGTTTCAGGTACCTATTACTATTCCTAACACTGATATTATGATTCCTAATCCTGAAACTATGAAAATATGGAGGAGAAACATGATAGAGTTTCTTCAGAAAGTCATTGCAAAAGCCACCAATGAATACAAGCGTCTCATTGAGGAAGAAGAACAGAGATAAGAAGGAAGCTGAAGGCGAAGAAGATTTTGAAGAAGCCTACCAGCAGATTCTGCACCAAGAGGCAGAAGCATAAGTCTCAGTTGAAGAAATCAACACTGAGGTATGTACCATAAAAGGAGCACAAAATCCTTTTATTTCAATCACATTTTGCATCCCCAATATCAAGCCATATTCTATTGATGCCATGATTGATACTGGAGCCGATATAAGTTTGCTAAGGTCCAGAGCAATACCTCCTGACTGTTGGACTGAGACATATCTCAAGATTAATTTTGATAAAAAAGAAGTCATCTCTAGGTTTACAGCCTATGTCCCTATTAGAATAGAAGGATATGAGAGAACCCTACAGTTCTATCAGCATGATATGCTCTCATATGACTATCTGATAGGAGTTGATGCACTACAGGAATGTGGTACTTTTAGTCTTAACAAAGATTTCATATCTTTGTTTAATCCAGATGTTCAAATCCCAAGAAAGTACTCATTCAAGACTATCATCCCTCTACCAGAGTCTAGGAAAGAATCTAACCATGAATGGATTCATAAGTCAATAGCTCTGTGTAAGAGTAATACAGATGATATTATAACAAAGATTAAAAAGGATCTTTGTTCTGATAATCCTCATGCTTTCATAACTAGAAGAAAGCATGTTTGTTCACTTGATTTGTAGCTTGTGAAAGATGATAAGGGGAATGAAGTCATTCCTAAATTCAAAGCTCATCATAGGGGAATGATTCCCTCAGAGAGGAAAGAATGCCAAGAAGAAATTAAAAAACTACTTCAGGGTGGTTTTATAAAAGAATCTAACTCTCCTTGGGCTTGTGCTGTATTTTATGTCAATAAAAGAAGTGAGTAGATAAGACAAAAGAAAAGGCTTGTTGTGGATTATAAGCCTTTAAACAAATTTGTTACAGCTGTCCAACATCCAATCCCTGCTAAAGATGATCTGTTAGCCAAAATCAAAGGTTCTAAGGTATACAATAAATTTGATTTGAAAAGTGGTTTTTGGCAGATATTTCTAAAGCCTGAAGACACATTCAAGACAACATTTGTTGTACCCGGAGGACAATATGAATGGCAAGTCCTTCCTTTTGGGTTGAAAACTGCACCTTCCATCTTCCAGAAGAAAATGGATTCAATCTTTGGTGAATTATCTGAATTCTGATAGTATATATTGATGATATACTAATCTTCTCTAGAGTCACCAAAAGATCATATAGATCACCTTGAAAGATTTTTATGATGACAGTCTATCATAATGGTTTGTGTCTTGTCTCCTACGAAAATGGAAATTTTCAAGGATGAAATGAATTTCTTAGGGATTAAGATCAAAGATGGATCTATAGAAATGCAAGGTCATATTTATTAAATTTGGTATAGAATTGCTCAGTAGATGTAATACAAAACAATATTATATTTTCTATATGATATTCAGATACAAGTGGCTATTATATAGCCATAAAGGTAGGTAAACAACTTCCTAGGAAATAGGAAGTGAGTAGAACAATAAACCCGATAATAGCTACGGGTATAACAAATAATCATTCATAATATATTGTTATTCTAACAATATATATGACTAACTAACTTACTAATATTCACTATAATAATAATTACCAATGTAATTAATATTCACACACGTACAAATGTGGAGCACTAAAATATTGATATCCTAACATTCCCCCCCTTAGTGCGAACACGGGGAAAACACCATCTTCAACCAAGCAGCATGTCGCTCCATAGCTTGCACATGGTCTTGATCCTCAACACTGACTGTGGGAACTACATCATCCAGGGACCGTTCAACCTATTAGATGAATACATGAATTGGGACCATTCAACCAATTCACATCAACCATCAAATCAGTCTGATCAAGAACACTTCCTGCAATAGTATCAATGGTACAATTTATCATCATGGGGGACACACAAGCACTGCACTACACACAGGAACAGGGATGCTCATCTGTTCTTATTCATCACACAAGACACAAAGATGTCACTAAAGCAGTTTGTGGCCTCTGAGGTAGTGATGAACTCGAGGACACTGATTGTCCTCCTGCCTCCGTTGCCTCCATCCTCCAGATATACATACCGCTTAGGTCATTGAAGTAAGAATCTTTCTGTTCTTACCAATGTTGTCATCAACACCATGAAGCGTATCATGTGTATGCAACAGTGATTGTCGTTGTTGATGCAGATCTTGAAGAATGGAAACACCAAGATCCTCTGTCTCAAGAAGCGTTCTCCTGTTATCCTTGATCCGGTCACTTGAATGGTTAAGTCTCTCAGTTGACGTCAATAATCTTCCTCTCTGATCTGTTGATGCCATCGTTGTATCGCCCATTCCTGATTCAAGTAGCTCGTCTCTTGCAGCCAGGGAATCATTAGCCGATGAAGACTTTTTAACTTCTCTTTTTAAGTTGTTCAAATCCGACTTGTATTCCCTCAATTTTGCAAGAAGATTGGCCTTCAGACTTGGCTGCAAGCTTCTTACTTCGAGATCCATTTTCCGAATCAATGCTTCAGCTTCTTCCACTCCAGCTTGTATCTCAGAAAGTTTCTGCTTCTTCTGTACCCCATTGAGGAGAGGCACAGAAGTACACTTGCGCGAGAGATTTGCAGAAAGCTCGTAGTAGCAGCGCTCGTATCCCTCGAAAACCTCACTCATATTCTTAAATCTGATTTGATATAACGACCTCCCCCTCAGACTATGATTTGCCCGGATCGTCTGCTATCTTTTATCACAGCCAAAGAGGCGATGGGAATTTGGGAATTAACATCAAACGGCCTTTTGCACAAACAGTTTGAATTTCATTCAAGGGGAAAGGCAGATTTGATTGCAATAATTTTCTGATCCACTCATTCCAATGTATGGATTCATAGAGATTTATTTGCATTAAATGACCAGCAGCGTGCCAAAAATAGAGAAATGATCTATACTCTAAAATTGATCAAGCCGCAAGTTATAGAACACAGTAGTTCATCAGATCCACGTTGGAGAAATTATTGGGCACATAAATCATTCCACGCGTACATGAGCTATGAACAGATATGTAATTTTCCAGGAGATGCGATGCCGCTCAAAACAAGTAAATCCAAAAAAATCATCTCAAAGGCAAGATTAAAAGCATTGATCCAATGATGCACAAGAGAACTATTTTTCTGTTGACGTCTCCTCTTCACGGAATTCTTCTGGTAAAGCTACGCACTTCCACAAAAAAACTAATAACAAATAATCAATCCTACACTCAGAAGGAATATATCAAGCTTTCATGAATTGGGGCAGTAAGAAAACAGGCCGTGCCCCTATTTCTCTCTAATTCTCCATCAGAGGTATGATAGAGGTCGCTTTGATACCAAATATTAAATTTGGTACAGAATTGCACAGTAGATGTAATACAAAACAATATTATATTTTCTATATGATATTCAGATACAAGTGGCTCTTATATAGCCATAAAGGTAGGTAAACAACTTCCTAGGAAATAGGAAGTGAGTAGAACAATAAACCCGATAATGCTACGGGTATAACAAATAATCATTCATAATATAATGTTATTCTAACAATATATATGACTAACTAACTTACTAATATTCACTATAATAATAATTACCAATGTAATTATTATTCACACACGTTACAAATGTGGAGCACTAAAATATTGATATCCTAACAATATTGTGTCCAAAATTCAGGAATTCCCAGACCAAATGTCAGAGAAAGAGCAACTGCAGAGATTTCTGGGATGTGTTAATTATGTTGTTGGGTTTTACAAAGATATAGTTGCTGATAGAATTCTTCTCAATAAAATATTGAAGAAGAATGCACCTGCCTGGTCTGAAGAGATGACTCAGGCTGTAAAAAGAATAAAGAAACAAGTTTTGATCCTGCTATGTCCTTGCCTGGTCAAGGATTAAAGATAATTGAAACAGATGCTAGTGAGCATTACTAGGGAGTTGTCTTGAAAGAAAAGACAGATGATGGTAAAGAGAAAGTTTGCAGGTATGCATCTGGTTTCTTCCAAGGTTCTGAATTGAAACACCATTCTACTCATAAGGAAATTTTAGACGCCAAGAAGGCTATCAAAGCTTTCTTATTTTTTATTCAAAATGAACATTTCTTTCTTCGCTCTAACTTAAAATATTTCAAAGCCAGATTGAGTAATGGTGATCCTGCAAATAAGACTGCATTCAATAGGTTGTAGCATTGGGGTATGTGGTTCGACAACTTCAGCTTCGAAGTTGAACACATTAAAGGAAAAGAAAATTCTCTTGTTGATTTTGCCAGCAGAGAACTAAATCAATCAAAGATGGTGAACATTACTCAAATATCTCATGAGTTTGTTGAGAGCATCTGGAATACCTCTACTTGTCAGAACTATCTGGAATCACTCAAACGAAATGATAATGAAATGTCTTATGAGGCACAGCATTTGCTACTCTCTCGGGGAATAACCTCAGTTTCTCCTTATCAGACTACAGAAGTAGCATGCAAGTTTGTTGATCTAGAAATTCCTACTATGGAATTCCACTCTAGAAAAGATCCTATGGTATTTTGCACCTTGCAATGGCAGTGGAAACACTCTAGATATGTAGAACCACCTGTTAATGATATTCCCGTTGAAGGGCGACGGTTAAGGCAATTAGTCCCAAGACCAAATACTCTCTGGAGGTTTGAATTTTCCAGACTTTGGCTTGAAGGACATCCTCTGGAAAACGACACATGGAACCGGCCAGGTATTCCTGGAGATAGGCAGTATATCGCAAATCACTTTAAGTATTTCCTCTCTAGATTTCTGTGTACAAATCTTTCTAACAGTCCATTGTTGAATATAGATCCTGACACTGTTAGAAATATTTTGATAAATTGTAAAATACCATGGTATGTAAAAGTTTGTTATTATGTTCGTACTAATCCTAAACAGGGACATCATGTCCATCCTAATGGACAACTTTGAAGAAATATCTTCCTCCATCACACGAAGAATGTGCAAGCTCCTGCACCTGGTCAATTCCTAAGAATTCCCGACCACTATCTTTTCCCAACAAGAAGACACCTCAACAAAGATAATGATGGAACTGCATCTATATCCAAATTATGGTATGAAACAAATACACGAGATATCTACTTTGCGGAAAGACAAGATTAGGAAGAATCTTCCAGCTCATCTGATGATGACAATGGTCCCAATGTCCTTTATAGTCCGTAATAGCTATAATGACAGGTTTGTTGTCATCTTTAATAAAGTTAGATATGACTTTGCTTTAGTCATGTCGAAAGCATGGTAGACCTCCCCACTATCTAAAGGCATCATGTTGAGTGGCATGTACTCAATTATCTTCTCCTATTTTTTCTTAGTGGGAATCTTCTTGTTTACCTAGGTTACCGGTTCCCGGTCTCTAGGTTGCCCGTTGATCCGATGAAAAACCTCTCGCATTCTTATATAAAGGCATGTTGAGACTCATTCACTACATCGGATATTTGGGAGCTATCTGTAGTAGAGTCTTAGTTCTTTATATTAGAGTTTTATGTTCCAAGTGTTCATAGTTGTGAAGTTATATACACAGTTGAGAGAATTTGTATGAGAGTTTAGTTGAAATTACTTGGTTGTGCAAATTAAAATTTGCACAACCAAGTAATTTCAACTAAACTCTCATACAAATTCTCTCAACTGTGTATATAACTTCACAACTATGAACACTTGGAACATAAAACTCTAATATAAAGAACTCCTAAAAACATGCTCTCAGCTTCCTCAGGAAGAATTTTTACCATGCTAATTGATCCTTTATTAGCATCCTTTTTATCTAGGAGGAATAGTGGACTGTGCTATACCAGAACAACTTTATGCTGGGAAGAAGTTCCTGAAAGTTCTGCAACATCGTTCCAGGATACCTTTTGAGACCAGTCCGGTTCTATTTCTTCAAGTTGCTTAGTATTTTCCAAGATTTGCTTTATTTGAGGAACTATGACAAGTATAGGGCTAACAGCTTCATGGACAAGATCTACCTTATGACCTATATCAATAGTAGACTCATTTAACTGATGCAGACTACTTTGGACAAGCTTATGGGTTGTTCCTAACTTAGAGGAAAAATCTTTTTTAATATCTAAAGTATGGTCAATAAGAGGCTGAACAATATCTACAACATTTCTGGTTACAACTTTGGGTATGTTAGGACATGTAGACACATATGTAGAAGTATTTTCAACATTTCTATCTACTTTTCTTACAAAAGTATTGACATCATCTATTTTAGTATTTAACAACTTTAAAGCAGCAAACACATCTCCTTTCTGATTTAATTCAATAGCTTTTAATGTTTTCTCCATCTCAGCTAAGATAGACTCTTGAGACTATAGTCTATCATGGACATTTTTGACAGCCTTATTAGTCCAGTTTAACATTTTAGAGGACTCAGACGGATATATATACCTGTCAACAGATCTTTGATACCAAAACACAGCGTTTTGGGATTCATCCGGCAACAAGACTTTTGTACTGTCAAGGGACGGAAATGAGGAGGAAACATGAGATGCTCTTGAGGCCATACTAATGGTTGGACCATTAGAGGGAACATATTTCTGCTTAATAAGTTGTTCATGGTCTTTACACCACAAATAATCAGTATTTGGGTCATGGACTAAACTATTATGACTACAAATATATGTATGTTCTTTTACAAATTTTCTCAAGGGTTCTCCCAACGCGAAGACAGACGAATCAGATCTGAGTGAGTTAGATCTGGGCAAATCAAACATAGAACTTTTAGATCTAAAAGACAAAGTAACATTAGATTTTGACTCATTAACTGCAGTGGCATTTTCCAACTTGGGCTGACTTTTATCAAGAAACTTTTTTGACAAGGTGCATTCCTTAGGAACTTTGATCTGGGACCATGAGATCAGCTCAGGTTCAATATTTTGACTTTCCAAACTGGCATTCTTTCCTCTTTGAGGGAATCATTCCCCTATGATGAGCTTTGAATTTAGGAATGACTTCATTCCCCTTATCATCTTTCACAAGATGCATATCAAGTGAACAAACATGCTTTCTTCTAGTTATGAAAGCATGAGGATTATCAGAACAAATATCCTTTTTAATCTTTGATATAATATCATCTATATTACTCTTACACAGAACTATTGACTTATGAATCCATTCATGGCTAGATTCTTTCCTAGACTCTGGTAGAGGGATGATAGTCTTGAATGAGTACTTTCTTGGGATTTGAACATCTGGATTTAACAAAGATATGAAATCTTTGTTAAGACTAAAAGTACTTCATTCCTGTAGTGCATCAACTCCTATCAGACAGTCATATGAGAGCATATCATGCTGATAGAACTGTAAGGTTCTCTCATATCCTTCTATTCTAATAGGGACATAGGCTGTAAACCTAGAGATGACTTCATTTTTATCAAAATTAATCTTGAGATATGTCTCAGTCCAACAGTCAGGAGATATTGCTCTGGACCTTAGCAAACTTATATCGGCTCCAATATCAATCATGGCATCAATAGAATATGGCTTGATATTGGGGATGCAGAATGTGATTGAAATAAAAGGATTTTGTGCTCCTTTTATGGTACATACCTCAGTGTTGATTTCTTCAACTGAGACTTATGCTTCTGCCTCTTGATGCAGAATCTGCTGGTAGGCTTCTTCAAAATCTTCTTCGCCTTCAGCTTCCTTCTTATATCTGTCTTCTTCCTCAATGAGACGCTTGTATTCATTGGTGGGCTTTTGCAATGACTTTCTGAAGAAACTCTATCATGTTTCTCCTCCATATTTTCATAGTTTCAGGATTAGGAATCATAATATCAGTACTAGGAATAGTAATAGGTACCTGAAACTCTTCTTCTTGATTTTCTTCAGGAAACAGAAATGGGAAACTTCTCCTTGGAAGAGAATATCTACCACCTCTTCCACGACCTCTTCCTCTGTAAGGAGTTTGTCTCTGTTAGACACATCCTTGAAATGGAGGCCTTGAAGGGACTTATATTCTTTCCTGAGAATACCACTTTCGTTTTTCTTCTTCTTCTTCTCTTCTTTCTCTGAACTCAGTTTCAGATCTTACTTGCTGAAAATATTTTCTTTCCAGTTCTCTTAACTTTTGTGACAGAAATATTTTCTTTACAGTGTCCCAGGGGGGACAGTCTTCAAACTCACTCTGTCGGAGTTCTAATTGCTTGTGAAGAATCTCTGAAGATACTTGCATCATAGGATGGGGAAAACCGGCAATCATATTTACAAAATGATGGCAAGGTATCATATCCTGAATCAGTATCTGAATGTTGAATAGCATTGACTTGGAATTCCTTTATTGGAAGAATTATATGATATATTTGAAGAATAATTATCAAAATCACTAACTAAACAATAATCTTTATATGTAATACCCTTAGCAACAAGAGTATTTATTTTAGCTTTTTCTTTATCTGTTTCTCTTTGTGGGGCACTCATTTGCATAGTGCTTCCCTTTGTAGATAAAGTATGAAGGAATAAACTTTTTCCTTTTACCCATATACTTCTTTTTTCGGAAGTATGAATTTTTCTGTATGGAACTTTTCCTTCATAAGAATCTTTATGTTTCTTTTTGAATTTGTTGTATTTTCTATATTTACCCTGACCCCTTCCCCTTTGAAAAAGATGAGCAATCATGACATACCTTCTTTTTGCGAGAAGAATGTGGGGATTGGCAACCAAAAGGGTCAACATCTATCATCTGACAGAATTTAGTACCTAAGGGTTTTTTGGGGCCTTAATAGGCATCTTTGCGATCCTGTTTTTCTTGACAAAGCCGAGCATTTGTTTCATCAATTATTTGATTGATGGCACCAAGACTGAACTCTTCAGGAGGCTTTCCATGCATAGCCTTTTTGTATTCTGTAGAAAAATAAGCAGGAAAAGATTCTATATATCTGACCCTCATTGTAGGATCATTGATGTTGCCAGAATTATAATACAACTTTTGCATATAGCATTGGTACTCTTTAACTCTACTCATATCACATAGTCAAGCTCTTAAGAATAAAGAAGTATTCTTAAGTTTATCACTATCTACAATACCAATAATACTCTTTGATTAGTGCGGCAGTTAGAGCAGAATATCCACCACTTAAAATATCTTCTTTACGTGGGTTAGCATCCCCACCATTCCTTAACTATTCCAACAAATCCATTAGCTATCATTTTCAGCAATCCGATGCGGATCCTTTCTATACAAAAGTAACTGGGAATTTGAACCAACCAAGCATTCCATGAATCATTTCTTTTATTTGAGCAGTAGAATGACAGTCAATTTTTATACCAGTTAGGCTGCAAGGTTTGGGTTTCTTGGCAGTGTTATGCAATGGTTCGGCGGGATGCTCTTGATGATTCTCCTAAAAACATGCTCTCAGCTTCCTCGGGAAGAATTTTTTACCATGCTAATTGATCCTTTATTAACATCTTTTTTATCTAAGAGGAATAGTGGATTGTGTTGTGCCAGAATAGCTTTATGCTGGGAAGATGTTCCTGAAAGTTCTGCAACATCGTTTCCAGGATACCTTTTGAGACCAGTCTGGTTCTATTCTTCGGGTTGCTTAGTATTTTTCCAGGATTTGCTCTATTTGAGGAACTATGACCGTTATAAGGCTAACAGCTTCATGGACAAGATCTACCTTATGACCTATATCAATAGTAGACTCATTTAACTGATGCAGACTACTTTGGACAAGCTTATGTGTTGTTCCTAACTTAGGAGGAAAAATCTTTCTTAATAAATGCAAGGGTGGGATATTTTGCAGGAGCAATCAATGATCTAAACAAGCGATGGCATCCAAAATTCACTCGGCATGAGGACAACTTTTGTAGGGATTTTTTTGGGAAAGCCTCCTTTTCACATACTATATCCTATTGGCTAATTAAGAGAATACAAATATGTTGTAAATACACACTAATTCACTTCTTACCTTTCGTCTAAAAGATGGATACGCAAAATCTATGAACCAAAATCTCTATCTCAAATACTCTGAGCATTATGGAAACCAAAAAAGTCTCAAGATGACACTAACATATGTTCCAATGTGAGAGAAATTCAAAACAAAAATGTGTTACCAGCAAAATCTACTCATATGCAAATTTGTTACATTGAGCGTGGGCAAAGGTTTGAAGAGCGTCTGCCAATTCACTAGAGCTTAAATAGTTGTGTATAGTCAAATATTTAAACAAGAGGTGCAAGTAGGTAGAGTATTCTTTCTTCGCATTTGTTTACACAACTTACAAGGATTACAAATGGGATTTTTGCATGCATAGAAATAGGCTAGAAGGTGCCTTTCAATACACCTTTCCATTCCTTGTCCACTTCCATTTTTGATCTTGCATTTAGATACAATCATGACCTAATTTTCACCAATTTTTTAAAATTAATTATTTTCCCTCTTCATGATTATGTCGAACAAAAATTTCTTCTCACATAATTGTGGTGTGAATGTTACAATTGATATTTGGAAGTTATTGATGACAAGAACAAATATTGGATTAGATAGAACCAACAATGAAGAATTTAACAATAGTAATCATGAGCTTGCCTCATATGATAATGTGCATCACCACAATGGAATAAAATTGCATTCATTGAAACGACTAGTTGCATATCGCATTGCAACCATGGTTGTGTCAATGCACCAACAAGAGGTCAAAATGATGAACTTGATGTGGAGCTATTAATTGTTAAGGATGCAAGGGTCATGTTAACCACCAATATTTGGCTAGAAGCAAGTCTTGTATATAGAGCTTCAGGTATATTCGAAATTTAATATACAAATCTAAGAGTGCCCCACTAGAACCACCAACATGTTATGATGAAATTTGACAATTACTCTGGAATACCATTTGAAGATGAACTCCACATACAATTTCAATTACACCGATATAAAGGGAATGCATACTACTGCCTTATAGTTTGTGTCAACATTGATGATACACACAATGTCTTACTCTTTCAAAAGCTAGAGTTGATACGAGACAACAAGAAAGAACAAATTTAATATATGTGGCTATTTCTCATGTTAAGTCCTTGTAAGAACTAGGAATACCACTACCATTTTCATATAAATGCTATGAAAAGATGAATTCAAAGAAAAAATAACTTTGCAAATGGAACACTAAGGAAGAAACATTTAAGTCCTTAAAAGATGAATAATGTCATATGCTTGTAACAAATTTATTATCATGAATATGAAACGATTCATTATTTGACATTTTTTTGTGATGTGCATGGCACATTTTGATGAATATACGGAAAAAAAAATGTATATTACACATTTGGTTTATTCTCAATCACTTCATTTATTGTCATTGTATACATTGCACATTTAAATTCAAAACAATAGCCTTCTAGAACCTGCTGGCGTATAAAGCATAAAGATGGTAAGAAAAACCCTATCATATATTGAAACACAAGCAAACACTAGGCAAATGCTGCTTTCAAAAATTTAGCTTATCCCAAATCACACAAAATGAATGGCCGACGACAAATTAAATGATCATTACCGGCATTTCCACATTATTATCAGTTTAATTTGCTTGTCCAGGATCTTTTAATTTAGAAGCATTTTTATTTGACTCTTTTTTTACTATGTTACTCATGATTTTACTAATGAAAAATATCTTAATATAACAGGCAGTTTGACGTGCATTTCCAAATTGATTTGCAATAAATGGATCCTCCATGCAACGGTAAAGGAATCTAATGAACTCCCACATACATATATGTCAGAGGAAGCTTAAATACATCATTTTGCAAACATGAAATGTTTGGAACTCACTCTCAGTTTGAAGGTTGTTTTTAGAGATTGCGAACTTCAAACACAACACTAACTAGTTGAATATATGTTTCGCATGAATCTCTGTAATACCATTGTTTTTTCTTAAAACATAGAATTTCCCTATTGCCGAATTGAAATTTTTTAAAAGCAGCATTACCCTGTCGAGTTTGTTAGGAGCATTACAAACCTTTATGTTATTAATTTTAGGCATACCAGCAAACAAGATAAGTTATTCAACATTTTAATGGAATTTGTAAGCTCGAATAATTTAGATTGGTCTAGTTTTGTCCAACAAATTTCTAGCACTCGTTGAAAAGAAATGATTCTTGTCATTCAAAGTAGGAACTCGAACAAAACCAAGGTGTGTCTTGGCCTAGGATGGTGTGCTCCCTAGTATCTTCTATTTCTTTGCAAAAATAAACTTTTTTCCTTGCAACGATGTATGGGGCTGATACATCAATTCCTGACAAGTTCAAGATCTAGTTTTATGACATATTTAAATACTTGTAGTGGCTGCTTTAATATTTTCCATCGCCACCAGGAAACTCCTTTATAGAGTGGGCCCCAATCCTGTACCTACGTCTTATGGTAACTTTATAAATATATAATATAGTCATACCCTTGTGCATTTGCTCCTGTAACCCGATTTGCAATAGCATTTCCATACAGTGCCCCCACGTTTCCAAGAAACAACAATATTTCCATATAACATCATAATAGACCGTTCATATTAAAAATTTACCTTTAAAACGAAAGAGATTCCCATTTTTATTTAAGCTCACTAAGCATCAGTTCTCTCATATTCTATTTCTACATTTACCAGGTCCAGAAATGCATGGTAAGAATTTGTTTATGGGCGCAGTTTATAAATAATAGAGGTGATGAATAACATCACATTTTAGCATAGATGATAACCTTCACTTCCAATATGAAAAGAGTTGAGAATTGAAGACAACAAATCAGTAAGGAGACCTGATTTGAGTTGTACTTTTAATACTAAAGAGTAGTGATAAATCAGACTGCCAAAGCACAACAGCAGATGAAAATAATCAGACTTCACATTCTTGTAATGCACCAGTCGGGAAAAACAAAATATTATGAGGCTACCAAAAGTTGGCCTTGATACAAATAATCAAGGAAAACAAACACCTTTTAATCCTTCTGCACTTTAATTAAAGATCCATTCTTGAAGATGTCCATCAGAGGAACTGTACAGGAGCTTATAAATCACTTTACTGCAACATCACTAAAATAAAAAAGTCTTCAATGTATATGTTTCCTCCCAGCATGCCAAACCAAAGGCTACTTCCGAAATTATTTAAGACCCGTCTTACCGGGAAGATTTACAGGGACAGCCAGCGCAACCACTTAAATGTCACAGATGCGTGATGATTTAGTTGGCTGAAGTGTAGCCTGCTTTCTTCATGAAAACTATTCAAGTAGCCGATACATTGTGATTTCCTGTTGCTTGAAGTATCTCCTATCTTCCTCATCTACCAGAACCAGGTTCAAGTAATATTTGACACTGAATTTGTTGTTGATGTTGCGGTAAGTTGGTGTCAGATCATAAGGGCTTAAGAATAATCTGATAGGAATTGATTCCCCTGAAAAAGAAAGAGAAAAAAATTTAGTTTATAGCTATGTCACAAGGTACACAAAATTTTATGAAAACTGTTTGAATTTTGCCAAACTTTATCCCTCTAGAACATTTACTCAAATTTTATCCATTAATTTAACCTGGGAAGTTTTTGACATGTTCTTGCACTATTTTATAAGTGTGTATATACATATACCAAGTGAATGCAGAGAACAGAAAGTTCTCTCTACCATGTTCCTCTGACATGTCTATGAATTTATTTTAGAAAATTTGAGTGATAAAAAAAATCTTTTGTTTGAACTTAAAGATTTATTTTTTCAAACTTAATCAATTGGCAAACTTGAGCCACATTTTGTACTTGTCGAATGTGAACTTAAACTCAAACCTTGTGACTTAGCTTTATAGACTTATGCCCTGCCCACACCATCTCAGTGCATCTAATCTTCTATGTGCAGTTAGCTGCACCTTAACATGCAAAATGCCAGAGATGTTTCATAGCATTGAATTTAAATTATATAGAAGGTAAAGATATTGTCTTGCATTGAATTCAGAATGTTCGTTTAATTCAGGAAAAAACAATAAAAAACACTGCTACAGGATAAATAATAATCCTTGCTGCCTATTTTAACTTTTGTCTTTGCTTTCTACAACATGGTAGTAGACTATGCTATTATGCACCAAAAAACCACTGACAGATGCTCCAGTAATAGACATGATATTTAAATTAATTGGTTGAGCTTAAATTTTATTCAATGACAGACACATAAACATAAAGGCACACTTCTTATTTGACATGTGGCCTTTGACACCAAAACACCATTCACCTCTTTGAAGCAGTACAAATGGGACACTAAAAGGGCCAGTACCCACTGGAGCACTGCAAAAGATGATGTCACACAGGCCTGCCTCCTATTGGAATATGCATGCATTGACGATACATGAGTACCCCAAATTTGTTTTTGTTTTCCAGCATTCTATCATTCTTTTGAGTTTTTTTTGTCATTTTATCGTGTTTGTTTTTGACAGTTCATACTGATGGACAGCAAACTCCAAGTTGCTGCAAAAGCTTGCATCCTTGGGAATTCAATGCAAATTAATGACTTTAGAGGGCACTTTGACTAGGCTAGATGAATTAGACAGATGCTCGAAAGTGTTTGGAGTTTGGACACTTACATGCATAAAATTGAGTTATTAACTGCTGGACACATCCAAGAACAAGTATGTTCATGGACAAAATTTCGTGGGAAATTCAAGACCACAATAGCAGGATGAGCAATTTTTACATAGGGGCTTGAGTAGAATTGAGATAATGTGGGCTACAACTCGGATCGCCCACGGAAGTACTGTCTTTCTGAGGGATCTGGTGGATAACTTCAATAAGAAAATGATACAAGCACACTCTCGTCTAGAGAATACGGAATCTATAGCTGTGAGACTATTGTCGTATAGATAACATGGACAAACAATTAAGTAATTAATAAGCTGTAATAAAAATGTTATCCACAAAAGGCCATCTGGGTGTTGGGCAGCCAAGGAGAATTAAGTTATCTCGAGAAACTTTGCTTATGATTTCTTTTCTGATTTACTACTAGATTGCCCATGATTTCTTTTCTAATTTACTACTGGATGGACCATGTTTAAAACATATATAGATAATGGAAGTTTAGTATATAGTGATAGTTGGAATACTCGCACTCGAGGATGAACTTAAAAAAATACTCAAATTTCATTAAAAAAACATAATTTTGTTTCTTTTCTAATTTACTACTGGATGGACCATGTTTAAAACATATATAGATAATGGAAGTTTAGCCGGAGTGAAGTAATCATTGTCTATGGATACATGCTACAAGCTTACAATTTCTTATGCTTTGTAAGGAACTCTAAAGAGCTAAAAGTCGATTCCACTTAAAACTGCATAGCATGCTTTGCAATTTCTTATGCTTTGTAAGGAACTCTAAAGAGCTAAAAGTCGATTCCACTTAAAACTGTGCATGCTTTGCATGTGTTGATTCATGTTAGGAAAAAGGAATTACACTTTTACCATTTACAAGGAAATATGGAAGAAGTGGTGGCTTTGGTTTGTCATGTGAAAACAAAAATGCATGCAAGAGAAACAAACAACATAGCAGCAGAGACTTACTAATAAGCTCACTGACTTATGAAAGAGGCAAGTATATTAAACATACCCAAATTTGTCAACCTACTTTGCAGCAATTATATTCTACATCACTTTGCGGCAATTAGATGGAGAGGGAAGCAGGACAACCACTTTGCCCAACTTTAGTTTCCTTGCCAGGACAACAGTTCCAAGCCCCATTGGTACTTTGTGTTTAAACACACATAAAAGGTAACATGTTCTTGATCCTCAGCATTGACGATGCGACAACGAGAAACTTATCCCGAGAATGAACTCTTCGGGGGAGGGATTCCCTCGTTCCTCTCTTGGATGATTTCAGCATATCTGCATTTGACAGGATCTTCATAGACAACCTTCTCAAGGACAGAAATCTTGAGCAGAAGCACTTTATTTGCAACAATTGACCCATTGCTAGTAGCCAGATGGAGAAAACGGTTTTGGTGCAGTGGGGCAAGGAGACCATTTCCTTTTACGTCTTAAGCCATACTTCGGATGGCGTTTTCCAAGATTTTGTTACTGTTTAAGATGGTGAGGGTCCTGAATAGCTGATCAAGCCAAGGCTGACATTGAAAGCCTCCCCTAGTTGAAGAACAGTTACTTTCGCTGGGGCACTCCTAGGGTAAGCCCAAATTCCAGTGAGTGGAAGGTCCGTATTAAAACCCCTGCATGCCATCCCGGTCATTGGTGGTTTTGAAGAATTGGAAGCCACAATAGCTCCTAGAGGTGTAAGTTGGTATCTGTGGAGAGGAAAAACAATTAGGAAGGGTGGCATTGAAGAAAAAAGAGGACGGTCACTTACAAAGGTCCTCCGAAGTTCTGACATGCTGGTGAGGGATAGAGTGACGAGTGCAGAGGAGCTTTAGAGAGAGAGTTACCAGTCACCGTTGAAGCAGCATTATGTAAGGCAGAATGATGAGAATGAACATATGGAGTATAGTTTGGATGATGGAATTTCACTTGCGGCTTTCTAATCGATGTGGATTATGCCCTGTGGCTAGCAGCAATATTCACATTTCTCATGAACCTTGCCTGAGGGTTGTTGCTGTAGGAATGCATGCTTCTCCTTCTTTTGGTTTTTCTATTGTTGACAGTGATATTACTGCAATCACTGGCCATACAAGGCCAATTGCTAAAAGGAGTATGACTAGTAGTATTTATAGCAAGTGCCTGTAATCTAGGACTTCTCCTTAGAGAACTGAATGCAATTTCATTGTACCACCTGAATCGATTGTCTTGAACCAAAAATTGTTGTACAAGACTATCAAATATAGACGTTGGGTATGGAGACTTTGAATTGCCAACAAATTGTAAAATAAAATTCTGACCCAAATTTGTGTTTAACTGCCAACTTTGTTTGCCCATATCCACCAACTTGGCTTGTCGCCATCCATGCATAATGGATGACTTATTGGGTTGCCAAGGTGAAATGCTTCATCTTCCCATAAGTCTTTTTCATTTCTTGTGTTGCTTGGTTATATATAGTAAGGTGCCCCGAAAGAGGGTACAGACTTGCAGCTTCACATCTCTTCTTCGAGATTGCTAGTGTCTTGTAAATTAATTAGTTTCAATAAAGCTTCGTTCACCATTTCCTTTGATTCGGTTCATTGATTTTATAATCGATGAAGTTTCCACAATTTAGTGTGTTGTCCACTGGATTTCCATTAAATCCAAATCAATGAGGAATAACCTAGAACCAAGAAATAATCAAGGTTGTGGAAAATGTCGAGAAACAAAGAACAGAACAAAAAAGAAACCAGCAACATTCTGAAGTGGTGTGATGGAACCATGCAAAATTAATGCCACAAGAATGCCTTCTCAAATGCCTTTACACATGTGAAAAGTCAAATTTGTCTTCTTATCAAATTACCCATTTGACTGTGCCGATGGTGTTATGACACAGTGAACAGACTTAAAGAGTAAGCTACTTCCTATATGGGAGGACTGATAATGATTGTGGGTGGATTGGTGATGAATGTTTCGTCCTCCCTAACTGTCTACTTGTCAAGAGGACCCTTACACAAAGTAGTGTCCATTACATATCCATGGTACTTGAGTAATCTACACTATCAAAGACTTGTTAAATATTGCATGCCTATTTCCTTCAGGATTCAAGGGGTGTGTAGTGTCACATAAAAAACAATAAAAGCATATCTAGTTCTACGAACTTTGTCCATAAGTTTAAACACAAAAATATAACAAGAAAAGGATGAAGAATTATCATTTTACTGACTCATTCCTGAAAGTTTACCAAACAAAATGATGAGAAATAAATAGTAAAAACTACACTAACTTATTATCAATCACATTAAACTTCTACATAACATGAAACATACCTCTTACAGGAGCACCATCCATGAGCTCAAATTTGGCTAGGGTCTCTGTTTCAACATAAGTATTAGGTCCTGATCCTGTGGACTCTCTACGTCTAATCTCAAGCTCCATGTTCTTGATCTTGATTCTGACAAGAAGAAAATATATCTTGCCGATGACAACATCTTTTAGGTGATACCTGGTAGAATCTCTAAATGGTTAGAATCAGTTTCATCACCTGCATTTGAATTGTAATAAACAAGTATGATGCAGTAAATAACTCACTTGCTTTTGTTGTACTCGAACTCAATATGTAGGCAATCCTCAATGCCAACCTCCATCTGAATAACAGCAAAACATATAAGAGAACTGTCCAAATTCATAATTATACTAGCTTGTTCAACAAATAAACGTAGGATAAAGGCCTGCATAGATCTTCCCAGCCATCAGTTTAATGTAAACTCTACTATTCAATTTATAAAATATGAGAAGCAACATAAGCAAACCTTGATGCTGTTGTTAACAGGTGGAAGTGGTGTATAGTTCCGCACCTATAACAAGAACATGTAGTCATATAGCATATGCCAGAGGCCCAAAATAAATGATTATGCATCAAAACAGGTTATGTACTTAAAAGCTATAAGAAAGTAGACAATTGTAAAACATTGAAAAAAAAAATGCACTAGCAGACAATTATAAACAGATCTTAAGCCAATTTTTCTTTACAGATTAAACTTCTGTGCCAGAAAAAGAATTCATTAGATCTCATTCATCATATAACTTTTACACGTGCTATTATAAAGTATCAGAAGGTGCATCGGACATTTATACAGAGAAGAAATATTTTTTATTTGACGCCTGCCATGATTTAATAACAATGTTGTAAGATAACAAGCACAATAATTTGCTTATGAGTGTGTTAAAAAATGGTCTAGCCCTATTTTGGGAAAGTGCCAGAGGACTGCATTATCTTATTGATGCATCATTGTTTATCAAGATTATGCTGTCCATAATTCATGGTTTTGCATATAGATCAGAGCAACGACAATCACAATCACAAAAAATACTGCCAAACAGTGTTTGGTTAAATTAATGCACAACCACCAGTCCCCGTGACTGCAAGTCTTCTGTACATTCATCTACGTTTAAGTAATCACTTAACCATCACCTGTGACAAAATAGGGGAACAGAGTTTAAATTGTTGATGTCTTGCTTCTGGGCTTGTTTAAAAACTCAAATACAGTGATTCTAGAAGAAGTAAAAATGTTTAGTATGCCCAGATACTTGCCTAACACTTATGAATCAAACAAAAAGGAGCGTGGTGTTCAAAATATAATCTCATCAACAAGATTAGGTCATGGAACATCATTTGCTCTACCATGAGTGTAATTTGAGAATAGGTCTCTCAATAAAAGTATGTTTTTGCATGCTTATCTCCATTCCACCACTTGAGGAGGAAGGCATTGGGCTCAAAGCAGGTCCCTTGATTGCCTGAGATAGAAATCTTATACGGTTGTCCTGCCTTTTCTGCTTGCAACAGATACTCAAGGTAATATCCTCCATTCTCAACAAATCTTCCAATAGAAAATGCTTCTCAGGGCTGCCTCCCTAATGTGTCTTGATCTTGGCCTCTGCGATTTTTCCTGCTGCAAATTCATTTGTTTCTGTGATCTTACAACCATCATGTCCATTAGGTTTTATTGTGATTGATGTCTTGTCTGCTTCTCCAAAGCTTGACAGTGTTGACACAGATAAGTGCATTCAAACACCAGAGTTTCCAAGGCACCTGCACATGCATTGGCATACCTTATTATATATGTCACTTTTAGTCTTTTAAAGCCCTATTTTTGATTGATGACTAGGTTTGATAAATTCCTACCTTCCATCATTTAACCTTTGATTTGCCTAATTTACGGCAATTGTTGAACCAAACTCCAATCCTTCCCCATAATCATAAATCAATTTTGAGAAAGCATCTGTATATTCATTGGCAGATTTTTCCATGCGAACAAAAATTTTAGCCCTTCAAATCCATCGTTTCCTTTGTTGGATAGGTTTAATAAATTTTCTACCTCGGCGATTTTACCATTGATTTTCCCTTTTTATCTATTTCAAAAAAATTCATGTTAAAACCGCTTGTATGATTAGACAGAGAATTCCTATTCACTTACTAGGTGTAGACCCTCTCACGAGGCATATGATTCAATGATGTTGTTAGTACTGTTGGCAAAGTTTGATGCATAAAGCTTCATGATCTGTACTGCAGGGTACAACAACTCCAATTCCTTCATCAAAACTGAGCTTGAAAGAAGCAGAAACATTGGAACGCGGCTTGTTCATGGAGGGACGGTGAATGTCGGTAAGGAGATCTACTTTGGAAAACACCATAGCATCATAAACTCAAAAAAGTTTGATACCACAAAGGAGTTCTTGCTTTTGTGTAATAGCATTTGTATTCTTAATCAGGGTCTGGATTTTGATCTAACCAGATAACCAACAGACAAAATAGGTTGTAATCTGGGAGGCTAATTAGAATTTGCACATATGAAGATAGGGACTTCATTTAATATTCAAGAATAGATGTTATCTAAGATGACAACTGCGAAAAAATCAAAAGCAAATGGAAGGCCACCCACCTAAAGCAATATGAAAAAGGCTTTCGGACGGAACTTAATTTTGGAAGGTAAGAGCTGCATGAATAAAATATAGAGCCTTCCCCTAAAGATTACATGAAGGCATGACAGAGACATTGGGTACATGTCACAATGAAAACAAAACAATTGCAGCTTTTTTCACATGAATATTGATGATATAATATAAGTAAATCATAAATATGATCTAATGAAGTAATATTATAAAGGTGGGAATAGATGTTCAACGTTTTTAATAGACCTACGATAAATTGCTGCAGACACAGATCAAGGAAAAAGTGTTCTACCGTGAATCACCCATAATAAAATGCTGCCAGCAGCTTTGGCAGTCCACGACACAAAGAGAGCATCTCCAGTGATGTCAGGTGTCATCATCATATCCAACTAAATGAGTACTATTCGGGTCACAAGTTGCTAAAGCTATGTCGATGGGGGCAACACTAGGGAAGTAACAGCCTTCTATGCACTCGATTTATATGTCAACTGAAAAATGGCTGCTATATCATTTATAGCATAAATAGAATATGCTCATAATTTCATGGCAAGAGTGGACTCAGCTTCATGTTAGTATGCATCTGTGATTGGAAAATACATAAGTCTCAATAGAAAAAAGTAAGCTTTAGCTTAACGCACCAGCTGCTCTTGTATGTGACAACTAAGTACTTCTCAAACCCACCATAAAACAGAGCTGGGGCAAACCATTAACCCAAATAAAACTTGACACAACAACTCTATTTGACTTTTAAATGCATACAAATGAATAAATTTTTCATTCAAGTAAAAAAAATAAAACTTTCTTGATAACTTTCCAATGATGCATATTCAAGAATATTTAAAGTCTAATAGCTCCAAGAATATTTACCCAGAAGTCCTGGCAATCTACAATGTTACTGACATAGTTACGACTGATTGTAACCTTCAAAATATATCTGCAACATAAAAGACCAGAATATGTTAATGATAATGAAAGATCACATGCTCAATGCATGAGCCATGGAATGCAAAAACATAAATGCAGAAAAATTGTTAACTCAAAAGTCCAAACAACATAGCAATGACATGATTAAATATTCAAGCTATCTTAAAAACTAATAGAACAAGTATTCACTTATGTCTGGGCAATTTTATGTGAGATAACTGTTATAAATAGCATAAAACAGAATAAAATAATTATATCAGTATTTGCCTACTTAATTCATATAACCCAGTTTGATGTTAGTCCAATGAGGCTTACAGGATTTGCTAAACTTCATTTGGTCATGAAAACAAGGGGCTCATGAAGCAATAAAAAATATGATAAAATACAACTAATTTCAATATAGTTGAGAGCAAAACTGTTGGATCAAAGCCATGCAATGTGTGAAACATTTTAGTGATGCTGTAAACATATTTACAATTTACTTACACTGGAAATTACGTACGAGAATACTAAAGATGAAGGATGCATTTTAGATGTTTCACTCTAACCACCATTCTCTATTTGACACAGGAATGGTATCAAAGACTGCATTATTTTGCAATATGACAGGTAAGTGATGTATTCACTTCATCTTCATAGAGAATGATAGCATCATGACACATGTGGGGCAACATCCATCAATTTTGTATTTTCACTTACTGCCCCAGTTCGGACTCTCTCCAAGTTGGTTTTATTACAGCCATTTAAGCAAAAGATTTAGAGTACAAGGCCTTCAGCTCCAAAATTACTTGTGCGCTATCTTATATCATGTCTCGACTCCCATGCTGCTTTTAGCCGGTGACGTGGTCCTCTCTCATTCCCCAGAAGGAAAACAGTGACAATTTGATGTTCAAATACAATTTTTCAAGTATGGGTAATTAGTCGTTAACCTTAGTGAAACTAAAAATGATCCTTGATACCTCCACAAGTGCTCTTTCCACGGTCCAATTCTCTTACAAAGGAGAACCTACAGAAATGGCACCAGCTTATAAATGCTTGGGGGTTCAATTAACTGTTTCATCTTTTAATCTTAAACACGCTTCTCCATCATAGCTTTGTAAGGGATATACCTCCATTTCTGTTTTGGAGGATCAGTACTTCAAATGCATTTCCAAGTCATACCTACAAAGATTTTAACACTGTCATTAAGCACACAACATGTATAGCGAGGACACAGACTGTCTTCTCCAATGTATGCTCTGCTACAAGTGAATGGTCCCTCAGCGCATTGTCCAATACAAGTTTTCTGCCAAACCTCTTCGTTTGGAGAGCATTTTCAGTCTCATTTTCCATCTTCGTAGACTCAGATCATGGGCAGTCTTGCCATTTGTTTTTCAGAGGCGGTTTCTTCCCTGACTCTCCATAGACAACGACAACGTTGATACTCAAAAACTAGTCTGCTTCGCCAATTTATTAGAATTTCAATTTCTTCCTCTAGTCCCCATGGACAAAAAATGGTGGTACTTCTCCATTTTATTGGCATTTCTATCATGTGTCTCCCCACCTACAGGTACCCATTAAATTCCCCTCGTTTCTTTCGAAAAGGGGGCCATAAATAATGTCATCAAGAAGGATATGTCGCAGCAACATACTCAGCTCACTTGGATTTCTTCCCAACAGCCACTCAACCCTAAGATGGCTTCGTATGTTGAATATTACCTTCTGATTGTTGATGGCATCATTACCTGTCCTAAACATATTTGACGCCATTGGATTCATGGCCTCAAGATACCACATGACCAGCTCAGCGTTTGCTTGTACAGTTTGCAAATTGAGAATGACAGGATCTGTCATGGTGTCACCCACGCAGTCTCCGTGAGATGAATATGGAAAAGCATTTTATATTTAGATGCCCTCTCTACTCCAAGATCAATAAGTATATTATTGCCTGTACAATAAATCGAGAGGATCGTTCAGTGCCTCTTTTCACTATCTTGATCAGAGGTGTTTGTCCTTTTAAATCTGAGGAGCAGTCACCTTCATGCATCATGCTTAGTAGGTCCCCGAATGACTACCAAATTAATTACCTTTTACACATCATTCAAACGCTACAGTGGGGCTGGGTTAAGCGTCGTTCAGATGATACAGTTACCTAAGTTGACGATAATAGATTGGGACCAGGTCTCCATCAGCAAGCAGTTACCAGAATACCTCCCCTCTTCTTGTACTCCTAGTGGTAGATTCCTTTCTCAGTGCAAAGGTTTTATTACTCATTACGCCCATTCTAGGAGATCTAATCGTATGCGTATAACTAGCTTTCTTTTGCTACTACATTGGCCATCAACATTAGGAGAGTAAATGGGAAAGGGTCTTCACACCCCTAGGATCACCCAACTAGGTCCACTTTGTCCAAAGTATTTTTTATGAACATATAAAATCTTGTATTGGCTCGTTTGTGGTGGTTGACAGGAATGTCAATCCTCGATCTGATACAAATTAACTAGCCTCCATCCCGTGTTCACGTTTTATTTAACAATATGCTCTTTTATAGCATTGAGTCTTGTTCTCTCTTGGTTGTATATAATGCTCTAAATACATGATAATATGTTTACTAACATACATTTTTAGGGTATTCCTATCTTAAGTCTACCTACCATAAGTTAGTTTGAATTTATTTTTTGTGCCCTTAGCTTGTAGTCTTTTAGGGTTGGATCCCTTTTTGGCTACCAAGAGTAATATTTATTGATTGTCATTTTGAATCCCAGTAATCTACTTTGGTCACCCGTTCACACTAATATATTTCTTTTTTTCTATGCATCTAGATGTATAGAGCTAGCCTTAACACTATAAAACATCAGTACCATCCACCTCCCTCTAGGAATTTCAAAGCAGTATAGTAATATGCAATTAGCATAATAAATTAATAATGTACGTCCATCCTAGGAGAATGGGCCCACTTAGTTATGTGGGCCCAATGGTTAGGATTATTTAACAAGCGTGCCTAACTACCATAGAGTTGGATATCAACGCATACAACATATATCAACAACCACACTTTCAAAACAACAATTTGCAAAGCAATTAGATAAGCATGGAATCAAAGAGCTAATTATGGAACAAAAATATCATTGAAAGCCAAAGTTTACACAAGGGTGGCAAAGATACTAAAGTACTTGGGAGTTAAATGAAGGATTATACAATGGCAAGCTAGTTAGAGTCTACCAATATATACATCAATTGTGAACAGATACTAAAGTACTTGGGAGTTAAATGAAGGATTATACAATGGCAAGCTAGTTAGAGTCTACCAATATATACATCAATTGTGAACAGATGAACTGTTCGGCATGACCTTAAGAACATCTTACCATTCGTTCCATCAAATAATTTGTATCATATACAAGTCATAGTAGCTCTATAGAGTTGGTCCAATCTAATAAGAGCAACTAACTGCTATATACTTTGTTTAAAACTCGGCGAGTTTTGCCAATAACTCGCAAGGCAAACTACAACCAAGTGATCAACTGTAACTCGCCGAGCCAAGTCGACAGGTAAAAGTTGGCGAGTTTTGCTGAGTAATTTTGTCATTACTCGACGAAACTCGCAATGTATTGCCTATTGAGTCGACCGTTGAAGTATGAAATGCCAAACTATAAAAAGTCATTTTAATCTCTAAAGCCAATGTTTTTCTACATTTTCCTTTGCAAATATAGTGAATACCATGAATGTGATTGATTTGCGCGCAGTTGAGCTAAGGTTTTCAACATTTAAAGGAATACATTTACGTATTCGATGAGAAAAACATTAAGTTTGAAATAGATATTCGGAACATATAGGTAGGAATGATCAATTGATAACATTACTTTCTATTTTTCTAAGTGTCTAGTTTCTAGTTTCTTTTCCTAGATTTTTCAACATTCGATATCCAATTGTTTAAATCTTCTACTTCTTTCTTTGATTAGCAGCTAGGGTTTCCATCTTAAAAAAATTCTAGCGGTTTTTATAAGGTTTCTACTGCCTACATTTGGAAGAGTGGCATTTGGTTCAGGCTCAACTACACTTAGCAATTGTGAATGGGCAAAGGGCAATTATGTGATATGCAATTATTGTGGGATGACGATGAGTGAAGGTTGCAATTGCCTAAAATACCACGTCTCTCTTGAGGCTCAAAGAGAGATGGTCGCATACCTTGCGAGTTACGCAGAGAAATAAGAGGCAAAAAAAGGAATGAGGGCAGCAAGAGATGATTACATAGTTACGAGGGGACACGTCCCCCCCAAAAAAGACAAGTTCGGGACGTCCCGGACGTTTTGGGGATGTCGGGACATGGGGGAAACAATTCCCCCACGTTTCCGAAGAGGCAAGGGGGAGGGGAAACATCCCGGGACGTTTAGAAATAACAGAGGACGTTTCGGGGACAGCTTGGGGACGGCTGAAAGTCCCCGAAACGTTTCGGGGACTTCTGGTTTGATTTTTTTTTTTAAATAATTTTTTTTTAAAAACTTATTTTTCTTTTTTTAAATTAATTTGTTTATTGTTTTTTCCCTTTATAAATGTTTACCCATTAAGCATAAACCCAACTGTATTGTATTACAAAGACATATACAAAAAAATTCAAGCATAAATGCACATGGACTGTAACAACATGCTATGAAAACTAGTAGCATACATATAAATATTAAAAGCTATATGAACATATAACATTAGTATAGCTATATGTATGCTGCGAGTTTTTAATATGGACATCTGAATGTGGATTGTATGCACATGGTGGACTGATATATAACTATGAATTGTTATTCATAAAAAATTTAAAATTTATCTATATATTTTTAATATTTATAATTTTATATATTATTTTAATAGTCGTCCCCCCGCCGTCCCGGAATTTTGGAAATTTTTTGCCGTCCCGAAAACTCTATCCCGCAATCCCGGAGTCTAAGGTAACTATGGATGATTAGGACATTGAGGCTTTTTCTATTGCCCCATCTCCACAGGATCAAGGATGGGGACGTGGCTCATCCACTAAAGGTAGTTCAAGTACTTCTTTGGTTCCTCAAAATAGTCCCAAGTTGCAACCTTCACTCAAAGGTACCACTTGGAACCGGGAAGGGCACTACGAAACCTAGATAGTGGTGAAAAACTTTTGGCACTACAACGACATTCCATTTACTATGGCGAAAATGGCATACTAGGAGAATTCAGTTGCTGCATTCACTGTTGCCCAGAAGGGGTTCAAGGCTCTATTCAAAAACTCAGGAAAACTTGTCAAGAACTCACGAGGCAAACCTAATACAAGAAATCATACAAAACTCACCAAGCCGAGTCGGGAGAGAAAACCCTACGAGTTTCACCGAGTAATTTGGTCTTGCAATTTTCTGATTTTGGTTTTGCAAATACAGTGAATGCATTGATTGGAACTAGGGTTTTCATTTAATCATTAATTGGAGCTAGTGGGTGATTGAATCAACAAGTTTAGAAACAAAGATTGGAGCCACAGTTTTCAACATTTGAGAATTATACAATCATTAGGCCTGTGTTGCATCATACAATCAACTTGTCATGTGAAGGTGATTGTTTGAAGCTAGAATTTTGAGTGTGTGAAGAATCTGCAGTGTATAACAGCAAGTAAACTTGTAACTTCGAAAAAAACAGCAAGTTTGAAACAGAAACCAAGATCAAATTAATAAAAAAATACACATGCAATTTCGACATTCCTTTCTCATGTCAATTAAAATTGTTTTTCATATTATTCAAGTTTATTTTATGAATTTATAAGTTTTTTGAAGTAGCAATAAAGTTCTCAAGTGATTGCCGAGAATGCCTCGAGTAATGAGTTAAAATTTGGGCAGCCAAGTAATGTCAACTCTTGCTTCAAGGCTCTTTCTCCTCATGATTTAAGTGGCCTGTTGTTGGAAGAAGTTGCCAAAGATACGCAAGGTATTGTAGGAAGAGGAAAATTTGTATGACAAAAGAAGGGTTGCACCATTTGGTCTAGACAAATGGGAAAAAAATGCACATTGATTATCTTTTAGTGGCTTCAAGTGAACAGTTGTTCTCCTAAGTCAATTGTGCATCCCACCATGTGAAAAGTACAAACGCTTTGTGTGATATGTTGGATGAGGTGGTGATGGGAGTCGATGTAGATAGAATGGGGTTCAAGTTGTGATGGACAATGCAGTAGCATATGCAACCATAGGGAGACTTATTGAAAAGAGGTATCCTACACTTTTTTGAACCCCTTGCACAGCCCATTGCATTGATCTTCTACTTGAGGACATAGGAAAGATGACATTGGGGAAGAATGTGGTTGAAGTAGCAATAAATATCACTAAGTTATTGACAATTACCTTTGGGTGTTAAGCTCAATGAGAGAGCACACCAATGAAAACAAGCTTGTGCGAGCAGAAGTCACTTGATTTACTACAAGCTTCATCACATTGCAATGGATTGCTTACGCAGATGTTTGTGAGCACACGATGGTTGGAGCCTTCATATGCTAGGAAGTTCGAAGGGGAAAGGGTCGTAAAGACTATTTTTGATGATGTGTGTTTGCAAAACATGTCAAGAAAATCATTCAAGGTAACCATAACTAAGTTCTTATTTATTATTTATTTGTTATAGTTGTATTAGTTTAAAATTAAAAAAAATCTTTTAATTTTAAATATAAAATTGTGCATTCTTTTGTTTTAGTTGTTAGAGCCTTCGGTTAGAAGTTCTACGATTGGTGGAAGGGGAGAAGAAACCAATGGGTTATTTGTAATGAGAGCACAAACATGGCCAAGGAGGCCATACCAAAATATTATGACCAAATTCAAAGAAAATATGAACCCGTTTGGCGAATAATTGATAAGAGATGGAACAAACAATTTCATCAACATAAACATGTAACGACCTACTACCTGAACCCAAAGTTTTTCTATTCCCAATCATTTAAGGCCAATGAGAAGGTTATGAATAGCCTTCGATTTTTGACAAGCTGCAAATTTACAAGACTACCAAGGGGAGGCTCTTTTCTTAGGCTCTATACGTGAAAAGAATAAACATTTCTCAGTCAGGTAAAAACAAACAGAGTCATTTCTTTTCAGCCTCGTTACGCATAGAACTAGATACTAGAATCATTTCATTTATCCAAGCCTAAATGACTTACAAACTTATAAACATCTTATTTAGAAATTTGTGGCGGGAAGATTATGGTGTAAAACACCAAATCTTTAGAAGCTAGTCATTCGCATTTTGTGCCAGCCATGTACATTTTTGGCTATGAATGAAATTGGAGCATGTTTGAAGTTGTTCACACAAAGACACACAACAAACTAACACAATGCCTCAATGGCCTTGTTTTTGTGCGATACAATTTTTGTTGTCGCATGAGACAAGTGGAGGGGGCAAAGAGTCATAAGGCAATTGACTTGGATGATATCGATCCATATGCCGAATGGATTGTTGATGATGCAGAGCCCATCTTTATCAAGGAGGGCATCGTAGAGTTGGAGAGGGAGGCAGAGAAAGCAATGGCATCAAAGATGATAGAGGTAGCAAGAGCTAGAGGGGTTGGTAAGTTGCAAATATCTATTGTAGATGATATTATTGCAGAGGATGAATTTTAACCTTCCGATTCCAAAGGGCAGCAAACTTTATAATAGGCATTGTAGATGGTTGTATATTTTATATTTGATATTAGTATATTTTGGTGTCTTGAGGACTCTGTCACTATAGTCTATGGTTGTAATTTGTACATTCTACTCTTTTTTGGTCAAAAATTAATAGAAAATATACTTGTGCATACACTACATCCTTTACATTCATTTCTCATATCAACAATGTTTTGCATGTTATTCAAGTTTATTTTATGAATTTATATGTTTTTAAAGTAACGATAAAGTGTCGAGTAATGCCGAGTAATTATCGAGAAACTCCTAAGTCTCAAGTAACGAGTCAAAATTTGGGTTGTCAAATAACGTCCGGGTACAAATTTTTGAACTATGGTTATATATGTGAGACATCAAGTCAACATGTGTTTTCTGATATTTGCTGGAGACCATCCATCTTCAACGATCTTCATTTGGGGAGATTTGGAATCCAAGCTTCCATCCATCATCATAAGCTCTTTGTTGCCGCATTCACCAAACTGAAAGCATTAAATTCGAAATTCGTCGAATCTCAAATCAGGGCAAAAACATTCGTTGAAATTCACCAATACATTCGTACTTAACAAACAGCTAATTTAATCAGCACATATAATAAAAAATCATTCCAAAATCTAGTAAAATCAGTGCCAAAATCGTTTTTGAGGTCACACACAGATCTGCAACGTTTGTGAAGCAATCTATGTAACGATTTCCTTTCAGTGTACTTGCTGGCATTGACCATTTCAGCTTGAAAGGCCTGCTGCCATATCATTGCTGGTTTGGGGCTCAATGAATAAGAACAAAGGCGTCGGAGTTGGTCGCAGGCCAGTTTCCCGTGAAGGGTTTTGACATGTCTTACCTTAAAAATATGTGTGTTGCATCGTGAGTGTATAGTTGCAATTGTATAAATATTATACTATTTAGGTTTACTTTACGATTATTTAGGTTTTAGATTTTTAAAATTGTAACATTAAAAATTATTAGTATTAAATAAACCTTAAATATGAATATTTTGGAATTATGCTTTTTGTATTTATAATTTTTAGGTGTTTAATTTTTTTTATCATTTTAAAATTGTTTATATTTGGTAAATGTTTATACAAAAAATTATACGTAAATATGAATATTTTCTAGGATAGTAACCCATATTTTATTAACTATATACAATTTTAATTATATAGGTTTAAATATTAAATTATGAAAGTATATTTTTAATTATTTTTTTATTATATTTAATTTAAACAATATATTCCTTTTAGTCAAATTTTATTGCTGATTTTTTCAGCAACGAATTTAATCATCGGCGAATTCGAATGCGGTAACTTAGATCATAAGTAAAGGTGATCCATAACAATAGAATTATTGTTATATTCTATTTGTGCACATATATGTCAGACATCAAGTCAACATGTGTTTTCTGGTGTTCCTTGGAGACCATCCATCTTAAATAGTATTCGTTTGGGTAGATTTGGAAGCCAAACTTCCATCATCATAAGCAGATCTGCTCCATTACATTATAATTATTATTATATTCTATTTGTGTGCATATCAATTGCTTATGATTTTGGTTCATTGATTATATTTTTCCTGCAAAAGTAACTCTATACAAGCACCAAGTTAAACATCCGTTGCGACAACTAATTTGACACAATATTGCATATTAGAGTCATGTCTTACACGGGATATGTGAAAACTGGCACCACTCAGAAATATTTTCTCATTTTTTGACCCGCCTATAGGACTTTTTTTTTAATTTTAATCCTCCTACTATCATCTACACCCCTCATCCTCAACACCAAAATTGCCTTTTGAATTTTTATAACCTGGTTTTCCTCCTGCCCAGTCTCTTAGCCCTAAGCTTGCCCTCTATGCCAAACATTTTGTACATATTTTTGGAGAATTTATTATCTTCCAACACCTTTTGTGGAAATGCCACACTCATTCAGAAACTCCCTAGGTCAGATGAGAGTGCAGTCACATCAGTTTCCACAAGGATCCAAATGGTCATATCACACAAGACAAAGAGGACCTACAGGACACACCGTCTTCAAAATATATAAAATGAAGATATTTTCATTTTCAAATGTTCAATCTACTAGACTTTCACAGAAACCCCTATATTCTATTTCAGTATTCCGACCAGTGTGACCTGCAGGACACACTCTTCAAAATTTATAAAATGAAAATATTTTCATTTTCAAATGTTCAGTCTACAAATATGTAAAATGAAGATTATTTCATTTTTCAAATGTTCAGTCTACTGTGTGATCTATATCAGAGACTTTCATGGAAACCCCTCTACTCTATTTCAGTATTTCGATCGATGCTTCCTAGCTCTTTTCTCCATTATTTGGCAACATTCAGGCATCAATTTTTGTGAGGATCTTTTAGACCTACTACGTTGATCAACTCTATCGATGGATCACACTAAGTGGAGGTAACAAGGGCCAACATTGATATTGATCATGGATGATTAATCAACCAGTGTCCTTCCCTTTCTCCTCAAGGACCAACCCATAACCCCAGATCATGTGAGCAATAATAATAACCATGTCTAGTCATGTATAGTCTCAATCCCACAAACAGATGGCTACTGAGAGTTTTATGATTTGTTTTGTCTTCAATATTGTCATCCTAATTCAAATTCTGCCACTTGAACCACTTGGAAATCAAATACTTGGTTCACCTTGTCTTCCACAATTGATTTAGAAGTCACGACCACATAATCCCCACTAACTTGTACAACAGTTCTTGCCTGCAGAATGGTCAAAATTAATTGTTGGCACCTCCCTTGCTTAGTTTCTCAGCCCAATAAGTTTCTTCTCGTAGCACATGATCTCTCTCTTTAAATGCCAAGCAACTATCTGCCACTGAAAATGGCTACTGCCAAAGTCATGTTTAGTAAAATGAATAACCTATTCACTAGTCCAAAATGATGACTCTAAACTAGATTATTTCTTCCACTAGGGTATTCGATGAATTTCCTAAACTTGATGAAGCCAAGTAATTACACATTAGTCCTCAAATCAATAGAGAGCTTGCTTCATCCTTGCGTGATTGTCAAGATGTCCTTTTCCAGCCTTGAAACTTTGGTTGCCTCAAGCAACGTTGTTCAAGTGATGATGTGAAAGTGTAGCTGCATAGATGCACTACTTTCACCACTACGTTCACCACAAAATCAACATTGAACTTATGATGACCAGTTGAGACTTCCAAACCCCCATCAAAATGCCCCGTTGTTCTACCTGACTCTACTTTTCTATCCTTAAAGAATCAAGGTTTCCAAACACGTGGCCATACACCACTGCTTTTGCAATTCCTAATTTATCACACAAATGGTGATTTAGGAGGCTATATCATCTCTAGACTACTAGTGGTGAGGCCGCTTGTATCTTTCATCAGCAGGTTGCCCCCACATACAACACTCATCACTGGCTCGCTAGCATTTAAACATTGAGCTACACATGTTGCTCAGGATCATATATATACTCTTGACACTTGCTTCCTTGTCAACTTTATAGTTGGCTCTACCAAGCATGGTGCCATGCCTACAACACAAGCAATTAGTGTCATTCAACTCACTATCACTTATGACTAACATTTTTGTCATCAACATGCCCATAGAGACTGAAAGCACTTCAAATAAAACTTATGAAATCCTCAAATGTACTCCAAATAAAGATCCCAATAACAGTGCTGGTGTGATATTGCTTCACGAGATGTAAACATCCAATATGCACAAATAGGTACAATTTAGACTACCAAGACCAAATCTATAAATTGCAGATTTTAAAACCTGATACAATAGATCATATTGTTATTCAGGGTTTAAAAACCAAACTGAGACATCATAAGAAAGAATGAAAGGAAAGAGATCATTAAAATGGCCACAAATGACCGAAGTAAATAAATGGGACTCAGAAGTACTTTCAGTTTCAACATAGATGAACTAGGGAAAAGGGCTCTAGATTATGCAAACATCTTAACACTAAGACAGTGGTTGAAAAGATATCATGATCTGTTTATAACTACAGATTACTAAAATTCAATTCTATTTTCCTTACAAGTTTTCAGCTATGGGTATTCAACCATTAACATCCTATTGTTCTTTTCCTTTTACTCCCCAAGGAAGACTGAATCTCCTCTCTTCAAATCATATCAATGAGAATTAAATAGCTTAGCCATACCTGAGCCTCACATTTATACCATTGTATGATTCATAGGGCATCTCAACTGTAGAGAATTCAAACGGATACGTCTTACGATCATGTATCTCACCAGGTACATCAAGCTCCCGAACTGCAAAACAAATAGATATCAGCTTTGAAGACACGATTGATAAGCCAATGAAAAAGAAGACAAAGTGATAAGATTAGCACAAAAGAAATGAAACAGTTCCATAAAGCTTAAGAATTAATAGTTGTGTTGCATTCGGGTTTTTCTATCTGAGGTCTTATGAAGTCTAAAATTGTATCAATATCTCACTAGATGAAGAGGGATTGAGCATATGTGGCTAGGTAAGACCCGCGGGCCCGACAGACTACTTGCCCTTTGAGTTTTGAAGAGGGGACAGGGAGAGTAAGAGGGAGCTACCCATCCATCACCATTCACCATCAAGTAGAGAGTGTTGTTGATGAAGGAGGGAACCAGGCTCGGTGGTTTATCCCAAAAGGTTTGATATTCCCTTTCTGGTGGCTAAGATCCTTGGCAAGAATAATAGAGAAAGATGGCAGAAAATTGGAAGACTGCAAAAAGAGCAAGAATAATAATATTACCAGTAAGCATTTTCAAGTGATTTTGGCAGGACTGGAAGATAAATAATGGGTTCTAAAGAAAGCCCTTGACAAGGATTGAAATATTTTACAATTTTGTAATCTTACAAAGTAAACTCCTTTCGCTGCATGGTAAGCCTCATGTTACCCTTAGAGTTTCTGGCTGACCAGTCTTCAGGAAGATTGGCGATACTCTTGATTCATATTATACCAAGCATATAATTAATCTCAGTCACACAGTATCATGGTGTGATCCTAATCTGAGGAAACTGATGCCTTATTATGAAAACTACAGCTACTGGGGTATACCTGGGAACAACAGTTAGATCAGGAGAACATTCTATTTCTCTTAGATTGCAAGACTTTACACAAGCATTTAGCCTGATCTTGGTAGAAGAATTAGAAACCCCAGTCAACTGTGCCAAGGCTTATGCAGGGGAAGGAAAAGACAAGAATGACAATCAAAGGCTGCTTTTGTTCCTGATGAGAAGCGAGAATTAAAAACAGTAATTGAAGCAGCCTCCGTTCAGTTTGATGAACTAGAAATATACCTGTAAAAGCTTCGTATTTTCTGACCTAATGACTGCCGTTTCTTTTTATATATTATTTTGATATAATGTTAGATTTTTCCTGAGTAAAATAAATGTCAAAATCATGAACCAAAGGTGTAGTCCAACTCCACATAAAGAAGTACTCCCCTTTTAGGATGTCCAGAAAAATCAAATATGCACAATACACATAGCATATTAATTCACTTCAATATGCATTTATACGGCCGATTTAGAAAGTTTATACTATGGCATATTAATTATTAAATATTTCTTAATTTCTATTGAAAAGTGTACTACAACACCGTAACTTACCTAGGGAGGTAAAATCGTAAAAATTGCCCCTGTCAAAATACAACTCTGCATAAACAAAATATAAAAGTATTATTAGCAGTAATATAAGACAAAACAAAAAAGAAAAGCATACTAGAAAAATCCCAGAACAAAAGCATGCTTGCATCTCTTGCTACCAACAAAGAAACTGACTTCTATGAGCAACACTGCATACAACTCCTATCCTCTTACAGTACTTGACGAAACAAGATAAGTCACATATTTTGCAACACACAAAATTTACAATAGGACAGAGAAAGAGAGCTGACAAAAGTTCGAGACAAGCCTAAGTCACAAATTTCGTATTCGAGTTTGAGTTCGGTGAAGATAAAATTCAGATTAAGTTCGGCAATGAGAAAAAAAATTTTAAAAAAATCACAATTATATTTGACTACTAAAATATTAATTTAAATTTAAAAATTGATATATTTTACAAATTAAAATATTTGATGTTTTATAGATTTTAAATTTAACATATTAAGTTTTAAATTTAGTATTTTATATTTCATATTATTTAATTTTTAAATATAAATATATAAATGCTAAATCTAAGATTTTTAAAATATTAAAAATTTAAAACATTAATAGTTAAAAACATAAACAGTAAAAATACTATGTTGCCAGGAAACGGAAACGGATACGAAATGCAGAAACGACAATTTTCAAAAATCTTGGATACGAAACGTTACCAGAATATATATATATATATGCATAGTACTCATTTTATAATTGTAGACCATAAGAGATAATTGATAAAGCACTCAGAATAATTTGCATTCATTGAAATTTGAACTTCTAAAGAGTCGTGGCTCATCATTCAACATGGTTACTATAGACATCTAAAATGTCGACATGCTTAATTACCATTAATCTGTCCCAAAACATCATCTAAATCCATATAATAATTAATCGCAAGATTAATTATTATTAATTTCAGCATTAATCCCTTTATTCTAATATTTCATCATTTATCTAAATATTCCATTTTATCATTTATTCCATTAAAAATTCCTTTTATAACATTTATCTCATTTCATCCTTAATCTCATTTATTCCATTATAATATCATATTATCATTATAATCCTTAATTAACATTTATAGGAATTTAATATTCATATACCTCACCTACCCTAGTCTACACCTACACCTAATTTATAGGATAATCAATCAAAGGTAGTTGATTAGTTGTGTTAGATTTTGTATTGGTTTGGTTTCAAAATCATATCATTTTGTGCATGCTAACATAATTTTCATCTACAGTTACAATTTCAATGATTCACATATACATGATAATAATCTAGATTCTAGAATATATCATCCAGATTTTCTTCATAATCATCTCCATGAACACCACTGGCAGCTCCACTCCCACTACCTCCACTTTCCATCCCTTGTGCAATGGATCCAAGATGTCATTGTATAGCTTTTAGGAAGTGTCTTTAGCAAGTCTAGGTAGGTAGATTAGGTTTAGGTTCATTAAATGCAGTTATTTTTAATTTTTTTTAAAGTTTTGATGTTTTAAAATTAAAAAAAAAAGTTGGAAACGTGGCAGACGTTTCTGGAAACGTCTGCCACGTTTCCCCACCGTTTCCCCCCACGCTTCCATTTCCAAAACGTTTCTGGGGTGAATCACCACCCTCCTAGGCATTTCCTAGCATCGCAATAAAAATACATAACAATATGAAATAAACTTTTAAATTTTCGATAAAACAAAATATTTACAGAAATTAATAAAAAGTAACTAAATCTAAAGGAATAAAATTCTAAAACCTAAAACTAACTCCCAACTACCTACAGGCTCAGCTGCAAGGTTGGAAAATGGCAGCGGTGGCGACGGCTCCTCTCACACTGGTTCAGCCTCCCGCCGAGAGTTGTCACTCGGTCCTCGCCGTTCAATATTCCCTGCTGCCAAATATTCCCGATTATTTGCGCATTTCATTGCTCACTGCACAAGTTCGGCAATTTTGAATTTTGTACCCTAAAAATCGCCGAACCTTGTGACTTAGAGACAAGCTATGAGAGATCTCATTCAATTTTCCTTCAAAGGAAGTCTAACAAAACTTATCTTGATATAAAATATACGCAAATAACATTATACTCTTTTAAGTTAATCTAAGAACTAAAAAAATGTGGGTCTTTTCAAGAATCCTTCTGTTGAACAATACAGAACCTAACCTACTTATTTCAGACCTGTTTTTCCATTTTCAAAACGGAGCCATAAGTGAGATGCTACATGTCACCATTTTTAAAAATGTTTTCCCCAGATATCATGGATCAGTTGTGAAAAGGCAGTTTGTCAAAAGAAAAATAAAGTACAGCTCGCAACAGTTTCAAGGAGGCTGATAGGTCATTGGACCCACAATGGGTCACTGATGATGTTTAAGATAAAACATGTCCAAAATGAGATTTGAACCAAAAAAGGCATTGCAAGAACATAACATGAGAGTAATGTCGGTCATTAATTACATATTTCAAACTGCTACTAAGGCTGCACATTCCTGCACACAATTTGCCCCATTTTCTTCTGGTGTGAAGGGTATTGGATCATGCACAATGCTTGACCTTGGATGGTGCCGGTGTTGGAGATGTGCAAAGTTGCAAACACTTTCCACTCATGTTCAGCGGCAGGCAGGAAGCTTTTTGGTCTCATTGTTGTAATTTGTAAACAGATGTAATCTAACTTTTGACCCACTCTCGTTGAATCAAGTTTTAATTGGTTCCTGTTACTTTTAATATGAACAATGCATCAAAATAATTTATAGTTTCTTATTTTCTGTATTTGGCATTTGACATTATTTCTTGTGTTTGAATGTTAACGTCACAAAAATTGTCATGTGTGTGGCATTTCCAGGGAATGTTCTTCAGAAATTGTTGTCATTTACCCATTCCCAGCTACTTATTACTTTGTAGTACAAAGCCATTACAATAGAACATGGAGAAACGAAAACGGGAAGAAGTTCACTAAAATCTCTCAGTTTGCAAAAAAAAATCTTGGAAAGAAGATATGGCCACTCAGAGTAATTTTCCTAAAACCCGTCTTAATGTAATATATACAAATAATACAAGCTTCTTATTTGGTGCAGAGAACTAGAAACAGAACAGAATCCTCGGATATGAGTTATATTGAGAAAGGACTCCAGAGAACCATACCTATTTGGCCCAATAGTTCGATCTTTACACCATTATGTTCAACTTTCTTCCCCGCCACGGGTTCTATACAAACCTGTACAGGCTCATGGTAAAGTTTATCAGATTACAGGTTCTAGAGGCATACTTTGTTCAGTTTATCCGAAATTATAAATAAAACTCATAATACTCTAGTTCGTGCAACAACTTGGACTTAACTTGCAACAAAAATTTAATCAGCCAGTACCTTGTAAAATCCCAAAATTTCAGAAAAGTTAATACCCATCTAGTGGAAAAAAGTATTGGCTTACCTCTCCAACAACATTTTCTTGGCTTTGAAAGAGAGGCACCAAAGCTGTTTGCCCATTCTCCTTCTTTACAGTAGCCTGTAAGAGACCCACGCTATAAGATACTTACAATATAACTTGTCCCATCAGACCCTAGAAAATCAGAAGTACCTTTTTTAAGAAAAAGACACAAAAAAGGGATATGATTGCCAATGAAAGTCCAATAGAGAAAGAAAATTTAATTGCCAGACAGCTAAAACATGCACAACGGGGCATTACGCATACAGGCTCTCACCTATAAATAACAAATATGGTGATACAAGGACTAGCATTAACTGGGAGATTATATTCTTAGACAAAACTCAATTCTAAATGTAACACTGGCAATTGATGTATTCACAAACAAAAACATAGTGAGCTATATGTGTCTTTGTGTAAGAATCCATTAAGAAGTTATCCAATATCCTCTCTTTCTTTCATTGCTCCTAGCTGGAATTCAGCATATCCAGAGCAAGGCCCCAGCTATAATAATGGATAAATTTAGAAAAAGACATGCCCAATGTCAGATATCTTAACCAGAAAATATTAAAATACACATTGTAGTTATGAAAAAACAAGTCCCACCTGTAACACCATAATGTGATCTAAAAAATAAAGGCACTGATAATCATAAAATAAACGCACTGATAATGATGAAAAAAACCTAAGATGGGAGAAAAAAAAAATTTCTTCTTCCAGCGCCATATAATGTGATCTACACGGTACCTGCAAACCTGTAAAAGAACATTGTTTCAATATCCTCAACAAAGAAATTACCCTGATGGTGATAATTTGAAGGCTACTAGAAGAATGCCTTGTATCTGCATCGATAATTGTCCATCCAATACTCTAGCATAGATGATGACCTAAAATGTTTTCGTGATGACACTCTAAACCAAATTTCTTTCTAGACCTGGTAGATTCGCAAAAGCATTTCCAAGAACCTAAGAAGGTCAACGCAAGCAACAATGCATTGAAATCTCAGACTCAAAAGGTGATATATTTCATCATCCTACTTTCCACCTACCCGAAAGATGGTTCATGGCCATGCTACAAAATATATTCCTTTTGAAGGAAGAGGAACCCATATCACATATGATATTAACATGGAGTAATATAGCAAGAAAGATATCATCCGAATTGTGGCATAATTACAAACTTATAGAGACAAAATAGAACACATAATACAAGGGAAGAAGAAACACCTTTTTAGCTTGCTAGACCTGATAGATCAGCAAAAGCGTTTCGAAGAATCTAAGAGGGTCAACTCAAGCAACAATGCATAGAAATGTCAGGGTCAAAAGGTGATGTATTTTATCATCCTACTGTACAGCTACCCAAAACATGTGGTTGAAGTAACAAAATATAATTCTTCTGGAGGAAGAGGAACCCATATCACATATGAGATTAACATGGAGTACTATCGAAAGAAAGATGTGTGGAATGATTATAAACTTATAAAGACAAAATCAAGCATATAATAGAACAGAAGGAAAAAGTTGAAACACGTCCCAGACATACAGTGTAACATAAAAAATTAAAATGAATGATATTCAGTATTTCCAAGTTCCAACTAATGATGTTCTGGCCCACCATATACCAGAAAACGATAGAAAAGTTCAAGGTGATAACATTAAGTAGTGGAATGATTCAGTAACCAAAACACGACAGGTCTGCAATGAATGGAGTCCAACACCAAACAATATCCTGCAGGGAACCATCCCTTGACATTCATCACCATAAGGCATTTAACGTGGCACACAAATTTTGAGCTTCTTGTTCATCTATATTTGTACATGTACTCAGTGAGTCATTTGTGTTTATATTCTAACTCAAATCATCATTAGAGGAGTACATTCAATATTATTCTCTAATCTTCTTTTCATCATTCATTGTGTTGCTAATTTGATTGTTGATCAGGGCCTCCAAGTTAGTACAAATAAAGGAAGAGAGATACATGACAATCTATTATATTATATTAGATAATCAGATATGTACAGAATGATGTTACCGCATTACATATGGCTTCTTTATATAGATGCTAAAGAGATAAAAGTGTGTCGGGTCACACCCTTTCAGCATTAGTTAGAATGGTCAGTTAGATAATAAATAGGTTCGCTACAATCACTAATTTGGAACATCTACATCAACCAGCTTTATTTAAAGTAACTATAAATCAAATAGATTCAATAAAAATAATATGCATTGTTAGCATTTCTTTTACTTTCAAAATTTGACCCCAGATCCACTACCATTCCTTATGGATCTGCTAGCTAAGAGTCAACCACGATCCCTTATTTCAGTAATGGCAACCATCTCTCGACTGCTAGCAGGAATTATAGTCATCATTGACACCATCTCTTACAAGACAGCTAAGCTAGGTTCATAATGTCTGCCATCCTTGTGGACTGCCAGACCTTAGAAACTTTCAGGACACGACAACTATTTTTATTGGCAGCCAACCTCAAAAGCACAAAAAGTCAACTTCAAAAATTATAATAAAATCCAGTTGTTACGATGTCAATGGGGTCCACATATCCTATAGATCAGCTGCAGATTGTTATTTGTACTTTCAATCATCAATGGAATATTGGTCAACAACAAACAGTCAATAGCTAATGCAAGTAGCAGAGAAGTCAACTTGCGAATTTCTCCTTCTAAAATTTGCAGATTTCTCGTTTAAAACCTTGATGGTTACAGATTTTATGAAAGTGTCTATGTCAACCAATTCCTTTCAACAGCAAAGGAATTTGAAATCTGGAAAGGGATGCAAATGGCACGAGCCTACAACAATCTTGGAGGCCAATACAATCACCACCAACTCACTGGCTTGTCTTTAACCTAGCTGAAGCCCTATTGCCATCAAGTTCAGTCCTGAGCCACTCAACTCTGACCTTTGAAGCTCCCTTTGGGCCACATTTTTCTCAAAGCCTTCAAGAATCCCTTCTTCACCTCCTCATCATTCAAGGGGACAACTCTACCAGGCCTCTCCACATACCGTTTCATATTGAATGTATATGCAGTCATGTGTAAGGGGGTTTCCAGCTTCTCCCACCTCTGTTGAATGATGGTTTGAACATGCTAATGGTAGAACTCTAGGATGGGGTCCCTCGCCCGAATAGCGGCCTTCATCTGGCCAAGCATGTTCTCAATGCTAAAATCCCCATATGTGATGATGGTAAAATCTGAAGATGTAATCAATGCAATGTATCTCATATCTACCCAAAAATGTGTCTAGCCACAACCTCATTCCAACTCTTCCCATGTTGTCTTAGGCGCCCTCACTGACTCCACTCTTGTGTCATGATCATAAGTTGCAGGGTCTCCTACAAATCGTGCATGATATCCAACAAAAACATAACAAGATGCAAAGAAAGTGTCCACTAGCTTGGGGAATTCCTTCTTTGAAAAGGTGCCATTGAGATTGTAGTGGTCGCATATGAACATTTGGACCTCCCTAGCATTGGCTGCTACTGTTTTGACCTAATCAACTTTGCCAATGTACTCTTTAGTGCATTGTTCATGGCATGCACGCAACATGACATCCAAAAGGCCTACATGTAAGTAGCCTCGATTAGCTTACTTACTGCCCTACACACATAAGTTGCATTTGTGACTACAAATAACACACTGGAAGGACCAGCCTCCTTAATGGCAACTCTTCAAATCTAAAACTGGAAATTTGCATCTTTGTACTTTTCTGAACAGTCAACCACCCTCGAGAATTAAGGTCTAACCTTACATGAGACAGATATTGATGAGTGGGCGGTGTCTAATATCCGTCCACCCATTCATGGTATTGTGGCATTCATGAAAAATCCACGTGGCCCTCATCTCCTCCATCAATAAATTCACCTTGGAATAGTTCTTATCCAAGATGGTAGGCCTCAATTTCACGTCTTTAGGGGGCATATAACCTACACCTACTTTAGCAACCTTAGCCATAGCCTCACTATAATAAGTGTGAGCAACATGAAATAGGATGCCAACTGAAAAGAAGAATTTGTCGATGGCATCATCAACCTCTTTTCTATCCTTTGCATCATACATGTCAATAACTGGATTGGGGGCCACAACCTCTTTCTTCCTCCTAGCCTCCGCTCTAATCATTTCAAAACTTGGAACTACTAAACCATGGAAGATTGAAGTCCCATGAGAACAATAAGGTGTGTCAATGCCACGAACTACTAAAATGTTGTGTGTGATATCTCCATTAGACAACCTAATAATATCTACCCTCTCATCGAGTGATATTTTGGTACAATGCCCAACCTTTACCTAGTAATTGAGGCTACCTACATAACATATCTTTTGAACCTAGTGCTACATGCAAGCCATGAACAATGCACTAAAGGACATTGACAAAGTCAATAACGTCAAAATGGTAATGGCCGATGCTAGGGAGGGGAAGATGTTCATATGCAACGACCACACATCACTAGCGCCTTTTAAAGGAAGGCATTCCTCAATCCAAAGAATAGCAACTTTGCATCATGCTTTATTTTGCTTGAGTTGCAAGAGTCACTACAACTTACGATCATGAGCACGAATGCACTTAATATGTAATACTAATGGTATGTGGAAAGGCCTAGTCGAGTTGTCCCCTTGGCTAATGAAGAGGTAGGTATTCTTTAGTCCTTAAGAAAAATGTATAGTCAAGAGGAAGCTTCAAAATTCAATGTATAGGTCTTCTTTAGTCTCCAAGGTTGTTGTGGACACTTTCAATTTGCCTCCTTTCCCACATTTTCAATTCCTTTAATGTGGAGATAAATTTGTTCAACGTATGGTTGGATCCACTCTCTTGAGAGAAACACGCTTATCTTTAGAGACAATAATCTTGTCATTGTAGACAATGCGTTGTGTCTCATTGATTGAAAGACACCTGAGTACTAGTACAAATATATTAAATAAATCTATTTGAAAAATGTTGATAGATACCAGTCTCAAAAGTTAAAATATTATTATTTTTTGAAGATCCCACCTCTTGCCGCCATTGTAGAATGCCTATCGGCATAACAAGGAGAGCCCAACATCAGATGTAGATCTTGAGGAGCCAAGGCAGATTGATGAAGGCTGGGATGTGCAGTCAGGATCGATTGGGATCTCCTTGCAGGAGGAAGATATGCCCGATAGTTCCAATGATGCAAACAATGATACAAACTGGATCGTGATTATTCCATCAAATGGTGACTCTGATTTTTGAGTTGCAGACTATGATTTTTTGTTTTGGGTATTAGTATGTTAATACATCAATTATCATGTACTTTCTTTGCTTTGAGTTTGGCTTAGCATCTTGATGTATCATGTACTTTTCTCGCTGTCTGAATTCTACATTAGGATGCTGATGCATCATTCACAATTTAATATTATGGTATTAACACTTATCAATTGGATTATAGTTTGATTTAGTAATTTAATGTCTTTAAATTCAACTTATTTCAGTTTGTTAAGGTTTTATTTATTTATATGTATATTTCTATATATTATTTTAATAGTCATCCCCTGCCACCCCTTGCCGTCCCTAAACCTCATTCCCCGTCTTTGAGACTCGGGTAACTGTTAAGTTGCATAAAGTTGTGATTTTCACTTTCTAAAACCAGCTCTATGAGATGTTGCATGGCTTGAGGGCTACTGTAGCAAGTCACCAAAGTAGTTTGTGGCACAGTTCATGATGTCAAATTCTGTTCGGAGATAATCCACATAAGCTTGCAATTTTGATGTTGGGGACCAAAAAAATGTGTTGTTTATTAACCAAATATTTGTGAAAGAAGTTGGTATTTGAGTCACTCTGCTTAATCCACTTTTCCCTGGATCTCTTTCTCCAATACTGCTGCTCTGCTAATTTATACATCAAGACTGTTCAAGTTTTCATTGAAACTGCCCGCCTAAGTCTTAAGCCTCTTCTTGTTTAGGGTACTCTCACTAGTGGATTAACCTAGATGCCTTTTGAGATGCCATACAAAAAGCAAAAGAAAAGGTGAAGATATAAAAATTCTAAAAAACTAAAATAGATAAAATATGTGGTTTTCTACTATTTGATGGCTAAATTTTTATTTTCTGGCACTACATGGCTCATCTACGATACAACTATTTCCTGTTGAAAACCTTCCAAATCTCATTACATGTCAGATTGTTGTTTCCTATCGCATCCCCTTGTTTTCCATTTCTGGAAAATGGGAGTATGTTTGTGAAATATCCCTTGTGGGATACCACTTGAAAATGCACAAATTATATGAAAATTGCAGCAAAGTAAATTATCTGATTTTTACAGAAAATGACCTGCTAGGGCAACGAATGGTATTTAATTGATATCTCACAAAATATTTGCCCAAAGTGCATGAAATTTTGAGGGAAACTTGCAATAATAATAATAAACACTAGAAAAATATTTTTGGAATTTTTGGAATAATATATTGCTGCCAAAAAATTACAGCGTGCCCTAAACAGCTGGAAAACTTCTAAAATTCGTAACTCACCAAATACAAGAGCAAAAATTAAGAGTCTTTGGAAATAACATTAACAAATATAGGAAATGATACTTCAACCTTTAGATCTTAAAGGGGCCAACTGGAAACCCTCCAAATAAAGGCTGCAAGTCGCCTAGCTTGGAAAAGGGGTTGGAAATTGATGAAGATGCCTTCAAAGTGATGTTAAGTCCTGCCCAAACGGCTGTCGTAAATCTGATCTAAAAGCCCTCTGGTTATCTTCCCCAAATGCCCCTAAAACCCTCAAAATCCGTCCTTTGAAACCTCTGATAAGATCTCTGTAACACAGCCCAGAAAGCGGCTCCAAAATGACAAGCTAGGGTAGATCTCTCACTACCAAAGAATGCCCTGCTGGCTAAGAATGGATCTCTCACCACCGAAGCTAGGGTCCATGTGGAATTTCACTCCACAAGCTGTAGATTTGCAAACAGCAGTTGCACGTGAAAGAGGATAAAATGTATGCAACAGTCATCCTTTTCTTTTTTCCCGAACTCTTATATAACTTCTCCAAGGCAAAAGAGCCCCAATAAACCCCAGTCGCATTTTTCCCTTGGAAGGGTCAATAAAATAAAAGTAACTTAAGTTACTTTTCCCCTTTTAAGTCACCATGGTCCAAAAGTGACCATCAACGCAAAATTAGAATATTAAGTGTCAAGTGGCCCCTTCCTAACGACAAAACATAATATCTAGTCCCTCCAAAACACTTTATGCTTATGTCAATGAAGAAATATAACAAAATGGGCTAGATATTCATACCCAAAAGCTCCCCGCATCCCTAGCCCCTTGGGTATGACCATGGCCTAGACTCGAATTGGCCCTTAGGTCTTAGGCATAGGAAAAGGGGACATTACAGTTTGTGTGTGCAATTCACATGAAGATACTTACAGTTCTTCAATCTTTGACCTATGAACACCAATTTTAGGAAGATTTCATCTAGGAACCACATCTAAAATAAGCCTAATGTCCCCGAGACTCTAACCAAAGTTTCTTAAAAAATGATCAACACAATAAAGAAAACACCCAACTTTTTACTTTTTGAAAATCATCCAAAGATTGCAAATATTTCTACTCATCTGCATGTATATTTAAGAGTATATAGGCCCTAATAACTCATTCAACTCGAACTGTGTAATCTACTGCAACTTCACACAATTCAACCATACCTGCAACCACGTTTCTGATTAGAAAAGATATTTATCCTTCAGGTGGAATAAATAGTCATTGCCAATGTGATAAAAATAGTTCATCAACTTCCCTCCAATCTTCCTAATAAGTTACATGTGTCTATCGGTGTGTGATTGGTTGACACAGCCATCACCGACATGACTTTTATCACAAGTCAAACTGGAGCTTAGGTCACAGTTCAAGGATTATGGAAATGGTGATATAAGCAGATGCAGATGTGTCTTATGTAGATAATCCCCAATGGCATGCATGTACTTTGTCAATAAATAGTATTAAATACTGGCCTTAAAAAAATCACTTTCATGTTTTTCCACCAAACTTATTACAGAAGTTGAGCACAAATTTTGGTCTGAATGCGCTGTATAAGCAAGCCTCTGTCCTCAAAGGTGGATAAGAGATGTATCAATTAACTCAAAGAAATATGAGGAAAAGTTGTAATTAAAAGATGTATTTGACAAAATAAATTTATTAGTAAAGAAAAGCATATAATTCTGATAAGCCACAAAGAAGCACATTGTTGCTCATCTTCGACAATCAAAAAGTGGCAAAATTTTGCATATTAAACACAATACAGAGACACAGTAATGCGAAGTTGTTCAACATGAAAGTGTTTGCAGGAAAGAGCTTGCTAATCTCTCACACCCAGGAGAGATAAAATTTGCATCTAAAATCACCAATATGGTTATGGCTAAGCATGTCTATCCTTCACAGACAGACCATTAACTAATTGAACAGTTGCCACTTTCAAAGGAACATCAATGTAGCACGTTTCCATTGATCAATGTTCAGAGGGTTGCCAGAAAGCTTTCTTTCCAAATCGATAATATCTAGTTACATAATAGAATGCAGCCATAAAATCAGAGCGGCAACAGAAACTCCAATTGCCAGATATTATTCTATCAGTATTGTAAGTTAGAAAAAGTAATCATTTTAGACGCATACCTGCTTGCGAATTTTGCCATCAGAAAATGTAATTGTGATTGTACAAGGTGGCTTAAATGCTCCAATAAGATAATTCTGGTAAGCATAGTAAAATAATGTCAGAGGAGTCATTGATTTCAAAAATAGATCATAACATAATATTCTACATACACAATAATATCCTAATGTCAATTCCAATCACCAGCAACATACAGTTAATTTGTAATTGTAAAAAGCACTGTCAGCAGGTTATCAAACCTGCAGATCTGACACAAATTACATTATTTGTTGCATTATTGGCCTAGTAGCTTTTTATGATGCATTTATAAATATTCCTATGTTACATGTCACAGAGCATGCATCACTTAGTGGAATGCATTTCAAAATTACTAGTTTTATTTCTGTTTGGCTTCATCAGCACTCTTTTGTTCGATGCCATTGTCCCCTTTTCTTCTGTATGAACATATGCACTGTGTTTTCACTGATATCTACAAATACTACTTCAGGTTCTACAAAGTCAATATGGAGATAGACTACATCATGATGACAAATTTGTATACAAGGTTATCATTGAGCTGTGAGACAATTTTGACTTTCAATTGTCTAGAGAAGGATGAAAGGTCGTCCAATATTTGGGCTAGTTGACACGTTCAGCAAGTTCTACTTGTACATTGCAGCTTCTAATTTCACAGGCCAGACCTAAAGTTTGCCCAAATTCATTCCTGAGGATTTGTTTGTGATGTAGTTCACCAAGCAAACCCTGCCAGTTTGAAAGAAATTCAACAACACAATGAAGAAAAACCCCATTAAAGTTGGGTACTACTGCAGAGACAAAACTTGTGCTGCCAGTCTCATCAATTATATCCGGAAATACAACTTGAAGACCGTCAGAAACAGACATTTTTTTGACAAATGGAAAGATGAATCAAGAAACTTGGGAAATATGTTAAGCATGTGGAATCCCGAGAAGATTTCTAGGTGAATTGTAAGAATAGTAGCCAGGTCTGAGAAAAAAGACTAGAGTGTGACAAGGCTAGGGAAGAAGCAGTCTCTTCTGTTGGTCAGAAAGCATAAAGAGCAGAACTTCTGATCTCAAGAAGAGCAAGAGCTAGAGCTCAGTAAGAGGGTATGAAGCTCCACATAGTAACATAACTTCAAGTTCCAAGGAATAGACCCTGATGAGGGATAAAGCAACAGACAATCTAGAGACTCGTGTCAGGGCTGCTTCCACTGAAGCTAAAGCTACATCATAGAGTTCTTCAGTACCATTCACTCGGCGGCAAGCGGAGAAAGGTCCTGTACTAAGAATCCTGAACAAATGAAATCCTCGTCTGAAAAGAGTGGGAGTACCAAAGATGTCAAATCTGGTTTTGGGAGGACTGTTTTGACAATTAAAGGCAGTGAAAGTGGCAGAGGCAGCAATTCAGATGATGAAGACAGTGCTTTGGATGATTTGGAAGAACCTTGTCGCCCTCCAGCCCTCTTAAAATATTCAAAAGGTTAATAAGAGCCAAGTAGGATCCTAAGGGAAAGGAGTAGGGTAATGAAGATGAGAAGAATCAGGACAATAACCTCGGAAGAAAAATAATCTGAAGACATCTTAATAGACCTCAAAAAGAAAGAACTGAAAAAGGCGAGGTATCACAAGAAAGTAGAGGGAAAGATGCCCATGGAACAAGAATCTGTGAAGGATGAATCTAATAACCCTGAGCAGGAGAATGTTCCTCACAAAATTCAAAAGCAAATGGTTCTGTGAAGGAGGTCCTAAGGAGAAAGAAAGAAACTCTCAAGTGTATCAAATCTGGACTCACTGATGAGAAAAATGCCATCCAAAACAGAGTAAACCCATTTCTGATCTCAAGTTTAATGCTTCAATACAGCAAATATAAATGAGGAGACGAACTGAGATGAAATTCACCAGTCGTTCAAAGTTGTAAGGATGATTTTGACTGATTTGGGCAGGTCCAATGCAAAGAATTTATTAGATAAGTCATTGGCATGAACCAGTCCATGCTTAATGAGCAAAGGTTGAGGCAGACAAATCTCAGCTGAAACCTGAAAGAGATGCATTGTTGGGATATATAAAGCATCTATCCCAAAGGCCAACTACAGACTCATTACAATTCAAATGACGAGCATCACCCATAAAGAATATGATATAATAGGTCAGGCCACTGATGTGACATCTAATGGCAGAGCACTGAAGGAGAATGCCAATTTCACTTTGGAACTCACCAATAAGGTGTTTTCCTATCCAAGACACTTAATAGATTTCTGGTACCAGTGATGAGGCAGTAAAATCTTAGCTGAAAGCTAAAAGAGATGCATAGTTGGGATGTGTCAAGCATCGATTGCAAATGTCAACTCCGAAGCCCATTCCAAATCAAATGGCACACACCACCAATGAAGGGTATGCTATAACTGGGCAGGGCAGTAATATGGCATAATGGAATAGCATTGAAGGGGTATGCCAAGTTCACTTCAGAACACGCCCAAAAGGCGTTTTCCTTCGTCAATTACACGCTTCAAGAGATTTATGGTACCCGATATGAGTTCTATACCCTCAAAAAAGTTCATACCAGATAACTCCAGTAGCTAAGCAATATCAAAAACAAAATCATGGGGAGTGGTGTATATTTGATGAAGAGTTACAGGAAGCTGTGGGGGTGGAGTCTACTGCATAGCCTTTCTGTGCTCGCAAACTAAATCTAGAGCTCCTTGTTAAATCCCTCAAAGAAGTTGAGACAGACATCAATTGTTGTAAAGAGGGGCTCCACGGTGTGAGTATACTTTTCCACGCACAAGGCAGCAACATCAATAATCCAGACACAGGAGTTGAGTATACAAAGGAGTAGGTCCTCAAGGGTGTTCACAGCATGTTAAACAAACTCTTCAACCAAATTCCGAGAAGGCCTTGCGCATGTCCAAAGGGGTGCTTCTATTGCTAAAAATTGCAGCTCTTCAGAGAAGCAACTGAGAGAACTGACAAAGAAGATGAAGTCATGTGTACATGAGGTGATTGGTCATTATTAAAAGGTTTTAAACTGTCAAATAGTTAATAATAATTTCATACAAGTGTTAAGTTCAAAATTTGAAAAAAGAGATAAAGAATGGAAGGAAGAGATCTGGAGATGACAGCAAGATCACTGATGCGGAAGGTTCCGGCAGGTATGAAAAGGAAGTGACCCACAACACTGCTGATGTGGTCCACTCTTCATAAAAGATGAAATGAGACGAGCAACAACCATACCACTGTTAAAAACTGTTTTAGAGAGTTGTTATAACGGCTGTAGCCATTTTTGTAAATGGGTTTGAATTAGGAACTAGAAAAAGATTGGAATTCTGTACTCGTATCGAATAAACTAACATTTAAAGATTTAAGGTTTCCATAGTTCATAATAATAAGATAAAAATTTGAGAAATAACTGTGTGAATTTTGAAATCAACATTTAAGATCACACCACGTCATCCATCAGCATCGTGAATCACATGTTAGGATTGTGGACTACAACTCCTAATATAGATAAGTTCAGTAAAGTGAAAATGATGGTTGCATCCACCATAGGAGAAAAATAACAAAAGCCAAATTATCCATTACTATCAATAAAGTTTATAACCCACTAATTCAAAACCATTATATATTCAACTCTTAAAGTTAGGGGTCCTTTAATCTGTTCTTCTCCAACGGTGACTCAAACCCAAGCCCTCATCCCCATCCAAATTTTGTGTATGCTTTCCAACCTTCAACCTCCCTAAAGCAACATTTGAAAAAGTGATCCTCCACGACAGCAACATTATCATCCTCGATGCAAATTTGGGTTTTTGTTTTTAAAGTGTGCATTCCTAAAGCCAAATTCTCTTTCCTTTGACGGGGATGTCCACAGTGTGTTCTTTTATCCTGGTCTGAATGAGAACACCATGAGAACATTCAATACAATAAACACCACTTTTCTAGCTTGGTTCTATACAATCTTTGAGAATCTTAAGCCTTTCCTTATCTTGTTCTATGGAAGAAAAGTGGATTTAATGTTTCGTTGCCTTAGAATCTAAAAATCTTGTTGGAAATTTCCTCAACATGAGGTAGGAATGCCACAAACACTTCCAATGAATCCTCCACCCTCTGTGGTTGCTCTCGACTGCTCCTTGATTGCCTAAAAGCCCTAGCTATTTGTTTAACCTTGAAGCCACACCTCTTGAAAACCATAGTCAAGTGCTTTTTTTGGCTTTAAGGCATTGAAGCAAAATTTATCTATTTTGAAACTGTGTTTGGAATAGATAAGTAAATACTCATTTTGTCGAAAATATTCTCAAGTTAACGGAATATACATATATATTGCCTTTCTTCTGAATTACTCATTCCAACTGGTGCACGTAAGGGAAAGTATTTTGGGCTTATTCATTATCTGCAAATTCTGGCATTCATTTCCTATTATTTGTTGAAGTAAAAGTTAAAGCATTATTTATAGCGAATGCTCATTCATTTTTCCCTTTCTAGTTCTTTCATCAAAGTTTATGTATTCTGCAGCCTCAAAGAAAATGATACCAACTAGTACTGATATCTTAAATATATCTATCAAGAAAACACCGAAAAATATCAATCTCACGGCTCTCATCTTGGATTTTTAGCATAAACAATTATTAACTTCATTATCATCTTCATAAATTTCCCACTGAATGGCGACAAATGGTGTCAATCTAGCTACAATAATGTGTAAGGCTTGAAAAAGTATTTCCGGAAGAAAAGAAAATGGGCTCCAAACTCCACCGTATAGCCAAGATATTACCATTTTCAGTTGATTTCTCCAAGAAAAAAGGAAAAAAATCTTCACAACGGTCAAATGGAGGTCAAATTCGGAATTAGAAGTGAACACCCTTGTGGAAATTACAGACCACCACCACCCCGTCTGCCATTGTAGAATGCCTCTTGGCATTTAAATACTGTATTTATCTTTCCTATAAAGAATGAACACTAAGAAAATGATAGAACCACATTGAGATCATCTACTGTTTCATTTCTTATTTGAGAATTTAATCTTGCACTTCTTTATTCACAGACATTTATATAATATATTTATTATTACTTTCTAAAAGGCAAACGTACATCCATAACTCCACAATAAAAAAACCATGATATAATTTCCTACTGTTTGGAAAGCAACACAATTTGATCATTTAATGTTTTTTATACCAAACATGTGTAATTTAGGCTAGTGGCATATCTATGATTATTGAAATTATTGGAAATGAAAGTAACACTATTCACTATAGAAAACGTTTGAGGCAAACACCAGATCTAAAGAGCTCTCCTTTCTACTGCAACAGAAAATAAATCCAGCTAATAAATATCCCATGGTAATGTAGCATTGATTCAATGGCAACTATGTAGTTTGCACTTCTCTTGCTTTTGAGCTAACATAAGTAGATAGTTATATCACATGGCGACTACTCTACAAAATAACTTTTCATTATTTACCTTTTGTAAGTAAATTTAGATATCTATACTAATAAGCACTGCACTGAAAAATGAAATCAAGTGTTTGTATTATTTCCCTTTTCTAGGAAAATTTATATATCTGTAGTAGTAAGAAATGGCTTTGGAAAGCAATGTGATTCATCGTGATTTGCATATTGTGAGCTATAAGCTCCATGGGATCTACTTCTATCTTTGTATTTTCTCATATAGATAGTGGTGGGAAATGATTTCAGTTCTAAGACTATCTTCAAGCTTACTTTCTACATCCACCGACTCATGTCCACAGGGGCTTCAGCTTTTGATCATGAGACATATCCATACTTAGCACTTTGCTCTTCAAAGAGGATTGCTTCACTTGTCACAATTACTCCACTAGTCCCCATTGCTCCAAGGGTTCCCACCAAATGGCGTACTATTGGTACTACGATACTAGGTTGTAGGACCAGATATGTCGTCTATTATTCTCCATGAAGTGGAGACCGAGAAACACTTCATTTTCAGATGCCCCATTTAGTATGAGATCCAGGTAAGATATCACTACCTCTACAAAGAATACAACAATAGTTTATCTAGTTTCTTCAAATATCCGGACCAGTGATGCCTGACTCTTTATCTTTAGGAGGTCGGTACCCTCCAACACAAATCTCTCGAAGGGGTCTATTTGCTCTAGAGCCCCGTGTTGATTACCTCTTTTTTCCATCCCACCCAAGAGACGAACAACAGCATACGCCCTTTGGACACCGGTACTTCACATATCAAAGTTGACAAATCAATTAGGCAATGACTCTCTTAGCACGCCATTACTACTCAAATCCCCTTGCTTGCTCACCCTCAGCGTTTTGGCTTTGCTCCTTCCCATCGGCATGGCTCCGCCCCTTTCCAACAAGATGGATCTACTGCTTACTAGTCGCCCCTCAGACCACAAGGACGTACTCCTATTAAGAATTTCTTTTCTACAACGGGAGCTACCCCAGCCATGGATGCCAGGGGAGATTCTAGAGGAAGCATTTTGCTTCCTCCTAAGGTCTTCCAGCCTAGCCTATCCGACTTTGGATGCTCCCCAACGAGCATATCAGATCTTTCACAATGAACATTGATGGCTCAGAAGACAACTGCACTTCAGGCACAAACAAAGATATTTGATGCGATATCCTTCCCCTCTTCATCGACACATGCTTTTGGGGATCTCATTCACCCTTCACTGTTATTTGTATCGGTTTCATTACCACCTGTTTTAGTGGCTCATTGCTTTATTTTGTCTATTGTACTTTGAATCCTTTATTTTGTTTCTAGGATTCTCTCTTCCTAGAGCTTTCTATTGTTAACTGTTGTATCCTAGAGTCCATTGACCTGTTGTTGATCTTCTGCGGACATTAATATAGTTTCTAAGAAACAACATATATAATTATATTTGCATTAATATGAATTTTGTTAGCATATGCAAAGAGAAGAAAGAATTCTGAGAAGGTTGAATGCACACTCAAAGAAGTGTGACAGCATTTATTATATAGGAAGAGGTGGTTACAGATTGGTTGATAAGTTACCAACTGAATAACAACTAAATAACTTCATTATATGTTATATAATGCTCTATATTTTAACACCCCCTCTTAATGACTAAACCGGAAACAATACTAAGTTTATCCCGAAATTTTACAAATGTTTTGAAGCTCATATGTTTAGTCATTAGATCTATAGATTGTGCCATAGATGGTACTTTGAAATTAGCAATCCATTGTTGTGTTGTGGTCGAATGGGCGACCACAAAACAAAAAATTGGCCGTGTGAGCAGAGGATATGTCAAGTGGTCCACTGATTCTTCGTTACGTGATTCATTGACCAGTGATGAATCATCAATGGCTGAGAGTGTCAATCCCATCTCCAAAGTGCTGGAATCAGAAACTCGGAGAGCTTGATTGAGAAATTTGTTCCAAGATTGTGTAGCTTGTTGGAGTCTATACAGAGACTCGGTTAGTCTGCAATCGAAGTCACCTTGACCGTGTCCTTACAACACCATGTAGTGCTCATCCAACCTTTTCAGGAAAAGAAATGTGACCATCTGTGCAGTAGGAGTTAGAACCAACTCCGCAATAGTAGGAGAAACAAACATCTTCGTCTCAACAATGGGAGAAATAACAATCTCCGTAGTAATAGGAGTGAGAACCAAGTCCTCCTCCGTCTCATTTATTTGCTCATTTATCCCCCTCTATTGGGAAAGGTTTGTCACAACACAATGAGCAAATTGTTCATGCTCTACTGTCCTCCGAGCAAGTACCTCTGAGTGAGTGGCTTGGCATGCCATCTCACCATGCACCGTCTGTGCATCTGGAATAGTGGAGTCTCCATTCACAACAAATTGTTCTTCACAATGAGGAAATCCATCCTCCCAAGGCATGTCAACCTCCCATACATCCTATAGGGTGGAGTTGTCCTCCACACGTGCATTCATGTTGATCGTAGTAGGATCAACAAGTAGATATTGGCCACCTTGCCCAATACCAAGGGCAATTGTTCCTCTTTGTTTTATATCAGAGACAACACACTTTTTCCCACAGAAATCCACAAAAATATTGGGATTTTCAATTAATTGACAAATAGATATAAGGTTCTTTTGTAAAGAAGGTACATATCTAACATTTCATACCAACAATTTATGAGCATTATTCAATATAATGCATATATCTCCTATCCCTTCTACTGCACGTGATTCTCCATCAGCTAGTACTACTGATTCAAAACATATAATTGCAGTAAATGAAACATATTAGTCCCTACAATATGAAAAGTGTGTGGATGCTCCGAAGGCAATGATCCAGCAACTAGAATCACTTTCATGCGAGCATGATGTCGTAAGACAATAAAGAGCATGCCTATCATCCGAATCCCATTCTTTTGCAACTGATACCACATGTTCCTCGTCGCATGGCTTTTCGTTCTGTTGCGAAAGATCATACTTCCGCTTCTAGCAATCCTTCTTAAGGTGCCCAACCTTGTGACAGTAATAGCATGTGACCTGATACCGAGTGGAGGACTCGCCAAAATGACGTATCCACTTTCCTTTTGACTATGTGACAAGAGCATTCTCTAATTGGTCACAGCTAGATTATGCTTAAATTTACCTCCGCTCCTTTTGCAACATGTAGGAACTCACCTTGTCAAACGTGAGAGTTTGACTTTCAGCCATTAAATGGAGTGCCTCCATAGATGACTCGTACGAGGAAGGTAAGTTGTTCAGGACCAGAGCCACCGTATCATCATCGTCCACTTTTTTGTTGATGGAAGATAACTGGTCTCAGAGGTCTTTCATCCAAAGTAAGTGCTCGGACAACGATCCACCTTCTTGTAATTTTACAGAAAAGAGCATATTCTTCATGTATAAAACCCAACGCTTTTCTGACATCTGATATTTATCCCTCAAACTGGTCCACAACGTGCTTCCCTCGGTAGTGTTCCACACTTCTAGTATCATATCATCCGACACTGATAATTTGAGAAGCAAAAGAGCTTGCTTATGACGTTTGTCATAATCCACAAAGTTTGTAACAAGTTTGCCTTCGCTGGCTGTGATTATCTTATCACAATCACGAAATTTTGCAAACATCAAAATCTTATGGCTCCATACATTGAAATTTGTGCCCGTTAATTTTTGTGCCTCCAGCAGAGTGAGTTTAGAGATATTAGCCATTTATTACTCCAAAACAAAGGAAATAATAAATAATGTCTTGCCCGTTCCATCAAATAGTATGAATTTAAATGTCTTACACATGTAACGAATAACAGAATCTAAAATACCCTCACAAGCATAACAAGCGGGAAATAGGTTTCATACCCTTAGAGAATATCGTCCAACAACTGTGAAAAATATCCAATATATAGTGACTGCAACCTCCATGATTTTAAGGGGGACTTTTGCCCTCAAAACAGACTTCTTCTATCCTCGTGAATGGAGGTAAATCAATATTTTTCCCTTGTTTGCCCTCGTATTTGGAGGAAGACAGTTCGTTTTCAACTGCCCTTGTTTGGAGGATGATACAGTTCGTGTTTGCCCTTGTCATGCCCTAACGATTGTCTTCTGCCATCGTTTTCCTTCGTTTTCCTTCCTAACGACTAGGATTTTGCCCTCGAATGCTTACGAATTTGTCCTCTATCATCATTTTCCCTCACGACTGCTGCAAAAAATTTTATTTTTGAGTGTTTATTTTTGCCCTCACCCTCAAAAACGCAATTTAGTATTCACGATTGTTTGCCCTCGAAAAACAATATTTTTGACCACGAACTAAACACTATAGGTCAGCACGACCTCCACAGTGGCTTCGCCCTAGTCTATACTCCTCTGCCAAGAGGTTCCTCAGACACAATGGCTTTTTTCTTCCTCGAACTGCAAACCATTGCTCTGATACCAATGTTAGCATATGTAAAGAGAAGAAAGAATTCAGAGAAGATTGGATACACACTCAAAGAAGTGTGACAACGTTTATTATATAGGAAGAGGTGGTTACAAATTGGTTGAACAGTTACCAACTGAATAACAACTAAATAACGGCATTATATGCTATATAATGCTCTATATTTTAAAAGTATAAGGTAATGATATGGATAAAATAGTGACCATCAATGCATGAAACAAAAACCATAAAATGAGATAAAAAGATCAAATGCAACTCAAATAAGAATAGAATTTGATCTTTTTTTGTTGTTTATTTGCAAGCTTGATGATACAAGTTCAATGAAGTCCTAGTTCACAATCTCCTCAGGCATGTGCACTTTATTGAAGAAAGACAAACTATAATCCTCCTTTGGGCTTCTAATATACTTCGGAAAAAAGAGCAATAATGATGAGATGTCATTATGACAATATGAATGATAAGCTATTCTATAAACAAAACAATATCATTCGTGTATAACCCCAACTATAGATGCATAATCTTTGTCAACTAAAGTCCAACCACGCAAAAAGTATATTTGCATTTATATTCTAAAACCAATTGAAATTAGCAAACCCTAGTTTCTTAAGAGTTGATCAAAAGGTGCAGCCAAAATAGTATAGGCTACAGACGATTGTATCTTTCTCATTGCTTTAACATTTCTTTAAACACATTCATTGTTATTCCCTCCCAAAAAATGACCTTTAGCAACCATGTCATTACACTAAGAGCTTGGTTACACACTATTATCATCCATTGTTTGATTTTTTAACGATACCTCCTACAAGTTTGCTTAATTATTTTATAAACATTGAAATAGCGAGTATTGAATGTTTCTATGTTGCCAACTAAATACATATTGATTATTTATAGGATTTAAAACCCAACTGCATTTCTTTCATTAAAGTCTAGAGTTGAAAATCAAAGTAAGTTGTGTTTACTTCAAATCAACTTTGTTAATTTTCAAGGAAAAATGCCCACAAACATAAGTTCATACAAAATGTTTTTGGAATGAGAAAAGTGTCTTACCATATTTGCAGAAAACAATGACTCTATGCCGTCACCAACACTTAGAAACTGCATCAGAATCATAGAAAATAGAAGATTACATTTAACTCACTCAATAAATAATCTAAAAAGAACAAATGAAATCAAAGTATTATGTGAATGAACTGTAATATACTTCGATGGTAGGCACTTGTAATGATCATAAGAATTCAACAACAACACTGCTAAAAATACAAAATTAGGAACTTGCATGGTAAAATACAAATCAACAATAAAGGGCAGTGCTAAATAATAATATCATTGATTGCTGCTTAAAAAGGATTTGAAGAAATATTTGATATTAAATTCAATTTCAGTAGAACAAAGTGTAACCATAAATCCATATATAGGTTCTACACATTTGTTTTCTATACAAACTATGTATAAACAAAAACAACCAAGGAAGCAAATTCATCAAATGCTATAATATCTTTAAGGCTTCAAAATATTTTTTAATAAGTTCTTATAGTTCGGCCATCAGATAGAAAATAATTAATTGTCATTAAAGAACTAACCCAATGTCAAATATCAGATAGAAAAGTAGGATATTACAGTTAGAATATAACCAACAAATCCTTAAAATTCATCAGGTATTGTGCCACACCCTTAATCATATATCTGACTTTTGATGTATATAGCCGACTTGTGGCTATCATAACTTCTTATCATTATGTAATTATTTCATATATGTTATATTATCATGGGTGGATCAACCTTGGGGATGGCCATAGCATAGGAATAGTATAAATAGGTGTTAGTAGGTAGTAGTTGATCATGATATTGAGCATTTGAGCCTTATCGTAAGGTTTGGAGGTTTCCCCCTTGAAGTGGCTGATATATTCTTACTTACATATTGAGATAACTCATTTACATTTTTATGTTCCTTTGGTTTTATATTTCTAGTTGATGTTCTAGATTTATACAAGTAATTTAATTCACAAGTGGTATTAGAGTTGTGATCTGGGCAAAAATTAGGGCAATAAACCCTAATTTTTTGTTTCCACTATATCTTGTGAACCAAAGATGAATTTGTTTAGATATTTTTTTTATCAAAGTTGCAAATAATTGTAAGTAAGGTTATCTAAAAATCTCATACTTTTTTGCTTTATTTTACAAAAGTTATTACAAACTTAAGGTTTTTTATAAATTCGCTATCTAAGATGCAAATTGTAGAATATTTCCAATTTCTTTACATTTTCAGAGAAAGAATAAAAAATTAGTTGGATTTTGTTCTTTATGTTTGTTTAATATTTGGATGAAATATTATCTAACTCTCAAACCCTACAATTTGTCCTTGATCCCTAAATCCTACTAAATTAGGGCATCATGACAGGGCCTTCCATAAGAGGCAAAACGAATCCCTTCACTCTAGGTAAAACTCAATAAAAGGATGAGATAGTACTTGAGCAGTTGGAGTGAGAAGAGGTAACTACAGATTCCTCAAGGTTAGGGTTTACTTCGACTAGACCATAAGGTAAGCCAACTAAAGTTTGAATCTGCGAGCCCTCGAGTTTAGGGGTGGTCAACAAAGAAGATGTAGAAAGTATTAGACCAAGATTGGAGGATTTCATGTAGAAATTTAATACACATATAATGGATAATCATAATCCTATCAACCAAGGTGTATCTTTAGGTCAAAATAATAGAAAAACAAGTTAAGGTGGATTTTCGAGCATGCCTTATCCCATATATAAATACTCTGTAGGCCCATAACATGTTTCTAAAAGTGGAGATGCGTAAGTTTGATAGAAAGGATACACTAAATTGGATTGACCAAATGGAGAATTCATTTTATCTACATCATCTTCCATTAGGACAAAAGGTGGCCATGACATCTATGTACCTCAAACCTGACCGATTCATCTGGTATCGATGGTTATATGCTCAGAAGGAAAAAGAGTGGTCTTAATGTTACATAGACAATATTCACTGAAGATTTGCAATTACACTATAGTTATAATGTGTGTAAGAGAATTACTTTAGCCAATTAGTAAATTTAATAGATAGACATTATCCGTTAAGGATTACATTCATCAATTCCAAAACCTTTCTTTGCGGGTGGAAAATATTACTGAAAGAGAATATGAATGACCCTATTTCTTGGGGGTTTTAAGGATCACAGTTGAGCATGAGGTGTGTATGTTTAATCCTAATAAGGTTTCTGATTCTATGATTATGGCACAATGGGATTGAGGAAAAATTTGTTTCAAGCAGGAGAATTTTTTTTCACTCATATCAGAGATCGCAACACCTTGCCTCTCAGCACTCCCCCTAGCCAGTTAGATTGACACCATCAAAAAATTGAAGAAAAGAGAGTTAATTAACAAAAATGGTCATGTTTTAATCCTAGACTAATAAATATGGGGTACTAATGTTAATCTAATGTAGGATGAATAATAAGTTGTTCTACATATGACGGGCCTAGTGAAGACTAAGAGAAAGAAGGAAGGTGAAGAGTCAAAGGTCAATGGCTGAGCTAAGAGAAGTCAGGAAATCCTCAACCAATAAGTCTGCATTCCATGCAATTTTCGAGAAATGGCTTAGCTGATTTGAAGAGACTATCGCAAGTTGTCGTAGGGTGGTTGGAAAAATAAAATTAGAGAAGTGTTACACGATTGACTTAGAAGTCTTACGAAGTGCTCAGATCTGGAACTTTATCTTAACTCATTGGGGTAGCAGTGTGCCCGAACTGGTACTTAGGGCACCCTGGTCTATAGATTAGGCACCCTGGTCTCTGTGAAAGCTGTTGATATGAGGTATTGGTACTTGCTCCGGACAAGTTCCATCTGATACTTTGTCTTTCACCATGGGAGATCACATTCTAGATTTGCCTGGATGTATGCCATTTCTATGTGAGTGAATAATGATTCTGTAAGTAGTTCAATGAGAAGTATCAAAACCCTAGGAAAACCATTAAGATGCAAAATGAATGGGTTAGAATGACCTTTCAGCCATGTAAACTAGTCAGTCTTATCACTGAGCGTTGCACTATATTTCGGACCTAAGATGCTTAAGTTAAATGTGAGTCCATAGTTACATGTCATGCCCTCATCGGATGCATAAAATGCTTTCAAAGGGTGTAAAGGGATTTGTGGCACAACTAGCGAGTAATAATTGGAATATATATAATGTAAATAACATATGTGACATTATACCATGGAATAGAATGCCTCCCGCTATGCAGTGTGTGTGATGCACAATCTCCTAGTGTTTGATGCAATATGCAAAAGGGTTTACCTCCAAAGATGTAAATGATGTATCATGTTATTTAGCAACTCTAATATGGAGTGGAGCCTAGTACCCAACATGATACATTATAGGACCTCATCATGTACGATCTTAGTGAGATCGAGAAGATTGTATAAGAGATGCTCTGGAAGCAGGAATCATCTAGTAATAGTCAGAGTGTTTATTATTCTCCGGTAGTGACTGGTGAATAAGTATAAGGATGTCATGATTATAGGACGATAAATAAGGTACACAGTCAAATATAATTTTCCTAGTTCTGAAATTGAGAAATTTTCATAGATTGGGGTGCCCAGGTCCGTTAAGGATTACATTCATAACTTCCAAATCCTTTCAGGTTACGGATGCGACCACTTAATCAAAATTAATAAGGAGAATGATGAATGAAACTGACTTTCTTGACACATGAAGGATACGTGCATTATGAATTATGATTCCTTTTGGACTCATAATGCACTTTCTAATCCTCAAATTTTATCTAATTCAATGATTATGGCCAAGAAGGTTAGAGGCTTAATTTGTTTTAGTGTTCCCTTGATACTAACATCTTCACTAAAACCATGTAGATCCCAACACTTGGCATCCATGTAAATAATGTTAGAAACACCCTTGAGCAAAATTGAACTGTCTACAAGAGAAAAAGGGTTATGTTTTAATTGTGACAGTAAATATGGACCCATTTGGGTCATAAATGTGCTGAAAATGAAGTTGTTCCACATTAATGGGCCTAGTAAGATAAAGAGAAGGATGAAGATGCAAAGTTCAGAGGTCCATGGTTGAGCCAGAGGAGGAATCAAGAGGATCCTGGGGGAACCAACTATCTCATGCCATGTACTTTTAGGCATTATCACCCCCTAAACCTCTCAAGGTGGTTATTTCCTAAAAAATAGAGGTTCACAGTGTTGATTGATTCAGGAAGTACTCACAACTTTATCAATCATAAGTTAGGCAGTGTTCACGCACTCCAACTAGTTTCATTTATCCAGATTTCTCATGAATGTCAAGTAATGATTCGGGGTGATGGAGGTACTCTTACTTGTTCTAGAAAATGCCAATAGCATTAAGCTTTCCGTGGGAGATTACATACTAAATAACCCCATGTATGTCATTTTATGGGAGGAGCAGACATTGTGTTAGGAAATTCAATGGCTATACCACTTTGGGAACCATTGAGATGAACTTACAACAACCACTGTTCATGTCACTTTCACAGGTCTGAAGGAAAGAATTTTGAGCTAAAAGTCTTAAGAGAAAAGTCTCCACAAATAGCAATGAGTTCTCATCAGATGCACAAAATACTAAAAAAGGGTGTAGAGGGATTTATGGCACAACTCTTTTCATTGGATGTGCTCATCAATTGCTAAGGAAATTATACCATCATATATGCAAACAGTGTTAGATGCACACTCTGTTGTGCCATTGAAAATATATGCCAAAGGGTTTACCTCCAAAGAGAGATCATGATCATGCTATTTAGTTATTACCCAGGGAGCCAACCAACTAATATCAGACCTTATAGGTACCCATATGTGAAAAAGAGTGAGATCGAAAAGATTGTAGAAGAGATGTTGGAAGCAACAAATCATCCGTCACAGTCAAAGTTCTTAGTCTTATCCAGTAGTGATGGTACGTAAGAAAGTTGACATATGACAGCACACTGTCGCCAATTATAGAGAACTTAATAAGTACATCAATCACCTATAAGTTTCACTTATTCTTTTAATTGATGATTTGCTTGATGAGTTCAACAATGGTGCCATAAATGGCTTTGTAAAGCTCTCATACTTCATTTGGGATATCCACCAAATTAGCAATCAAGGAAGTGGATGCTCACTAAAACTTTCTTTCGAACACATGAAGGCCATTATGAATGCTTATGGGAATTCCTTTTGTGCCTCCTATAATGCACCTTCTGCATTTCAAAGTTTGACTGGACCACTTCCCTTCTAATAGTCCATTCTTGTGGAAGTTGGCATCTTAGTGTTTTTTTATGATCCATGAGGTTACAGTCCAAGCTTGGGAGGAACGTTAATTGAATCATGTAATAAGGTTTTGGAAACCCTTGAGCATTACATCAACTGTATGCAAAGCCCTATAGGTGTTCTTTTGGACTGAAGGCGACTCAATATTTGGGTCATATTGTCTCTCATGAAGGGGTTAAAGTGGATCCAAATAACGACTCACTGTCATTATGGAGATGGATAGGTTCCACATAGCAGCCGTAGTGAGTTGATCCACCAGGATTTTTGGGGCCTAAAGGTTGGAACACCAAAGATCTCATAAATAATTATGGAATCACAACTACACCTCTCACAACTTATATTCCAGAAGGAATCCTTCACCATTGAAGTGAGGATGCATACCTAGGCATTCTGCATCATTGTATTCCAAGGAGGTCGAATGTAGTTCTTACTCCAAGTACTTGGCTACATTCAGATTTCTACCTATAACATTCATTAGATATGAATGTGATAGCATCAGGGCCTTAGTACTGGGGGTACTTATCAATGCTTTAAGGCTGTTACACAAATAATGATTCTTTTCCAATCCATCAATGTCAAATGATTATCTCTCTTACTAAGTGAGTAAGCCAACTTATGAGATGTTATACTGCTAGCCATACTTCTATAACAGTATAAGGTTAATATGTTGTTTATTACTATATGATACATAGGAAGACACTTTAAAGTGAAGAAATATCATGATAGTCTGAAATACTTCTTGGAGCGGCATTTATCATCTAAAGAACAACAAAAATGGGTCTCTAAGATGTTGGGATATGATTTTGAGGTTATCTATAACAAAGGGAAGGAGAATGTAGTTGTGGATGCTCTGTCACAGGAAAGATGAATCAACTATAACCTTGTTATGTACCATATCCATATTACATGAAGATTAGATAGATCAGGCAAGGACCGAATGGATAAATGAACCAATTATACAAAACCTCATTCATCATTTCCAGAATGATCCAAGCCTATCTGAAAAATTTTATATGGAAAGGTGATGCTTTATGGTATAAAGATAGATTATACCTATGTAAGAACTCCACTCTTAAAAAAAGGATTATATCTGAGCTTCATGCTTCTCTAGTAGGGGGAACTCTGGATTATTTAATATTTATCATCTAGTCAAACAAGATTTCTTCTCGGAAGGGATCAAAGGGAATGTCCAGAAATTTGTGGTAGAATGCATGGTTTGTCAGCAAAATAAGGGTGAAACAATGTTGGTCTTTTGGTCTTTTACAACCTCTATCTATTCCTAGCCAGCGGTGGGAAGAGGTTTCCATGGAATTTATCATAGGATTGCCTAAATCTAAAGAAAAAAATGTCATCATGGTTGTGGTGGATAGACTCAAAAAATATGCTCATTTTTGTGAATTGTCATACCCATATACTGCATGCAGAAGTAGCAAAAACCTTCATGGATCGCAATAATCAAGAAGCTACATGGGATACCAAAGATTACAGTAAATAAAAAATGTACAACTACGATTTACAAGTAATTTTTGGACTGGTTCATTCTCAATGTTTGGGCTACATCCACAATTACAAGCTCGTAAGCTCTTCACAATTATCAATAATCAAATCTTGTTAGGAGCTGCACTCAACATACCCTCCCGTAATTCACACTGTTTGGATGGATATCACACACACTATTCACCTTCACAAAACACACTCATATAAATCCTATTATATGTCCATTTATTTATAAGTACAAGCGAGATAGGTAGCTGAAGAGGCCGCCACTTATAGAACAATGGGTACCGAAAAACACATGGGCTTCCAAACTTCAGCCCATAACATGTCTACCTATTTTAGCACTCTATGGATATAATAAACCACCCATGAAAATCATGCATTCGGGGGCTTCGCCCCCGAACCAAGGGTTAGACCCGCTCACTGGCAAGTGGGACATACAACGTCAACAAGAGGTCCTCTATAGTGTAACGCATGGAAATTGGCCATGACACAAACTCTAACAGGAAGCAACAGGATGATCAACATTGCCCTATAAAGCCTTCTCCCACTCGGAGACTAGGTTTCCACTGAGAAAGCTTCTACAACCAGATCAGAAAATGTCATCCGCGAAGGCCAACCAAACCTAAGGATAACATAGCTTTCACCTAAGTATTATGACCCATATTAAGTATTGCACCACCTTGGTCATCATGTAGCATACAAATTAGGATTTCTACAGACTAGTATGAATCTTCATCCAATCTTTCGACTGTATCTTACTTGAAGAAAGTTGTCCTGGTGAGAGTGATATCTCAGCTCTATCAGTGTTTCATCTTGAGCTCGATGAGAAAGGGAGATTCATCTTAGCTAGGTGTATAGAACTCTGACTATTAAACTATGACAGCTTACAGATTAAGGATAAGGCTTATGCCCCAGTACCTCCTCAAGTAATTGTTGTAACCAAATCATCTCTTTGTTTGCCTCTGTGGCAGCAACATACTCAGCCTCCATGGTTGACGAAGCCACCAGCTTATGTAGTCGTGAAATCCAGCTCACCGTTGTCCCACCTATAGTGTAAATATAACATGTTGTGTTCCTCCTACTGTCTACATCTCTAGCCATGTCTGAATCTACATAACCACATAAAGTGGTGTCTGATCCACTGTAGCACAAAACTATCCCCATGGTCCCTCTCAAATACCGAAGGATCCACTTTACTGCTTGCCAATGCTCTTTACCTAGATCACTCATAAATCTTTTAAACTCACAGCTCCCAGTGCATTGGCAATATCAGGCCTAATGCACACCATAGCATACATCAAACTACTAACCGCTAATGAGTAAGGTACCTTGGACATCTGGTTTCTTTCCTACTCGGTCTTGGAAAACTTCTCCTTTGATAACTTAAAATGGCCTGCCAAAGGAGTCCCAACCAGTTTAGTATCCTGCATGTTAAACCTATCCAATACCTTCTTAATGTACTCTTCCTGAGATAAAGTCAGCTTCTATTCCTTCCTATCCCTAGTTATCCTCATACCAAGGATTTTTCTGGCTACCCCCAAATCCTTCATATCAAAGGATTCACTGAGTTGTTTCTTGAGTAATTTTATTTCTTGCATGTTTTTACCTACAACCAACATGTCATCAACATACAAACATACGATAATATAACTTCCATCCTCAAATTTCTTTGTATACACGCAATGGTCAGAATGACATCTAATATAACCTTTCTCCATCATGAAGCTATAACACAACACAGATAGACAAGATTTAACGTGGTTTACCCAATTTGGGCTACGTCCACCAAGAATCACTTGCTCAGATTTTATTACAAGCATCCACTCTCTCAATACAATACCCAGATCCATTTGGAGCTATGCTCAACAAACTCTACAAAATTCACACCCGAATTCAAAGTCACATCTGCAACTACATTTACTTGTATATCTATCATATGCATAAGACCATATAAATAGACAATTGCTTAAGCAGTTTTACAAAACCGTGGGTATCAAAACCATGGGCAAAAAATTGTGGGTATCAAAACCTATGGGTACCGAAAAAACCATGGGCCCAAAAACAGCCCATAATGGTTTCCCATTACCCTGTGGGTTTAAACCACCCATGAAAATTTACTTCAGGGGCTTCAACCCCCCTGACCCACCCACTGGGAGCCCGCCATAAAAATACCCGAGTGTAACACATAGAAGGTGTACCACACTCTAACATGAAAATAGGCTCCACAAACATAACAATCTCCCACTTGGAGACTGATTTCCACTGAGCAAGCTTCTCAACCCTTCACTAGTCATCCTAATAAAGGCCAACCAAAGCTAAACATAGCTTTAGTTTATCCCTTGTGACCACCTTGGTCATCATGTTTGCAGGATTCTGACTGGTATGAATCTTCTCCAACTTCAACTTATCTTCCTCCAAAGCTGTCCTGATGAAGTGATATCTCAACTGTATATGCTTCGTCCTGGAGTGGAAAGCAGAGTTCTTAGCTAGGTGTATAGCACTCTGACTATCACTATGTAACTTACATTCCTCTTGCTTATGCCCCAACTCCTCAAGAAATTGTTGTAACCAAATCATCTCTTTGCTTGCCTCTGTGGCAGCAACATACTCAGCCTCTGTGGTTGACAAAGCCACCAGCTTCTGTAGTCGTGAAATCCAGCTTACTGTTGTCCCACCTACAGTGTAAATATAACTTGTCATGCTCCTCCTGCTGTCTACATCTCCAGCCATGTCTGAATCTACATAACCACGTAAAGTGGTGTTTGATCCACTGTAGCATAAAACTGTCCCCATGGTCCCTCTCAAATACCGAAGGATCCACTTTACTGCTTTGTTAATGCTCTTTACCTGGATCACTCATAAATCTACTCACAGCTCCTACTGCATGGGCAATATCAGGCCTAGTGCACACCATAACATACATCAAACTGCCAACTGCTGATGAGTAAGGTACCTTGGATATATGGTTTCTTTCCTGCTCTATCTTGGGACACTGCTCCTTTGATAACTTAAAATGGCTTGCCAAAGGAGTCCTAACCGGTTTAGCATCCTGCATGTTAAACCTATCCAATACCTTCTTAATGTACTCTTCCTGAGATAAAGTCAGCTTCCGTTCCTTCCTATCCCGAGTTATCCTCATACCAAGGATTTGTCTGGCAGCCCCCAAATCCTTCATATCAAAGGATTCACTTAGCTGTTTCTTGAGTACTTTTATTTCCTACATGTTTTTACCTGCAACCAGCATGTCATCAACATACAAACACAGGATAATATAACTTCCATCCTCAAATTTCTTTGTATACACGCAATGGTCAGAATGACATCTGATATAACCTTGCTCCATCATGAAGCTATCAAACTTCTTATACCATTGACGTGGAGCTTGTTTCAGGCCATACAAGCTCTTCTTCAGTTTACACACCATCTCCTCTTTACCTTTGACTTCATATCCTTCTGGCTACTGCATATATAGCTCCTCCTCCAAATCACCATGGAGAAATGCAGTCTTTACATCTAACTGTTCTAAGTGCAAGTCTTCTGCTGCCACTATTCCAAGAACATTTCTAATAGAAGTCATTTTTACTACAGGAGAAAAGATCTCATCAAAATCTATACCTTGTTTCTGTGCAAACCCCTTGACCACCAACCGGGCCTTATATCTTTTCTTTCCTCCTTCTTCTCTTTAACTTTGTACACCCACTTGTTCTGCAATGCTCTTTTGCCTTCCAGTAGCTTCACCAAATCCCAAGTCTGGTTCTCCATGAGAGACTTATGCTCCTCATCCATGGCTTGCTCCCACTTCTTACTGGCATCTACCTGCATTGCTTCATCAAAGCTCTCTGGCTCTCCACTATCAGTGAGTAATAAATAATAAAGAGAAGGAGAAAAACGTTCAGGTTCTTTTCTTACCCTAGAAGACCTCCTCACTGTAGGAGTTTGGGGTTCCTGTTGAGTAGGTTCCTGAACTGATTCATGGGTCACTTTCCCATCCGGAAGATCCTCTACCACTACATATTCTTTCTTGGATTCTTCCCTATTTTCCTGCAACTGTTGCTTATACATGACTTTCTCATTAAAGACCACATCCCTAGACCGAATGATTTTCTTGTCTTTAATACTCCAACATTTAAATCTAAAGTCATCACCACCATAACCAATAAAAGTACATTTTTCTGATTTAGCCTCTAGCTTGGTCCTATCATCCTTGTTTATATGAACAAACACCTCACATCCAAAGACTCTAAGAAATGAATAATCAACTTTCTTACCATACCAAGCCTCCTCAGGTATGCCTCCATCCAAGGCACTTGAGGGTCCTCTGTTTATCAAGTACACAGTTGTGCTCACCGCTTCTGCCCAAAAATAAAGAGGCAAATCCTGCATGTAACCTCATGCTCCTAGCACGTTCCATTATTGTTCTGTTCATCCTTTTTGATACCCCATTCTGCTGCGAAGTTCCTGGAACCGTCTTTTGCCTGCGGATTCCATTCTTAGAACAGTAATCATTAAATTCATTGCTGCAATACTCCCCTCCATTATCTGACCTGAGACATTTTAGCTTAAGACCTGTTTCATTCTCTACCAAGGCTTTCCATTTAACAATTTAGTGTTAAATACATCAAATTTGTTTCTAATACAATAAACCCAAACTTTCCTTGTTGCATCATCAATAAAAGTAACATAATAACTTGAACCCCCAAGAGATGATACCTGAGCTGGCCCCCACACATCAGAATGCACCAGCTCTAACTTACTCTCTTTCTTCGTAGGTCCAACCTTGAGAAACCTTACTCGCTTATGTTTCCCATATATGCAGTTCTCACATAAATCCAAACCTGTTTCTGTATATCCAGGAAAATTCTTCTTTATGATGTCCATGCCCTTATGGCTCATATGACCGAGCCTATAGTGCCATAATGTTGTATCTGCATCTGAAGCCACAAGATTACAATCATTAGTACTATCAGTGGATAAATACAAGGTTCCAACCTTCTTACCTCTTGCCACCACAAGAGCACCCTTGGTAACCTTCCAAGAGTCAGCTGTAAATATCACAGTACAACCATCACTTCCCAATTGCCCCGCCGATATCAAATTTCTCCTTAATGTAGGCACATGTCTGACATCCTTCAATAGCCATGTATTCCCATTCTGCATCTTAACCTGAATAGAACCTTTTCCAACTATACTGCAAGGCTCATCATCACCAAGAAAAACATGCCCAAAATCCCCTTAAACATAATCAACAAAATAATGCCTATGTGGAGTAGCATGAAAAGAAGCCCCTGAATCTAAAACCCAAGATTCAGTAATATTATGCAAAGAAATAATCAAAGCATCCTGGCATACATTACTCGATGCCACATTTGCCTCCTTGTTTTCTTCCTGTTGTTTCTTCTTATCCCGAAGCTCCCAACAGTCCTTCTTTGCATGCCCAGAATTTCCACAGTTCCAACATACAATCTTGCTCTTGGATTTTGACCTTGCCCGATCTTTCAATTTTCCACGGTTTCCTCTATTCTTCTGTCTCCCTCTAGTTTCCACTATCAAAGCATTCCCTGAAGTAGAAGATTCCCCAGAGCTTTTTCTTCGCATTTCCTCGCTTAGAATCACCCCTACAACATCCTCAAACTTCAACTTTGAGTTAGCTGGAACCAAGTTGCTTACCGCCATTACCAAGCTATTCCAACTTTCAGGTAAAGAGCACAGAATTAATAAAGCCCTAACTTCTTCATCAAATTCTATTGTAACCGAAGCTAGCATATTCACAACCATATTGAAATCATTTAAATGATCTACTACTAAACTATTCTCAGACATCTTCATATTAAACAACTTTTTCATTAAAAATATCTTGTTAGAGGCAGAGGGTTTTTCATACAACTTCCCTAATGCATCCATTAGATCTTTTGTAGTCTTTTCCTTTGAAACATTAAATAATACCGAAGATGCAAGACACAGTCGAATCATTCCAAGTGCCTTCCGATCCAACAAATCCCATTCCGCATCTGTCATACTCGAGGGTTTGTTCACCTTCTCAGACAGCGGAGTATAAAGATCCTTCTGATAAAGGTAATCTTCCATCTGCATCTTCCAAAGACTGAAATTCTGCCCGTTGAATTTATCAACCCTAGATCTTCCATCATCTGCCATAGCTCCCACTCAAGATAAAACTTTCCCTGCGATTCAACACTTCAGCAAACCAAAACCAGGCTCTGATACCAATTATTAGGAAATAAGAGATAAAATATGTGGAATAATCCCTTACAGAAATCGCAACAATAGAAACTAATATGCAGAAAATATTACAGATCTCAAATAAAAGTACAGAATAAATAACACAACACAGAAGAGACAATATTTAACATGGTTCACCCAATTTGGGCTACGTCCACCAAGAATCACTTGCTCAGATTTTATTACAAGCCTCCACTCTCTCAATACAATACCCAGATCCGTTTGGAGCTATGCTCAACAAACTCTATAGAATTCACTCCCGAATTCAAAGCACATCTGCAATACATTTGCTTGTGTATCTATCATATGCATAAGACCATATAAATAGACAATTGCTTAAGTCATATATTTATACAAAACCAATGGGTATCAAAACCATGGGCAAAAAAACTGTGGGTATCAAAACAATGGGGTACCGAAAAAACCATGGGGCCAAAAACAACCCATAACAGTTACCCATTACCCATGGGTTAATAAACCACCCATGAAAATTTGCTTCGGGGGCTTCGCCCCCGAAGCTCACCGGCGAGCGGGACCGCCATAAAAATACCCGAGTGTAACACATAGAAGGTGTACCACACTCTAACATGAAAATAGGCTCCACAAACATAACAGAAAGGATACCCTAGTATAAATAACCACAATACTCTCTAAATTTTAATGAAAATTCAATCAAATAGGAATCAATAACAAGGGACAGTTTACAAGAAACCAGCTACATGCTAATAGTTTTACTTTTTTGTAATTTAAATGCTGACAGCTACAGGAATATGTAAGACTATAAATGAATGTTATCCTTATGTGTCGTGGTGCCACATGTTTTGGTATATTATTGCACAAGTTTATAAGTAATACACCCTTACTAGCATAATCACAATACTCTTGCAGCCAAATACTTGCAAGTTTTACTTTACTCTTCAAAGTTTGCCCATCTAATACATGATTTGATGTCTTCTAAGAGGATATGTTATGGAATGGGAAATATCTGAGTATGAATTGTTTGACTTTGCTTAGAATCAGTTGTTTATGAACTTAAAACTTGCCCATACAATCCAATAGTTGGCTTTGTTGAGTATCAATTGTTTACAAACTTATAAGTTGCCCATAGAATCCAATATTTTACAATTTTCTCCATCTTTTCCTCAAGAATCTTCAAAATTGTTCCTAAACTTATAAGCATACACACACTTTTAAATCAAAAGTTAATGTGAATCAAAATTTAATTTGTAGTGCACATGACAAATGTTATGCCTCTTGCATTAAAAACTTATGAATACTTTTGAAACATAACCAAATGAGCTAAAAGCAGACAAACCTATATCCGAGATTCAGGTATTTTCCCAATCCAAAATTATACCAAACAATAAACTAAAAATCCCCAAATATGTATTTGAGTTAATGGTTCAGAGTTTGCAAAACAAGGTTGTTATAATCTCTCCAAATTTGCTTGCCACAGAAGAGAAATTTCTATTCAATGCTCGCATAATCCATAAGCCCCATCAGGCACTTAAATTGGATGTTTCGGTGTCATAAATTCTGGGACACCTATGTCCATATGCATAGAGAATAGTAAATTCTAGAGTAATGATCACACTAAACTCTTCATAGAGTAGGATTAAGCTTGCAGAAATTGATCAGACTTGAATCATAAAAGAATGTTGTAATTCAGTTTGTTTTGGATTATTTCAATGTTGTAACAGATGACTAATGAAGTGTTTGAGATATGTTTCCACTCACTTCATAATACAGATTTTGACAACAAAAAATAAAGGTTGATCAGAGGAAGAACAGGTTCTGGAAAGGCCTGAGGTGACCCCGACACCACGGGGCTCACATCAGTTGTAGAAACAAATTATAGAGACAAATGCAGCATGGTTCAAGTATGCAGGCATAATCGGCACCTTCCAAATCCGCCCTGATGCAGCACGGTTCAAGCATGCAGACAAAAACAGAACTTCCAAATTTGCACCCATAAGGGGCAAATAAAATTCAAATGCCCAAATCAGAAGCTGAAACATATCCTTTACCGTCTTTTCATGGAATTGGCATCTGTAGTCTCTGCACAGTTCAATTGCACGTTTGCTAGTAAAAATATTAGTGAGGATTCATTCTAGAGTTGTAGGACGTGTATACGGCCAAGAATATTAGTGAAGCATGTTGTTCGAGTAAGTTTCCTGAGCAAGGCAAACTTGTAGAGTGTTTGAAGAAGTGCTGCAAAAGTCCCACAATATTCTTGGAGGCTCCATTGGAACAATTGGCTTATAAATCTCACATGATGATAGTTGAGATGAGGAAGCACAGCCCAACTCTTATTTTCCCACTTGAGGTATCTCCAGGATAAATTCGTGTTGATTCTCTTGTTTCTTGATTGTTTCAGTCATTTACTTACTTAATCTTCATTCTATCCAACAACTTCACAAGCTTAAGCACTTAAAAGTTAAAACATCACAATTCTAAGGATAATTCTGAAGCTGAAACATTTCCTTTCCCGTTTTTTCATGGAATTGGCATCTGTAGTCTCTGCAAGGTTCAATTGCACATTTGCTAGTAGAAATATGCCCCGTGGGATTGCGGAGGATTCATTCTTGATTGTTTCAGTCATTTACTTACTTAATCTTCATTCTATCCAACAACTTCACAAGTTTAAGCACTTGAACATTAAAACATCACAATTCTAAGGATAATTCTGAAGCTGAAATGTTTCCTTTCCCGTCTTTTCATGGAATTGGCATATGTAGTCTCTGCAAGGTTCAATTCCACATTTGCTAGTAGAAATATGCCCCGTGGGATTGCAGACGATTCATTCTTGATTGTTTCAGTCACTTATCCAACAACTTCACAAGTTTAAGCACTTAAAAGTTAAAACATCACAATTCTAAGGATAATTCTGTTTCTTAATCAAAGTAGTTAAGGGACAACAATCTAAATTAGTTGTATGATTATAATTTTATAGCAGAGTTCTAGCATGTTAAGATTTAGGTTGATGAATTAAGAATGGAATACCTATCCTGATTATGGATCCCGTAGTTCTACTAAAGCAAAGGCAGGACTCTATGCTTGGTAAACTGAAATACAGCATTTCCAATTAAATGGCACATTTAATGTTAAAAGCAAATTATTATTATTTACTCTTTCTTTTACTTGTTTATTAATAGATTTCCCAAACATCAATTGGCTACATCTTGGTTTGAAACCCACAAAGTAGTTATTGGTGAGGGTATTATATTTCATTATGAAAGTTGGTATTGTCAGCAGTTGTTCGACTCGGAAACAAGTTGACCATCTGACTTTATAAACTAAACCCTTATAAAAATAAATTGTAGCTTATTATCAAAAAATCATCAAATATATCCCAAAACGCCAATAAACTGTTAGTTCAAAAGAAAGACTTCTGCGCAAGTGATGCAGCAAAAACAGAAGCGTAAAGAAAAAACTGAAAAACATATTAAATAATTAAAGAACTGAAAACAAATAAATTCAAACATTGCAAGGACCAAACAGTAATGTTCGCTGTCAATTGTAATGAGGTCGAGTGGTAAATCAATGGGTTTTTGTAGCAAATACCCGGGTAAATTGACTGTAGTCCTGAATGACTCTGAAGAAATAGACACCCCCTCAATCTTGGCATCTTAGTGGAGGTTATAATGTCACTGATATTTAAAATGGGGCAATTTACCAACAAAAACTAACAGTTTTTTGCGCTCCACTATATTATCACCTAGATTGATAACCCTAGCTGGCCTTATACAATCACAATGCCATCCCTAGGACGGCACTGGCTTCAAGTTTAACATAACCACATAAAACACAAGCCTCGGCACCAAAACATATAAAACAGATAGTCTCTTCTCCCCCTTAACAAATCACCAACGCCACTAATTCAAAACTACCGTGTAATCATAATCGAAGCCGTGTAACATGATCCACACCGAGATCCAAAACTTAACCCTAAAATTACCCATCGCGGTTGTCTATGCGAGAAATTGGGTTTGTTGTTGAAGACAATGAAAAAATTCCGCGGTTTAGAGAGATTAACAAAAACTAAATGCATTTCAGAACTAGCATTCAACCAAAAAACTTCTGAAAAATTCAGCGTGATAAAACCCTTTGCTATAAATTATAACAAAGCTTGGAAAGAGAGGAAAAAACACTCACCGTTCATAAAGGCGTAAGAAAAAACGGCCGGGGATTTGATTTGCGATCGACGAGTACGATCATTTCGCACAACAGTTCTGTGCGTCTCAATTCATTTTCCCCTCGCTCTGAGAATCGAACCCGCGATGTATCTCAAAATAATTTGTTGGCGAAACAACGAAATGCTCTCAGTTGAGACGAAGATGTACGTCGATCCCGGCGAAAAACTAGCGCTAAACCATGGCAATTTGAAAGCTAGGGCTGAGAATCGATCAGGTGACCTCTGAAAAGCGTAAAATGCAGAATGTAGAAGGGGAATGAAAACGGAAAAAATGAATTTTATAGACGGTAATTATTCGGCAGCGTGCGAAAACAGAGGTTTTGAATTGAGCGTCATGAAGGAATTGGTTAATATCATTGACTTACTTTGCTTTGTTTTTAAGGGTATAGCTTTTTAGGGAGTTTTGGAAACGTTTGGAAGTAGCGATTTATTCATAAATATGGTGGGTTTTCCTTATGTCCTCGTGCTAAAGGTTGTCGTAAGGTGGTACTCATAGATATCCTTCGTCATGTACACATACACACAAAGTATCCATTCAAAAAACATGTGTATAAAATTTTTGGACAAATAATTTAACCATGGGTAAAGGACATTGGTGGAGGGTCGGGTCTTAGGCGGGATGAAGACTATATGGGCCATAACTATAACTACCCGTCAAACAAATATTTTGTATATATTAAAAGGATTCAACGTTTAATTCATTTTATCTTTTCATACGAATGTATTATTAGAAATCACGTCTGGGATGTGTGGTGGAAATGTTGAAAGGAATGGGTAGAGGAAATGAAATGGAAGGTGGAGGAAGGAAAGGTGAGGATTGGAGGAGAATAATGCGCAAGGTGGAGGGGGCGACATGCTGGAAGAGAATGGAGGAGGGAAGATACTGAAAAGTGGATGCTTCATAAGGTGTGGATATAAATATTGTACGTTGCAAATGTATACTTTATTTCCAATGGGGATTTAGGAAGATAGAGAACAAGGTGAAACTGAACTTGTATGTGGTTACAATCCATGTTTTAGTAGAAGTAATAGAAGTTAAAAGAAAACAAAGTGTTGGTTAATTGTGATGGAATAAGTGAATGTTTTATATGGGTATTACATATTGTTTGTGGTGACATATATGCATCTAATTTGATGACATTAACTTTTATTTCCATAATAAAATATTGTACATGTTAAGTAGAGAAGACATATTTGACAGGAAACATAATTACCTACATCAGAAAAAGTAAAACAGTTGCATACCTTATTAAACAGAGAAGCATTTTACGAGGAACAATGTGGTAACATGTAGGAAAACATTCTTGTTATTGTTAAATATGTCATGGCACAACTTTTGTGAACAAAAAAATGGAAAAATGGAAAGATAAAAGAGAGTATGTAATATTAATAGGGTAGTTATTAAAGAGTTGAAAGGCTTGTCTCCTCTTTTTTCCTTCTTTTGAGATGAGGTCGAAGGGAGATCTTAGAGTAACGCTCGTAAGAGAAAGGAGGTGTGATACAAAGTTGTTTAAGGCGGGGAACTATAGATATTGTGGTGACCTATCTATCAGTGTTGTCAATGTCAACATTGGCTTTTGGCAATGTAAGACCTTGGAATTTTTGGATTGTCAATGCACATGCCATTGTAAGTGGTATTGGTTTTTGGTTGCCTCTGGAGATAGGCGGAATCGGATCATGCAAAGGGTTAGTTGCATCTCAGGGAGGACCTACGTATTTGTCAAATTTGACACCAACAAAAACTAGAAGATTTGGCAGTGTAGTGGAGACATTGTAGACCATGCCAATGAGCGTGCCTATTGAACCATTGACAAGGTCAGCTTCAACACGCAAATTGGTTTTAAGCATTATTTTTTATTTTTTGTAAAGCAGAACTTTGTATTGCAATTGTTCATCATCAAGATCTGGAGAGTTGGCGATTTAACATAATTAAATCTTAATCAGAGGGCTGAGATCGAATAGATATAACAGTAACAAGCAAGATCTATCATGCAAAAGACAAACAAGTGTAAACAATAGTGAGATAAGAATGAATTAACTTGTATTTGAAGCTTCAAATTGATTTTGGGATGGGAACTGGGTGGAATAGGCTAGATTTAGATTGAGTAAGCTTCGTCTCAAAAATTAGAGTTTCAAACTCCTTCAGATTGAACCACCCAGAGAAGGATAGGACCTCCCAGGCATTAATGTCCGAACTAGGCGCTGGTGTCCTGACAAATGCTCTGATTCAAATCTTTTCAAGGTTTGAACTTGTCTCCTTCCTTTCTCTCTTTGTCACATTAGCTTCATCCTAGGGTTTCATTTTCACATGTGAACATGTAAAACAAACCCTGTCTACCTACACAAGGCTCAAGTAAACATTAGATGACACAAATAATGTATATACTTGAGTCGAACTGACCTCAACCTTCACCCTAAAGTGATTGTCACCAAGCGTTGCACTACATTTCAGAATTTATGTAGTGTGTGTGTGTGTGTGTGTGTGTGTGTGTGTGTGTGATTAAATTGTGTCCTGTGAAGCTAGGTTGCCCTTCTATCAGTCACACTATGATAGTGGGATACATCTACTTCTCCCCTAAGATGAATGTGTGAGATGGAATTCAAAAATAGCCCCTAAAATGTAGTGAATAATGCAACCCAAATGTGGTCCTTGGATGTTGTTTTTTGCCCAAGTAGTTGATAGTAAGTAATAGCCCAAAATTTTCCAAGCCCTAATAATAGTGAGTAAGTCACGTATGTATATGATTCCTTTATTTGAATTTTTTCATGGGTAGTAATTTAGAAAAGATAACAAATGATGTGGCATTTCAAATTTGAGAAAAGGAGGGGAAAGGACCAAAGCACCCAAAGGGGATAGTAGCATTTGGGCGCTCCTGTCCCTAATGGGTGGTACTATTCGGGATGCTCGGAGGATATAACAAAAAATACAAAGCTGGATCACATGTTTTCCAATGTCCAAAAGTAAAGTGGTCATTCTGAATAAGTAAATAATAGAAGTATGAAAAGGATAAAGCATTATAAAAGTAAAACAAGTGTTGTTAGCGTCTATTTTTCTTTCTTAGTAATCATGCATATAATGGCATACTTAGAGGTGTAATGTAAATAGTAAGTACATGATTTTGTTTCTATATTTTCCTCCTCTTTATACTAGTGAATGAATATTTGGTAGCATAAAGTAGATAAGAAGAGCATACCTTGTGGAGAGCCGAAGGGAGTTGTAACTGATAATGTGTCGAATGAAGATTGTACTTGATATTGTGTCAGATGGAGATTATGAAATGTGTATCGTGTAATCTAAGAAAGGATAAGGATCCTAGAGGTGACCTCGTGTGCGTAGTAGAAATGATGTTTATGTATGTTCCTTTAATATTACCTTTTCTTGAGCGTCTTGTGCTCGAGATTGATCCTTGTTCCATTTATTTGTTGCCTTTTGTTGGAGTAAGGTCAGACCTACAAAAGAAGATAAGTGTAGGCAATGTTCGTGATAAATGAAATTGAAGTTTAACTTTGTAAATGTGAAAATAGAAGTGTGTATTAAAAAACAAGCGAATCAAGGATATAATACACCTAAATAGTGTGAGAAAAGAGATATAATTGTGCATATATATTTATTACCTTGGATATTGTTAGAATAGTATTGAGGATTTAGGAATCATGTCGCCAAACTAAGGATTTAAGCATCTTGTCACTATATTGAGGATTTAAGCGCCATGTTGCCTAGGGAAGAGTATTGGGAGAGTTGTAGGATTTTTTATCCAACCATTAACGTTTCCCCACGGATAAGTGCCACTGTAGTTGGTCACAAACCCAACAAAAACTAGTCACGAATGACACATTATTCCAGGCATATTGTTGTCCTGCATATGCCCTAGGTTTCATTTCTTATTTGATCTCGAGAAAACAAAGTAATCGGTTCCCTTGATCAAAGTATATGACTTGCCACTAATTTTGTTATTAATGTACCTGATAGTAACTTGTATATGAGTATATATTGTTAGATTTTGGAGAAACCTATCACTACAAACTTATTGATCTTATATTGTACATGCTTCTGCCCCCAGGATAGAACCACCTAGGTAGGACACTAGCACCTACCATTCTTGTCTATGTTAGGCACTTTTGTCTCATGATTTTGGCCCAATTCTTATTTTGAACCTATTTTTTAGCTCATATTTATTGTAATTTTGTATTGTATCAATATGTGTCTAGCCTTTAGACGACTGAGAGGTGAAATAACCACCTGATGATTTCCCCCACTCATTTGCAGTGAATGAGATGAACCGATGCGAGTGTGGCCTAAACAAGGAAAGTTGAAGTTGATGGTGTGCATGTGTTTGTTTTCAAAATAATGCTAATATGAGTAAAGACTAACACCTAAATAGCCTTAACTTAGCAAGAATTGAACAACAAACTAAACACCATCAAGATAAGAATTAAACAAGGGTTAGATGCTAGCATTCATCAATACAAACTTTGAAACTAACAATGCTAAATATCTAAACTCCTCTATTCTCTAACAACAAATAAATGAATGGACCTAAGTAAGCTCCATGGCTATCAAAATAGTTGTCCTTAGTATGCCAAGTAACCTAGGAATGAGGGCCTATCAAAGTTGGGCTACAAGACCCCTTTGACACCTCCCATATGACCTAAGCACTTAAGAAAGAGGCTTAACTCTTCAAGATGATGAACTCTCAAAAGGGCAAGGTGCAAGCTCTTAGTCTCTTTGCTATATGCTTTGCATTTTCTCTCTAAGGAGTTTAGGTGTAAGTAAAAAGGTAGGTGGAGGGCTCTTTATATAGCCCAAAGGATAAAGGATTCAACACATTCTCATGAATGTGGGATAAAGGTAAAACATGATTAGGAATGGATAAGGTTGCTTTATTAAAGGTAACCTTACTTTAGAAGGGTTTAATACATGTTTAGCAAGTCATGGGAGTTGGGGGGTGTTTTAATTAATCAAAGGTGATTAACTAATAGGTAGATGTAAGCTTATAGAAGATAATTAGAGGAATATTAGTACGATTTAGGCTATTATAAGGGGATTAAATCAATTAAATATTGATTTATTGGTTAAATGGAAGGGAAAGCTAATTAATTAATAATAATTAATTAGTCTAGGTAGAAGGGGTGATTTATTAACGGAAGGTCGTTAATTAGGGTATTTGTTGGATAGGAAACTTAATTAATTAGCTTAGTGTAATTAATTAATGATGATATGAGGGAAAATGAGTGCTTTTGACGATATGTCATTGATTTGCGAGAAAGGGGATAATTAGCGCAATTTAAGTATTTAAATTGCTTGGGCGTAATTATAGGTGTCTACATTTGCCCCTCTTTGGGGTGGCGTAAGTGATGCCACTTCAAAGATAGTAGACAGAAGAGATTTTGAAGGGATAGAAGAAAAATTAGTAGGAGGGAGAGATGCCCCCTCGAGTGTCGATGGGGTGATGGAAGAAGCCGATCGACGATCGAAAAAGGTGAGATATAGGCAGAAGAAGGGGGACGAGGCAGGATGCCTCGATGAGAGGGAGAATTAGGGGTGAAAGGGAAGTGGTGTAGAAGAAATATGGATGAGGGGGGAGAAGAGCTTAGCCTCTAGCCACTTATTTGTTTGAAACAATTTGATGTCATCATATTGCCATAGGAACTACATCATCGGTCCTTATGAAAAATATAAGCATACGACAAAGGTAGAATGACATGAAAAGCCATACTACGAACAATTGTCCATTGCTGAAAATACCAACTCCATGCAACATACAAAAATGCAATGCAATACGAGAAGGAAACAAGCTCATCTAACAGGGAAAACAAGTACGAACGCACATATCCAACCCAACAACGGTCAAGACAGTTGTACAAATGTTTTGTTATCAGTGCTGAAGAGATCCACAAGTTCATGATTGATGACAAGGGTTAAAAATGATGCCCCAAGCAAGGATACATGCAAGGGGAAATGAAAATGGACACGGGGTCCATGAAAAGTGTTTGTGCGCAACGAAACAGCACCAGGCAACCAAAAGTGCCCCAGAGTACAGACGAAGCAAGCAGCTAGCTTTTGTGAATGGTTGTGAATCTGGTGATCCGTGAGTCATATTAATCGGGGAAGATGTGAGACAAACCAATAGGATATGGAGAAAATACCATGCGCAAGACACAAGTTTCAGCCGTAAGAAGCAAGTTACCATTTTGTAGGGTGTTTTACTTTTTAGGAATTTTTTGAAAAATTTTGCCTTGTTTTTGGATTTTTTTTTTTTTTGATATAGTAAATGTTTGTATTGTTTTGGCTTTCTGAACCGTGATAAACAATAGAAGAAAGGAGAAGAAGAAAAAGAAGGGCCTAGGGGCAACAGAAAGTGCCCTAGGTGGAAGAAAAGAGAAACAAACGACAAATAATGTCCTTGTTTAGTGGAAAAATTAAGAAAAAATAATTATTTGAAAAATAATTATTTACGAGGGTGTGAAGAAGAATAAAAATCACCAGGGAGCAATAAAATTGTCCGGGGGAGAAGAAAGGGGTATTGGACAAAAAATGCCCCAATACGGTGAAAAATAAGAGAAAAATAATTATTTAATTAAAAATAATTATTCCACAGCGAACAGAGGAGAAAACGGTGAGCTAAACGGGTGTCCCGGCCGTCCGATCGGTGAAAAACAGGTTAATATACCCCCCAGGGGGGTAAAAACATCGCAATCAGTTCATTTTAACCACTCAGTTTAGAAAACTTACCGTGAGGCTCTGACACTCAGGAGAGATGGTGATCGCACGTGATCGTTTGAGGCGTGCTGTAGATTGTAGATGATAGATCTGTAGACAATATCAAATGTTGTTTTCAAGTGTTATTTTGATGTATATGGACGGGATGATATGATGATATTGGTGCGGGGGGGATAGATTTTTGATTATGCGCAACCCCTCTTGCCCCCATTGATGATATGATATGTGATGATTAGCTTAGCATACATGCATGATGTAAAACTTAGCATTTTTGTTTATATATGATGTATAGATGATGCTAGATGTGATGATAGTGATGGTAATGTGATGTGAATGATAACAAAATAGAGCACATGCAAGAAACACAGCCAAATGCTACAAAGAACACCAGGAATTAATGCAATACACCATGAATCACCATGCCTTATTAACAAGTAACAAAACACAACCAAATGCATTAAGAAAGAAATAAAGAATTAACACACTAGCATGTCGAAACCCACTACAATATGCACAAGCAAGAATGAATCTATTCTAAGCAAGAAAAGATAAACTATGACAAAGTACACCCAAGCAACAAACAACTCAAAAGCAAGCACAAAACACTATACAAGCAACAAGCAAAGCAAGAAAACAAGACAATGCAAGTAAATGTTTTTGTAAGATATGTTTTCATAAACCGATTTTCTATTGTTTAGGTTTTTGTGAAACAATTTTATATTGTTTTTGTGTTTTGTGAAACAATTTTCTATTGTTTTTGTGTTTTCTCAAAACAATGTTCTATTGTTTTTGTGTTTTCTCGAAACAATGTTCTATTGTTTTTGTGTTTTTCTCGTTTTTGTGTTTTCTCAACAATTTTCTATTGTTTTTGTGTTTTCTCGAAACAATTTTCTATTGTTTTTGTGTTTTTAACAAACAATTTTCTATTGTTTTTGTGTTTTTAATTTTTGTGTTTTTAACAGTTTTCCAAAGCTATGTGCAGGTAACCAAGAAAGCATGGATGCCCCCAGCGTTAGGTGGGGAATATACAAGGGCAGAAGCCACGCGCTTATGAACAAGAAGGTGAAGTCGTTGAGTTGCCCCCAGCGTAAGATGGGAAATAACGAAAGACCACGTCCCTTACAGACGAATAGAAGAAGGCAAAGCCGGATCAAGGCTGGACAAGATGGTGTGCACAAGGAAACTCGAAGGTAGAACCAGGTCCAGGACAAAGACAACTACCCTTCTAATACAGAATGCTTGTGAACAACGAATCCTCCCGAGGCGCGGAAACCGGTTTTCACCCAAGGACTTGTCCAAAGTGCCACAATTGCGTGGTTTTCACTAGTGGACGACCTGTTTTCTCTTTTTCTTTTTCTGATTTTTTTTTTTTTGTATTTTTGATGTTTTTGTATTTTTTTTTATTTTTGTGCCATGTTCAAGCATAGAACTTCTTAAGATGCATGGCATTCATTGGCTCTCGGAGCTCATCACCATTGGGGTGAGCCAGTTTGTATGCCCCGGTGCCGTACTTGGCAACTATGACATAGGGTCCTAACCAGTGTGGTTCAAACTTCCCTTTCTTTTCTCACTCTGCTCTGGTGTTGAACTGGTTCTCCTTCATAACTAAATCACCCACCTCAAACTGGTGAGGGATGATTCTCTTGTTGTAGTTGCGGGAGATTCTGTGTTGATATACCTTCAGGTGATTAAGAGCGCGAATGCGCCTCTCATCCAGGAGCTCTAACTCAGCCAATCTTGCCACTCGATAATCTTCATCCTTATCCAAATAGTCCCAAAGAGAAATTCACAGGGATGGGAGTTCAATCTCTAAAGGGATGATAGATTCTGTCCCGAACACTAGGGAATATGGCGTCGCACCCGTAGGAGTGCGAATTGATGTTCGGTAGGCCCAGAGGGCTGGGTGGATTTGTAGGTGCCAGTTTCGACCGGTTTTGCTAACCATCTTCTCCATTATCCTTACCAAAGTCTTGTTTGTTGCCTCAGCTTGTCCATTACCCTGAGGGTAATATGGCGTGGACCATTTCAATCTGATTTGGAACCGTTGGCAAAGACCTTTCACAGTTTTGTTCTTAAATGACTTCCCATTATCTGTGACAATGGCTGCAGGGATACCATATCGGCAAATAATGTGATTCATGATGAATTTAGAAATCTGTGCTCCTGTGACATAGGTTAAAGGGACAACCTCCACCCATTTTGTAAAGTATTCTGTAGCTGTGATGATATGTGTATGACCATCAGATGAGGTAGGAGTAAGCTTCCCTATTAGATCAAGTCCCCACTTGGAGAATGGCCACGGGGTAGTGATTGGTTGCAATGGTTGCGATGGAGCATGGATGAAATTTCCATACTTTTGGCAAAGCACACATTTTCTAACATAATTACAACAATCAGTTTCCATGGTGGGCCAATAGTAACCTACTCTTAACAGTTTCTTAGCCAAGACCATTCCGTTTGTATGTGCTCCGCATACTCCTTCGTGTACTTCTTTAATTGCCTGGATTGACTCCGTCACATCCAGACAACGTAACAGATTCCCATCATAGCCATGATGATAAAGTGTACCTCCTAAAAGGGTGTAACGGGCTATCTGGTGAATCAGGATTTGCTTTTCAGAATGGGAGATATTGGGAGGGAAAGTACTGTCCTTAAGATAGGTGAAAATGGGTTCATACCATGGGGAATAGGGACCAACAACCTCACAAGCCAGGCAAGATTCTGGCACGTCATACGCGGGCTGGTGTAGATTTTCTACGAAAAATGGCATATCATTGTTCCCTGGCAGAATACGAAGCATAGATCCCACCGTTGCCATGGCATCTGCCGATCTGTTCTGCGCTCTTGGGATCTGCTCAAAGGTAATGCACACAAAATACTCCTTCAGAGTTTCCACCAACTTCTTGTAAGGTATGAGCTTGTCATCCTTAACTTTATACTCATCATTAACCTGTTTGATGATTAGCTATGAATCACCTACAACCTTAACATGTTGAATATTCCACTTGATGGCTAGCTTCATCCCTGCAATGAGTGCTTCATATTCCGCAATGTTGTTCGTGCAAGGGAAGGCCAGGCGGAAAGCCTGTGGTATAGGATCACCCGAAGGAGTAATAAGGACCACTCCTGCACCTGAACCATGAAACGTAAAAGATCCATCAAAATGTATCTGCCATACGACAGATTCTTCAATGTAGAGCAAAGATGCATCTGGCAGATCCAGACTCAAAGGTTCTGTGCTTTGCAAAGGTGCTTCCGCTAGCTGGTCGGCAAGTACTTGTCCTTTAACTGATTTTTGATGGACAAATTCTATATCAAACTCACTGAGTAGAATGATCCAATTAGCCATTCTACCTGTGAGGGCGGGTTTGGACAACAAATACTTGAGTGGGTCGACCTTGGATATGAGCTTGGTCTTAGTATTTAGCAGGTAATGGCGAAGTTTCTGAAAGGTAAAAACAACGGCCAAGCAAGCCTTTTCAATCTGAGGATAATTAAGTTCATAGGCGATGAGGGTGCGACTCAGATAGTACACTACTTTCTCTTTATGGCTAAGGTCGTATTGGGCGAGCAGTGCACCAATAGCATATTGCGTAGCGGAAATATAGAGCAAAAGTGGTTCTCCCGGAGTGGGAGGCATGAGGACAGGTGGATTAGCCAGGTACTGTTTAAGCAAAGCAAAGGCTTGTTGTTGCTCGGGTCCCCAGATGAAAGTGACGTCCTTCTTAAGAAAATGAGTGAATGAGTGACATTTATCTGCAAGCTGGGAGATAAAGCGGTGAATGGCTTGAATTTTCCCCTGCAAGCTACGCAGTTGCTTGATATTCTCAGGTGGAGGCATTTCTGTGATGGCAGACACTTTAGCAGGGTCTACCTCAATACCTCATCTTGACACGATGAAGCCTAATAGTTTCCCAGATAGCACACCGAAGACACACTTCTTTGGATTCAGCCTGACTTTGTATTCACGCAGGCATTCAAAGATACGCCGCAAAATGATAGGATGATCCTCTCTTGTTTTGGACTTTCCCAGGATGTCGTCTACGTAGTCTTCCATGATGTCATGAATCATATCATGAAATATTACTGTCATGGCCCGCTGATAAGTTGCTCCCGCATTCTTAAGGCCAAATGGCATCACCTGATAACAGAAGGTGCCCCAAGGAGTTGTGAAAGTTGTTTTGTGTTGGTCTTCCTCAGCGATCTTAATTTGATTATAACCCAAAAAGCCATCCATAAGCGATAGCATTTCGTACCCTGCGGTTGAGTCAACAATCATGTCAATGTTGGGCAATGGAAAGTCATCTTTAGGGCAAGCTTTATTGATGTCCCTAAAATCTGTGCAGATTCAGATACCGATAGGTTTCTTCTGGACAGGAACAATGTTTGATATCCATTCAGAATAATCAATTGGCCTGATGAATCCTGCTGCAAGCAACCTTTCCAACTCTTCTTTAACTAACAAGGCCACTCTTGGGTGCATCTTTCAGAGCTTCTGTTTGATAGGCTTAGCATCTGCGTGCACAACCAGGTTGTGCACGACCAAAGTTGGATCTAAGCCAGGCATGTCTTTGTAAGACCATGCGAACACATCAATAAACTCTCGCAGTAGCATAGTGAACGTCTTTTGTTCTCTGGCCGAGAGTGATGCTCCCAATTTTACTATCTTGGGATCTTCTTCGGTACCAATATTGACATCAATGGTTTCTTCAACTAACAATTTTGATAAATCCTCCATACGCGTAGGATCGGGAGGTAGGTTGAGATCTTCATCCAAGGATGTCTCTACGAGATTTTCATCCTTGGCGTGGTCACTTTGTTTGTCCTTTGATTTTCTTATTTGTTTGTCAGCCAGTGCCTCAAAGAGGTTTTCACTGTGTGACTTGGACTTCGATTTTTGCCGAGGCTTTTCTTTAGAACTCTTGCCCTCACTTTTCTTTAAATTTTGCTGACCACGAAGTTCAGCCTCCTCGCCGAAGTAGGCACAGGTGTCTAAGTCGATAAAGAAACCCTTCTTGTGATCTCCAATGGGAATTGTATCCCTTATGCCCATGAACTCTGCAATAGCCTCGTCATTCTCGAATAAATCTAGTGGCACGTGACGTTGTTGGTCCCATTCAACAAGGGAAGGGTACACAAGGTCAAGGGTTGGTTCAGTGGGGGTTATGGTCAGGACAACATTATTCATGAAAAGGTTCGTGGAGGCCAGATCCTCATATTGGCTACAACAGGAATCCGTATCGCTGTCTAGATAATCGGAGCCATCCTCATGCTCTGAACAAGTCACATCTTGATCATTAGGGTGTGCCCCATAAGGGTGAATCCCAATGCCATATCTTTCAGTTTTGAAATGGGGGAGAGGGACTGGTTCCCTTTGTCCTTGTTCATTCTTACCACATCCTAGGCCTTTGTAGCCCATGGAGTACATCATTCTGCTAGATTTTTCATATTCCGGGGTTTGATAACAAGATGGCTGAGTGTCCTCAGGGACCCAAGTAGTAGGTGGATCAAGCAATTTTTCCTCAGCTAACAAGCCTCCAGGTAGGAACGACCCAATAGTGTGTTCCTCTCTAGGTCTCCTGAAGCGGTAGTTGGGTCGACCTCTAGTCTTGGGCGACAAGGAGAGGTCAGAAACCAAGAGTGCTTGTTGTACATTATACTCCCCACAGCCATATTCCAGAATTTTCATCTCCCATGAATCAAATGGAGATGTGGAAGTGGATGCCCCATGAGCGCAAGAACTAAGAGAATTTGAATCTACTCGAGATTCCATGGCCTCAGAATGAAGAGGGACAGCTATATCTGTGGAGGGACATGCGTATGTACCCTTTCGTGCAAAGCTATTAAGAGCTCTACAATGAGCAAAGGGCTCTGAATCTCCTGGTATTGTAACCGTATGTCCCTCATGCTTCAGCTTGATGCATTGATGAAATGTTGATGGCACGGCCTGCATGGCATGAATCCATGGTCGGCCTAGAAGCATATTATATGGAAGTTCCAAGTCTAGGACGTGAAACTTTGTCTGATGGCAAGTGGGGCCCACCTCCATGGGCAGCGTAATGGTGCCTGCTGACTCTCTTTCCGCGTTGTCGTATGCGGTGATAGTGATGATATGGGACTCAAGATCTGCCTCTGTATGTCCCAATTGTTTGACTAATTTAAGCGTGCAGATGTTCAATCCAGATCCGTTATCCACAAGCACCCGTTTGATTTTCCTGCGGGTGACAACTACCTCAATGTATAAGGGAAGATTATGTTTAGGATTCTCGGTAGGGACCTCCCTATGGTTGAAAGTGAGATGCTCACTGGGTGCAATATTTGCCACCGTGGCTTGAAGGTACGCAGGATCGACTTCTAAAGGCACTCCCGACCCCTGAAGAGTTTGATACAAAATGTCCTTATGCACATTGGATATCTTGAGAAGATCTAAGATCGAGATCTTAGCAGGTGTCCTCTCAAGTTGTTCTAAAAGGTTATATTTACCAGTTTGCGGGGTCAACAGAGAGGGTTCCGGAATCACGAGGCGGGCACGCCTTGTTACCGCAGCGCAGTCCTTTCCCTTGATCCGGATGGTATTGACACGGTCAGCAGGGGAGTGAATACATCCGATAAGTGAATCGTAATGATTGTTATCTCTTTTGGTATACAAGTAATTCACAGCTTTATAGGTTTGGGATGAGTCTCCCCGATCCGGCTTTGTCTTTTCTGACTTATCATGCTTAGGGAATGGTTCCTTATAAATCCCCATTTTCTCGTTAGGTGTTTGCGTTTTTCCAGGGTTATCCACCTCTATCTCCCCATTATCAATGAGGTCCTGAATATAGTGGTGAAGCCGCAGACATTTGTCTGTCTTATGACCTTTAACGCGATGCATTTCACAGTATTCATGCTCCTTATACCATGAAGGTTTAGGAGCATTGTCATCAAATGGTTGCATTGTAGGATAGGTCATCATGTGGGCCGCATCCAACTGTTTTAGTATGACGGACAATGGTTCATTGAGGGAGGTGAATGTTCGTCGCTTTGGTGGTGGTTGAATTGGGCCCTTGGTTAGTTTAAAAGGTTGACTGGTTTGGACCGTTTGAACACGTTTGGAATCAGTGATTCCGTCTCCCACCACATTTTTGTTTTTGTTAAAGATCTTTGGCTTTTCAGCGGGTTTGACACTTTGGTTGTCTTTAGATTGGGTTTTGAGGGTGCCTTTGGCAATGAGAGCCTTTTCTATTTGAATCCCTTTCTCGATAACCTCCTCAAAGGTGCGGACACAATGCATTTGGAGGTGGAAAGCTATATCTGGGTTGAGATTAGGGACGAAAATACTGACCAGCTGCTTCTCAGGGAAAGCGCAAGGGAAGCGACTAGCTATCCCTCTCCATCGTTGGAGGAAGCTGGCGAAGGTCTCATTTGGGCATTGTTTTGTGCCACAAGTCTGCCATGGTGACGTCACTCTCTATGTTATACGAGAAATGACGCACGAATCTTTCTGCCAATTCTGGCCAGGTGAAAATTGATCCTCGTGGTAAGCGCGTAAACCATTCCAATGCTTGACCTCCGAGACTCTTAGGAAAAAGTCTGATGAGGTAATTATCACTATAAGACACCTCTTGACATGCCATGTAGAAATCTTTAACATGATCCCTTGGGTCTCCCTTTCCTTTGTATTTGTCAAACTTTGGCATATCAAATTTCTTTGGAAAGGGTTGAAGGGTCATTGTCTTGTCAAAAGGATAGGGGCATAGTTCTTCGTATTGGTATTTCCTAATACTCCCTATATTGCTTTCTTGTATGCTCGCAAGCGTTGCTTTCATAGATTGCACTTCTTGTGCGAGCAATTGTTCTCTAGTGGGAGAAGCGGGGACGTGTACACGATGATACCCCGTGTCTTCTTCTCCTTGGTTTTCTCGATGGAGTTCGTGGATCCTAAACTTAGGCCTTGACTTTTGAACGTTCTTGTTTGTGTCTTTCTGTACCTGGAAAGTAAGCAAAGCTAGTTGTCGGCTTAGGTTACTGAGTTGTTGTTGGATTGTGACTTGGTTTGTGTCTTCTTCTTCTAAAGGTTCTTCCTCTTCGTATTGTGGAGGTTCTTCCCCTGTCTCATGTTCTATCTTGTTTCTTCGTGGCACTTTGATGAGGGGTATTCTATGCCCTACCACTTTATCATTTTCTGCGTAAGAAGTGGAAGCATGCCCGCCTGTTAAAATATCTTCCATATTGATAAGGGGGCGTTCTTCCTTAGTAGTGTCATTTGTAGGTAATATTGGTTCATTCTCGGTGGGCAATTTGGCCCCTAATTCCACGACCCATGCCAAAACTCTATCTTTGTTTCTAAGGAGAAACTCATCTAGTAGAGTAGGGTCAAAATCAAAGTCCGCGCGTGGTGACTCTAATTCGTTTCCACTATGGTCGACCATTTCTTCTGTTTCCTTTTCTGCATAAAAAATAGTGGTCCTAGATCGTGTCCGATAAATGGGTTTGACCCTTGTCTGTTAGAGGTTTCCCAAGCTTGCGCCTGTTGTTCCTCATATGTTTGTTTCTTTAAACCTAGACGCGTCTTGGGAGCCATGTTTTCGTGATAAGTTTCACTAAGGTAAGTTGTAGATTTGTTCAAAATTCAATGACTACCCCTAAGTGAAACACAAGATGTACATGTTAAGAGTAAATTAACAGTGTGAGAATACCAATGTGATAGAATGATAAAGTCACCAATGAAACAATCGTTTGGTACCAAAACTTAATCAAATGAAGTACTTCCTAGACTACGTTTCAAAGTAATTTGCGACGCCAGATGATTAACAAGATGTCTCCACTTATGCCAAGTTCAAAGGAATGAACAAGACGTAAGTAAATACATGAAGTTAAATGCGATCTCCCAATCAAGATATACGACGAGCAAGCTCAAGTCTGATTAAGACCTATATCTCAAAAAGTGCCAATTACGATTTGCGAATGACACAACAATATCACCAAGATATGTTAACCCACTTTGCAAGAAAGTGAAGTATTGATATCGAGGTGTTATTGATATAACACGCACAAATGGTAGTGCCTAGCACCTTTTGAAATCGAGGTAATAATAAAACCAAACAAAAAAAAGCTCAAAGTATAGCTAGGAATAGTTAAGAATGTGTGCAGCGTAACCGTACAATATAGGTATTTATGTCGAGTTTACAAGAAACAAGACGTAAATATCAAAATTGTAATGATACGAGACAAACAAGCTAACTCCTCTATGGAAGTCCGCGGTGATGAACCACACCTAACTACAATGACGATCTTGACGTGGGTATCAAGATCACAATGGCTACCAAATGACGTGAAAATGCCTCCACTCACTTTAGACGTTTAACTAACCCAGCCGCAAACATGGATGGGCGTAAACGGACATAAAAGTGAGAGAAACAGTCGAATGGCAACACAAAGGTAATCACACCTCTTTTGATCAACAAAGTGTCAAAAGAATATGAAGGAAATAAATCAAGAAAAATGACAAAAAATGCTAGCCTCACTTCAGCAGAGTTTCGCCTCGCCCTAAGGCAAGTAAAAACTAGGCGAAAGTAATACGTCACACGTTTCTCAAAAAGAAGGTTCACAACTCAACACTGTTTTAAAATGGTCAAAGTGGGCTCCTGGCCAAAGTATATTCTCCTAGGTGGTTCTCTCACCCTAGGTGTTACAAAGTTGCCACGAGCGAGCGTGATTTACCCAAAAAGTCACACTGACTAGTTTGGGAGTATCTCGGCTTTACTTTACCCCCTTCAAGAATAGTAGGCAACTAGTGCGTCTACGTGTACTATCACTGGGGTCGCCACAACGGACAACCTGTAACGCTATCTCACAAAGGAATCACTAGTCAAGTAGGTAGTGCGGAGCACTTCCCATTTCATCCACAAGGTTCCCTCTTGCGTGGACTACTTTGGGGTTCCTGGAACCACCCCCATTGTTGTAGCTTAAGGCGTTATGCCAAAGGGGTTATGTTCCAGTTGAGCGGAGAGGGACGTACCCTTTTCCGAAACCTGCAATACAGTGTTTTGAATATGTTGTTCTTTTTATCTTGTTTAATTAGGTGTGGTTTGCTTGAACACCTTTTGGCAACCTGTATAACAACTGTATTAGTAGTTTTTGATTTTTTTTGATTCCTCCTTTCTTTGACAAGCGTTTTTAGGTCCTGCACTCAAGCGTTAGTAGTTCTCCAAGAAAATCACATTATTTAAAAGAGGATTAAGAGTTGCTTTTGATTCTCAAGATCATCCAAGGATGCAAGAGAAGAGCATACACAACAAATAATCCAACTAAAAAGTAAAGAAAATCTTTTCAATCAATGAACCATACAAAATTCTTGATAAATGTTCATTCCCCTAAACCAAAAGTGAAAGATGAAGTTTCCAATTTACCAAATGTTATAAAATGAAGACTAAAGTTGTTTTTGATTCTCAAGATCACCCTAAGGTGCAAGAGAAGAGCATACACAAACTTTATCCCAACTATATAGAAATGGAAAACTTCAAATCAAAGGACCATTGAAAAATACTTTGTAAAAGGTTCATTCCCTTAAACCAAAAGTGAAAGATGAAGTTTCCAATTTACCAAATGTTATAAAATGAAGACTAAAGTTACTTTTGATTCTCAAGATCACCCTAAGGTGCAAGAGAAGAGCATACACAAACTTTATCCCAACTATATAGAAATGGAAAACTTCAAATCAAAGGACCATTGAAAAATGCTTTGTAAAAGGTTCATTCCCTTAAGCAAAATGAATAATCAAATTTCTAAGTTTAATCCCAATGTTAAAAAGATATAGATCAAAGTTGTTTTTGATTCTCAAGATCACCAAAAGGTGCAAGAGAAGAGCATACACACGCTTTGGTCTAAATCGAGGAAGCATGGAAATACAACATTCATCAAAACATTAGACATGTTAGAAAATGACCAGTTTTAAAATAACAGAAAAACTATAATTTTTGTAAGTATAAATCCTAAATTTATGTTTTCATTGCATAGTTAACTTCAATACCTTTCCAACGCAAAAAAAATGGAGTCATTTCGAGTTCGGGAGCAAAAGTTATGGCCTTCGGAAGATGGGTTACGCATATGCTCTTATGCTCACGGGTATGCACTTGACATGCACTCAAAAAATGTCAAAAAAATGTCCCTTAATCTGTAAAATGGGAAAAAATTTCCAACCAAGATTCAATTTTGACAACAACCCATCACATTAATATATGAATAGAAGACTCAACGCTATCAAACATTAACATACATGCTCAAGAATTTAAGATTTTCAAGAAATTGACAAAACTAACATGTAGAATGATGAAAAAGTAAGCTCTAAAAATGAAAACATGATGAAATCTTGAAATTTTCTCACCAAGATTAAATTTTGACAGCAACCCACCACATTAATATGTAAATAGAAGACTCAGCACTATCAAACACTAACCTACATGCTCAAGAATTTAAAATTTTCAAGAAATTGACAAAACTAGCATGTAGAATGTTGAAAAAGTAAGCTCTAAAAATGAAAACATGGAGAAATCTTGAAATTTTCCCATTAATTCCAATTTTGACAGCACTTCACCTCCTTCATACCTACAAGGAAGACTCAACACATGCAAACTCAACAAAACAAGTTAAAAAAACAAGTTAGATCAACATGTGTAAAAGAGGGTTAGTAACCAAAAATGAAACTTAACTACAAAAACTTGAAATTAAGTGCAAAGGACAATGGAGTAAGTCCCACCGGGTGTGCCAAATGTGTGCATGTGTTTGTTTTCAAAATAATGCTAATATGAGTAAAGACTAACACCTAAATAGCCTTAACTTAGCAAGAATTGAACAACAAACTAAACACCATCAAGATAAGAATTAAACAAGGGTTAGATGCTAGCATTCATCAATACAAACTTTGAAACTAACAATGCTAAATATCTAAACTCCTCTATTCTCTAACAACAAATAAATGAATGGACCTAAGTAAGCTCCATGGCTATCAAAATAGTTGTCCTTAGTATGCCAAGTAACCTAGGAATGAGGGCCTATCAAAGTTGGGCTACAAGACCCTTTTGACACCTCCCATATGACCTAAGCACTTAAGAAAGAGGCTTAACTCTTCAAGATGATGAACTCTCAAAAGGGCAAGGTGCAAGCTCTTAGTCTCTTTGCTATATGCTTTGCATTTTCTCTCTAAGGAGTTTAGGTGTAAGTAAAAAGGTAGGTGGAGGGCTCTTTATATAGCCCAAAGGATAAAGGATTCAACACATTCTCATGAATGTGGGATAAAGGTAAAACATGATTAGGAATGGATAAGGTTGCTTTATTAAAGGTAACCTTACTTTAGAAGGGTTTAATTTATGCTTAGCAAGTCATGGGAGTTGGGGGGTGTTTTAATTAATCAAAGGTGATTAACTAATAGGTAGATGTAAGCTTATAGAAGATAATTAGAGGAATATTAGTACGATTTAGGCTATTAGAAGGGGATTAAATCAATTAAATATTGATTTATTGGTTAAATGGAAGGGAAAGCTAATTAATTAATAATAATTAATTAGTCTAGGTAGAAGGGGTGATTTATTAACGGAAGGTCGTTAATTAGGGTATTTGTTGGATAGGCAACTTAATTAATTAGCTTAGTGTAATTAATTAATGATGATATGAGGGAAAATGAGTGCTTTTGACGATATGTCGTTGATTTGCGAGAAAGGGGATAATTAGCGCAATTTAAGTATTTAAATTACTTGGGTGTAATTATAGGTGTGTACACATGGTAACTACCATGACAGATGCAAAAAAATGGGAAAAAATAGCAAAGAGTGTTAGTCACAAACAAACATGGCATGATATAATAGAAACTAGTCAAAACACGCGGTAACATGGCAAAAGACACAACGAGTAGCTGGTTGAATACATGGGACACCACTCAGAATGTTGTAAAACACTTAAAGCCTTCAAGGTTATAGAAGCAAAAGATGAAATCAAGCATAGGGCATAACTCACAAACAATGACAATCAAGACACAAAACATAGACAAGATACAAGAAAATTAGATAACCATGGTTGGAAGTAAGCCTGCAAGATAAATGTTACACATGAAAAACCCATTAGCATGTTAGAAAAATTGATAGTATACCACAATGTATACAATTGAAAATAGGAATGAAAGTAGGAGAATTTACAATGATAGAACCTGAATATAGAGAAATAGGAAAGGTAGATGCCCCTAGGAGCCTCAGTGGGACTGTTAGAGAACAGTGTCAAGCATCATACATCATGTGATAACGTGTAAGTATCTTGCATTCACCTCAAGAGTACCATGTGAATGTGCATGTGTGTATATAAAAAGGATATAACATACTATGAATCAAAGCAACATGGTAAGCAATGTGCACCATATAATAATATAAGCAAGCAAGAATACATCCAATCAAGATCTAAGCTAGTTATTTTTATTTTTTACAAATAATTAAATGTTTTTCAATTATTAGAATATGAAACGCAATGATTAGGAGAGCGGAGTAAGGTTTCCCCCATTGTATGTGTGAAAATTGAGGGCCATGTAGGCAAGTGAACCCTCAACAATCGTGTTGAACCTAGAACAAGAGTGTGTCATCAGGTAGTAAAGGGGGATAATATGCCCCCAAAGTGTGTGAATATTAGAGAAGGATCCAGATAGTGGTGCATATGGATGATATAAGGGGAATGTACTAGGTAGAATAACTTTTAGATCTTTGCAATGAAACCCCTTTTAACTGATGATTCTATTGATCATAGGAAAGTTCGATATGAGAAGGAGTTTCATATTGATCAATGTGAAAAGCCCCATGACCATCAGGAATAAGGAAATGATCATCAACATAAAAAATAGGTATAGATGTGGCCTTAGTATTTAACCGAGCTTATTATGGGGAAATAGTGAGAATATGTCACATGTTGCTCCCAGAATGTTTTTTTCAGATGTATACTTAGGATTTGGCCTATATGATCCCATGCATATGGAGATCTATAGATCGTTAGGTAATCCATTGATACTTGTGTTGTCATAATCTATCTTGATTGGTTGTGAAGGGGTATGAATGTTTGTAGAATCTATGATCATGTTGCCCTCGGATTGTGTTTGTGGTGGCTCGACTGAAATTGATGTCATTGTGGTGTGCAATGACTCAGGTGCAATTGATAGTTCTTTAATGTTCACAATAGCAGGATGTGATGTTATTACTGAGGTTGGTACTTCCAAAAGAGGTATGGTATTCTTATTATCTTATTGAATGGATGGATCTTGTATTATTGAAGAAGTTACATCATTCACTATTGCATTATGTTCACTAGACATGGATGAATCAACTTTAGGGACCCATTGAGATTTGTAAACTTGAGATGAATGTGTAGTAGAATCTTGAGTAAAAAATGAAATAAAGTATTTATGCTCAAGTTGTTGGATTTTTTCTTTGTAAAGAATAGCAATCATTGTCATGATGTCCATTAATTCCATGATAATTACAAAATGGATGACCTTTAAATTTTGTAAACCAATAGTGAGGATAGTAATGAGTAGGTAAAAAAGTAATTAACCTCTAATCTAATAACTCATATAAGATATCGTGTTGTGTAGCATTCTTGTCAAAGTTTAGAGGTTGATCTCATGAAACATACATCTTGCTTCCTATATGTAGGACATTAACCTCACTTGTATGGGTACATGTAATATTTGTATCAAATTGAATATCTTTGGCCTTAGAAATAATATAACTAATATGTGCATTGGAAGTATCCTTGAGGTGTTGTATCTCATCCTTGATAGATGTAATTATAATGTTCATGGTTTGAATTTTATCCTAAAAGGCATAGTGTAAAACTTGAATAGATTCTAAGATAGCCTTATGGAAGGTGTCATTATTACTAACAAAGGGAGTTGAAATATGAATCAAAATTGAATTCACGTGAGAAGGTGTCGTATTATCAGGGAGTTGTATTTTTTAGTAGTTGTGTGAGAGTATCTCTACATGGTGGGTGTCATTGAAGAAAATAATATAAGGAGACTTGAGAAATAGTGGCATGGTCCATGATGGAAGAAAATAAAATGAGAGAGATAACCCTGACTTAAATAGAAAAGTATATAAAGGGCCAACAATTAAGAGACCAAAGAGTGATATTAAACAAAAAGTGATTGTTGTCAAATGAATAAAACGACCATATCTCAAGATATAATTTGAAATTTTCAAAAGAAAAAGAGATAATTTTGAATTTGATAAATTGAAAGAAAAACTTGTAAATGATTTTTCCAAAAGTGTATATTTTCATGATTATTCCTTAATTAGTAAAAAGTATAATTTTGAATTTCTGAAATTGTGCTAAAAATTATGGCAAACAAAAAGAGGTTTGTGTTACATATGTAAAAATTAAAAATAACCTCAAAGGAATATGAAATTAGAGTTGTTATTCTCAAGATATGAAATAAATAATGATTTGAAAATTAGGATCCCAAGAAAGTGACCCAAAAGGTGAGACCAACCATGAAACCCTAGGAAAATTTTACAAATCATATTTATGGCAGATGATAGATGAAAATTAGGTGTGAATATAAAGATACGATGCAGACATGAACCCTAATGCAGTTATGGTTTTGGCTTGGAGAAGAATATATCTAATAATGAGCATGCAATGATTGGGTTCACCAAATGATTTAACATAATTAAATCTTTATCATAGGACTGAGATCAAATAGATATAACAGTAACAAATGATATCTATCATGAAAAATACAAGCAAGTGTAAGAAATAGTGATATAAGAGTGACTTAGCTTGTATTCGAAGATTCAGATTGATTCTGGGCTAGAAACTGGGTGAAACAAGCTAGATTTGGACTGAGTAAGCTTTATCTAGAAAACTGGGCTCTGAAACTCCTTCAGACAGAATCGTCCAGAGAAGGACAAGTCTGTCTAGGCACTAGTGTCCTAGAAAATGCTTTGCTTCTGATCTTTTTAAGGTTTAAACTTGTCTCCTTCCTTTCGCTCTTTATCACATTAGCTTTATTGTAGGGTTTCATTGTCACACTTAGATCTGTAAAACAAACCATGGTTACCTGTGCAAGGCTCAAGAAAACATTAGATGAAATAAACAATGCATATGTTTGAAGTTAGATTGACCATGACGATCACCCCAATGTGATTGTTATCGAGCATTGCACTACATTTCAGACTTTATGTAGTTATAGTGTGTGTGAGATTGAATTGTGTCCCTTGAAGGTAGGTTACCCTCGTACTAGTCGTACTAAGGTAGCGAGACATAACTACTTTGACCCTAAGATGAATGTGTGAGATGGAATTCAGAAATAACCCTTCCTATGTAATGAAAAATGTAGCCCAAATGCAATCCTTGAATGTTACTCTTTACCCAAGTATTTGATAGTAAGTAATAGCCCATAATTTCCTAGAGCCTAATAATAGTGAGTAAGTCATGTATATATGATTCCCTTGTTTGAATTTCATCATTCATAACTAAAATAATGACCCAAAGTGATAGGTAGTAATTTAGAAAAGATAACAAATTATATGGCATTTCAAATTTGAGAAAAGGAGGGAAAATGACAGAAGCGCCCAAAGGGGACAATAGCTCCTAGGCACTCTTGTCCCTAATGGGTGGTATTGTCTGGGATGCCTAGAGGATATAACAAAAAATACAATGTTGGGTCGCATGTTGTCCAATGTATAAAATTAAAGTGGTCATTCCAGAAAATTAAATAATATTAAGTATGAAAAGGATAAAGCATGTAAAAGTAAAATAAGTGTTGTTAGCATCCAGTTTTCGTGCTTTGGAATCATGCATATAATGACATACTAAGAGGTTGTGATTTAAATAGTAAATACGTGATTTTGTGTCTACATTTGGATTGCCTATTAATTTTTTTAATTGAAAGGGCCACCGAGTAGCTCAAATATTTTAGCATGTTGAGGTTGTGGTGGTTGACAAGTTCGTTTTTAGCAAACAAACGAGTATCAGAATGGAAAGATGTAATTGCTTGTGTGGACATCCTTACATTAGTGCAAGACATAAGTGTTTCTCGATCTTCAATGTGAATATTTACATCACGAAGGTTGAGTGAGAGCCTCTTAAAAGAAACTTGAGTTTGATATGCCCCTTGTTGTCGGTAAACAATTTGTAGCGTTACTATCACGGGGAAGCTAGACCAGGGGTTTGTTGCATATGAGTGTCCTATATAGAGGGGCACATCATTGACATGTGATAATTGGCCAAGATCCCCTCCAATAATAATGGATTTTTCCACTGAAATAGATTTTTTTAAGTGGGGGAAAGCTTTGCGTAGGTGGTAGTCCACCTTGGCAAGTAGTTTGGGCCCAATAAAGCTCATCTCATCAATGAGAATATAGTCAACATATTTGAGGCTATCTTGAAAAGATGATAGTGATTGGCCTTCAAGTGGCTTGATATCCTTCAACAGAGAAGCATGTATAATAGAGGTAGAAATGTTGAAGGCAATGACTCTAGTTGGCGTAAGAAATAAGAGAGGAGACTTATCTGAATGATCAATAGCTAAGAGTGTTGTTTTGATAGTATTTATGAGATATGATTTACCTGCTCTTGTAATACCTTCAATTATCAATTTAAGTGGTGGAAATCGACGTCTGTGCATGAATTGAAGAAGAACGATATCAAAAGCTTGTTTTTGTTTGGGTGACAATAAAACGGAGTCTAGTGTGGAGCTAGATTGGTTAAAAGGGATTGCAACAAAACCTTTGCATACTTCAATTAAAGATGGACAAGTAGTATGCAAAGAAAGAGGAACAAGATTTTTTAATCATTTGTGATGTTTGTCAATGTCTAAGTGGCCCAACATGTTAATACTATCAAGGTCCATGTGATTTCTAGGATGGAGTTGGGAAATAATCTCTCATTCATCTATTTGAGTAGAAGTGTCGACTATGGCATCTTCATTTTATGAATCCTCATAAGAAGAAGAGTTTGGCATTTTAGACATTTGGATGAGATGCCAATGTCGATAATTGTTTCACATACCCTCACAATTAGAAGTTATATTCTCCATTGTCCTCCATATGTCTAAATAAATGTTGTGGAATGGATTGTATAGAAGGAGTTCACTCTATTGGAAATTTTCGTAAGAAGTGGATTCTTGAGCAGGAATTTGATAAAATTTGGGGGTGATACGTATAATAATTGGAAGAGGATAGTGTCTTTATTTATCCCTAGCATGTTACTTATTGTAAGACCAATATCTTGAAAATTCAACAAGTGATATAGAATCCATAATTGATGGTCGTTACATGTATACATGGAAGACGTTAGCCAATTCATTATTATGATACTCTACTTCTTTGACACAGTGTAAGACCTTTTTACCAACATTTACGGAAATAAAATTACAACTATAGATAACAAAAGGTAATTTTTGTAACATGTGACATGTTTCATGCGCACTCATGTCATGCTCAAGAACACCGTCGGTTAACATTTTGTTGAATGTAAAATATGTTGGTTGGTCAGGGTCAGAGAGGGAAGAAATTATTGAGAGCATTTGATTGTATGTGTAGACACTAAAAAATGCACCTTGCGCATAAGGTCCCTTATTCAAAAATACAAAACATTATAAAACACGAAAAGAGCAAAACAATCATAAAATCCCACAAAATGGGGATAAATGACACCTCACCACTCATTTAATAATCCCCACCTAATCACATTTAATTTTGTCCACCCCACCTACCCATGTGCATTCCTAATGCACATTGCACCCCTATGTGTCCTACTCCCCTATGCACTCCAAATCTATAAAATCACCTTCACCCATATCATTTCATCTCTCTTAGCAACTCTTGACATCCTATACTTGAGTTTTATTGCTCTCTTGCTCACATATCTTGGTTTTACATGTCTTGAAGAAGTGAAAGTGAAGCACAAAGGATAGATCTTGTTTGTTGCAACATTGTTCTAGTGACATTTAAACACATGATTGAATCATAAATGTGATTGGCTTTCGATCTCCATGTGATTTTTGGTGAATCACAAAGTTCTGCGATTGTCTTGTGATCTTAGTTAGGTATACTTGTCATTTCATTTATTGTTTTATCATTTTATATAAATAAAATGTCTTTTATATCCTTGAAAGGGTTAGGGATATGACCGAGGTAGGTCTTTTAACCACCAAAAACAACAAACATTTTTCAAGTGTGTTTGTATATAGGTTTAGATTCAAATGTGGAAGATTTTTAGTCCACTTTATTCAATGAAAGAAATCACAATTGTCCCTCTCTTCACAATGGAAACATAATCCCATTTTGTTTTAGTAGCATTGCTTTGGTGTTTCATATTAGCTAATCCATCTTGTAGGTGATCCAAATATAGGCATACATTTTGGCAACCATGGTGGGACCATTTTTGGTTATGGGTATCTCTTTTCATTTTCTAAATCTAACAATGTTTTCTTTATGGTTTCTTTATGGTTTCTTTTTTATCTTTTTTCTAACATCTGTTGCAGATCTAACATCTAGTTTTAAAAGGTCTGCTAAAAATCCCAAAAAAAATCAGGTTGCAGGTTGGTCACAACTGCGACTAGGTTGCAGTTTCTAACATCTAAAAATATGAAAATATGGTTGCAGGGTAGTCGCAACTATGACTATATTATAACTTTATTTCTATAAAAACTTATGAATACATTTGTTTTTCTTAAAGGAATGAACTGGGAATGAACTACACATTTTATTGTAAGTCTGGATAAGGGTACATATATGTTTGCATAACTGTGGGAAGTGCTAGGGTATAAGTCCTGAAACTCATTGTGAGGAGTACCATAGGAACCCTAAAGTAGTTAACATATTGAGGGAACTAGCCAATGAAATGGGTAACCCCACCTACTTGACTAGTACATCTATGAGGATTAGAGCTAAGGTTATCCTTAGTGATGATCCCAATTTGATTGAGTAGAGTAGAGTAAAATCCATCTTGGTTAATCAAGGGGGTAAAATAAAGTCAGGGACTAGAAAATTTCTAGTGTATCGCACTCATTCAGATAGACCTTGGTATTTAGGGATAGAACCTTTCATAGGAAACCAATCACATTGAGCCCCTTTATTCCACCTTGAGATAAACATACAACATTGGTTCTAATTTGTCCTTCCAACTGTTCATGTTGTTCACAAACTCTTATCACATTTCCATATCTGAAACTATCATCCATTCTGAGTTTTGATTTTCCCAGTCTCAGTCGCAACTGTGACTATGCTATGATTTTCCATTATACATTTTTCCTTGAGTCGATTACAATTTTGACTGACCTCTTTCCTACCAAATCATTCATTTTGCATTCTATCATGATTCATGATTTATCCCAGTGCCAGTTGTAACTCCGACTAACTTGTGATTTTTTTGGTCCTCCATCCTGTTGATTTGTTCCACTTATGTTTCAAAGTCTTAGTCATTGTCATTCCCTATGGATTCTATTCATTTTCATGTTTATTCACATTCTAATTTGATCCACTAACACCTTCTTGACCACATTGCAAAACTTGAGTTCTAACACTTGGGGAACTTCCACCCGCATAGACTTATCATACCATTTGTAATGAGCCTATTCATCCCATGATATTGTGTCATCCCTATCCACCGCATTTCAAACTATCTAATTTTGACAAATTTGATGGCACCAAGGACCCCCAACATCACTTGCATCTCTTCTACTACACTTGCCATCTTATCCAACATGATGACACTCTCCTTCTTTGTAGTTTCCTAGTTTTACTTATTGGTCACGCACTTGATTGGTACTTGTTATTGTAGGATTTATTTTTCTCACTTTATTTGTATTATCCTACTCGGGATATTCCACCTCACTTGGAGTTTCCCTACACTTATGGGATATGCATTCTTAGGTGTACACTTGACTACACTATTCTAGGTGTTGGTTACCCCTTGACTACACTATTTTAGGTGTTGGCTATCACTTGACCACACCATTCTAGGTGTTGGTTACCACTATTCTAGGTGGATATTGCCATGATTCTAGGAGGAGGTTAGACATTTACCTCTTATATGTACATCTCTTGCATTATTCTATTAGATCGTATTGAGTTGGAGTTATATTTATGTTATTACAATTATCTTTCTTGTATTTTCGTAATTTGCAGTCTTGTATGCTTGCATTGTTTTATCTTATAACAATTCATATCTCACATCATTCACCTATGCATTCATCAAACCAATAGATCTGCTACGCCTCTTCGATATGGTATCAGAGCCAAGATGGTATTGAGCTTATCTGGTTATTATTTTGTAAGTTTAATTTCATTTGAGGTCATTATTTGTAATTATTTGGGTGTTTTTGGTACTGGTTTTGTTTGGTTTGTGGGTATATAGCCTATTTGTAGGCTTCTGAGGTTTACAAGCCTGCATAGTGCATACACATTTATGAAGAGTTTTTGCAAGCCCTAAATTATTGTTACAGGATCTCTGAAATATTTATCTAGATCTAAGAGGTTGATTTGAAGACCTATAAAGGGGCCCCATACATGCATTGCAGATCTAGATTCAGTTGTTATTTTTTTATGTACCACCACAGAGTTGTTTGCTACATGCATATTTGTGGAATTTTTAGAGCCCCAGTAAAAATCTTCTTGATCTAACATGGTTGTAACTTATGTACAAAAAAATTTGTCTCGGCCCTAACAACCTTGTTGGAACAACCTTCAGTTATGCACGGTGGCTAACGCCAACCCCTTGTAAACCCCCTGGAATTTTTTGGCCTTTGGCCACACCCAATGCATGTGAATCGAAGGTGTTTATCTTGGGTTCACAAACCCCTCCTCCTTTTTCTAAAACTATATTTTAGTTAAAAAGTGCATTTTAAGTTTAATGCAAATTCATTTAAAATAGGGCTTATTTATGAGAAATAATTATTGTAAAAATTTTTATTAGTAGCTCAATATTGAGTGCCATTTTTTTGCAAAAGTTAAATATTTTTCATTTTCCAAAGCATTGGACCTATTTATTTTTGTAAAATGCACTAAGTTATAAAGTGTCAAAATTGTGGGGGGATTTTTTGATATAGTTTTTTGGGGGGTGTATGATGTGTTTCCTCTCTTGTTTGGAAATTATTTCTTTTCACACATTTCTTTGTTTTCTGCAACAACTACCACAAGTTTTATTTCTACATTAATGGATCTAAGTTTAATTAACCCACTTAGAATTTTTAACTACCATGAATGGAAATAAAAAATAAACATTGCACTTGGGAGAACATGGTTATATCGTATCACAATGGGGTTAAAACCCGAGCCTAGTGACGCTGTAGATAAATTTAAGTGGTTTAATAAGTGTGATGAAGCCTTTGGTATTTTGTATCTTTCAGTGCCTCCTGAACTCCTCTTTCACATAGAGTCAACCAAATATCCCAACGAGGTATGGAAAACCTTAGAAACCTTATTTGGAAAATTTGACACTATGAGGGGTCATGAGCTAGAAATAGAATTTATCAGCTTAATTCCTAGCAAATCTAACACCTTGGAAGATTTATTTACCAAGATTAAGTCCTTACGATTGTAGTTAAAGGAATGTGGAACAATAAAGAAGGATGAACAACTAGTTCTTTCAGTGCTTTCCAAACTAGGTCCTGAATACTCTATCTTTGTCTCTACCTTTTATGCTATCAAGAGGGCTCTTAGAGCCACATGATCTATGACATCTTTAGATGACTTTATTACTTATTTGACTAAGGAGAAAGATAAGTTAATACAAATGGGTACCTTGAAGTCCTCCAAACCTCACACTCTCATTAACAAGAATGGAAAACAAAAGCCTAAGTAATAAGGATCAAGAAAACAAGAAGGATCAACATTCTTCCACCTCTACATCAAACTTTGAAATTTCCTCTTCTAGTGATAAGTTCAAGAAAGAAAAGATCAAATGCAGGTATTGTAAAGGGAGACATGATGAAAGAAAATGTTTGAAGAAACAGATTGACCACCTCACAATTCTTCTTGAGAAGAACAAGATAAGTGACCACGAGTCTTCCAAACAATCTTCATCAACCAATGAATCGTCCAATGCAAATGAAAAAGGGAAAGGGCCAAAATTAGGAAAGGAGAAAAAAGGGAGATCCATTGTTGTAGTTGTAATACCAACTCATACATGGGCTATTGATTTTGGTGTTGCACATCTATGGCTTCTTTACACATGGAGTTCACTTCATTAGAGCCACGTGACATGTCTATTATATGATTGGGTGACAACAATTCTACATAGGTTTTTGAGAGAGGTCATGTTGAAGTGAATGGAGGAAAATTCAATAATGTTCTTAGTATTCCCTCACTATCAACTAATCTCTTATCAGTCTACCAGATTACTCACATTAGTCAGGAATGCGGGTTAAGTTCACTCCAGATTCAGTGTATGTCAGAGAGCTACATAGTGACATTATCCTTGCAGTGCATGTAGTCGATCATAAAACTTAGATATATTCCTTCTCTCACTTTATCCTTCCTTCAGATTCTTCACCAGATTCACCTATACTTGATGAAAATTATGAGATTGAGAATATTTATGATGAGGACTTCTCTTGTGGCACAAATGACTATAAAAGTGATGGGGACCCACCTACACTATCTCCTTGTCACGTTACAATTTTAGAAAAGTTATTTCTTGATCCACCTACTTCTAGTCCACCTCATAATTTTGAGGGAGCAAGCATCTTGATTCAGTACTCATCAAACATCAATCAATCTTCTACTTAGTTACAGGATCCCGCACATTCTTTCTTCTCTTCTGCATCAAATAGATCATTCCTTATGGAGGAGTTCACACTTCTACCGTGCATGAGGAACATAGTTACCTGGATAGGAACCACACCTTGGTTGGAGATACATTAGAAACTTAGTGGTTACCTTAACTTTTCCATGGTGATCCACTCTTCAATGCATCTACTTCTGAGCCACAGTCACTCCAGAAGCTTTACTTTGCAAGATATCGTATGGCTACCGAAAGTTGTAGCTTTGAGTGGAATTTTCTAGTCCTACCTTCTCTTCTTTGTCTCTCTTTTGGGGGGAGTTTTTTCCCAATGTGTTTTCTCTTTTTACTCTATCTTTATGCGATATGTATATTGTATGTGGGTACCTCATCGAGCCTTGTTGTCGAGACCCACTGTCATTTTTTACTACCCACCTAAGTTTTGCTTATGAGGGGTGTTAATGTAGGATTTATTTTCCTTGTTTTATTTGTATTATCCTACTCGATATATTCCACCTCACTTAGAGTTTCCCTACACTTATGGGATATGCTTGCTTAGGTTTACACTTGAATACACTATTCTAGGTGTTGGTTACCACTTGACTATACTATTTTAGTTGTTAGTTACCACTTGACTACACCATTCTAGGTGTTGGTTACCACTATTCTAGGTGGATATTTCCATGAGTCTAGGAGGTGGTTACACATTCACCTCGTATATGCACATATCTTGCCTTATTCTATTTGATCGTATTGAGTTGGAGATATTTCTATGTTATTGCAATTATCTCTCTTGTGTTTTTGTTATTTGTAGCCTTTTATGCTTGTATTATTTTTTCTTAAAACAATTCACGTCTCATGTCATTCACCTTTGCATTCTTCGAACCAGTAGATTTGTGGTATTTCTATGATAGTACTCACACCTCCCACAATATAGCATTCATACATTTACACAACTTGTAGACACATTCTTATCCCACTTCTCCATCCACATTGCACCCAAAATAACCTTAGTCAACCTTCACATGCTTCGACAATCCCATAATGAGTCCATTATTAATTTTGTTGCACATTTGTGTGTGCTTGTTCACCGCCTCTCATTTCCCCTCCCACAATTTGAGCTCATTGAAATCTTTAACAACTCATTTCCCTCACATATCCCGCCACTTACAAATTCATCTACTACACACATTTGACAAGGCCTTGCACATGGAACAATGCCTCAAATATGTTCATCTGATTTAACAAAATAGATTTTTATTATTATTATACCCTAATTTCAGAGTAACAAAATGTACAATATGATATGCAACTGGTAAATACAGTATTACACAACTAATACGTAAATAAAGTACAAAACCCTAAGCAAGAGGTATAGGAAGAGTGACTTAACTACTTTACATGTTGTCTGGGATTGGTAAGGGTGCAAAGATTGTTGTAAATGCTCAAGATAAATTACATACTGTAGGAATATGGTTTGGACATGAGCACCTATGGTAGGATAGGGGTGCCTAGGCATTGACGACCTCTACTAGGTGCCTGTGACTGCACAAGTGTCGTAAAAATTCTATGTTGATTGCATGTGTGTCGCTATTTTATCGTTGAACTACCTGTAACCTACAAAACAAATATTCACCTACAAAACCCACAATACCATATCAAATATAATAAAAGAAAGTTGCAATATGAGGAGTCATAATGACCCTGATGGTCACCCCAATAGTGAACTTATGACTAAGCATTGCACTACATCTCAGAATCCATGTAGTTCTGGTGAGTGTGTGTAGAAATCATGCCCTAGGATGCCCTTGTGCAAGTGCACTTGATAGCGGGTTGTAGCTAGATATAGCAATGTAGATAGAGGTGTGGATGGAATAAAGAAATTTCTCCTTCCTATGTTGTGTTTGTAGAAATTATAGTCCCTTGTCCCATGAGTGATTTGCTAGATGGATGCTTTTGGAGTGCTTTAGGTTCCTTTTGAATGCAGAATTAGGTGATGTTAGTAATGCTTAGTGCTTGGTCCTTGATTTTGAACACATAACTATGTATTTATATGATTCCCTTGTTTGAATTTTTTAATTGACAACTGGAAGGCTGACCCATGAGTAGAAAAGATGCTCAAAAGATAAGAGAGGCCCAAAAAGAGTGAGTAAGGTGGAAAAAGGTCAAGGGCGCCCAGAGGGGGACAAGGGAGTCTGAGTGTTGGTGTCTAAAGTCATGAAAGATAAAGCAATAAAGTTCCAAATGGGATGTAGGGTGTGTAAGACCACATAGAAAATAAGAAACAAAAAAAGAGGCCAAAGATAATCATCAATTATTAGTTTTCTTGCTTACGAATCGTATGAATGCTAGTATGTGTTTAGGACGTAGAAATGTACGCAAGTGCATAATTTTATGTCTACATTTGCCCCCACTTTATGGTGTTGAGTGAATACTTGATAACATAAAGTAGTTAGAAGTTGCATACCTTTGATCCTTGTAGATTGTGATGGTGATAACGTGCTGAGTGGACAAGTGAAGCATGGAATGCAGTGTGGAAACTAGAAAAGAGGAAGTGACCCTAGGGGGTGAAATGTATGCATTGTACCATGTTGTACATGTTGTTGTATCTTGTTGTTGGATGCTTCTTGTTGCGTATCAAGGATGAACCTAAAAAATAAGAGAGAAAAAGTAGTCAAATTCATGTATATGATAAATTAGAGAAAAGTGTGCATAAGTATGTAAAAGTATATCAAAGTGTGTAAAAGGAAAGTGTGCTCTTGATGTAGAAGAGTGTAAAAGGATAGAAAGTGTCCTGAAAATGCTATGAAGAATGAGTTTTTTGGGTGATCTCATGCCAAGAGTGAGTTTTTGGGCAATCTCACGCCAAGTGTGAGTTTTTTGGGTGATCTCACACCAAGTGCGAGCTTTTTGGGTGATCTCATGCCAAAGGGAAAGTGTTGGGGAGAGAGGTCTAGTGTTACTCTCCTTCCATGACTTTGCCTGATATACACCACTGTCGATGTTGTGTTCTTTCTTTGTCCATGTTGTCCCAAATTAGTTCTAAATGTAATGTTTATTCCTATTGAAAATGTACATAGAATGCATTCTACTTGATAGAGGATTGTGCATGTACTATAAAACTGCTTTGTAAGTTATGCTGATATGAGAAACTAATTGTAACTGTCCCTAGGAATTTAACACCCAGGGGAGGACACATAGACTTGGGAACTCTTGTCTGAGCTTGGGAACTGGTGTTTGTGTTGTGGTGAGGACCCAAGTCAAGTTTTGGGTCGTTCTGTGATTGTTTGTCTGTGCTAATTTTATATTGTGTTAGATTGAATTGTAGCTCTGAGCTGTTGCATGGGGTGATTTGTTCACCTAGTGTATGCCCCCCTCATTTTAGGTGTATGCGACGTCGATAGGAGTGTGATGTAGACACCAAAAAATCTACTCCACCCCAAGCCCAAACATACTCACGACCAAAGACGACACATTTACGACACCTCACTATATCACCCCTTTTTAATTAATACGTTTACAACCCATCATATCTCTGAAATTTAAAATGATTATTTGATTAATGGGAATAAATAAATAGGCTATTATCTCCTCATGCCTCACCCTCACACCTCGTTAAGTTAATTAGAACACCTCATTAACTACCTAAACCACCTCTAAAACCACTTTCCAAAAAACACTAACCTATTCCCTAAATAACTAGCCTTCTAACTAACCAATCCTCAAAAAGAAAATCCTCTCATCCTAACAAACCTAGCTTGTGATTTTTAACCATCCCTCATCCTACTCACTTCGAAATCCACCATTTTGAGCTCAAAATGGAAGGAAATCATTTGATTTTCTAGCCAAACTAGATTTCCCAAAAATCGTTACCGATTTGCCCGATCGTCAGTGATCTATAAATACTTGTTTGCAAACCTCATTTCACAACACGAACTCTCAAGCTTTGCAAGTGTAATCTGTCTCAATCCTAGCTCATCAAGTATCTGAGCACTTCACATCAACATTATCTAATGTCACGTTGTTCAACAAATGTCAAATTCATCATCTGATTGCTTGTTTTCATCCTCCTACCACCTTCTTTCGTTCTTCTGTCCACCGATCCATTCTGTAAGGTAAATCACTCATTTTGATTTATTTTAGATACTAGATGTTGAGAAGACAATATTATTCAAAGGAGAAGACACATAAAGAATGCACACGCAGGAACTAGGTGCATTTGAAGGCGTGGAAATATAGGAAAGGAAACACGCGCCTGAACAAGTTGACTCAGGACTTAGCCATTTTTATGGATACGGGATATTTTTGGAGATAGCGTGTGTAGCACACATCGGGATGGAGACTTGTGCGACATCCAAATGGTATTTTGGGAATGAGTGACTGATACGTGCCATGCATGAGCTTGAGTTAATAATAGGATTACTTCTTCCAGTTAACTATAGGATGTCTATTATTAGCGCACTTGTATGTGTGCATGTTATTGTAAAGGTGCATGGCTATTATCAACATGCAACCTATTTTGGGAAGTGCGTAGGTGGTGTTAGTGTGAAATCACAGCACCCCCAAATGAGTTCTAAAAGATCTACTTTTCTAAGGCATAGTCATTTGGTGTGATTGCATAACATTGAACTTTCCCCAAGGTGTGGGACCTTACAAAATGGGAAATATCTCCAGATTGAATGTTGGTTCCTTATTCCTCTGTTTAGGTGCATACGTAGAAACTTGCAGAGGATCTTTTCTTAATCCTAACCTAAACTTTACCAAGGAGACATGGATAGAAGGAGTATAGAAATTAAAAAAAAAGAAAAACTACGAGGTGATGCACCAAAGGAATGATGAACACTTATTTTGCTAATAGACATAAACCAACAAAATGCATACAATAAACAAGCACAGATAGCCAGATATATAATGGGAGACCATATGAAAGTAAAAAAGACAAGAAAGGATCTAAAATTGATCACAGACGTGTTTTATTACTCCATAGATTGATACAGTCCATTACAAAGTAGCCAAGAGGCAGAAACGTAATGCCATTTTTGATGGAAGGCCTGAACCCCACAAATACCTTTACTAAGAGGAGAAGGGAGCCTATAAAACAAAGAATGTCCAACCCTTTACAATGAATCTTGCCCCCGTATTTATAGATTCAACCTGAAAGAAGAAGAGAGAGAGAAGCAGGAAAAGTAGGTTGAAGCTCAACCACTGCTGTTAATGCCTCTAATGAAATCTCTCCTCAAATCCATCTTTACTATATCAATCCTTGGTTTGGAGCCTTGAAGGAAGAGGAAATGACGAAATAGATCAAATCTGATCTATTGTTGAGGTAAAAAGATCATGCATTGAAAGCTCGAAGACTATTCCTCCATTTTTCTTCACCTAACTTCCTCAAAATTAAAATTTCAGACCTCCATGGCATGGGTGAGGTCGAGATCTTTCCAATGGTATCTGATTTGTAATATTTCGTGAGCCATGAGTCGAAAGATATGCCCCTTCGAAGTTTGTATCGGGTCCATATAGGAGGGTTGAAAAACAACTTGAAAAATGGGTCCCCTTTTTATATGGGACACGTGGTAGCTAGATTGGAACAAAAATTGGCCCTACGAGTCCACAATTTATCTTTTTCTCTTTCCTCCGATTCCCTGCTTGGCTTTGACTCAGGCCCAAATGCTGACTTTTTCCTTGGGCGGAGTTGCGGGCCATTTTACAACTTTTACCCCTTTTGAGATAACAAGGGGCAAAAAACCAACTTTTTCCCTGACGGTCCACTTTCCCCTGGGACACGTGGTAATCTGGGCTTGTTTAGAAAGCCTTTTCCCTATTCACCCCTTGAATCAGTGCCATACTGACACTTGGCATTCTCCGCTTACACCTTTATACTTAGCCAATTTTGAAGCCCTTTTCTGTCCACCTTTTGACTTTGTTTCCTCCTAAGCGGGATCGTGGTTGATCCAATATTTGGCATGGGGTGAAATATGGATAACAATTTAACGACTCACAGGGGTATCTGCCTGCTAGATGAAAAGACCAATTACCTTGTCGTATCCATTGGGCATGGAGTCTGAGAAAGATGGAAATGAAACTGATTCTGAACTTTGATTCAACTCCAACTGCTATGAGCTCAATTTGGAAACCCGAAATGAAACTTTCTGAGAGCTAGATCTTCGCCAAAACCTGGGGTTTCATCTATTTTTCAATGCACTATGCAAGAGTAACAACAACAACACCAAAACTATGTACAAAATTGAAAATCATGCATACCCCAAGTGGGATATGCAGAGTATGCAAAAGCACTTCTTCTACTAAAAACAAACCTACCTACACTACTCTAACCAAGAGCAAAGGGAACTCAAACAAAACCTACAACTGGCAGGGAGAAATAGCTTCCCTTCCTCAAAAATGGCAGCCATGCAACTGATTTGGCACTGAACATGGCTGGTTGGATGAGTGAAAAACTAACTACAAGTTGATCTTCCACCCAAATGACCAAAGTATCAACTGAAGACAAATCCAATACCTCTTTTAGTTTCTCTGCATTTGGATTGAAGAGGTATGACAGTTGATCCTTGGTACTTTGTAGCTCATCCTCATGCCCTGAAGCAAGCATGACTGGTTGTGGCTTCTCCTTTGGCTCCAATGAAGCCAAATACCTAATTGGGCAAGGTCTGGTCCGATTGATGTGCCTATTGCTCTGATTTTCAACTCCAAAAATGGAGTCCTCTTGTAGACCTTCTTGGATGAATGGCATGGAAGAAGTGGTGAAACCCTTATGCTCTTTCTCTTCTTCCTCTTGTGAAGAACATGGAAGATTTAAATCTTCCAAACTTGATTCCAAAAGGCTGCTATAAGGTACAAACTGCTGCAAATGAATGCTCTCCTCCATGACAGCAGGTATGCATGTTTGGAAGGTGGATGAAGGAGGAGAAAACAATGTGATTTCAACTGGTTCTTCTCCATCAAAATAGTCCTCCAAATCAGACAGATAAACTGCCTCATTGTTGTCCTGCTGCAAATGTTCAACTTCCTCCATGGTGTTCTCTTGATCAACAACTTGTTTACCATGGTTTCTTTCATCCTCCAACATGAAGTTTGAAAGATCAAACTCTTCTCCAACATTAGAGCTCAAGAGAGATGAAGTGGAAGGAAGAACTGAAGGTTCTTCTATAGCCTTTTTTGTGTTCAAAGCTCTTGGACCTGCATTTTTCTCCTCCACAGAGGAATGTGCTCCTCTTCTTTTGGATTTGGAGTAGCTTCTCCTTCCTCTACTGCTTGAAGACCATCTTGCTCTTGAATGACCTCTTTCTCTATCATGAAGTTTTCCAAATCAAACTCTTCAATCTGAGAGGACAAGTTGGGACTGCAAGATCTTCTTCAGAGCTCCTTTCCATGGTGGATTCATCAACCAAAATAGGCCCTTCGAATGAAAGCAATAAATTATCAATGATGTCTTCTTCTTCTACTGTTATAAAATCTGATTTGGTCTCACCCATTTGCTCCTTTCCAATGGGACTTTGAGCTGATTTTCCTTCCTCTTCCATGGCTAATTGTGCAACTTGAATTGGACCAACATTTTCTTCAAGTAGAGTGCCAACATGGACACTACATTCTGAGAAAACAGGTTGATCTTCTTGCTCCGCTGTTGTTGCTACAAACTTAGCCTTGGCCACCTTTGGTTCTTCAACATTTACCTCCTCTGTAGGCTTAACCAACAAAGGAATTTTTGTAATCCCGAATCTGAGAGCCAAGTTCACTAAACTCTTAATCATTTCTTCTTCTTTCACTTCTTCTTCTTGTCTGTCCTTCATGACTGATTTTTGTAATTTCTTCTTCCCTACATGGAATTGGGAAGGCAAGAGGAGAAATAGATTGGGATTCAATCATTTGTGCATTTGTTGGTGGTGGTGGGAGGGATGGAACTTCTTGTTTCTTTGGAGGGGAAGGTGTTTCTTTTTGCTCTTGTGGAGGGGATTTGGATTTGGAAGAGAAGAGAGAAGAAAATTTGAGATGAGATGGAAGACTAAGGGATGGAGGGATGGTTTTCACAACTGGAGCAACATTGGCTGGGTTTACAACTTGACATTGTTGAAATGGTAAAGCTTGAGATGAAGAAGAAGAAATACAAGGAACTGCTGAATGACTTACCCATTGACAAGGTTGATTCAGACTCTGCTCATATGCTTCTATCTCCTCAGTCCATTGTGCAAGTTGGGGCAACATCTCAATTATGAAGTCCAACTTCTCCTGAGGGCTGTAGTGTCTTGGAAAAGGACCTTCCCATGGACAAGGTGTCCTGCAACCAATTCTGAACGCCTTCATTTGAGCTATGCCCCTTGATTGAACCATGTCAATCTCCATTTTTTGAATTTTCTCCAACAGACCAACATCTTGCATTTGATTGTCTTCATTGTTTGCATACCCTGCTCTTGGAAAGCTCCATAGCCAAACTGATTTTGACACTGCTGCTCATAGGAGTAAACATGCTGATCTTGAATCTGCTCAAAATGCTGATTTGAAGGAGTTGTAAAGCACATTGGAGGTGGAATGTATTGCTGTAAGAATGTGAATTCCATGAAGGAAATGAAGTCATGATTGCACAACTTCATGGAATGATGAAAAAGTGAAAGATATGGAAAATAAGAGTGAATGGAAATGGATGGAAAATAGGTCTGCAACTCAGAGAATGAGTTATTTACCAGATGGAGTCACCAGATGTGCTTGTAACTGCCTTCTCAAAGGCCAAATTAACAAGTGCACATCAATCTTGTTACAAGATGAAGTGGTAAGGTGCTTCATACCTGTCCCACCAGGCATGCCAAAATTGTTAGTGCGAAATCACAACACCCCCAAATGAGCTCTAAAAGATCTGCTTTTCTAAGGCAGAGTCATTTGGTGTGATTGCATAACATTGAACTTTCCCCAAGGTGTGGGACCTTACAAAATGGGAAATCTCTCCAGATTGAAGGTTGGTTCCTTATTCCTCTGTTTAGGTGCATACGTATAAAAAATTTGCAGAGGATCTGTTCTTAATCCTAATCTAAAATTTACCAAGGAGACAGGGATAAAAGGAATACAAAAATTAAAAAAAGCTAAACTACCAGGTGATGCACCAAAGGAATGATGAACACTTATTTTGCTAATAGACACAAACCAACAAAATGCATATAATAAACAAGCACAGATAGCCAGATATATAATGGAAGACCAGATGAAAGGCAAAAGAGACAAGAAAGGATCTAAAATCGATCACATACATGTTTTATTGCTCCGTGTAGATTGATACAGTCCATTACAAAGTAGCCAAGAGGTAGAAATGTAATGCAATTTTTGATGGAAGGCCTGAACCCCACAAATCCCTTTGCTAAGAGGAGAAGGGAGCCTGCAAAACAAAGAATGTCCAACCCTTTACAATGAATCCTGCCCCCATGTATTTATAGATTCAACCTGAAAGAAGAGAGAGAGAGAGAAGCGGGAAAAGAAGGTTGAAGCTCAACCACTGTTGTTAATGCCTCTGATGAAATCTCTCCCCAAATCCATCTTTACTGCATCAATCCTTGGTTTGGTGCCTTGAAGGAAGAGGAAATGACGAAACAGATCAAATCTGATCTGGTTGTTGAGGCAAGAAGATCCTACATTGAAATCCTGAAGATGTTTCCTCCATTTTTCTTCACCTAACTTCCTCAAAATTAAAGTTTCAGACCTCCATGGTATGGGTGAGGCCAAGATATTTCCAACGGTGTCAGATTTGCAATATTTCGAGCCCTGAGTCAAAAGATATGCCCCTTCAAAGTTTGTATCGGGTCCGTATAGGAGGGTTGGGAAAAACAATTTGAAAAATGGGTCCCCTTTTGATATGGGACATGTGGCAGCCAGATTGGAACAAAAATTGGGCCTACGGGTCCGCAATTTATCTTTTGCCCTTTCCTCCGTTGGATTCCTCCCATTCTTTATCTTTGTGCTTGGCTTTGACTCTTTGGGCCCAAATGTTGACTTTTTCCTTGGGCGGAGTTGCGGGCCATTTTGCAACTTTTACCCCTTTTGAGATAACAAGGGGAAAAAACAAACTTTTCCCCGACATTCCCCCGCTTTCCCCTGGGACACGTGGTAGTCTGGTGCTTGTTTAGAAACCTTTTCTCTATTCACTCCTTGAATCAGCACCATACTAACACTTGGCATTATCCGCTTAGACCTTTATACTTAGCCAATTTTGAAGCCCTTTTCTGTCTGCCTTTTGACTTTGTTTCCTCCTATGCGGGATCGTGGTTGATCCATACTTTATAATGTAAGAAGCTTCTATGTTTTACAATGTCTAATGTAATGGAGTATGTTGGTTGGATAATGGTGTTAAACTTGACTGTAACTGGTTCTTGTGTGGTTGATCTTATTATAGTTATTGTTTAATTCACGATTCTCTAATATCTAGATTTGGAATATGCTATGTGGAATGTTTATGGTTATTTATGGTTCTGAATATGCTTTATCTTCATCACACTAACATCCTACACAAGCAACTCTAAAGAGGGGCTTGGTACCTTTGCGCACTTTGGGTGAGCGCTCAGCTCCGGCTAGATGATGTGCCAGTGCGCCTGGGTTTTATATAGTGGATTCTAGGCTGCATCACTAGAAGCAGGTATACCTTTGCTTATACATCATTTACATGTCAAATGGTATTTTGTTTTATCAAATTGATTTCTTAATCCATTAATTTAGCCTCTATTTATAAAGTTCTTAGATTTCACAGTAATCACTAGCGATTACTCCGATCGCCAATAATTTCCCTAAATCGCTAACAATTCCTGTATTTTTATGTTTTTTCACCATTTTTTGCTAAAATCTAATCCAAATTCTTTATTATTTATTGTTATCTATTGATCTTGTATCTAACATGATGTCTTCATATGGAATTAGGAGGTTCTAATTTTCCCAAGCTAATTCCATTCCTGTTGTTCTCCATCCAATGTATTAGGAGCAACACAAATTGGTCCACGATCTTTAACTTTGTGCAATCCAAGTAGCTCCATTTGATCACTTAGAGGATAATTTTTCTACAACACAATGGATCCAGGAAGCCACAGATGCCTTTTGGGAGGCATATGATGAAGAACTATGACTCCAGGAGGATCTCATTCAATATAAATGCCAATATGAGATAGACCTTGAATTTTTGGAAGAAGATCATCACGCACTACCTCAAAATTTGATTCAAACAACCACATCAACATCTCTAGAACTGAATGCATGTTCACTCACCTCTACAACACTTAGGAAGAATATTCTGACTTCTTCGATGAAGATTACATCTCCATTCTTGATTCTGACCTTACTGAGGAAGAGGAGGGGAGTGTTGATTCTATAGTCTCTAACACATCTAAGAATCTATATAGAGATCAGGAATATGATTTATGAATGTAAATCATAAATCCATGTTAATCATATATGTACCTAACTAAATAAGTGATAGTCACATTTTACTATATCACTTTTGTAAGCATTACCCTAAGTGCAAATAAAATTTCAAGTATTTTTCCTTAAACCATAACATCATCTTGGTGTGATTCATAGTTTTGTTTACAGGATGTTGTTTGTAGGTAAGAAATCCTTTTGATACCATTGTTTTAAATTTTTGTGCAAAAACAACACATAATAAATATCCATAGGTACCCCAGAAAACCTACCATACTAAGGTCAAGCTTGGTTATTACCCCTTAAATCCATCAAGAAAACCAAGGTAAGAACCATGCTAGACATTTTGGCACATGCTAGTGGGACCCTAATCCCTATTTAATTTCATCATTTTTATCATTAATTTTTTTTCATTGCTTTGGTTTGATTGGATTAATCACATGCTGATTCCTCTTAATCACTGTGATTTATCTTGAATCACTAGTGATTCTGCTTTGTATTTTTCTTAACATATTATTAACAATTTGTTTTGTTTTCTTTGTTTCATGTTTCTTCTAATCAGATTGTAGGATCTTTTTCTCTGGAAATAATACCTTCTGGGATTTTCTAAGAAAACATTTTGATAATTGGAAAAAAATCTAAAAAAAATAGGAGCACTTTCATGGTAAGTTTTAAAAATCTCGTTTAAATTTCAAGTTTTGAATCCTTGTTTATTATCTTCATCATAAAATCAACATTTCATTTTGGGTTTTAAAATGAATCATTTGCATACTTCTTGTTTCACATAGTCTAATTACGAGGAAAATTTTTACATTCACTTATTTCTTCCCCTCACACACAACCAAATCACTTTAAAATCAAAAATACATTCAAACAACTCCCACCCAGGTGAAATTGATTGGGATTTCATCACCCAATAGGGAAACTGACTCGGTGTTCTAGCCGAGTATAAACACCTGTTTATCGATATATTTTGGCTCAGCACCTGACTCCCTTATCACAGTGGGACCATGAAGTGAGGGGTAGGCCCTGATATACACACCCGTACCGAAAAATACAGAGTTGTGCCTCATGTACCTTTGGGTATATTGAAGAACTCTGTCTTTAAACACACCTAAAACTAAAATTTAGATAGACACTTATTAGGACCCTTGTTGACCATTTTACACATTTTATTTTCATAATTAAGCAAAATAAGAATAAAATAACACTCTACTTGCCTTTTCTTGTTGTTTTTAATCAACACATTTAGTCATTAATCATTTTACTATTTATTTTGTGTGTGTTTGTTTATTATGGTACTCACTAGACAATAAACACGTAACCAACTTGTTTGAAAATATGTCTACCTCACTAACTATATTTCAACTTCAAGCCCCACTTCACACTATACCACTTCCAGTAACAATTTCTTCACCGATGCAGCCACAAGCATTGCTTTATCAAACAAATACATCCAATCTCTTTTTTGACACACAAACATGGAATGAAATAGGGTCTGGCTATAACAATGAAAAATGGACAACAATCATTTCACTCTCCACAATAGTACCATGGAAAAATATTTACACACCACCATCAGAACATTCATTTTATCCCACTACATCCAAACTCCCATTTTACAATGGGGGTGATCCTAGTTTTAAAGAAATGTTAGACTCGAATCCTATTGCACTTAATGCATACATGGTTGTGATAAATGTTCAAATGCAATCATTCATACCACAATCCATTGCACACTCTTACAACCCTTTACCCACCATTACACAACTCATTGATAAGAACCTAGAACCTGTTTTCTAATATTTTTTCCTTGACACTTTAGGTCAATTTGAAACACCAATCATTAGTCAATCTCAGAATGCTACTAACTCTACTAATCCATTTGACACATTGGATGAGAAACCTTTTACAAGTCAACCCAAAACATCTGATGTCTCCTCAACACATGTCTATGATCTCCATATGATCTCATCACAAAACATGTCCACTCAAAAATTCACATCTTCACCAAGTCCTTCTATAGTATCCACACCTCCCCCAAATAGTACCATTACTTCCACAATGGATCTTTAGTCTCCTCTTAGGTACCAACATCATCATTGAGTTCCATTCCTCTTTCTACTTTTGTATCATCTCAACAGACTACTTTCCCATCCAAAACATTACTATGTCTATCCCTTCAACAACACCAATGATTAACACCAGTGACCATTGCTAGTACACATCACATTTTGCAATACATGCCACAACCCTCACAACCATTAATCTATGTGCCATGGTCCATACCTCTACGAGGTATTCCACAATACCATATTCCATAAAAAATATCCCACAACAGGCACCATCCTTTATCGCCTCTTCTACACCTCCCAAACAAATCCTACATATTCATAGTCTCTCACACAAACATTAGTCCCATTACAATATCAGTACATCCAAACTTCGCAATCTATTACTTCACAACAGGGTTTCCCTTCTCAATAAAAATCCCATCACAGAATATTCATACTGGAAAAACATCCCCCCAAAAATAGCAACAACATATCCATCAACAGTATGTACCTCAACAAAACATTCCTTCAATACAATACCCCACAATAGAAATTCCACAACAAAATACCCCTAACAACATAATCTCTCCTATCAACAAAATATCCCCAACCAAACAAGTCCCTACCAATAAAAAATTCCACAATAATATCAAGCACACTTTCCCCAGTATTCATATCAACCTAGCCCATCCTCAAACCAACAAGCTCAGGTAGACCCTCTCTAGGCTCTCCTAAGCCGCATATCCAATTTAGAAGCCACCTCATCCTCATCCAAAAATATGCTCTCATATGAGAAAATTTGCAATGAACCCATTCATCCTTCGGTACCATACAAATATATCCCCCGCACTGGGAGATTCCTAAGTTTATCAAGTTCTATAGCAAAAGAATACCCCCAACAACATATTCACTTTTTTCTCCATGCATGCTATCTGATATCTCATGATCAAGATTTAATGTTAAGAACATTTCCCATGTCCTTGATCTATTCCAGCCTTAGACTGGTATAATAGTATTCCATAACATTCCTTATTTTCCTTCGTGAGGCTTGGCCAACTCTTCCTAGACCATTTCTCCATAAATGTAGCTCAAAATCATTATTAATGATTTATATGCCATCAGACAATTTGAAGATGAATCCATTGATTTTGTCACCCATTGGAGAGGTGTCACTAATCAATTATCTTTCACATTGCCATATAAAAATTGATCGATATTTTTGTCACCCCTGTTGCTAAACATATTTCATCTACCCTACAAATTCAAACATTCCACACCTTCGATGAGGCCTTTACCATGGCCCATAAGTTGGAATTGTGAGATCTAGAAGATGGTTGGGTGAAGATTCACCCAAAGAAACCAAAAATGAAGTTTCCATCTAAATCAACACCTAATCCAGATAAATCCAAGACAACCACCAATGTCTTCATAGTCAAATCTACTCCTAAAGAAAATCCCGTTACTAACATGTCTGTCAACAATGTAATTACACACCTATAGCAGAAACTTATGGTGTGGTTTTTGACAAGTTACTTGCTTCCAACATCATATCACTTCCACCCATTTGACCTATTGACATATCGATTATCCAAGCCCATTTGGTACCATGATAATGATTATTTAAATTCCATAGGGTTAATGGTCATGACATAGAAAGGTGTCCGCACATTCCGCAATGACCTTCAGGACTTAATTGATAAGGGTGACCTCCACTTAGACAATCCAAATGCATCTCCAAACCAGAACCTTGACATATTTAAACAACCCTTCCTGAATCACCCGACATCTTTTGAATCACCACAAGCCAATGTCTTCCATACCATTAATACAATAACAAAATTTGAACCTATTCTTCAGTCCACTTTATTTCCTAGTGAAACAAAGTCCACATAGTCGACACCATGGGCCAGTGAACCTAAGATTGTAAATATAGAACCTTCTCTTTCTCAAGAGATGTACAAGCTATCCCTACACCTTTATCACTTAGTGATTCAACACCCACAGGATCAATATCTAATCTTGATAAACCCATAATTTTCAAACCACTACTTATCACCAAACCCATTTCCACACCTTCACCTGACATTATTCCCAAATCCATGCCCACATTTATGGGTACAAATACATCTACACCTACACCTAGGTTTACAAATATAACCATGGTACCACTTGAGACATTCTTAACTCAACCTCCCCCACCCAAACCAAGCAAGGGCCTTAACTGTTAACAACCTATAAAAATTAATAATCTGAAAAATCATGTGGACTATATCAACCACATTATTCGAACCCCTCTTCCTTCATTAGCATTCACTTCAACAAATACACTCGGCTCATCCAAGAATTCTAAGAATTCAAAGGGACCTAATAAAAAAGGCATTGTTCAGGTCTTTAAAAGTCCTCATTATGATGAAACCTATCATTTTATGTAGTCCTCCCACCTATTTGTCCCTCATTTTCATCTAAGGAGCATGGGACTTCTTTTGGGAAACCCTTGTTATATCAAAACCTAGGCCCATAATTCCCCAGAGGAAAACATCATTCAAAATCCTAAACGAGATCTCTCAAATGATCCTTCCTTTATCATACCAGTCAATCATCCCATTATTATAGGGGCACAACCAAATAATCACATTCCTACAATTAGTCCTTATGCTGCATATCTTCCATTCCACAATGGACAAGCACATATGATCCTTACTTATTCACCCCCACACAAACTGATTACCCTTGGAAACCACCCATGTAGGGTCCCCTGTCACCCTTTTATTGGAACAGCTATAAGACCTCCGCAACCACTAGGTAAATCAACCACTTGTCAAAAGACCCGTCTCACCTACCCCCTGAGAAATCAATGTCCAGTTATATTTAGACCAAAAGGACAATACAATACTATCTTGGACAATCTGTTACAAGAATCACTCATCACATTACCACCTCCTAATCCATCAAACCATCAGAGGTGGAAGATTGCTTGGTATGGCTTTGATGGATTTTTTTGATTACTACAAAATGTGAGGACATGCCATAGAATATTGTAGGGCATTTCAACAAAAATATTCTAAGATTGGTTGTTTGATTTTTCTTCCCTCTCATTCAGTATCATCAATACCAATGCCATTGAATGAATCTACCCTTGAAACATCTAATCACCAAGTCAACATTATTCATATTACCACACATTCATAAAATTATGGAAACAAACCCCCTGAATCCAAACAAGATAAGGAATTCGTTGCTATACCCCCATCGCTAGAATTGTCAACACCATCTAATAAACCTAAAGTCTCAATATCATTAACTCTTGAAGGGCCTAATCAATCATCATCATCTAAATTCAAGGTTTAAATAAAGACCGTACTCTTCCCCTCACCACATTATAGAAAGTGTGCTATTAAACAATTACATCAATCTCACTGAAAATGTCACTCTATGAGCTCATCCATACATCACCAACTTACAAACAAGCCATGTTGGAAGCACTCTAATCCATTATTATCACAAAGCTAGTGATCCAACTTATTTCAAAAAAAATTGTAGGTGCTCTAAAAGCATATACCACCATTTCATTCGAACCATTTGAGATACCTCTCTTAGACCCAAATATCATGACTTATCACTTTTTATTACTGCTCAAATCAATGATATCTCTATCAAAAGAGTCATGATTGATAGCAGTGTTGTCATCAACATTATATCTTCCCTTGCTTTTGAACAACTTAAGTTACCTAACATGGTCATTTCTCAAAACCCTATCTTTTTGTGCTCCTTTAATGACATAATCACACCCACGCTAGGCACTATAATCTTACCACTCAGATTCGGTGTCAAAACCCTACCATAACTCTTCTACATCATAGAAGGTGAGTTCCAGTATAATATGTTATTAGGTTGTGCTTGGATACACACCATGCATTATGTTCCCTCCACTCTCCATCGTTGAATTTAGTATGAACATGAAGGGAAAATCACACTATCCCCGCTGACCCAAATCCATTCATTGACTGTTATATGATGTACCATCCAAATGACCTGTTGGTACCTAAAACCATATCTAGATCCTCTAATCAAGCCTCCACTAGCACATCAATCCCTTCTTCCAAACTATTCAGATGATTCCTTCATTACTGAGGATTTGAAATTCTTACCCTCAGGGAATATCACCTTCTCATGCTTAACTCTATTCCTTCACCAAAAACATATGGTCACCCTAACAAGCAACCCATGACATGACCCTAATGTAGGAGATGTTATCTCTTATGGACTGACATATATTAAAAATGAATCTTGTTTATGGATGACTTGACAATCCATCATCCAATTTGACTAAGTCACATCAAGCAAGCCCGTCTAAATCAAGTTTTAAATCCCTTGATAATCCCAAATTCTCCCATATGTATCTCCATCACTGCGTATGGAAAGGCTTTGGCCTTGGACGTTACAAACAAGGAGAACATGACCAACCTATCTTGTCCACTCTCAAACCATATGAGAAAAATGGTTTGGGCTATAGAAAACCCACTCCAGAAGTAACTAACACCATTACATGTGAACAAAATAATTCCTGTTCCTGAAACTAGAACCATTATCATCTACCAAGCCTGAGGATCCCATGGATACAGATGATACTATACCTATCCCACCCAAATTTTTTTTAATCAATACTATATCCTTAGGACCACTCATATATCAATCAAGGCACTCCATCAAATCATTACCACTTATTTTATCATAAATGATTGAAGAATATTCACTCGCAATATATATCCTTCTGTGTCAGGATGATCAAGATATCTTTTCCCACATGGGAGATGAAGAGGGTTCTCTTCAGAGATACCCTAACCATCCAAAACATCCACTCTTCTCAATGAATCCACACTTGACATTAACTATAAGAACCTCAAAGGATCCCCGATATAGTCAAACTCGGTCAAAGTCTTGATCCATAAGAATTACATGAATTCACAAACATTCTAACAAAATATCACCAAGCCTTCACTTGGTCATATAGTGATATGTTGTGGAATGACCACAACATTGTTGTACATAAAATAGTCACATATCCTTGTGCTAAACCTATCAAACAAAAACTCTACAAGATGCACCCTAGTATAGCTCTCCTTGTTAAGGAAGAAATGTAAAATTCTTTTAACAAAAATTTCATCATACTTATTGATTATCTACGATGGGTCTCCAACATTGTCCCTGTAACTAAGGCCTCAGGAAAAATTGCATTTGTAAAGATTTTCAGGGATCTCAATCTTGCCTACCCGAAGGATGATTTCCCTCTTCCAAACATAGATCAGCTCATTGACTGAACTGCCCAGTCCATAAAATGATTATCCCTCATGGATGGTTTTTCTGGTTATAATCAAATCATCATTGCACCTGATGATAAACACAAAACATATTTTATCACCCCTTGGGGAACCTTTTCTACCGTGTCATGCCCTTTGGACTTAAAAAACAATGGGGAAACATACTAATGTAACATGACATACATTTTCCATGACCTTATCCATAAAATTGTTGAGGACTACATTGATGACCTCCTTGGAAAGTGTAAATATTAGAAAAACCATCTCGAATTCCCATAATCAATCTTCTCCCACCTTACTCAATTTTTCCTCCACCTCTATCCTACAAAATGTGTTTTTGGTGTTCTTACTACGAAAATTTTGGGGTTTATCATATCTATCCATGGAATTGAATTCGACCCCACAAAATTTAGGGAAATCATCAAAATTACCCTAGCCACTAATATTAAGAAACTATATAGCCTTCAAGGAAAATTGCAGTCCATTTGACACTTTATATCGCAACTCTCTGATTGTTGCCAACCCTTTCATCACCTGCTTCGTAAAGATGTTGAGTTCCATTGGGACTCAAATTTTCAATAGGAATTTGATCAAATTAAACAATATATTTTTTTCAACACATATCTTTACTTCGCCATGCAAAGAGTATCTATATTACTTATACATATCCACTTCCAAGAATCACCTAAGAGCCATGCTTTCCCACTATGATAGTTAAGGTCATGAGCAAGCCATATATTACATCAACCACTTTCTTCATGAAAACGAGATGCACTATACAGAGGTTGAAAAACTATGTTGAGCATTATATTTCACCACCTCCAAGTTACGACACTATCTTTTAAACCACAAAACATATGTTATCACTAGTTTTAACCCGCATAAAGCCATCCATTCCAAACTATATCATAATGACCGCATAACCCAATGGCTCATGCTAATGACTAAATTTGACTTGGAAATTATACCAAAAAATTCCATTAAAGGTCAGGCCATTGTTTATCAACTCAAAGGAGAAACTCTTCTAGATAATAAACCACCTCATGAATGCTTTCCCGATGAATCCATTAATAACATTAACCTAGAATTTACCAGATAACACCCTAGTCATGCTGGCACACCACTCAGCCTAGACTGAGCGCTCACCCAAAGCATGCAAAGGTACCAGGTCCCTCTTTAGGGTTGTTGTAACAGGATGTTAACATGATGAAGGAAGAAACATATAGATTCATAACTAATCCATCATTCTACAATGCATGCTACCCTCACATCTATGAAAGAAAAAGTTTAAACAGTAATCATGATTGAATTAATAACATGCACTACTCAACTTACACACAGAATGACACTTAGATTCAGCCAATATCTTCCATCTATTAATAAATACAGAAGCTCCTTACAGTATTTTCAATCTATACCAATGCGCGTATGGATCTGATACAGTAATTCAGTCATATGCGTATATTCTCTATTACACATCACACATCTAGCTCTCTGTACATACATACATCACTCTCATTATCTACTACTATGACCTAACATCATATATATAGGGTGGGGACTTTCCCTTCACCGCTTATCTATTCCAGAAATAGGTCGCATGCTATTGATAGCCACATGCTGTTTACAATCATATCCACACATGCAAGTGTGCTATCTATAGTCCTCTTATAGTTAACTGAAGTGTCAATTCTATTCTCAGCTCGTCTCCATGCAAAATGCTTCGAACCACTTCTCCAAAGATAGACAATGCATGGCACACATATCTCTGCATCGTTGGTGTGTTCCGCATGCCATCTTCTAAAAATAGGTCTTCATGCTCAAAATCGGCTAAGTCCTGAAATTGAACTTTCCTTCACACGCGGGTCCTTCCGTCCTTCTGCCCTTGGTTCCTGAGCCTTCTATCCCACGCAGACTCCTTGTGTGATCTTTGACAAGTATTCTTTGATCAACATTACCCCACACTAATCTCATTATCATCCTAACAATGGGTATCTCCAAAAATTGAAGGAAAGAATAGAAGAATGGAAAGAATGAAAGAATGTAGATAAATAAAGAATTTCTATGAGGTTATGAGGCAACCTCCTTTGTATCAAATTGTAGTATCAACTCTGGATACTCCTCCTTTATTTCGGCCTCCAAAACCTGCCATTCAGTGAGTGTTTGCTCTGTTTTTTCTGGGATGTCCACAGCAATGGATTCCAACTCATCCCTCGCAATCTCTCCTTTCTCATTTTGCAGAACCAACACAACACTGGACATTGATGTCATTCTTCCTTCTAAAAGGTCCATCTTCTGCACAATTAGCTTTCCAAGCTCTTCCAGCCAAGTCTTGTGTGGCTCTTGTGCTACTGCCAGGGCCTCACACTTCTGTTTAACCATTGACAATCTTTCTGCACGGCCCAATGTCTCATCTTTCATTGCTTTCTAGACCTCATTGTTCTCTTCTAGGGTCTTGATGTTGATAAGCGCCTCTGGAGCTGTGCATACAGTTTAAATCCTGGTCTTCTTTCTTCAATACTTCCTGTAATTCTTGCAACAACCCTTCATAAGATGTAATTTTTCTCATCACTAGATGCTTTCTCTTGTCAACATCTTGTTCTGAGCTTCTGGTGCTTGCATGCGCAGAGTTTCATCTTCAAGTACCAAGTCCACCAACTTTCCCACATAGTGTATCGCTGAAGGAAATGTCTGTGGTACCTTGGCCTCCAAGTGTGGCCTTACTCTAATGACATTATCCCCAATCTCCTCTACTATGCTAGATAAACACCTCATTCTTCTTCTGCGTGAAGTCCCTCTCCTGCATTATGTGCACTATCTCTGCATCCTTTGTCTTCAACTCCTTGCACAGCACTCTGATTGTGGCATCTTTTTCCATGTTTCTTCTAGCCACCTCAGCAGAAACCTTCACCAATGCATTGCTGACCTACTCATCTGACATGACAGTAGGCTTTACTGTCATGTGTCTAGCTTGAGGTGCCTTCTTCAGTCATCTCGAAATGCATGACTCTTCACACACATCAAATTCAGGCTCATCCATGTGGGTGTGCATTGACCATGATAGTTACTTTTAGTGTGCACAAGTCACCATATCCTCATCCATTAACTCCCAACTTGGAATAAATCCTTTTGTGCTATTGTGCTCTGGAAGTGGGCACGGACAATTTTTCCTGCATCCTCTACATACCCCATGGCTGGTGGAATGTGCTCTCCACTTGTTCTTCTAGACCTTTGCTACTTAGGAACTTTAGCTCCAAATTTGGGACTTGTGTCTCCATGTCCTGAACATTCTCTATAGCTGTCTCCTCTGGTCTTTTCTCATCCTCTTCTTTTTCCTTTGATGCCTCACCCTATTCTTCTGTGTTCTTTGGAAGTGTAGGAGAATTAGGTGCTTTCCTCTGACTCTTCCGCCTCCTCATTCAACTTCAATTTCCTCCTTCTTTGCACGATTTCCTCCTTTTATGGAGAGAGTCTGGGTGATTTACGCATAGTGGTTGGAGTAGCACCTTGGGTCCTTGTTCTCCTAAATACCCTCTTAAACCTATGCTCCCCTTGGACTGCATTCAAGTCCTCATCATCCCCCTCTTTTGGCTGAGGTGGTGTAACGCACGCTCAGCTTCACCCTTATTTGTAGGATGTCTCCTACCCCTATGCTCCAAACCACCACTATCTTCACGCTCCTCCTCCTCATCCTCCACTTCAATTGGCTCTGTGGGCTTATGCGCTGGGATGTTCTCCATTGTATGCTTTCCCTTTAGTGGTGCTGGAAGTGTGAAACTCACCTTCCACATAATTGTTATTCTCCATCTTTGGCTTCAACTGGAGATACACCAATGTTGCCCCCACATCTGCTACAACCAAACTTATTGGCTTAATATTCAGCACCTCTAAAATGATCCTCTCTGTATAAGCACTTCTGTCAGGATACACATACTTCTTCCTCAACGTATGGTAGTCGTAGTCTACCTTATCTGCATTGAATACCAGTTCGCACATGTCTGTAAATCTATGAACAATGCTTGGAAATACCTTACAGTGAATGCATAAGGCAATTTACACCAAGGGCTCTAGACTCCATCTTTCATTGGGAAGCACAATGCAGAAATGTTGATATACAACAAACTGAACTTGTTTCCCTACCACTACTGGTAGGTCCTTTGGGATGCACCACTCTTCTCCAAATGTCATGTGGAGCCTGTCATATCATTTCTCCACCCTTTTCTTTACATCATCTGTCATGGCCCCTTTGCATAGGTACTTGTTGAATCTTTCAGTCTGGGGACTTGTTCTCCATGGGGTATTCCCATACTTTTTCCTTTGGTCCATCTGGTACTCCAATCTCCATGAATACCAATGATAGTAGAACAACCCCAAAGCTGATCTTCCCTCCTGTGCATGCTTCTTCGACTATTTGCTCTGCAATATAGCCTGCAATGTTGTAGATTGTCCCTTCTGACATCTTACGCGCCACATGTAACCACATAGTATTTACCTGTGACCACCGCTCCTGATCATTCAACTTGGTAACAAGGTGTGTTGTTGCTTGTATAACTAGATAGTTCTTCAATTTGTCTATCCATTTTGCGTGGACCCTTCAGGTACCCCAACTCCCATGTCTGGTCTTTAAAATCATGGCTTTATCTTAAGATCACCTTTTATGTCCTCTCATGTGGCCTTCAAACCTGTAATTTGCTCTTTCTGAATGAGTGAATCCCATTCTTGAGGACGATTCCTAGGATATATGTCTTCTGCAAAATGGCTTTCAGGTGCCATTCTTCCTCCTCGATGACCACCTTCTTCTTTCCTTTTACTACTCCTGTAGATGCCTTCTTAGGTGCTCATTTTCCTTGCAAATGTCTCCTCTTCAACTCATATAACTTTGTGAATCAAACCCTAGCTCGATTCAACCACGCCCTAGGTGGAAACTTCATAACCTAACTCTTTTCTTTCTCTCTGCTTCACTCAAACCCTTCACCACTGGGATCCAAGCTTCTTGTCACATAGATTGGTTGTCACACTTGGTTTCACACCCTTCGCACCTTAACTCAATCACTCGGCTCCTTCACTTGGTTCTTTTCTCAAATACTCTTAGTTAAAACGGTAAAAATGAATCCATTGCATCCTTATATATATTTTTTCAAATTTTAATGTATTCCCATTACTCCTTCACCTACCAAATATCCCCTCATTCATTGACCAAATCCATTCATTTCACGTGGTACATCTTCGTGCCCAACTATAACCTTCTAGCATGCCTTCCTACCCTCTGGTCACAAACTTCTCTTTAGCACGCGCTCCTGCACCCGAGTACCTCATCACTGTACCTTCTCCTAGTAGCTAACATGGCCTCCGCTTACCTCACATTATAATGTTCTTTCATTCATCTCCATCCTTGGTCACTTTTGAGAAGCAATCTTCTTTTGACTTAAAGCACACCCGTAGCAGCTTATTCCTTTCACCTTTCAATTCCCACGGTCTTTTTCTTAGACAACTACAACCACCCCACACTAAAATTATGTGCAGTCCTATGTGCATAAACATTCTTCATACAGTAATTAGCTGTCATGCATGCAAGTGCACTTATTACACAAGAACAACAACTGAATTGACAAAGTATAGTGACAATGAAGGAAATCACATTAAGGAAATACATAATTGAAAACCTAAACTAAATGGCAATACTAGTCTTATTACAAACACCAAGAAGAATTATTTATAGTAGGGATTCAGCCTACTCCCATTAAAGTAACTGGGTAGTTGTGTTCCATCAAGTGCTTCTAACTGGAAAGCACCTTATTCAAGTATAGAAGTGATAACATACAGCCCCAACCAATGTACTTTGAGCTTGCCTAATGGCGTAAGAACTTTGAGTTATAAAGAAGTACCATTTGTCCAATCTCAAACTTCTTATCCCTTATGTTTTTGTCATGCCATGCCTTCTGCCTGGCCTTTTCCTACTTCTGACTCCATTGTGCTATGGCTCGGTGCTCATCCAGTTGAATCATCTTTTCAATACCCTCTTCTAAATCATGTTCATCAGCTAGACCTCTGCACGTAATGCACGAAGGTAACATAAATTCTATAGGGAGAACAGCTTCCACGCCAAACACCAACTGAAACGGTGTGGCTTTGTTCAATCTCTTGTAATTTGTTCTATATGCCCAAAGAACAACTGATACTTTGTCATCCCAATCCTTTCTTCCAACATCACAATTTTTTGTCAAAGTCTGGCTCAAATATTGTTGAAGGCCTCAGCAATTCCATTTTCCTGAGGATGATAAGGTGTAGTTTTATGGTGTGCAACCATAAACTCATCTAATAGGATCCTGATTGTCTCATTCAAAAAGTGTGTACCTCTATCACTTTCAAGCTTAAGGGACATCCATATCTTGTAAGAACATTCTCCCATAGAAACCTAGCTGTTGTAGTTGTCGTACAGTCCTTCGTAGGTGCTGCTTCTTCCCACCATGTGAGATAATATGTGCAAGTAATGATATAGTGTGATCCAGTCCTGCATGCGGCTGGTGAAATAGGTCCTACAAATCAATGGCCCATTTCTCAAATGGTTCAGCACTAGTAATTGGTCTCAAAGGCATCTCATCTCTTTGCCCTGGTTTTCCTAGGCACTGACAATGATCACACGCCTTACAATATTCTTTACAGTCCTTATACAATGTCTCCCACCATAATCCAGTAAGTAGGATCTTTCAGGCAGTCGCATCACCTGCATAATGGCCTCCTGCTATACCACCATGAGCTTCTTCCATGATATCCTTATGCTCATGCTCTAATACACAACAGGCGTAATACTTCATCTCTGCCTAGCTTATAGAGGTCACCACTGATTAAAATAAATGGTGCCACACGTATAGCAAAGCTGCTTCTTTTCTAATGCTTTCATTCCTTCTGGTGCCATACCTGTTTATAGAAAGACAGCAATGTCTTCTAATTCCATGGGTGCACATGTTGTAACCTATATAATTGTGCATCTAGCATTGTTTCTTCAATTGTCTATGCATCCTCTCCTGAATTGATTCTAGATAAATGGTCTAGTCCAAAATTGCTTTTCCCTGGCTTCACCACAACTATGAAGTCAAACTCTTGAAATAGGAGCACCCATCTACATATGTGCCCCTGTAAGATGGGCTTGTTTACCAAGTACTTCAATGCCATGTGATTTGTATAAAACACAAATGGTGTTGCTAACAAGTACTGTCGAAACTTGTACAATGCATAGATCATTGACAAAGCTTCATACTCTATAGTTGTATAATTTTGTTCAGCAGGAGTCAGCTTCCTACTAGCAAAACTAGATTGGATGATCTATAATACCTTCACCAGGTTGAGCTAACACAGCGCCAATGGCCATGCCAGAAGCATCCACATGCACATGAAATGGTTTATCCCATGAGGGAAAGTGCAGAATGGGCGTGGTAGTAAGTTTCTCTTTTAATATCTCAAACTGCATTGCTTACGGTTCTCCCCAATAAAATGTACCTTTCCCCTTCAATAAATCTTCCAAGGGTGCAGCAATTTTGGCATACCCTTTTATGAATTTTCTATAATATCCTATATGACCTAAAAATTTATGTGCACCTCACTTTGACTGGTAGGCACTTCCAGGCCTAAAATGACTGCAACCTTGGTTGGATCAACTAGCAAACCTTCCTTGCAGATTATATGTCCTAACAGTATCCTAAATGGCATAGAAAATATGCACTTCTTGATGTTCAAAGAGATACTCAATTGTCTGCATCATTCAAACATTAAGCGCAGATTGTCACAATGATCTTTCACAAGCCCATATACTGTCCAATCATCTAGGTAGACCTGTAAGAAGTTATGAATAAAATATTTGAATGCCTGAACAACTATGCACGAGAATACAACAGGTGTGTTTTTTCAATCCAAAAGGCATCACAGTATAGGAAAAACTTCCCCATTCAGTATTAAATGTTGTCTTTTCTTAATCCTCCTAAGCAATCCTAACCTGATGATACCCGGAAAACCCATCTGTGAAGGAATATATTCCGCACCCTGCAACTCCTCCTAGTATTTCCTAAGTGAATGGTGTAGGTGATGAATGCATCCCTGTAGTCCACATATATCCTAATCTGTCTATACTTCTTGATATTGATCACCATTAGGCTAACCCATTCTAACTCATCAAGGGGCTTGATAATTCCAAATTTCAACATTTTATCAATTTCTTCTTTTACCTTTTCACACAAATTAGGATTCATTCTGTAAGGTCTCTTTCTAACTGGTCGTGCACCGTCCTTAAGTTTGATCTTCATTTCCCCAAGTGATTCATGCATGCCTTTAAGTTCATGATATCCTCGAGGGAATAAGTCATGATAATCCCTGAGTAACTCGATGATCTTTTCTACCTCTGAGTCTGACCAGTAGTCTCCAATTATGGCCTCCTTAGGCTTAGCCTCTGAACCTATATTCACCTTCTTTGTCTTCATGGGTTCATGGTAGGCACATGCGTATCCTTGTCTGCACTGTCCAAGACCTCACGCACCCCTTGTGAATGTTCAATATCTAGGTTCTCAACTTCCTCATCATCCACGACGTAAACCATCTTTCCTTTCTCTTTCTCAAGGCAAGCATGTTCAAGTAGTATGGAGTCCATTTTTTCTTCCTTTTCAAAACATGCTCCGAAGTCTGCCTCACCGAATAATTCCTGAATATGCTCTTCTACTTTTGCACTATCTCCCATAGTTAAGCACTTGACAAATTTTAATGCCTCTGTCTATCATGAGGTTTAGTCGAGAAGTAGTCAAAAGTCTGGATCATTCCTGCAGTCAAATCTTGCCAGTTTCCAGTCTCTCAATGTAGTTCTACATATACATACCAAGCGTGTGCGCATCCTTGTAGCATAGAATACAGTCCATGCACCCAGAGTGAAGGTGGTAATGCTTCCTGTCCTACTGTCCAAAGTCTCTCACACTGTTGAATGTGATGTTTAATAGGTTGATCACTATGATAAGTGCATATTTGCATAGGTGCATTGTTCCTTATAAACCTAGTAGATAATCTGACTCCAATCTCTTCCCAGTTTATAAGATTATCTCTGTGGACTACCCACCAGCACGTGCTATCCCACGCAAGTGTATATACTAACATATCTCTTCTCTTAATTTGATCTGTCCACTGTGTTTCCATGGCCTTCAAAAATGCAGGAAGATCTTTGCCCCTGTATACCAAGGTATTGTGTTACCTATCTCATCAAATCAAAGAAAGTACATTCTTGCACGCAACCATGCTTTTCACCTCACGTGCCTACTAATTCATATGTACCATGAGCCCAATTGTTGCAAGAAATACTCATAGTATCACTATAGAATGAGAATCCTCCCACTGTAGGATGCCTTCTTTTGATGGCTCATTGACCTCTGGGTCCTGAATAGCGCATACATAGACTTATGTTTAAGTACTCCTCACTTAGAGGCTCAACATATGGTGTACAATTCCATCTGTCAAAGGTATCACAACCCTTTCCTCCTTGTTTTCAAAGTTGATATACCTCTTATTGAATCTCAAGTCAGCATTATTCACATAACACCAAGGGCGTCCAAGAAGGGCTGGAAAATTGTCTGCTTCTGAAAGTGCTAATACCTCAAAATCCCCAATGAACTTAGCCCCTTGTATAGTTATAGATGCATCTTTCAAAACTCCTATGGGAGTGGCCTTAGTCCGGTTTGCCATAAATAACACATTAGATGATGGCTGCAATAGAGGCCTCCCCATTTGTACCCATGCATCTAATGTAAGCACATTTACTTCCACACCTGTATCAATCAATATGTTTCTCAACAGCCACCCATCCACAACAACATTCAAAGTAATTTCTTTGTCATAGTCAATGCTATCAGGGGGAAGATTTGCATGCAGAATCTATCCGTCCAGTCTCAAGACTTGCACGTGGAGTGTTCCCTTTTAACCAACTTCCTAATAGTGGAATAATGTTCTCCTGGCGCAACATCTTACACACCTCTCGCAGATCATCGATATCAGTTTGGACTATCTCTGATGCTTTCTTCTACTCCTTTAGGTATTGTATCTCACCCTGAAGATTCCTTAGCACTTACATGGTATCCTGGTAAACTTCCTTCTGATGAGCAAGATCTAGGTACCTTGCATGCAAAACCTCCTCCTTGGTGATCGTAGGCTTCTGGTGCAATGCCTCTCTTGCACGCGTTGCTTCAGCGTGTGTAGTAATCTTCACTATCAATGCCTTAAGTCCTTCTGCTCTCTTGGGCATCCACTCATCTTCTACCGCGCATTGGATTCTAACTATCCTGACACCTTTATTTTCTTGCTTATACTACTTACTCAGATGCTCATATAAGTCTGGGCACTCTTCATAGCTATGGTTCTTTCTGCAAAAATAACATGCAATATTATGAGGACATTCGTGCCTATAGTGGTCAAGGAGATCCGCACATATAACATGTTCCACAAGGGAACTCACCTCTTCCTCCACCATGGTCTCATCCTCTATATCCACCATGATATCCACGTCCTCTTCCATGACCTCCTTCAAAACGCCCCTCATTCTTTTCATAGCGTGTTTGATTATGATCCCATTCCTGGTGCTCATTCTTACCCTTAGAATTATATGTTATACTTGTCTGTCATACCCCAATGTCTATAGCATCCTGGATCTGACCAATCAACCGATAATCCTCAGTATCATGGGTTGTGGACCTGTAAATCTTACAAAATCAAGATACATTCTTCCTTATTGTGTGCTGTAACAAAGGACAATGACTAGCATCATGATTCAAATGGAAAATCTCATAGTCTAATAGTAATGAGCGTACATATCTACAAGGGAAACTATCCTTGGTGTGACCTTCCACTTCACAATTTGTACACCAAATTCCTGAGCATGTTTCATGGGCTAAATTTACTGATAACTTCTCTAACTTCTTTGCCATAGCTGCAATATGTGCCTCTAGGAATGGACTAACTCCAGTGTCAATGCTCCCAACTGCCTCAGCATGCAAAGCTCCTTCCAGTGCTTCGTGCACAGATCAGTGTATGTCTTATGTGATAGTTCCCTTCTAAAAGGTGTAATCAATCCTCCAACGAACCATTGTGCATGCTGGCTAGCATGAATATCATAAGATAGCTTAGATAGAAGTGTCTTAAAATGAGCATCATACTCACGTACACTCTCAGTAGTGCCTTGCTTGATATCCTTGAGCGCACTTATACTCTTTTGCTCAAACTCAGGGATACAGAACTCTTTCAAGAAAGCATCTCTCAATGTTGCATAATCCACGCAAGTTATGATCAGGGTCAAACTTCCTATACACTCAGCTGTGTGTCCTTGTGCCCCTTCTGCTAATGTAGTCTTTCAAGAAATCATCCCTCAATTGACTTTTGATTAGGGTTAAACTTTATACCAGCTGTATACATGCAGTAGATATGAATCCCTTTAGTAGTGATCCACAAGATTTCACACATATGCACATGTTTGGCAACATCCTCTATACCTCTATATTCTAGGAGATGAAGAGACATCTCCATATAGATATTCTGTGGTTGTTGTGGACCTTGAGCCACTTGATCTAGAACCTCATGTGTTCCCTCTGCCTCTAGAACCACTAGATCCACTGGAAGTAAAACCACCTATACCTCCTGATCCTCCACCTATGTAGTTGGAATAGGACCTGTAGATGTACTCCCCTATGCTCCGATAGTGGTATTATATTGAACCCCTATAGTCTGTTAGGTACTTCCACTTCCAGTAGGTGAATCCAACATTCTATGTGGTCACATTATGTGTGGATGATGCGCCTAAGAATGTTCCTCCAAATGAGCATTGAATTCACCTATGTCCTACCATTGATGTACTTGATCCATGACTTACTCTTGCTCTCCTACTTCCCAAGTTAGTTTTTTGGTTACTTGTCATACTAGATACTGAAAAAACCAAGTGCAAGGGCTAGGTCACCAGGTGGATTAATATGCACGCACGACATTCGAGGTAGTCTCTGCTGGCACACTTCTGTGTTGAGGGTCAAGCGGGGATCTCTATCATGCTTTCCAATATGGGGGAGTTCCTGTCCTGATGCTATGGCTCCACGTCTTCTACTGTGAGCTATAAATCCTTCACGAGCCATCTCTCTCCTCCACACCATACTTTCTGCAACGGAATGCATTGCTTCTCTTATCTCCCTCTCATACGTGCCTCATTATGACTTAAGCCACCTTTCCTCTCTCTGCCTCTTTGTTGCTAGGTCTTACCATATTTCACCAAACATGTTCCTGCCCTCACACGTGGTGAAGTTTAGTTAGCCATCAGTTTACTCTCTAGGTTCAAAGTTACCATCAAGATCTTGATCGCCAGCGGAATACCATGCAAATGTGCTCCTCTTGGATACCATAAAAACTGGAATTCAGCTACCTCCGAGGAAAGAGTACATCGAAATTGAATATTCCAGAATATAACTGTTTAGAACACCATGAAACCACGTATCCACAGTGCATGAGTCCATATCAGATCAGCATCAGAAAGGGCCTGAAATTCTTCCTGTGTCCAGAGAAGTGCGCGATACCTCCAGTTCCGCTAAGATGCATAAGTAGTAAGCCACTCATATAGTTCTACTGGAAAGATAGCAAAAAAGATCTCATATAAGTTGTCATACAAGATTATGTTCTACCCAAGTGCGTGCATTAAACTCAAATCCACTGCTGAACCACCATGCATATTCTTCCTCCAGATCGTGTATCCATTCCTCAATACTTGTTAGAGTTAACCGAGTACATCTTCATCACGAACCATCCTGAAAAAAACTAAAAAAGAGGTCCTGTCAATGGAACTAATGAATGCAACCTAGAATTTACCAGATAACACCCTAGTCGTGCTGGCACATCACTCAACCTTGACTGAGCGCTCACCCTAAAGCACGCAAAGGTGTCAAGTCCGCTCTTTAGGGTTGTTGTAGCAGGATGTTAGCATGATGAAGGAAGAAACATATAAATTCATAACTAATCCATCATTCTACAATGCATGTTACCCTCAGATCTATGAAAGAACAAATTTAAATAGTAATCATGATTGAATTAATAACATGCACTACTCAACTTTACACAGAATGACACTTAGATTCAACCAATATCTTCCATCTATTAATAAATATAGAATCTCCTTACAATATTTTTCAATCTATACCAATGAGTGTATGGATCTGATACAGTAATATAGTCATATGCATATACACACACTTCACACTCACTCACTCATACACACACTTCTACTATGTACCTAACATCATATATATAGGGTGGGCAACTTGCCCTTCACTGCTTATCTATTCCAGAAGTAGGATGCATGCTATTGATAGCCACACGCCATTTATAAGCATAGCCACACATGCAAGTGTGCTATCTATAGTCCTCTTGCAGTTAACTGAAGTGTCAATTCTATTCTTAGCTCATCTCCATGCAAAATGCTTTGATCTGCTTCTCCAAAAATAGACAATGCATGGCGCACACATCTCTGCACCATTGGTGTGTTCCACACACCATCTTCTAAAAATAGGTCTTCATGCTCAAAATTGTCTAAGTCCTGAAATATGAACTTGCCTTCCATGCGTGGGTCCTTCTTGTCCTTCCGCGCCCTTAGTTCCAAGCCTTCTATCACGCGCGGACTCCTTGTGTGATCTTTGACAAGTATTCTTTGATCAACACTGACGGTTGCAAATCATACTTCATCCCAGTCAAAATGACCCTCTTCTTTGATGGCACTAAATGTCCAGAAGGCGGGGGAGCCGACATTATCATCATACCACCTTGGGAACATTCCCATTCCATTATCATTCAAACTCAATTTCGTGTGCACTAATTATATGAGTAGAGTACGAAGATTTAATCATGGGTTTGTAGACCACTATTCTCTTAGGTTTCCAAGTCCTAGAAATATATGGAGATTCATAACTTGTCATTAGCTAGGTCAAAGGAGAATTCCAATGTAAAAAATGAGATACTTCAAAAATATAAAGTTTTTGTTGATTTTCTCCTTGGCGCGTTTCGATCGTTATACCATTTAAACCATCCTGTGATCTTCTAATAGATTCACAGACACTATGGCTTCTTTAGGATCCCTTGTGCCTTCAAAATAGAAAAATCAAAAGATAAAACTAAGATGTTTGTAGTCATTCAATGCTTGGATCATCCTTCACATCAAAATGAGCTACCTTCCATCTACAACATCAACAAAAATCCATCGGATTTATGGTACACTCAAATATTTGATTACCTCATGGAATATAAAGTCCCCCTCAGACCTATTACAAGGCACTAAATGCTCTTTTCTTCAACGTGTCACTCACTTCGTTATCATAAGAGGTATCCTCTATAAACGTAGTTTTGACGGTATACTATTATGTTGTCTTAAATCACATGAATTAACTAAATAAATTGAAGAAGTCCACGACGGTATTTGTGAGTGGTCATTTCAGTGGCAATGCTATCACCAAATGTATCATACGACTAGGGTACTACTGGCCTTCAATCACCAAATACTATTGTGCACGTATGTAAAGAAGTGCATCAAATGCCAACTCCATTATGATCTTATTCACATTCCTAGTCAAGCATTACAACTTGCTCAGGACTTATGGCCTTTCTCTCAATGGGGATTAGACCTCATTGGTGCAATCAATCCAAAATCATCTCAACAACATCATTCAATCATCACCATAACCAAATACTTCACTAAATGGGTTGAAGCTATTCCTTTGACCTTGACCAAGTCTGGGCTATCATTAACTTCATATATCAAAATATCATTTGTCGTTTTGGCATCCCACACAAGATTTATCACAGATAATGGAAAATTTCTTCAAAAACAAGGAGGTTAAGAAGCTCTATAATACATTCAACATTAAAATTATCTTTTCATCACCATATTACCCTCAAGAAAATGGATAGGCTGAGGCTTCCAACAAAATCACTGAACAAAATTCTTATGAAAACCGTAAATGATGCAGGCAGGAATTGGCATACTCAGATCCCATTTTCGCTCTGTTGGGCTTATCGAACTAGTATCCATACACCTAATAGCACCATTCCCTATTCACTCATTTATGGCTCTAAGCCATTGTGCCCCTAGAAATTCAAATTCCATCACTCCACGTATCTTTAAAGGACTTCATTCCTGATGAAGAGTATCGCCAAAATCACCTAACACAACTTGAGTTATTAGATGAAAAAGCATTTAACAACTCTTGAACATCACCAGGTTTATCAACAAACACATTAGTAGAGAATATAACAAGCATGTCAAGGAGCGTGACTTTAAAATTGGTGACCTTGTACTTAAGGAAAATCAAAATGTAACTACATTAGAATGGAGTAAACATGGAAAGTTTTCCCCCAACTGGATTGGTCCATATATTATCACTCATAAGTATGGGTCAGGAGCATATCATATCACTTCTCTTGAAGGGGAACCTGAAGCAAACCCTTAAATGCTTTTCACTTGTGGCCTTTCTACTGTTAAATGATTGATTATCATGACAACAATTTTTGATCAAACATTCCCCCTTTGTCACACAAGCTCAGAATCCATTCCATCATTCCTTTATCATTATTACATGGGGCATATGGATGTAGGTCACCTATAAAGTTTATCCCCTCCTTAATAAAATGGTTTATTAGGGTCTTTCCCTCAGTTAGAAAAAGTAAAGTATACATATATGGATGCTTCTTACTAAAAGTCAAAAAGAGATAGATTGATCCCTTGAAGGAAAAATATTCAAATGTTATACTGTCAAAAATAAAAAGAAAATTAGACTGATCCCTCAAAGGAAAACTACCTGGAAGAATCATGGACTGATCCCATGAAGGAATGACCATTCAATTCAAATCAAAAAGTGTATACCATACCCTCAAAGGATGGATACCCATATATGTGTAAGGCTTCCCGCATTGATCAACCTTCAAAATATAAAGCATCTAGGAAAGCTTCCTGCATTGATCAACTTTCCCATGAGAAAACTTCTTGCATTGATAAATTTTCTTCAAAAAAAATTTATTATAAAAGTTGGGGCATTGATTCCCTATAAAATTGTCAAAAAGGAGAACCTTCCTCCCCTACAAAGGCATACATCCATACGATTCTTTTGTTCCTATTATTGTCACAAAAATTCTTTTTATCCAAATCCATTATAACTTTATAAACTTGTCCAATGACAGTCTCATTTAACATTTTGAAAGGCTACAAGTGCAAATGCTATCAAGACCCCTAATATGCACCTAAGAAATTTAGTGGGGTGTTCTTTCCACTTTTTCTTCATTTTTATTTTGGTTACATTTTAGATTTTAACATACTTAGCATGGTCACAATTTTTTCCAAATCATAATTAGGTATCAAAAATCATGAAGCATACATCCAACACATATAGATATCAAGAGAAATCAAGAAACAAATACATCATCATCATCATCATAAATAAAATCCTATATAAAAATGATCATATAATCCATATAAAATCAAAAGGGCTTCTATGAGCCTATCAATACAAAATCAACATCATATAAATATATCAAAATCTCATCAATGTCTCATACATATATCAAATGGGCTTCCATGAGCCTACACTATCACATAGTAAAATATACATCTCCTAATATAGTACTAGCACCAAACCCTCTCCTCTAGGGGTAAGGCATGCCACCTGCCTATATCACTCTTGCACCACCTCTATCATCACCTCCTCCTCTCTCTGACCTCCGAGGTGGATGACCTACACTTGCACTATCACTGGGTCTCACTGTTGCTGTAGCCACCACCCTAGGTGGCTAAGTGATCAACATAAAGAGTAGCATCAGGGTAGTTCTTGATCACCATATCCACATAATAATCATCACTCTACTCACATGGCCTCATAATGTAGCCACAAAATCATGCCAGTGAACTGAGGATGCCCCTCTCTATCAGGAGCCATGGCTGATAACTCTACACCAGATATGGAAGGCCTAGTAATCCCTAAGGCCTTCCTCAATGTATCCCTCTACCTCTTGTACTTATCTCTATCAACAGAGACAAGTACAAGTTGTTCCTGTAAACCATCACACTCTAGTAATCAAACCATCATGCTCTAGTGATGAGCATGTGTGTCTCAAATCACCAAAAAATCATCTCACTCTCTCCAAGTGGCATCTCTCTTAGCATCACTACCTTTTCCATGTTCACTACTGCTACTACACATCATACCCCTCTCCCTCTCTCTCTTCCTCTACCTCAGGCCCCTGTACTCCTCCCTCTGCTCAGACCAAGCACACATGATAACTTGCTTGTGGCCTCTCTTCCACTTCTCTGGTCCTCTCAAAATCTCAAAGAATGAGCCCACCATGCACCAAAATCTGGGGTAACCCCCACATCATCAAGAGGAACCAACTCACCCTCCTCATCAAGAATCAAGGCACCCATCTGATCAGAAATAGCTATAATTCCCACCACAAATGGCTTGTGGGGTCTCCATATCTCCATCCTCCCACCTATAAACAATTAGATCCTCGGGTATGTACTAAAACAAGGAAAAACTACTACCTGATCCAACTAAATCTCATCAGCTCATCCTCCCCGACTCTCCTACCTTGTACCCAGACATCCTACTTGTAAACTCTGTAAATCATGTGGGAACTTAGGCCAATTAGGGAATCCAACATATGGCCACTAGATCACGTCTCCAACCTGTAACCCTGATATCAAATCTCGATAATGGGTAGGCCCCTTGGCCTTCCTGGCTCTCTCCAAGACTAGCACTCCACCTCATGAAACCTTGGTGCCTCACATCAATAGCACCTGGTAACCCCAGTGGGTGAGCAATAACAATATGCTCATGAGCCCAACACTTGTAACAGAAAACCAACATCAATGTCATATCACTTGTGGGTTGTCCAAGCCCACAAACTCTCTATATGTCTGTGCTAGTAAAGTAGGTTGCCCACTCAAATATAGTATGATGTGCCATCATCTCTCCAACCACCCTATCATCATCCATGGAAATCTCCTCCTCCTGAATCTGGCAGTGCAAAACAAGAGATACCCATCATCATCATGGTCATCTGAGGACAACCATCTCTCCTAGCATCATACAAATCTTGATAATAAAAATCTCCTCGATGCATATCACACACCCCGAGATTCATCTCCATATAATCTCTGCATGGTATCCTCCCTCTCTGTATCTGAAATATAATAAATGGGTTGGCCCCTCACTGGAAACCTTGTAATCTGATGAACATCCTCCAAAGTGATGCTCATCTCTCCAGTGGGAAACCAAAAAGTGTTGGTGGAAGGATTCCACCTCTCTAGCAAATCAAGAATAAGGTTGCGGCATCTATGAATCCACCTATAATACCTCATCCCTCTAAAACCCACTTCCTCTAAATGCTCCCAATCATCATCGACCAAATCCTCTCTAACCTCATCCAACATCAAGGGGATGCAATCTCTAATAGTAAGCTTTGCATCCACCTGTAAAGTACAAACACACAAAAACAAGAATTAGTATCATCATAATGATACAATCAATGAAACAAAATCATTCCATAAGCTAGAATAGTTATCAAAATCATAAAAAAAGACACAAAACTTTTAACAAACATCATCCAAATCACCAGCAATTCACATGAATCACCAACGATCTACATAAATCACCAGTAGATTCATTGAATCACTCTCTAACAATTCTGTTTTGTCTGTTAGACATTCACACCACCCTAAACTCCTAGGCCATGTCTGATTTATCAAAAAAATTATCAAAAATTACAAAAATTAAACAAAATTGAAGTTCAAAACCTACCTCTGCTCCTGCACATGCTTCCTCTTCCTACTTACAGTCGTCATCTCTCTCAATCAATCACTCAAACCTTTCTGCCTAGACAAGTTTTTTCAAAATAGATTTTAAAAAATGATAATAAAAATGCAAAATGGTGGGTTATATAACCCATTTTCCATGCAAGCCAATCACTAGTGATTAGGCTAAATCACCAGGGATTGACCCAATCACTAGCAATTACCTTATTGATGGATCTTTATCCACATTTTCCTACAAAAACACATCATTTTTTAATTCCCACACAAGTGTGCCATGTTTTCAAAGGACTTTAGCCTTCCAAATTCTTAAACAAACCAACACATTCAAAATTTGGGAATTACCATTCATCTATGGGAGACGAGCCCTTTGGCCCCCATCACTTGGTTCTTCCCCACTTCTCAAAACACTACCTGGTAAGAATCATACGTCTAACAGGTGCTTGATCCCTTTGGCCACCCTGACAATTGATTCCCCAACATTTCATTTTTGCACCCTCTTCTAATTGGGGCAAGCCCTTTTAAAACAGAAACACACTGGTGCTCGTTGTATTGCGCTACAGTGAATTCACCCATGATGACACAACTTTTCCAAATCATTTTTGTCTAGAAATTTTCCAAAAATCACCAGACAAAAAGGGGCAAATGTAGACACCAAAAATTTATGCTTCCCTTAAGCAAACAATAAGCCCCCAAGCTCAAACATACTCATGACCAAAGACGACACATTTACGACACCTCACTTATATCACCCCTTTTTAATTAATATGTTTACAACCCATCATATCTCCAAAATCTAAAATGATTATTTGAATTAATGAAAATAAATAAATTAGCTATTATCTCCTCACACCTCACCCTCACACCTCATTGATATTAATTAGAACACCTCACTAACTACCTAAACCACCTCTAAAACCACTTTCCAAAAAGCACTAACCTATTCCCTAACTAACTAGCCTTCTAACTAACCAAATCCTCCAAAAAGCAAATTCTCTCATCCTAACAAACCTAGCTCATGCTTTTTTAACCATCCCCATCCTCATCACTTTGAAATCCACCATTTTGAGCTCAAAATGGAAGGAAATCATTTGATTTTCTAACCAAACTAGATTTCCCCAAAATCACCGGATGATTTTCCCGATCATCGGTGATCTATAAATACTTGTTTGCAGACCTCATTTCACAACATGAATTCTCAAGCTTTGTAGGTGTACTCTGTCTCAATCTCATCTCATCAAGTATCCAGGCACTTCACATAAACATTATCTAATGTCACGCTGCTCAACGAACATGTCAAAATTCATCATCAGATTGCTTGTTTTCATCCTCCAACCACCTTCTTCCATTCTTCTATCCACCAATCCATTCTGCAAGGTAAATCACTCATTTTGATTTATTTTAGATACTAGAAGCAGGTATACCTTTTCTTATACATCATTTACATGTCAAATAGTATTTTATTTTATCAAATTGATGTCTTAATCCATTAATTAAGATTATATTTTATAAATTTTCTTAGATTTCACAGTAATCACTAGCAATTACCCCAATTACCAGCTAGTGAATCGCTAGCGATTCCTATATTTTTATGCTTTTTCACCATTTCTTGCTAGAATATAATCAAAATGCTTAGTTTTTTCTTGTTATCTACTGATCTTCTATCTAGCACATGATGTCTTCAAGATGGAATTAGGAGGTTCTAACTTTCCCACAACTGATTCCTTTCCTATTGTCTCGCCATCCACTGTACTAGGAGAAATACAACTTGCTCCACAATCTTGAACTCTGTGCGATCCAAGAAGCTCCATTTGATCACTTGGAGGCTATTTTTTCTACAACACAACATATCTTGGGAAGCCACTGATGCCTATTTTGGGAAGCATATGATGAAGCACTAAGACTCTAGGAGGATCTTGTTCAGTACGAATGCCAATACGAGATTGGCCTTGAACACTTGGAAGAAGACTACTTCACTACCTCAGAATTTGATTCAAAAAACCACATCAACATCTCCATCACAATGACTCAACATTCTCTCACCTCTATGACACTCAGGAGGAAGATTCTGACTTCTTCATTGAAGATTATATCTCCATTCCCGATTCCGACCTTACTGAGGAAGAGGAGGAGACTGTTGATTATATAGCCTCTAACATATCTGAGAATCTGTATACATATCAGGAATCTGATTTATGGATGTAAATCATAATTTGTGTTAATCATATATGTATCTAACTAAATAAGTGATAATCACATTCTCTATCGTATCACTTTGTAAGCACGATCATAAGTACTAATAAAAGCTCAAGTGTTTTCCTAATCTATAACATTATCTTGATGTGATTTGTAGCTTTGTTTATAGGAAATTGTTTGCAGGTAAAGAATCTTTTTGATCCATTATTTTAAAATGGTACACAAACAAAACATAATCAACATCTGCTGGGTATCCCAAAAACCCCGCCATACTGAGGTCAAGCTCGGTTATTACCCCTTGAATCCATCAAGACAACCAAGGTAAGAACCATGTTAGACATGTGCGGCCCGAAGAGAAGATATGATGCTAATTTGAACTGTATCCCTATAAAGGGGAGAGAATGTATATGGTAGAAACCAAGGCACATGTAAATAAAGTGGCTAGATATATGTGTTAGTGTAAGAAGTAGAAAACATGTCATAGAAGAACAATGTAACAAGAAAATGTGTATATAAGATAGACTGTGAAAAGTGGGTTTCAAACATGGGACATAGCTCACAATGTCACGAGACAATTAGGGCTGAAGCAACCAAAAACACACAAGAAATGATCAAACAAGATGAAGGGCATAACCTGCAAACAATAACATACAAGTAAAAAATAATTGAAAATAAAGTGTAATAGACAACCATGGTGGAAAATAGTTCGTGTAAGGAAAATGCTTCACATGAAACACCTATTAACATGTTAGAAAGATAAGAAAAATGTCAAAACATCTATGTATCAATGAAATAAGTAGTATGTTAGTAAGGATAAAAATTAATATACAATGGAATAATAATATCTCTAATGTGTGAGAAAGTAAGATGCCCCCAGGAGCCTCAGTGGTATGGTAAGAGTACAATTCCCAGCATCATGTAGCTGTTAGGATCTTACAAAGTCTACTCACAACTAGAGAACAAGGAACATGCATGTGTATAGAAAAATTAATGACATCTAATACTCGATCTAGCTGGTAAATAAAGTGTAACTTTTAAGTATAAACACACAAGATTAAGTGTAAGCAACATTGCCATATGCAACATATGAAATATGAAATGGAATGGGAATGCAATGTGAAGTGGATAGGGGGCATCATCCCCCAACGGCTGTGGATGAAGTAATGAAGATGAGTTAATTTATAAAATATCCCTCAATAATTAATATGAAAACATAGAACAAAATAGTGTGTCATAGGGAAAAGGTTTGAGAAACTATGCCGATATAGAATAAAATATGAGTGTAGAGTGTGAAGAGTGATATGGTGAGGTTGCCTTTCCGATTAAGACCCTTATAATCGGTACAAACCTCTGGGACTAGAGTTTGTCATAGGGTAATGAATGGATAGTTGATATCATCTACTAATCTTAAGAGTGGTCATCATCAGATTGCTTTTTTCATCCTCCACCCCACCTTCTTTTTTCTTCTGCTCCACCTGATCATTCTGCAAGTAAATCACTCATTTTGATTTATTTTATATACTAGAAGTAGGTATATAGCCTTTGCTCATACATCATTTACTACATGCCAATAAGTATTTATTATCCAAATTGATGTCTTCTCCATTAAGTTAGGCCTATATTTATAAATTCTTAGATTCACAATAATCACTAGTGATTACCCCGATACAAGTGATTTCTCTGATCACTACATTCCCTGTATTTTTTATTGTTTGTCTCCATTTTTTGCTAAAATAGAATCAAAATGCTTTGTTTTTTAATTGTTATTTACTGACTCAGCCATCTCGCCACAATGTTCTTAAGATGTATAGGAGTTCTAACTTGTCCCATAACTGATTCCTTTTCCATTTCTCCGCCATCCCACGTTCAGGAGCATACACTTTGCTTCAATTCACGATCTTGTAACTATGTGGCGATCCCTGAAACTCCATTTGATGCACGTTGGAGGCTATTTTTGCTACAACAAACGTGTCTGGGAACCACTGATGCCTATTGGGAGGCATATAATGAGCACTTTAGACTCTAGTAGGATCTTGTTTGCACTAATGCCACTACAACTGACCATGAACACTTGGAAGAGATTACCACATTGCCCTCAAATTTGATTCAAAAACCACATCACATCCTCCCCACATACTCAACATTTCGCTCATCTCTATAACACTCAGGGAGATTCTGACTTCTTCCTTGAGATTCATCTCCGTTCCCGATTCTGACCTTACCAGAGAAGAGGCGGAAACTGTTGATTCTATAGTCTCTAACATAATCGAGAATCTGTATACATATCAGGGAAATCGGACTTACGTATTACTCATATTTGGGTTAATCATAATGTATCTAATTAAATAAGGTAATCACATTTCTTGTCGTAGACTTGTAACACAGATCATTAACTAATAAAAAGCTTTTCAAGTGTTTTTCGTAGCTATACATTATCTGATTGATTTTATGCTTTATTTATAGAAGTTTGCATGCCAAAGCATCTTTTTATCTATTATTTTAAATGGGGTGTGTCAAAACAAAACATAATCAACTCCATTGGTATCCCAGAAATCCCAACCATATCTGAGGTCAAGCTTAGTTATTACCCCCTTTAATCCATCAAGACAACCAAGGTAAGAAACCATGTTAGACATGTGCGGCCCGAGAGAAGATTAGGATGCTAATGGATTGAACTGTATCCTATAAAGGGGATAGAATTATATTGTAGAAACCAAGGCACATGTAAATACAGTGGCTCGATTATGGTGTTAGTGTAAGCAGTAGAAAACATGTCATAGAAGACAATGTTAACGAAAATGTGTATATAAGATAGACTTTGTGAAATGGGTTTCAAACATGGGACATAGCTCACAATGTCACGATACATTCGTTCTTAAGCAACCAAAAACACAAAAGAAATGAATCAAACAAGATGAAGGGCATAACCTGCAACAATAACATACAAGTAAAAAATAATTGAAAATAAAGTGTAATAGACAACCATGGTGGAAAATAGTTCGTGTAAGGAAAATGCTTCACATGAAACACCTATTAACATGTTAGAAAGATAGAAAAATGTCAAAACATCTATTACAATGAAATAAGTAGTATGTTAGTAGGATAAAAATTAATATACAATGGAATAATAATATCTCTAATGTGTGAGAAAGTAGATGCCCCCAGGAGCCTCAGTGGTACTGGTAAGAGGTACAATTCCAAGCATCATTGTAGCGTGTTAGGATCCGTACAAAGTCTACATTCACAACTAGAGAACAAGTGAACATGCATGTGTATATATAAAATATAATGACATACTAAATATCTATCTAGCATGGGAAATAAAGTGTACTTGTAAGTATAAACAAACAAGAGTAAGTGTAAGCAACATATGCAATATGCAACATATGAATATGATGGAATGGTATGCAATGTGAATGTGATAGGGGCATCATGCCCCCAACGGATGTGGATGAGTATGAGATGAGGTTAATTTATAAAATATCCCTCAATAATTAATAATGAAACATAGAACAAGAGTGTGTCATAGGGAAAAGGTTTGAAACTATGCACTAGATAGAATAAAATATGAAGTGTAGAGTGTGAAGAGTGAATATGGTGAGGTTCCTTTCAGATTAAGACCCTTAATAATCTAGTACAAACCATGGGACTAGAGTGTGTCATAGGGTAATGAAATGGATAGTGGATATCATCTACTAAATATTAAGTGGTCTCTAAGGCCTGGATCAAGCATGTGAAGCAACATAAATATGAGAATAAGTGCCAAATTGTATGATAGATGGAATGGGACTAAGAATAAAAGAGGTGGTGGGTGGAAGTGTGGAAGGAAGAGGCTTAGGATGTGTTGGCAAGAAAATTTCTCGGGGGATAAATTGGTGGTTTTATCGCCAACGCTATGGGAATCTAAGTCCCTCTACTTAACTAGTGCAGCTGCTGTATATGTATGCATGAGTAAAGATGGATTTTCCTAGTGGCCTTACGGGTAGGGATCCAACAGGGGAAATCCACTGACCCTGCAGCAAAGCTAGCAATTTCTTGCTAGAGAGGAATTTTTCAAGAGAGTGGGAAAGGGAGTGAGAAAAAGAGAAGAGGGGTTTAATGTCATGGGTAGAAAATCAGAATCCCACACCCATCAATAAGAAAGTTCACACATGCATTAAAGTTAAGAAGAAACAACCCTGCAAATGACAACAAGATGAGTTAAAATTGAGAACTCAAAGTTTCTAAAATCTCTTCATAAAAAAAATGCTTAAAACTCCTTCTTGTATTTATGCTTGAGCAGAAATTGTTCATAGCATAGAGATGGAAGAAATTTGAGAGTGGAAGAAAATGGCTATTTCCTTTGTTCTCTCTAAGTACAATGCACTCTTGAGTTTACAAAATTGATCACCAAACCTTTGAAATGGGAATGGATTTACAATTTATAGGAAGAGAAATGACTCTTCACATACTCCCCAATGACTCTTTGTATGTCTCGACATGACTTAAGACTCTTCACCTTCCTAGGAAAACACTAAGTGACTTTTTATAACATAAAGGTGACTTTTACATTAGAAACATTTAGACATTACAATGTGCAACCAACACAATTATAACATTGAGAGATATATCTCGTATAGAGAGAGAGAGAGGCGATATAGAGATAGAGAGAGAGAAGAGAGAGAGAAGACTCTCGCTCCGCTCTCTCTCAGTCTCCTTCTCTCTCTCCTCTAGCTCTCTCTATTCCAACAAAGACCAAAAGGCCCCTCTCTCTCTCTCTTCTCTCCTTCTCCTCTCTCGCTCTCTCTCCTCTCTCTCTCTTATTCTCTCTCTCTCTCTCTTCGCGCTCTTCTCTCTCTCATCTCTCTCTACTCTCTCTCTCCTCTCATCTGCTCCTTCTCTCTCTCTCTGTCTCTCGCTCTCTCTCTCTCTCTCTTTCTCTCTCTCTCGTCTCTCTCTCCATCTCTCTCTCTCTCTCTCTATCCTATAGCGTATTAATAGACGATCTATAGAGTGTTTACGCACAAAAGATTTTTGCCTCTGACTAAAACCTGTTAATCCTTCTAGATGACTCGATGAAATGATCCAATGTGATGAAATTTGAATCTCTTAATCCTTTGCACCTTGAGAAACTCCCTTGAATGGTTTTAAGACACCTTGGGTTGAGTGTTTAAGAACACTATTGAATGACTTTTTTGATGACCATGAACACGACTCATGAAGATTCCTTCAGAAGATATAGGAACTCAAAATTCACCTTGCTAAGTTGATTGAATCATTCTATTGATGAACACAACTTCCACCCTGCACATGATATACCTGTGACCAAAATCATGAAGCAAGTGTCGAAAGACACTGTCAAGTTCCTTGGGATGGACCTGAAATGCCTTGTGAGAAATGCCCATAGATGATCCCGAATGATGATTTTACCCTGAATGATTATCCTTCTATGTCCCATTGTGCCAAAATTTCCCTTTGAGTGTAACTTACTATTAATAGCAGGTGCCTAGATGGAAGAATTACTATTTTTGGTGAGAGGTGATTTTTGCCTCTTCTTGACCATCCTAATGTGATGAACTCCCTCTTTCGGTCTTGTGCACACTGCCTTCGCCTCGACCACCTCTTGGGGTGACTTATTATTTTTAGTAAGCACCCATATAGGGGGCTTACTATTTTTAGTAAGTGGTCATTTTCACTGTTTTCTACTCCAGACAATCATTCTAGCTTCATGGTGATCTTCAGTGCACACTACCTTCGCCATAGCTGCTTTTGATGGTGACTTCCCAAACATAACAAATCTATATAGGAAAACTTACTTTTTAAGAAAGTGGACTTTGACTGCTCAGTTTGTGATGGAACATATTTTTTCAGACTTGGCTCATCATCACGGTCATGTCCTGTGAATTTCACTTGATTTCACCCATTAGAATGCTTGGAAATAAAATTTAAAGTTTTCGCCTGGTAGTGACTTTGGGCATAGAGCTGCCATGGCGGCCATGAATGGAGCTCAAAATTTGTAGGTCTGGTTTTTGTCTCTAACCATGATGAAATTAACTCCATTGTGATAGGTTTTTCATTTTGAGTTCATGTGTAAGTTTTTAGCGTGTTTCTATTGTCAGATTGATGGGAAATCTGACGAATGTGAGCCAGTGCAGGAAATGGGGTTTTTGTTGGAACAAATGATTTAGGGAACCATTTGACCTACCATTTATTACATCTTGATCATGTTGAAAAATGAGGAAGTATGGAAAAGACAATATCCCAATACGACTGGTATTTTTAAATATATGAATATTTTTCGATTGGAAGACTTCGTAGTTATCTGGCAAAAAATATTCATTTTCGCTTCGTTCCTCGATCTTAAAAGTTGTTATTCCTATGGTATTTCTGTGTTTTCATGGTGTGAAGGATTTTTTTGTTTTGGTAGAGTTGGTTAGGAGCATAAATGGTGGACTGGGTGTCTGGACAAGCATGAACAAATCTATGGCAGGGTGTGAAGTTGTGAAGGAGAAATGGGCGGAAATAACGACTAAGTGCAAGATTTAAATCATTCAAAAAATGATCAGTAGGGGTGGGGAAATTTTTTTTGTACCTGATGTCCCTTAAGCATTGAGTGATGAAAGGGAAATCAATTTACATGTCCTGCCTCATTGCGACACTTGGCGGAGATCCAACGGCTGAGCATTTGGCTCCACTAGCTCCTAGGGGCTAGAAATTTACACTGGAGAGGGTCACATGGATGACCTAAGGGTTTCAAGGGGCTGGGTGCATTTTCATGTCCCTCATGTTCCTTTTCACAAAGGGACAAAGGGTACATTAGCTTGCATATTGTGCCTCCATGTGACACTTGGCGATCATCCGTGCAATGAGAGGTAAGGCTCCAACTAGCTCTTGGGGGTTTAATTGGCAATGCGGGAGGTCATATAAGGGTCCAAGAGGCTAAAAAAGGGCTGGAAACAATTTTTTGTCCCTTTTCTAAAGGGAGGAAAGGGGCATGAAATCCCGTCAAGCTTCTGGTGCTAACACGTGTCCTCTTGAAAAATTGGCTAAGTGTCGAACCTTGAGAGCAAACTTACGAAGGCCATATTTGGAGTTCCCGATGGAGTTTTTTGGTGAAATCGTATATGAAATTGACTAAAAATGGAATTCTAAATCCAATGGTGGGGATATAAGATCTTGATTCCTTCATTTAATCCTTGAAACAATGAATTTTTGATCTAGTCCCTTACTTGTACGTGAGAAAAATTACCTGCAGACCTATTGCACCAAGGTGTTGTGAAAAATATGATTTCACCATATTGTAGGGATATTAATTACCTTTTTGAAGATATTTTATTTTCTCCCAAATCCATCCAGAGCTCCTAGAATCACCTCCTGAAGCCCTGTGCACCACCTAGGGTTATGAACCCTGTTTCTGATCAAACTACCCCAAATTCTCCAAATCCTTCCTGAATATTTCAAAATCACTTCTACAATGTTCCTAGACCTTCAAAATGCCTCTGAATTGTATTTGGCTTCTCTTCTCTACTCTAGGAGTGTGCATCGATCTTAGGAAGGCCAACCATAGCCCTTCCCAGTACTACCCAAAAATAACAGTTTTCAAGAACTCTTGAAATCACCTAGGGGACTGAGTTAACATCATCTGGGAATTCATTTGAATGACTGAGTAGATCTGGGGTGCTTGGGAAGGGTAGGACTTGAAAATTTTGACACAGGGGTATTGTTGTTATGTTGGAAAATTGCCAATTTCCGTGTTACACATTTGCATGACAACATGACACTAATGTGGTAATGTATAAATTTGTGCAGAATGAGAATACGCAACCATATGTGGATCGCATGGAGGATGTAGATGGATGATAACCTTAGGAGGTGGACAAATGATAACTTTAGATGGAGGTGAAGGAGATAAATGAACAAAGGTGGAAGTACACTTATATGAAACTTGAGAATGAGAACGCTCACGAGAGGGCGAGTAGAAAGCAATGAAACCTTTTTCTTATAATTTTTGCAAGTGATCATGGAGAGCATAACAATCATTATCATGATTGCCATCGATGCAGTGGAAATTACATAAAGGGTGGTCATGTTGGCATTACAAACAGTGAGGTGGATAATGCTCAATAGAAGGTAAATAGATTAGGTGCTTGTCAAATAAATCACACAAGACATCTTGAGGTTTTACATTATGTGAGAATTATAATGGTTCATGAGTAAGAGATGGAGAAGACTTAGGTGTATACTGACACAGTGGAGGATAAAAATGATGCTTATGTAGAGGAGGAGATGGTGCCCATGGAGGGATCTTAATGGATGGAAAAGGAGAAGAAGTAATAGACACATAAGTAATAGAATAAGTAGAGGGGGGCGATTTAACATGTGTGGAAATTAAATCTTGTTCTAAAGCATAAAATAAGAGCATAAAATATTCACATGTATCGTATAAGAGTTTTTATTTCAATGCATGAATTAAGCCATGAAAAAGGATAAATTGCTTTTCTAAATTAACGGGATAAAATAATAACTAATGCATATAAGAATTAAAGCGTAAGATGTAATCTACAATTTATTTTTTCTTTCCTTTATGAAAAGTAGGCAAGCGTTCATATGTGACTTTAGGACCATTGTTAGAAATAAATTTCCTAAGAAAAACATCCTCCATATCATAATAAGTGTTAATAGACCCATAAGGCAAATGAGTTTACCATTGGAGAGCATGATCAATAAGACTATGATAGAATGCTTTGAGTAATAAACGATCATTAGAATACGTAGACATGGCGGAACAATAATGCTTGAGATGTAGATAAGGATTTCCAGTGCCATCAAAACATGTGAAATTAGGCATGATGAAGTCCTTTGGAAAAGAAAAATTGTGAATCTTTTTAGGAATATGATTGCCATGTAAATAATTATTATCGATGGAAGCATAACGGGCTTTACTTTCAGGAGTGAGAGTATGAGTTTGAAAATACAAAGTGCCAACAAGATGCATGAGAGATAGAATGTCATGTGAAGGAATGGTAGGTAAAGTAAGAGGTATATTAAGAGGTTAGATCTTGCCATTATGAGTGATCATGGGAACGTGAGAAGAAGGAGCTGATGTGGAAGGAGGAGAAGAACATGAATGCTCTATGGGAATGTTAGATGTAGATTCAGAAGAAATAATAAGAGGTTTACTGGTATTAAGAGTAGAACAATCATGAATAACATCTGTAGAAGACGAAGAAAGAGGTGGAAGAGGAGGAGAGGAACATTGAGGCTTGACGAGAATGCTAGATGTAGACTTAGAAGAAATAGGAAGAGGTGTACTAGTGATAGGAGTAGAACCATCAGGTGTAACAATTTTAGAATTAGAAGAAAGAGAGGTGAGAAGAGGAGAGGAACATGGAAGATATATGGGAATGCTAGAAGTAGATTAAGAAGATGTGGTAAGAAGTTTAGAATCATCATGAGTTATATCTTTAGAAAGAGAAGAAATAGGAGTAGTAAATTCACATTCAACAGTCATAAGCGAAAGAACATCATTACTAACATGATCATGATCAGAAGCATAGTCTACATCGTTATTAGACATATTTTCACAAGTAGTTCATCAAGGCAATCATCAATTTAAAAAGAAGTGGCAGGAAAACTAATATCAGATCTATCATTGCATTCATTAGAAACACTTGTAGAAGTAGGAAGAGTATGAGATACAACTTTACATTCATCTTTACTACTAGTAGAAATAACAACATGCATATGTACACTTTCAACATTAGAAGTACAAACATTGACACCCGTAGTATCACAACCAACAAAATAATCAATTAAATAATTTTTAATAATAATATCATTTGCTATAGGAGGAGTGGAAGAAGGTGTAATAACATGGGTGACTATGGGAGAGCAAGGAAAACATGAAGAAAAGTTTTGGTTAGGAAAGACTATGTAAATGCTAGAGTTGAGAAAGTTAGAAGGATGAGTTTTTTGGAAATCAAGAAGTGGTTGGAAGAAGCAAGCATCACACTGAGTGTTTTAGTAAAGGTCATGGAATTCAGCTTGCGTAGTAACATCATCAATTATAGGGTTTAAGCATGTATCATCCATATGGCGCTTAGGAGATGGGGACCTCTTTGGAGCCACGAGGGTTTTGGATCTTAGGGAAAAAATTTCGAAGAAAATAAGTTCACAAAAATATATTATTATTATTATTAAATCGAATTTCAAAGTAACATAATATACAATATGATATACAACTATTAAATATAGTATGACAAAAACAATAAGAAAATAAATCACAAAACCCTAAACAAGAGGTATAGGAAGAGCGAATTAGCTGATTTATGTGCTATCTGGGACTGGTCTAAGCTTGGGAAAAATGTTGAACATGAAGTGAAGAGTGCCATAAATGCTCAAGATAAATTTAGAGATTGCAGGAATATGGTCAGACACGGGTGCCCACGGTAGGAAAAGGGATCTTAGGCACTGACGACCTCTACTGGGTGCCCATGACTGCGAAAAATGGTCAGAACTTGATTTTTACTGTGTCACAAATATTCTATGTTGATCGCCTGTGTGTCATTATTTGATCGCCGAGGTACATGTAACCTGAAAAACAAAGATTCACCTATAAAACCCACAATACTACATCAAATCTAAAAAAATAAAGATGCAATATGGGGATTCAGACTGACCCCGACAGTCACCTTAAGAGTGAACTTACGACCGAGCATTGTACTACATCTAAGAATCCATGTAGTTCTGGCGAGTGTGTGTAGAAATTGCGCCCTAGGATGTCCTTGTGTAAATGCACTTGATAGAGGGATGTAGCTAGATGTATTAATGTAGATAGATGTCTGGATGGAATAAAGAAACTTCCCCTTCCTATGTTGTGTATGTAGAAATTGCAGTCTTTTGTTCCTTGAGTGATTTGATAGATGGATGCCTTTGTAGTGCTTTAGGTACGTTTGAATGCAAACTTAGGTGATGATAGTAATGCTTAGGTCTTGGTCTTTGATTTTGAACACATAACTATGTATTTATATGATTCCTTTATTTGAATTTCATAATTGACAATTGAAAGGTTGACCCATAAGTAGAAAATATGCCCAAAAGATAAAAGAGGCCCAAAAAGAGTGAGTAAGGTGGAAAAAGGTCAAGGGCGCCCAAAGGGGATGATGGCGCCTGGGTGATGGCACCCTAGCTGGGTGCTGGTGTCTAAAGTCATGAAAGATAAGCAATACAATTATGACTAGGCTATAGGGTGTGTAAGACCACATAAAAAATAAGAAACACAGAAAAGAGGCCAAAGATAGTCGTTAATTGCTATTTTTCTTTCTTCGGAATCATATGGATGCTAGTATGTGTTTAAGACCTAGAAATGTACCCAAGTGCATAATTTTGTGTCTACACCATCTTGTTCATCCTCCCTCCTTGCCACTTAGTTCCATTCCTCCACTACCTACCATGCCATCACACTCCCCTATTCACAATGTCATCCAATTAGATCCTCTTCACACTTCATCACTTTTGACACCCACATCTTCACATTCATTACGTTATCCTAGGGATTTTAGCTTCATCCAACCCCCTTACAAATTCACTCCCTTTATTGAACCACTTTCTTCTATTCTCCATAATTTGTTTGATGCTGATCTCATCACTCTCACTCCCAAACTACCCCCACCATTGTGGCGTACCTCTAATGAAACATGTGCCTATCACCATACTATGGTCATTCCACTGACTCGTGTCCTCAACTCTGCAATATCATTCAAGACCTTTTCGACAAGGGGGACATTCCCATTGAACCACTTGTAGACACAAAATTATGTAATTTACACATAATTTAGCCTAGTCTTATACTTCTATTTAGAATGTTCTCAAGTGGTTAAAGTACTAATTAATCCCACCTTTTGGCCATCTTTATTTTATATTTTATTTCATACTTCCTGTGTATTTTCTAGCACATACCCACCCATTTCGCAACTGCCCCATCATTCTAGCCCAAATTCAGGGTGCCCTAGCCTGTACTGGGGTGCCCCTCGGGGCACTTTGGTCCCACTTATGGGTGCCCCTAGTCTATGCACATCCTTTTCCTGCTTCTTTTTGGGGATTTTCTAGCCATTTTGTTATCTTTATCTTTTCCTCAATCGGCCTTATCGGGATTAATTACACAATTATACATGAGATCCCTATAAATATAAAGCTTATAAGACCATAATGAGGGTCCTAGTGTCACATATTACTATCAATCCATATATAATTGCATCCATTACATCACTTGTATACATTAGTGCCATGCATCAAGGCTAGGAGATCTGCATCACACACACTACATAGGGGAAGGGATTCTATTTTATTCCATGCACACATTCTACTTACATTTTCTATAGTTACTATTTCACTAATTCACAAAGTGCGACTAGCACAAGAGCACCTAGGGCATGACATGCACACACACACACACACACACATACACACACACACACACCAGAACTACATTTGGGTCTAAAATGTAGTGCAACGCTCAATGATAAGACCACTAGTTTGGTGGTTAAGGTCAGTCTGACCCATTCATTTGCATATTTTATTTTTCTAGGGTTTGATACTTCTCTTTGCATTGCAGGTCATTTTCCAGTTCATCCGATAGATCCAATGTGACAAACAGGAAGGGTTTCAGACCAAGTTACGACACTGCCAAACTTAGGTTTTGAGCATTTACAGTGTTTAGAGCACCTCAGATTACAGACCAGGGTGCCCTGGGGCACTCCCAGTACACTCCCAGGTGCCTCAGACATCTCAGATTTTCTAGATTTTTCCCTTCACAAGGGTCCTTGAGTGTTTGTCTACACTTCCAGATTCTTCTATTTAGACTTGCGAAAACCTGTGACAATCTTCTCTAATAGTTAGCCAATTCGATTTCTCTCCCTATTTACTTGCATACTTAGGGTTTTATTTTAATTAGAATAATTAATTAAATTATTCCATACTGTTTTAGTTCATTTATACATCGTTTTAGTCCTCCTAATTAGATTAGCATTAATACCCTAATACCCACATCTAGGTCACTTTAGGTAATTATTTTTGTTAATCATTTTGGTGAACCCGAATGTTTTCTTTATAGCACCTTCTAGGGTTCTTGCATCCCTTTCCCATGGCTTCTCCTCCCGAGGAATTTACTGAAGCCCACCTTAAGGCTATCAATGATCATCTTACCAAACACCCATAGGATTTAGATTTAATTTTGCATGTGGCTTATGAAGAAGCTACCAACTTGGTTGAATAATAATCACTTCTATTGCTCCACCCACTTCTATAGCCACTCAACCCCCTATTTCTACACTTCCCACCTATCTCTATTATTCTGGTTTCCAGTACCACTCCTACAAATAACTTCACTCCTCCTTTGGTTTCACATCAACAACAATCCTCCTCAGGTTTCCAATCAATATCTAACCTCTTTGTATCATGATATCCAGGCCCAAATATGCAAATTGCAACAAGCCACTACATCTCCATCTTTAGATTCTACCTTAGTTGCATACACAATCCATTTGCTCCTATCCTCTCCACATATCCTCTACCTCCTAATTTGTTCACTCCTAAATTTCCATTTTTAATGGACATGGTGACCCCAGGAACATCTTCGTACCTTTCATGTTGCTTGTCTCGATTTTGCTGATGATCATCTCCTCCTACCTAAATTCTTTCCTCATAGCCTCCATGACTACGCCATGCAATTGGTTTTATGATCTACCCATGTTCATTCAATCACTTAGGGTTTCACCCATTTAGCTAATGCTTTCCTCACACACTTTTCCATCAACATCGGCTCTAATTTATATCTGTTTTATCCTCAACTAGCATTAACTTAAGCAAGGACCCAATGAGAAACTTAGCCAATTATGTCTTAAGATATAAGAAAAATCTAGCCAAAATGACTATTGTCCTTCTAAGGCTGAATTACAAGACATATTCATACAAAGTCTTCTATCACCACTCTCTGAAAGTGTTCTCTTTGATACCCTTTCTTCTTTTGATCAAATTTGTCATACCCTTAAGCTCCATGATTCCAAGCTCATATATATTGGAAAAATCAAGTATTAAGACCAATCCTCATCCTCTACTCGTTTCCAAGCTAAGACTCACATTCAAACCCTCTACATCTAAACCCATTCACACTAAACTAACTATTCAACTCCATTACACCTTCTAAGAAATTTTCATCCCAACATCCTAAGCATACATTCACTAACCTCCCTATCCACACCACATATTATGTTACAATAAATTCCTCGATAGTAACCTTATCACCCTATTCCATTTCCACTCTAGTTAGACCCATCACGACCCAAAGGATGCAATTACAATGAAAACTTTCATTGTGATTATTATCGCTATGTTTAGGCCAACTACTAATCATTATGAAACTACATACCGATTATCCAAGATCTACATTAAAAAGGACCAACTCGAATTTGCAGAACCTACTAGCACCTCCTATTCAACTAAGGACAAGGGTAAATTTAAACTTTTTAATCATGTTGATTCCCACCAATATGAAAAAAGGCCACTGAATTTTCTCGCTAATCATACATACCATACCACACCACCTCTAGATGTGGGAGCACTCAAACGGACCTTCTTAGTTGCTAGCATATCTGATAATAACCCCACATATTATTTCTTTCTCTAATGCTGACTATCATGCTACATTCACATCTGACCATTTATACATATAGGCCTTATATCATCTCACCATTTTCACCAACACTAAGGTTGATCCATCTTCTCTCCTATTAGTACATGCTCCATATCCTTCTTATGCTCTATCGGGTACCCTCCATCGCAAATCGACTACCCATTCAAGAGGCCCTATGGTGTTGTTAAGTTACATATCACTGTTGGTCCTCTCACTCTTCTCATCCCTTTCCTTGTTACAGTCAAACCATGTTAATAGGATGTGATTTACTTCTCAACCTTAATTGGATTTGTAAATCCCAAGCTATTATCTCCATCAATCATTTACGTGAACCTTAAATTCATTTACGACAAATCCAAGTTATCATCCTACGCTTAATGGTATTCCTCCTTCACCTCCATTACCACTCCATTCTAATACTCATGCTTGCATATGTCCTCATCTACTTCTCCCTCACAATGTCCATCTATAGTCACCTAAATTGCACCTATTCTCCTTCCATCATTCCTCAATTGGAATTTTTATGTAAACACCTCACTCCATTCTATTAGTCCTACACATAGCATAGGCCTATTCCTTGGAATTCAATACTACAACTCACATGACGTCGTCAATCCCACCTCACTTTCTTCCCATACGTGATCTTCATCACCTTCACACATGAAATCCTCTTTGATCTCCCTTCACCCACACATTTCACTACACCATGATATTCATCTTATATACATCCCTCACATGTATATCAACTTCATTTACCAACACAAGCATTTATCTTATATACCACCCTTGCTCTTAGAACATGATCCTACACTTTCATCATCCTCGCCACCTGTAATTGAGGGACATCAGTCCTTCACCCTTATTGGTTAGTTCCTCATCCTTTATACATACTTGGGGGGAATAACACATTATACTTCCCCCCTTCTCTCCATTTTAGCATACTTATATCTAGTCTTCACAGGTCCATCATATTGTATCTCAACGTATATTTAGGTATCTCACACATTAATCGTCATACCACCCTCGTAACTTGATGACACACTCTTGTGCTTCAGTTCACAATGGACTGTTGAGGGATTACCATTACACTGAACCCCACACACCACACTCCTAGGTATTATCCATAGCACCTCATCTACTATCATTCCATACATCATCTATATCATACATGCTACAAATATCATCCATTATGGGTTACATTCTTACATTACATATCATATCTACGCTAGGTCACCATATACAGGGGTCTAGCTTTACCTATCACCATATTCTATTCTATCTACACCCTATCATCACACTTTACTACATTCTACCATTGCATTCTACATAAATCTATTCACCATTTGGTCACCTACATTACATTGTTCTACACTTGCACTCACCACCCTATGATGCACTCTAGTTCCTCGGTCCATACTCGACTGCTGAGGGTTTACCAATCAAATGGACCTTACCTATATGCGACATGTCATCATACCACATTCATCAAACTAGTGACCAACGCTCTAGGATATATCGTCACCCACACCCATCATCACATATCATAGTGGTATACACCTTAGGTTAAATCACCACTCTTTTCATCATTCCTACATTATTCTATTATCATTCGGCGTCATATCTAATTCATACTATCACCTCATAATTTTCTCAATTCGCAAATTATTCCATTAAATCTTCACTCCCTTCATCATCTACATTAGTGGTATTACATTCTATCAGGTCCTAAATACCATTATCCTTCATCAATTCTCAATTATCCTCTTATTATGCCTATCATCATGTATTGGTATATCCTTCATTTAAATCACCACTTACATCATCATTTATCCAATCATCACTTAGTGCTATATGCTTTAGGCTATCTCAATCCCATCCTTATTCATCACATAGTGGTATATGCTTTAGGATAAATCACCACCCCCATTATCACCTTGTAGTGGCATACACCCTTAGGTTACATCACCACTCCCTCCTTTCATCCCATAGTGACATACGCTTTAGGCTAAATCGTCACCCATATTCATCCATTCATTCATAGTGATACATATGCTTAGGGATAAATCATCACTTATCCATTCAACATAAATTTAGTGACATACATCTTGTAGTGGCTATAACCCTTAGGTTCATGCACACTACCTCCTGCTTATCTTGTAGTCACATACTTCATCATACAATTCCTCACCCATCTTCTCATCCCATAGTGATATACGCTTAGGGAGCTAAATCATCACTCATCCTATTCAACAAAGTTGTGGTATATGCTTACGCTATAGGGTCCATGCACATCTCTCCCATGTCACATTTCATCACCATACATATACACACTCATCGCAATGCTCTAGACACAACCAACACTAATTGACCATTTCCCGATGACGCACTCTCATTTACGGTTCATTCTTGACTGCTGAGGGGGAAAACAAAATGAACCTCACTACATACACTTCCATCCACTTGGGGGGCACATTGCTCCTATCATTCCATTTTCACATTCCATTCCATCCATCCATATTGCATTGTCTTGGGGGCATTTACTTTTGCTTATTAGTGTTTTGCATGATCACTTTACTACACATGTTAGATTGACTTTCTTATATGTCATTATCATACACACATGCACGTTCACCTCTTTATTTAGTGTGATCATAGATACATGACATTCTACATAGCGCCATAGATGCTCACCTTCTACCCTTACTATACTGGTCACTGGGGGCATCCACATTCATGACTTATACAGGTTCTATTGTTTCATTTTGTACTTAGCATCTTACATTACTTGCTTATACACTTTTGACATATTGGTTATCACTCTAACATGCTAACAGGTGTTCCATGTGCAACACTTGTTTTGTAGTACTACATGTTTCCATGACTACTTGTTTGTTTACTTATTGTCTTTAATGTTTTCTATTGTATGTGGGCTTTTCCCTTTTCTTGTGTGCACACTTGTTTGTCTATTTACGGCCATGATGGCCTTGAGTGTCTTGCGACATCGTGAGTGATGTCCCTTATTTGTAACCCACTTTGTGTGGTCTTCTTGTTGTTTCTTGCGTGTTTACACTACTTGTGCTTGGTAGTTTTTATACATTGTTTGTGTTTTTTTACACTTATTACATGCATGTGCTTGCAGACTAACACTTATTTTGGCTATCCATCCCCTTTTGTACATGCCTTGGTATCTACCAAGTGCTTTCCCTTTCCCCTGCAGGGCTGAGTTGGTTACAGGTTAGAGTGCGGTTGGTCCTCTTTTGGGGCCGCATTCTCCTTTTAGGGTCATCGCATGCACCCCCAAAGAGGGGGGCATCATTGAGGGTTTTCTACTAACACAACATATTTACACGGGTCAGACACAATGAGTGAGTTCAGACCAGTTTATGAACTCCATACACAACAGGCATCAATAGGACATGGTGTCCTTTGGCAATTCTATAGAGAAGTTACAGGCTTGGGGTTACAGTGGGTGTGCCTCTCTACACTTCTCCATTCTAGTGGTGTCGGATCACCCAAAAAACTAGGACAGTACAGAGATATCTCTCAACAAATTTTAGCAGAAGCGGTTAGAGTTGGAGGACACAGAGCATTTCCTCCCTACACTTCTTCAGCTAGGGTGGCATGAGATCACTTGAAAAACTTGTGACAGTACAAGATATCCTTCTACACCCTTTTTCTTGACATGGATCAGGTGCACATGTTCCATTTACACTTATTTTTCATATTTTACATTTGCATACTTTACATTTGCACGTATTTTACACAACATTTTTACATACATACATATTTGACTACTTGATCATTTTCTCCTTGTAGGTCCAACCATATGAGAAATAAGCAGTCAAATTGGGGGCAACAATAACAACAACAATGACAATGACAAATGACAATACATCGCTACATAGGCATTTTCCTTTACTAACCATGCAGGTACACTACACACAACAACAACTACACACACATTCTACCCTAGGTTCACTCTCATCACTTTTTATGCACATTTTTCATCTTTAGAATCCATGCTCCTCCATATTTTTCTTTTTGTCATTCCACGCTTGAGTCTAGTCCATCGGCACATCTTCTTCTACACTCTACATGGATATCAGGTACATCTCTATCTACTTTATGTTACCAAGCTTTCCGCTCACCAACATAAAGTGGGGAAAATGTAGACACAAAATTATGCACTTTACACATAATTTAGCCCAGTCTTATACTACTATTTAGAAGGTTCTCAAGTGGTTAAAGTACTAATTAATCCCACCTTTTGGCCATCTTTATTTTATATTTTATTTTGTACTTCCCACACATTTTCCAGTACATACCCACCCATTTCACAACTGCCCCATCATTCTAGCCCAAATTTAGGGCACCTCAGCCTATACTGGGGTGCCCCACCCTCGTCCCACTTCTGGGGTGCACCTAGTCTATGCACATCCTTTTCCCACTTTCTTTTGGGGTTTTTCTAGCCATTTGTTGTCCTTTATCTTTTCCCCAGTCGGCCTTGTCGGGATTAATTACAAAATTAAACTTGAGAGCCCTATAAATATAAATCTTATAAGACCATAATAAGGGTCCTAGCATCACATACTACTATCACTCCATCTAGAGTTGCATCCATTACATCACTTGCATCCACATAGTGCCATGCATCAAGGCTAGGAGATATGCATCACACACACAACATAGGGGGAGGGATTCTATTTCTATTCTATTCCATGCACACATTCTATTACATTTTCTATAGTTACTATTGATTGCTACTTCACAAAGTGCGACTAACACAAGAGCACCTAGGGCACGACATGCACACACACCAGAACTACATCCAGGTCTCGAAATGTAGTACAATCTTAGTGATAAGTACCACTAGTTTGGTGGCTGAGGTCAGTATGACCCATTCATTTTACATATTTTATTTTTCTAGGGTTTGATACTTCTCTCCTTACTTGTAGGTCATTTGCTAGATCATTTCGACAGATCTAGTGTGACAAACAGGAAGGGTTTCAGACCAAGTGCGACACTTCCAAACTCAGGTTTTGAGCATTTACAGTGTTTATCAGAGCACCTAGATTGCAGACCAGGGTGCCCCAGTACACTCCCAGGCACCTCAGACATCTCAGATGCATACCAGATCTTCCCTTATTCTAGGGTCCTTGAGTGTTCGTCTGCATTTCTAGATTTTCTGATTAGACCTGCAACAAAGTTCCTGCGACATTTTACAGCAATAAACTAAGCTATTTCCTTCCTTTTCTCTTACATACTTAGGGTTTTATTTCACTTAAATTAATTAATTACAATTATTCCATACTATTTTAGGTCATTTATACAGTGTTTTAGTTCTCCTAATTAGATGAGCATTAATACCCTAATACCCCATCTAGGGACACTTTAGGATTCATTTTTGTTAATGATCAGGCATCTCTTCTACCTTCATCTACTAATGACCATCCAATAACTTCACAAAATAATATTCCCACTTCTTCTCTAAGTGTCACCTCTCCATCACCTGATTCCTCACTTCCAACTACATCACAATCATCATGCACTTTTAGTGTCCTATCATCTAAATCAAACAATTCACAATCCACAACCTTAAATTCTTCCAACTTAAACTCAACACCATCATGCTCCATTCATTACTCATTATATACCTCATCCTCGCATCCATCTCCACTATCATGTCCTTCTACTATGGACGTGGTCTTAAATCCTCATCCTTTTAAGAGTCTTTCATTTTATCACCACATTTATATAACTATCCATCACCATGTGATTTTTTCACACCCATCACTACCCCTCCTTCACTTTCTTCGACCACCTACACTCCCCTTATCACACAATTGAGTTCTTCATCATTCATCGCTTCACCGCTCTTACCGTCATCTTCCATGTGCACATATCTCTTTTTCTTCATCATCACTCATTCAAGCACCATTATTATTTTTGGAACCTCCATTACATCCTATTTCATCTATTGTGTTTATTCACGCTCTTATTCCATCTATTCCTCTTCATTCATATCTACATATTATTTCATTTCTTCCTCACAAGTCATCTCCGCATGCTCCCATTGCTACATCTCCTTTGGAGATTTCTTTCACATTCAACATATTATTATTCATCATCACTTGTTCACGCACCATTTTTATTATCATCTCCTCCTTCGTTCCCATCATCTATCACACTCACATGCCCCTTTGTTATTATGTATGGGCCTCACATGCCTTCTAATAGGATTATCCCTAGTTCTTTTTTCCACCTTCCATTACACTTCTACATCCTGTCAATTTTCTCCCACATTCTCATTTGTTTGATGTTCATTCTTACATGAAGCTTCATATTCCATGTCATCCTCCTATTTTTGAGCAGACATAATGTTTCTCTAAGGATAAGACACACAAAGGATGCATGCACATGAATAAGGTGCATTTAGAGGCATGGGAAGATATAGAAGGAAACACGTGCTAGAACACTTTGGCTTAGGACTAGCCATTTTTATGGATATGGGCTATTTTTGGAGATAGCGTGCGAAGGACACATAGAGATGAAGACTTATGCAATACACAATGGTTTTTTGGGAACAAGTGGCTAATAAACACCATGACTATATTTTCCTGCTCCAACTTCTGCTACTGATCCATTAAGCATTGTATCTAACCTTGCAGATTCCTGATAACCTCCATAGATTCCTGATACACTTTCTTCTGATGTGCAGGGTCTGGATAATTTACATGGATCACTTCCTAATTTGAGATAAAAGGCTTTGTATTGGGGACCTCATGGGTGTGTGTAACCTCAGTGCGAGTAGTCACTAAAATAGGTAGCATGTTAAGATCAAGTGTTAACGTGGGAATCCACTGATCTCCCACCACATGTTGTACTTTATCATCCTTGTGCCCTTGTCTTGCTTTTTCTACTTACACATATGCTCATATAACTCCATATAATATTCAAACTTATGATTCTTTCCACACCAAGAGCAAGTTGGGTTTTAGGGGCATTTGCTCTTATAGTAATCGGGTGATCTGCAATTGTAGCATGTTCCACAAGGAAAGTCACCCCTTCCTCCACTGCCGTGACCATGACCTTCTGTAGCCTCCATGATATCCTCAACCTTGAGTTGCCTCCATCAAAATGCCCTTCATTTTTATTATGATTTTGACTATGATTATCACCTTTATCCTTGGAATTGTTTGCAACACCAGTCTGACACACACCCATATTAATTACTTCATGAATTTGATCAATCAACCTACAATTTTCTATGTCACAAGGGTGTGATTTTAAAATCTTACAATAACTGGACACGTTCTTCCTGATAGCGCGCTACAACAAAGGACAACTACTAGAATCATGATCCAAGATGATAGATTTCACAATCTATTAGAATGACACACATCAATCTACAAGGGAAACTATCCTTTGTATGACCCTCTACCTCATAATCTATACACCACATTCCACTATGTGTCTCATGTGCTGAATTATCTTGACATTTTATCCAACTGCTTATCAATGGAAACAATCTATGCCTCTAAAAAGGGGCTTAATCCAGTGTCCACACTCCAAATGGCCTCAGTGCGTAAAGCTTCGTCAAGAGCTTCACACGGATATGTAAATGTTTTGTATGAGAGCACCCTTATGAATGGGGTTATGAATCCACCAACAAACCATTGAGCATGTTGGATAGGATGAATATCATAGGATAATTTTGATAACAGAGTCTTAAAATGGGCATCATACTCCCTCTCACTTTTAGCCATGCCCTGCTTGATATCCTTGAGTGCATTGATGATTTTCTGTTCAAATTCAAGATTGTGAAACTCCACCAGGAAATCCTCATGCAATACAATATAATCCACACAAGTTTGGTTTAGATCAAAATTTTTGTACCAACTATGCACACACTCCTACAACGTAGTTGCAAACTAACTTGCTTTGCACTTTGGAGTTGTAATCCCCTTGGCATGCCATAATATTTCACATATATGAACATGCTTTGTGGAATCCTCAATGCCTCTATACTCTGGTAGATGAAGGGGCATATAATAATACACCTGCTGGGGTTGGCGCGAACCATGCCCACCAGATCTAGATCCTATATTTCCTCCTGTTTTCCCTCCACCTCCTAAACCACCAGATCTGATAGATCTCAAATCTCCAGATCCTTTAGATCCTCCTATCGTGGTGGGAATCATACCAGAGGATGTGCTACCTTGTGTACCAACTGTTGAACTAAACTGAAATCCCACTGTATGTGAAGTTGTGATACTTTATAATGTAACACCAATGTTCTGCACACCCAAATTTTGTCATGAAGACGCACTAGAAAATATACCACCACCAAACAAAGAAGATTGTATAGCCATCTAAGAAACTCCTATATCCAAAGGGAAATGATAACAACCTGGTGCTACTTGACCACTAAAACTTTCATGATTCTCAACTATTATTTCAGGAACTGGATCGCCAAGCGTAATGGTGAGGTCATTAGGTGGGATCAGAGGCACACATGTGGATCTTGATTATTATTCTTTAGATGCACTCTCATCAGAAGCTGAAGGGGACCATTTATCACACTTACCTAAGGATGGAAGAATCAGATGATCCTGATCAATGTCTTCCACATGAGCCTCAAATCCTTCATGAGCCATCTATTTCCGCAACTCCAATGATTCCTCAATGTCACATCTCTTCATCAATTCCCTCTTGCACACTTCATTATACTTGAGTCACCTTTCCTCTCTCTGTCTGTTTAATGCCATGTCCACCATATTTTACCACACCTGCTCCTACCCTTGTGTATGATAGCTTTTAGCTAGCCATAGGTTTCTATTCAAAATCCAGTGTTACCATCAAGATTTTAATTGCTAATATGATAATGCGTAGATAAGATCCTCTAGGCTCATGTAAGAACTAGAAATCAGCTACCTCTGGACAACAATAAGTAGACACATTGTACTCCAATATATAGCTATTTAAGACACCACTCCACCAATGATCTACATGAAACGTCCAAGGAAAATCAACATCATACGAATTCTGATGATCTTCCTGTGTTCAAATAAGAGTTCTATACCTCAAATTCCTCTTTAATGCATACCCTACCAACCATTCATACAACTCTATGGGGAAGTAGGAAAATAATGTCTCATAAAGGTTGTGATAAAGATTCTATTCAACCCACGCACGTGTATTAAACTCAGGTTCAATATTGTATCTCTGCGTGAACTCATCTTCCAAATTGTCTACCCAGTTTTCAATAGTCTCCAAGTTGATCCGATATATTTCCATCATGCACCATCCTTGCAATAACTTTGAAAAAGAGGTCCCAGAAATGGAACCAAAATGTAGTCTTATTTTATCCACCAAAATCCCAAGATGAGCTGAAAAATCACCCAGGCAAAACTTGAGTGCTCACCCAAAGCATATAAGGTACCAAGTCCCTCTTTTATGTGAGCTTTATCAAGAAGTCAACACGATGGACAAACATATTTTTCAGATCCATAATAAACATACAAGAATAAAGTAATGAGCTGATCTAGATCATAACTTTATTGCATAAGTAACTTAAATAAGAATAAGAATCATATTCACCATACAAGATCTAGTATCAAAGATGTCTATAACCAATATCCAACCACAAAGATCCATTATTAAAAAACAAAAGCTGCTACATACACAGTACTGTCACCATGAATCATGCATGCATTCAAACCAACAATATAACTCTATAAAACATGGATTAATCCCCTTAACCTATGAAAATCATACATATATAGGGGTGGGGACTTACCCTTCACCGCCCATGCAACCTCAAAATAGGCTACATGCTAAGAATAGCCATGCACTGCTTATAAAACAGATAAGAGCATGAAAACTCACTAATAATAGATCATCTAATAGTAAACTAAAGTCTAATCCTATTAAAAGCCTTAGAAATATGCATGTTGATTAATATTCCATTCACCAAAAATATCCTTTACTTGAACAACAAGTCTCCATGTTATGATCTTATCTTCAAGACCTTGCTTGGCCAACACTCCAAGTCTATATTTAGCTTCTCATCCAAAAATGGCTAAGTGTTGATCTGTTGCGTGCAACCTTGTCCTGTCTCTGCATGTAAACCCTATCATCCTCGTGCACACTTCCTCATGCACCTTTCTTCTACAATGTCCTCCGCATGTGCTAACCTTTGTAGGGACCTAGTCATTTCCCATGCTTAACAGTATGCAAAAATTTGTAAGCATACAAAACTATGTAAGTTTTGTATTTTATTTTATTTCCATGCAACGATGCATGTATTATGGGTAAGGGTTGTAAATACTTCAATCACATGAGCTATACCTATTGCATTACGAATTCAATGGATCTTTTTGTGTGTATGGTTGACCTTTTTGTTCATGCTTTAACTATATTGTGTAATCTCTAAAATTTATCATTAAAATTCCAATAAAGCCAATGTTGTTTTGTGGGCGTGTGTTTTGGGATCATTTAACTCACGTGTAAATGTAAGGCTATGACCATAGTGAGAAGTTGGTGATTGCATTTGCGTTATTAAATGCATCCCTTCGTACAATAATTAGAGTTTTCAAAAACCTTCAATAATGTGGTGAGTACCACATTGTAACCAATCTTATATCCAAGATTATTATAAGGGAAACTATACAAGGTTCACGGTGTTAGTTACATAAAGAAAAGAATGAATACATGGGATATTTGTTATTCCTCTTTCCTAATTCTGCAAAGGAGTGATGCCATTGAACTATATATTTTTTAAGAAAAAATGGAGTAGGACGTAAAAGAATGGGAAATACAAAAGAAGAGGAATATGCTTGAAGGAAATGGAGATTGTTTAGTCACAATAAATGTGAGAGTTAAAATATGAGTGAATGAAATTCATAATTAGTGGTTTTCCACATGCTACATTTTCAATTATTTCACTCTCAACTATTGTGACAAAAATGATAATCTAGAGGAAATTTAAATAAGGAAGTCACACTTTGAATTCTCAATTAGTGGTTCACCACATCCTAGATTTACAACTAAGGAAACTTTGTTCATAATGAAATTGGATCCCTTCAAATTTTATTTCCAAAAAAATTAAATTTGAACATTTTTCATGTTTTCATTATGGGATGATAAACCATTGACATCCCTTCTGAAAATGGTATTCAAATTTGTCAATAAAGGCATGCCTTACTACTCCATATATAATATGAGAATATTAAAATTCTTGCTACAATAAATGGGAGGTATTGAATTTGGTCTCGTTCAATTTATTCCTTGATATTATTCACTACTCTCCAAATGGGCTATATATATGATACTTTGAACAAATTAATTTATATTGATATAGCTATTCATGGCAATATAGTAACAATTATATATACCAAGTTATAAAGTATATTGGGAGGGATGTTAATATTTAATATGTTAGTTTTTTATAATATTTTAAGGTATTTTATCAAATATTTTCTATATGTTTTTACATTTTACATTTATGTTTATAAAGGTGTTTGTAATGACATTTGATAAAAATAATTTTTTATTTTTTATTTGATGTAAGTTAAGAAATTGGTGATAAAATTTGGTGTTTGGATTTGCAATTACTTAATGCATTTTCCCATGATTAAAACCCTTTTTATCTATAATTCCATGTTGTACATATCTTGCAGTCATAACATTCCATGATATCAATTATGTGCATATTATCAAACTCTTGTGTTTTCAATATTTACTTTGAAATTTTCTATAATTTAAATTCTACCACTTGATTTCTTTTTCTTTATTTTAAAATAAAGAAATATCAAATAACTCATTAATTTTTTGTTTGGTTTTGATATAATCAAATTTTCATGTAGTTTGATAGTGATTTTTTTGAGAACTAGGTAACCAAAATTACAGTTATGTAGGTACCATCCAAGGTTCCATTCATGTGGAAAATGACTCTTCCCCTCTAGTGGAGAGGGATTATAAGTACCCTCCAAGGATTCAATCAGTAACCTCATTGTAAGAAGTGAGGATGTAAACCAATTAAGCCACAATGGACACCTGTCATACTACTGTTCAGATGACTACCACAACAACCCTAAAAAATAAAATAAAATCTAAAACCTATAAATATAACTACATAATAAAATATACAATCCATATTAATATTTGTATTCTATTGCATATGTAATTTTTGTACAAGACTAGCAAATTATTATGGTGTTAGTGTACTAACTTCTTTATTGATCTCTAATTTTTAAGATAGATTTTTATTGGTAATGATTTAAGTGTTGTTTGACCTTTTACTTATTTCCTTTGTGTTGTACGACTTTTAATATTTTCAATTTTTCCCCTCTATCTCCTCTTTTTCTTCCATGTAATGTCCTTTTCTATTCTCTTTCCTTTAGTTTCTCTTCCCTCGTCTTCTTCAAAATTGTAATTGCATAGTTCTATTGTACCATATATACATGTCTATGGTTTTTGTTCATGTATATGTCATATTTTTCTACTTTTTGTGAAATCCCTCAGGATGTGTGTTTTTTCATCTTTCAAACATGTTGTGTATTGGCTTGCATGCCAATATGGTACGAATTTGAATTCAAGAAGTCTATACATATATGATTGCATTAAAGCATTTAAAGAAGGAAGAGAGAGAGAAAACCATTCTTACAAGAGTGATATTGAAGTTGTAAAAGTGAATTTAATGTTTTAAGATCATCATCATGCTAAAATATGAATTAAAACATTTTGAGATACTAGAATTTACTATTTGCCACATCTATTTGAAAGAATAAGGAATTGGGACCAAATTAGGGATTCAAGTAAGGAAAAATTTTGCCAGTAAGATAGAATGGAATTAGGAAAATAGAATGAGGTTTGGGGAGTTCATAACTAGATAATTAGATTCAAAATTGTAGAAGAGATCCATTTTTGTACTCCAACATTTCTGACATAACCATTTTTGTACTTGTGTAAATTTGGTCGAGGTTGTTGAGTATTTTATTTGTTATTTTTGAAATAGTTTTACCTTGGGATTTAAACGTGTTTTGAATTGTTGGTTATTAATGATTGTCTTTTTGACTAGTTACATCTCCAAATTCATGACAAATTAAGTATCATCCTAAAAACCCTAAGTCTCTTTCCCTTGGAAACAATTTTGATTTTTCTATATTTCTTTCATTCTAAACAACCTTTATTTATGAAATTAGGTATGCTTTCTTTTGATATTTAAAATAAAAATTAATTAAAATGTGTTGTGGTTAATGAAGCACACTATTTTATTAAACGCACTTTCCGAATCTACAGTTTATATTAGAGTCTAACTAATATCGAACACCCAATTCTTAGGGTTTTACTTTTCATGAATTCAAACTACATAGAACATCTAACCTAATGCATGTCCATGTCTCCCAAATTTCTCTTTCAAATTGAATCTACAAATACTCCTAATGATATGTGGAACAATTTAGAAGGACTCTTTGGGAAGAAGGATAAAATGATAGGTCACGAGTTAGAGAATGAGCTCATCAGTTTGAGCCAATGAAACTTTGACACATTACAAGACTTCTTCATCAAATTCAAATCACTAATGTTGTAGTTGAAATTATTTGGTACATACATTATTGATGAACAATTGGTTCTTCTATTGTTAAGTCATTGAAAAACAAGATCAAATGTGGGTATTTTAATGATGAAAGAAAATGTATGAAGAAGTAGATTGAAAAACTCACGAGTCTTCTTGTGAAGGAAAATATATGTGTCTTTAAGTCTATCAAACTATTGTCACTGACCCAAGAATCCTCCAAGGAAAATGACCATGGAAAAGAGAAAGATAAAGAATCAAGAAATGAGAAAACAAAGGGGATAACCCTAGTTACAATTTTACCACCAAATCCTATATGGGTAATTGATTCTGTCCTCTTCACACGTGGAGTTCACTTCCTTAGATCTATGTGACATGTCCTTTATATGATTGGGTGACAACTCTTCTGCACAGGTTTTTGGGAGAGGGTATGTTGAAGTGAGTAGAGTAACATTCAATGATGTTCTTAATATTCCCTCATTATCAACTAATCTCCTATCAATTTACCAGATTAATCACCTTATTCGGGGCTTGCATGTTGATTTTATGCCAGTTTAAGGGTATGTTAGAGAGTTGCATAGTGGTTCTATCATTATTATAGGTGTGGTCAAACATCAAACTCGGCTATATTCCGTCTCTCACTTTTTCCCTCCAAATTCTTCATTAGATTCACCTACAATAGATATCATTTCTAATCTTGAGCACATTTATGATGATAAAGACTTCACTTATAGAAAAACAAATACAATAGTGATGTGGAGTCACCTCCAAAATCTCCTTGTGAACTTCATAATCTTGATGAGTTATTTCTCAATCCACCTACTTCTAGTCCACCGTTGACTTTTTAGAGAGCAGGTTCCTTGATGAAGAATCATCATACCTTGGAATTTCTTGTACATAGTTGTAGGGACATCCAAATTCCTTCTTTGTAGATGATTTAAAGGCACCATTCCTTCTTAGAGAGGTTGGCTCATCCACTCTATGTGAGGATGATAGTTCCTTATCTAGAAACCACACCTTGGATAGATATCCATTAGCTACTTAGCAGACTCCTTCACTTTCCCATGGTGATCCACTTCTCACTGCATTTAATTCTTATCCTTGTACCTCTAAAAATATATATCAGTGTTGTCCCAAAAGGCCTTGTAATCCAAAAAATAGTTCTATTATTTATTAGAACATAATTCTAGGATTCGAAAAATATAACACACTCTTCATTGCTCCTCCTTCTGATCCGTAGTCACTTTAGGAGGCTCATTTTCTAGATACAAGGTGGCTATAGGTTGTTACATCTTGATGTTCCATGTTTCTCAATTTATCCAAACAACCATCCTTCACAAAAATTGTCTCACTTTTTATCTTCTTCTCATTATGATGTGATGTGCAGAGTGCTTCATCATCTTGGAAGGATAATGAGAATAAGGTCATACTCAAAAAATGAAAAATCATCGTCTTCTCTATCTTGGTCATTTTGAGCTTAGAAATTCATCTTCATGATGGGGGAATATCCTTCTTGAGTAGATTCACCTTTGAAATATTTAAGCATATTCTTAATCATATGTTCCTCATTGAGAAAGTATTCATCTCCCAATGGGAAAGAAGAAGGTTTCATATTCATAACCGTATTCATCAAATAAATCTTCATGTTTGTATTTGAGAACATGATTCAAATCATGGGGCTCATATGATGATAAGTTATTTGATATCAAGTTTTCTTCATGAATTATACTACTCATCACCTCAGGATTTCTTTGTTACAAGTCAAGCTTTCCATGACCTTCATCGCCAACAAGTAGAGAAATTACATCTATATCAACATCCAATGGGAAGTACATGCTTTTAAATTTTGGTTCCATCAGATCATCATGATTTTTCTTAAGTGAATTCTTCACACCAGAGTACTCTTCCATCAACATGGGAAAATCAATATCTTCCTTTGAAGCTACAAAAAAGTTTTCATACCTGGAATCTTGAAATAGGATGTCCACCCTTGGAGAATTTGGTTTTTGAACCATGTATTTCATTTTCCTCATTTGAAGGAGGGTAAGTGGACCAAGTTGGGGGGCCAAAAGGGGGTATTAAGTGGACTCATTTTAAATAAAAATATTCAACTTATACGAGTTATTTGAAATAGTTACACTCAAAATTGGAAGATGTTATAAGAACACGAATCATAGAATTTTGAGTCTAGTTTCTAAGATACTAATTTTTATTGAAAATGGTTAAGTTAAAGTGGTTTAAATAACTAAAATACCAACAAATGCTCATGTTTTTGTTAAAAAACATAGTAGACAAACTTTCGTGCCCCCACCATTTTTTGAGCACTATTTAGTATTTTTGAAAACCCTTTGGCAGAAAGATAGATAGGAGCATCTAGTTTGGGCTAGGATTTTTTTTAGATTTTTTTAGCGAGTATTTTTTTATGATTTTTCAAGTAAAAAAATTTAAAATTTGAAAAATAACGGAGATCCGAATGTGCCCCCTTAACTATCTCAAAAAATGTCAAAAATTAGTTTTTTAAATATATATAGAATTAGTCTTAGTTTGGGCATAAATTTTTTTATTTAATTTTGATGAGTCGAAAAAAAGGTACACAAAGAAGTATAGACGTGTCTAAAATCCAAAAAATAGCTACTAAAATTCATAGATAGAAAATAATTAGTATGGAAACCTTATATTAGTGAGAAAATTTAAAAAATCATATTTTTAGAAAGAATAAAGTATTCTCGACCTTGTATTCATATTTTTATTAAATTGGTTGATCATTTTAATTTGATTTATTGTGGCGGAATACGTATTTTAGCATTTTTTTGAAAAAACACGTTGTTTGCTATGTTTTTACAGGTCCATGCGTCAGGCTTGAGGATCCAAACTGGATCCAAGCCTAGAGGAATGCCTTGGAAAAAGAAAAAACACATAACACGTACATGTTATAATGTGTATGTGTATTGCATTATATAAATTTGATACCCATCTAATATCCTTTTCATCTCTTTCATGAGATTTCTACCCCCTTTTTTTCTTCTCTACACATTCCTAAATATTCTTTTGTGAATTTTGAGTAGTTGAGATTGTCCCCTACCCCACTATTTAGATTTTTGTAAGCATGGGAAATAAAAGAAAACGTAAGGACAAGAATAAAGTGAAGAAAAAGACACCATAGTAATTGGAAGAGATGAGAATAAAGAAAGTGATGCGAATGTAAAAACTTCGTGATGGGAAAGGTAATTCTACTATATTAAATGTACCTAATGTTTTAGAAAATGAGGATGAAATAAAAAATTAAAATGTAGAGAATAATGATTTTTCAATGCATATTGATAATAAATTGAATGATAATGTTGGTATGGATGAAGAAATTGATATGAACCCAAATGTTGAACTTTTACCTAAGAATCCAAATGTTGAATCTTTACCTGAGAATCCAAATGTTAATCTTGAAATTTGGATGGAAACAGTGAATGAAGAAAGTACCCTTACTAATGAATCTTTACCTCTAAGAACACCTCCTTCCATTTTGCATAGAAAACCCATTCACTTAATTGAAATTGATGAAAACATTATAAAACCAATTCCTAACAAAATGTTTGAAAGAAATGTGAGAAGAAAAGCTAGTGGAATTTGGGACAATTACTTCGAGAATTTAAATGATACAAAAATATGTCAATAATTTGTTACATTGATGAAATTAATTAAGATGAGACCGACAATGAAGACCCTAGGGTTAAGAACATCTAATGTTGATGATAAAAATATGTTAATTGTTGAAAATATACATAAAGCATACCAAACTGTAGGTATTAACATGCGCACCAAAGATAGTAATGGTACACGACGCGCACTTACTAATTGTATAGTAAGTGATAAAATAATTAATAAATGATTGATTAAAAAAATAAGTAAAGCTTTGAAGCTAAACAAAAAAACACTAATGAAAGCAATATGGAGACTTAAATGTCTTGAGTCAGCCAATAACACTGACTATTGGGAATTCTCTAGTAGAATCCCATGGAAAGATAATGATACATATGATATTGTAAAAGAATTACTTGTAAAGTTTTGGAACAAGAAAACAAGGGTGTCACCAAATAGAAGAGATACAATAAAAAGAAGAATAGGTTATCGTAATCATGAATGGTGTGTGAAACATTTATTAGATATGACTCAAACATAATTGTTCTCTAAGTTTATGAATGAAAATCCATAAATTAACATTAGCCAAATATTTTTTGAAATGAACAAAACCTTTTATGTGAAAATCAATAACTCACCTACCATTTGTTGCTGCAGGTATCGTGTTTAATTTTCATTTCATTATGATGTTTTTTTGTCAAGTACGTTGTGTTTTACATGCTGACATCATGTTGCAGGAGTGTGGATTAAATTTCCCACCAAAATCTGCAAGGGAATTTATTCATACAATATTTTGTGAAAGATCCACTGATCAATATTTTTATAACAAAACATTTTTGGATGGAACGTGCAAAGTATGTGGTGGCTTTCCATAATTAAAATGTCGTATCCATGAGGAGATTAAAAATTCAATGGGAAAATGATTAGTTGGTTTCATCAAATATAAATATGTGGCATATCAATGAAAAGATGTAAAAGAATCTAAGAGATGTGGGCTTGTGACAGAAAAATTACCTCTATTAGAATATATGGTCAGATTAGGAGAGGAAATTGTTTATGAGTATGCAAGGAACACACATAGATCTCGATGGTTAGATGAACAATTTAAGTTAAGAAATGAAACATTCCAACTTGGTACTATTGTTTTAGCAGTTGAATTTGTAGAGAATTACAAATTGTAACCACAAATGGAGGTTCAGTCCTAATACTATAACCTAGTGCAAGTTTCTAATTTCATGCATATAAAATTCTTGCACTCTCAAGATAACACTGAGCAAGATCGAAAAATGTTAAGAGAGTATAATTTTTATATCAGTGATGATTAGACACATTCTATAGAATATGTGCAAGGGTGTTTTTATTTCTTTTATGCGAACTTGAATAAGAGGAGCATTTTTTTCAATTAACATTACATTTGGTCAGACAAATGCACATCACAATTCAAGAATGAAAGGATGTTTTACTGGCTAAGAAGGATTCACATAGAAACAAGTGTATAACATATCTGGAGTTTTACTGAGGCATGAAATGGGAAAGGAGAACATGATGGTACAAGTGCATGTGTGAAAAGAGCCCTTGTAAGAGAAGAGTTAAAATTCAAAGATGGTGATAAATTTATAGGTAAAGAAAGCATTGTTGATTGGTGTGTCAAGAACATGGGCCATGAATCTCAAGAGAGTTTAACGGTTTATAGATATTTCTAGTTGATAGAGGAACAAAATTTGGCAAGCCATGAAGATTGTATGACAGTTATAGGATCAAGTGATATGCACTCATTCCATAGTTCAAATGCAAGTTCTTAGACTATTTATACTAGGTACATGGCATGTTTTTGTATATCATGCATTGATTTTGTGTGGAATGAATGTGATTCATAACATTGGGTGGATGAATGGACTTGTAGACCTCTAATTCCACTTGACATATATCAATTTCCACAAGCATTACACCTTATAGTGTCTTCAGATCATATGACAACATCACTTGAATTTTACCAAGTCTCTTATTTAGTGCAACAAGGTACATATGTATGTCATGCTATAAATTTACAAATTATTAAATGATCAAATCTTAATCGATTTTAAATTTGACTTGAGTTTTAATTTGTGATGTAGGGCACGTTTTTACAGTTATTGCGACAAAATTTAACGAAGAGGGAACATACTACTTCTTGTCTCATTGTGTAGAGGGGAAAAAATCGACTTCCACAGTCATTAATGGTGAAGACCTTGAGTATCCCATTGGGCTAGTGGTAGTCAGTGGAACTTGGTTTCGATGATATCCTATAAAAAATCAAATTATTGGTTATTTAAAGACTATGAAGTACATAGATAGATAATTCACTACTCACATTTGGTTTTTACAACAAATATTCAATTGATCAAATATCAAGGTAGGCCATCACATAAGAATCTGTGGAAGGTTCGTCAATCAGATCATGAAGCAATTCTTGCTACCGTCAAGAATAGAGTTGATCCTTGCGGTTCATTGGATTGAATTTTCAAAGGTATGTTCACTTAATATTTGATATAAATCTACGTGAATTTAATTTGAATATTTACTTTAATGATTTTGTGTAAATTTGTAGGTTTTAAAATTTTAATTAATTACTTACTAACATGTTTATGTAAGTTAATGGTGCCAAAAAATTGAGCTTCCACCTTCACGTGGTTGGAACTGTTAGTAGATACTTTATTAATCTCAAAGCTAAAGGAAATTCTCATTTCACCACCTATATTGTATGAAAAATATCTTCTTAAAATTCTCATTTCACCACATATATTGTATGAACCATCTCTTCTTAACATGTTTCCTAGTACTTATTTCACATTGAAGGATTTTGGGCACCAAAATGACACATCCCCAAGAATTTACCAAGACTTCCCAACGCGTGAGTGCAGTCGGTTCAGTGCCACAAACATTTTGTTTGCAAAATATGGGAATGGTCAGACTTACACTGACTCAAAATTCACTATTCGACACTTTTGCAAAAAATAGAACAGTGAGAGGACTGAATTGAGATGGAGATAATCAAGACAATATTTCACAGAGGTTACTTCAACATAGAGGTATAGGATCAGATGAGACCTTTCAAGGTACCACAGAGGTCGAGAAATCACTTGATGACCTAATACCATTTTTACTCTAAGGGATCTTAAGGGACTACACCTGGACGAAGTAGCCTGAAAGAACTGCCACCGTATGGTAGTGAAACTATGCATCCCCAAGTGTTTACCAAGCCAACCTAATGCGTGTGCATAGTTAGTTCAGTTCCATGAGCTTCTGTTTACAAAATATAGTAATGAACATCCTTACACTGACTCAAACTACACTATTTAACGATTTTGTAAAAAATAAGACATCAAGAGGACCGAATTGAGATAGAGATAACTGAGATAGGATTTCACATAGGGTACCAACATGGAGGTGTAGGATTAGACGAGACCTTTCAAGATTCCATGGAGGCCAAGAAATCATCCAACAAACTTATACCATTTTTTAATCTCAGGGTTGGGACTATGCCTGAACGAAGTATCCTGGAAGCACCAGGGTCGTTGCTGGTAGAAAAAAACCACCTCCCCAAGATTTTACTAGGCCACCCAAATGTGTGTACATAGTTGGTTTGTTACCACAAGCTTGTGTTTGTAAAATATAGCAATGGACAACCTTATACTGACTCAAACTGCACTATTTAGTGCTTTTGCAAACAATAGGACAATGGGAGGACTGAATTGAGATGGAGATAACCGAGACAAAATTTCATAAAGGGTACCAATGTGGAGGTGTAGGATCAGACGAGAGATTTCAAAGTACCATGGAGGCCAAGAAATCATCCGACAAACTTATACCTTTTTTCTCTCAGGGATCTTAAGGGACTATGCCCAAACAAAGTAGCCCCGAAGTACCAAAACCATTAGAAAGTGAAACAACACCTCCCTAAGAAATTACTAGGCCACACCAAAACGTGTGCATAGTTGGTTCATTTCCACGAGCTTCCGTTTGTAAAATATAGCAATGGTCAGCCTTACACTGACTCAAATTGCACTATTCGTCACTTTTGAAAACAATAGGATATCGAGAGGACCAAATTAAGATGGAGATAACCGAGACAAGATTTTATTTTGTGATGTAGGGCAATGTTGAGGTGTAGTTATTAAACGAGATGCCTTTAAAGGTTCTAATGAAGGCCAAGAACATACTACTTCGATGAACTTTTTGTGTAAAGGGGAAAAATTGAATCTCTCAGGGACTCATTAATGGTGAAGACACTTGAGTATCCCACTGAGTCATCCTAGTAGTCACTGAGAACATTGGCTTCGACGATATACAATCAAAAAATCCCCATACTTGGTTATTCCATGCAACCCCAGACCCATGAAGTACATCAAAAGATACGGTTCACTATTCCACGAGCTTTTGGTTCTGTAGAACAAATATTCAGTTGATCAACCTTATCAAGGTAGGCCATTAAACAAGAATATTTGGATGGTTAGTGAATCAGATCAATGAAGCAACTCTTGCTACTGTCAAGAGTAGAGTTGATCCTTGTGAGTTCATTAAGATTAATATTTTGCAAAGGGTATGTTCTTCATGAAGGTTTAAGATTTGAATATTTACTTTGACTATTTTAAAAAAAAATTGCCAGGATAACCGAGAATTCTACCCTGTGAATTGCTTACACCATTTTTTGCTCTTTGGGCTCTTAAGGGACTATGCCCTGACGAAGTAGCCTGCAAGCAATGAGACCATAGGGAACTGAAATGAAGCCTTCCAAATAGTTTACTAGGCCATCCTAATGTGTGTGTGTAGTATTTTTGGTGCCAAGAGCTTCCCTTTGCAAAATATAGCATCAAACAAACTTACATTGACTTAAACTGCGCTATTCGGCACAATTACAAATAATACGACCACATGAAGACCAAATTCAGATGGAGAAAACCAAGAAAAAATTCTGTAGATGGTACCAACATGGAGGTGTAGTATCAGATGATACCTTTGAATGTGCCATGGTGACTAAGAAATCACCCAGAGAACTTATAACATTTTTTACTCTCTGGGCTCTTAATAGACTACGCCTGGACGAAGTAGCCCGGAAGCACCGAGACCATAGGGAACCAAAAATAAGCCTTCCTAACCATTTAACATGACATATTTATGCTTGTACATATTCCATTCAGTGCCACAAGATTTTTTTTGTAAAATATAGCATCAAACAACCTTACACCGACTCAACATGCATTATTCGACATAGTTATAAACAATACGACCACGAGAAGACCAAATTGAGAGGGAGAAAACTAAGATAGGATTTCATAGAAGGTACTAATGTGGAGGTGTATGAATAAATGATAAATTTTAAGGTGTCACGGTGACCGAGAAATCACCCTACGAACTTATAGCCTTTTTTCTCTCAAGGCTCTTAAGGGACTACGCTCGATTGAAGTATCATGGAAGCACTAGAACCGTAGGGAACCAAAACAAAACCTTACTAACTATTTACCATGCCACCCTGATGTATGTGTGTAGTATTTTTGGTGCCATGAGCTTACATTTGTAAAATATAGCATTAGACAACCTTACACTGACTCAAACTGCACTATTCGATGTAGTTACAAACAATATGACCATGAGATGAATGAATTGAGATGGAAAAAACCAAGACATGTTCTCATTGAGGGTACCAACATAGAGGTTTAGGATTGAATGATACCTTTCAAGGTGCCACAATGACTGAGAAATCACCAAGATAACTTATAGGCTTTTTTGCTCTAAGGGCTCTTAAGGGCTTTTAGAAAAACTACCATAACTTTCACGTACCTTGTCAGAACTTGATGAATTTTGGAATGCATCACTACAAGACATCCCTAAATAGTCTCCATATGTTTTTTAGGCACATGTTTACCTATACCTCTCAAACCTGTCTCATTTGCATCAACCTACACTATAAGTCCTCAAGGCCAACTTTGGCGAACTTTTGAAATTTTCCTCTAGGAGCTAAAATACACATTTCTGTTGCTCATACAGTCCCTAGACAACATTTGTAGGGTTCTCCCATGCTCACATGATATTTTCATGACCTGTACCAACCTTTCAAACCTCATCATACTCTAGAAACAAATCTAAATGAGATAATTTCAACTGAGACTTCCACCAAATGACCTAGAACTCACTGTAAAAGCTCTTAACCATGATAACATCATCATATCTAACCTGTAGAACCTCTAAGCCAAGCATGCCAACTTGAAATATGCCTCTAGTGATAAAAAAATTATTGTGTAAGATTGTAGCATCCCGAGTCCATCCTATAACCATCCCGAACACTTGTAAGACACTACCAATAATCCTTCATGCCTCTTACAGAGCCCTCACTTCACCACTCACTACTTTGCCATCAACGCCACTTTACATTAATGAATACACCAATGACCAGGGTTCAATAGTGTTTTGAGTTGAATAGTTAAGATAATTGTTTCAAGTGGAGTGTGTGCACGTGTTGAGGAAGAGTTGTAGGTAAGGTGAGTGTGTTCCCTTTTCTAAGCAACCCATTCATTGCGAGAAGCTCGCACAAAGAAATGTTACCCAATACAACTATCTCCTTTTTTATATCTTTTGAAATATTTGGAGCTCCAAGAGTGTTGTAAATTGAGAATAACAAGTCCAATGGTATTTATGGGTCTGATGGATTAGGATGCCAAGAAAATTTGATCATTTTTTTGATGCTCTTTTGAATAATTCTTTCAATTTAAAGTTGTCAGGAACAAAGGTTTCATTTGAAGAACAAATATTGATATGTCCGGTGCTTGCGTAAGATGAAAATTTGAGAGGGTTTTTGAGGTTCAATTCTATTTTCCAAGATGCATTACTCCAACGTTTGAGAATTTTTCTCCAGATGTAATGACATTTTGATTCAGACACTCAATGATTCTTGAATGTCCAATCCTACCACAAACCCCAATAGTCCTCAATCCACGGATGCAAAGAGACACTGGTAGATAGCTAGAGAAAAAGGAAAAAATGTAACTTCATAAAACTTATCCAAGATTTTAAGCTTTCTTCTATGGAAATGGACATTATCATCATTAACAATACACATTTTTACATCCACCCATCTACCCCCTACCTTCTTATTAAATGGCTATGAGAATCCATTTTACAAAGAACCCAAGCTTTATATATTGAGCTAAGCATTAAAAATTCTAGGGAAGTATAATACGCTTAATGGGTGCTTCGATATATTTGAGAATTCCTTGGGAACCTCATATAATTGGATATATACTACACAATATAGTGGGGTAAGGCTAGTTAGTGCTTCAAGAGAAAAAAGTGAAAAGGTGAGCTTTAAGGAGTTGTAGAAGGAGAACTAGAGTTTGAGATTTTGGGAGAACCTTAGGGATGGAAAAATTGAATTAATGAAGCTTGTAAGAATTTTTGGGTATCCTTAGATCCTTCTATCCATTATTTCTGCAAGATGAATTGTCTTAAGGGGCATAGTTAACAGTTTTGGCAAGATGAACAACAATGGTGTTTAGAGCCTTATGAATCAAGTTAGTGATGGTCCTAATGATTTTCTAGGGTGTTAAAATAGGGGAGAAGACTAAGAAGCATTGAAGAAGGCAATAAGTGCATGATAAGACAAGAACTAGTACATAGAGACCAAGAGAAAGAAGAAGCACAAGTAAGGTAAATACAAGAGTAAGTGTTGTATGAAAATCACAATCACATAAATAATGAATATGGATACTTATTCATGTTATTATTATGAAAACACTCTAACGAAACCACAAACAATTTATAGAAATTCAATAATATATCTTATTTAATTTGAATTGAAACTTTAAACCTAGGTTTAGAAAAGGGTCTCTAAACATATACACATTGATAAATTGAAGAAATAATTACTTGATTAGATAAATATTTAGACATGTTATATAAATATTTTTTTACTAAAGGAAAATAGTTTTGAAGGAACTATACCCTATTACATCAAAGGCTCAACAACCAAATCAACATGAAAAAGCATCAAAATAGGATCTGAATCCAGATATTATGATAAGTCCAACAGTAGTAAAAAATAAGCTACTAATAAAAAGCATAACAAGGACATAACTGTGACTAAACAACAAAAAAACATCAAACTATCATAAATAAAAAACAACTTGAACTCCTCCAGCCTTCCCAGAAGGTATTATTTCTTCGAGGCCTTTTCAATCCTTGATTTGATCATTTGTAGGGAGGTAAAAAGAGCTAGAGTGGTGACATGTGTTGGGTCATTAACATTCAGCTGCGAGATGTCCTGATTTCTCTCTTATTCAGTACCCCCAAATATCCTCAGGGACTTCACTCAACAATGTGATGCTTCTGACATGTTGTTCAAGAAACTCACTGATTGCTTTAAAGATGGCCATATTGTGGTCGTGTCTATCCTTATTTCTGCCTAGTCTATTATCCAGTGAGTTCAATTTTCTGTAAATTTCTTCAGTCTGATCTATGCCAAAACCCACATCATCATTTATCTTTCTTTTTCCATTTTGCTTGTTTAGCTGATGTATCTCTTTCTTGATATTTTCTACCTCATTTTCCAGTGTTTCCATTCTAAGGAGAATATTATCCCTCTCATGTTGGGAAGCTTTGTCCTGCATTGCATTACTGATATGCAAGAGATTGTGAACCATTTCCACATCTTTGTTATTCTGAAGGACACGACTAGAGGTAGGTGGGGTCACTTTGTGGGGTGCATGGTTATTAGCCTTGAAATTCCTGATATTAGAAGAGTTGGTTAGGTTGGGAGTGGGTGTGTTGTGAGAGGGAGTGGGTTGAACACCAGGAGAACATGAATGACAAGGAAATTGATGAGGAAATGCTTATGAAGGAGAAAGATGAGTCCCTGGTGAAGGGGGATGTCCCTAGTATGTTTTTGAAAATCAAGAATGGAGCGTTCCAAAGAATTCAAGAGATAGTGCAGGAAGCAAACAACAAGATTTTCCCTGAAGTGATAAAGGAAAACCAAGTGTTTGGTGGGAACAATAATGTAGTGACCTTCAAGGGATATAAACCGCACCATCATTTTAGTAATTTCATCGAAAGGTTCCGTAATGAAGCTTACCTGAATGCCAGCCGTAACAAAGATGATCTCCTCCCATGAGCCAGTAAACTTCTTTGCTTCAACATTTTTGTTAACCCTTTTTCCGAAGAACTGGATGTCATCCAAAGCCAGCCCTGTAAATCTCTACAATTATATAAATATTTATTTCTAAAGTTTCATGCATATTATACATCCAAAATGCTCTAGTATCAAAAACCAATAAATGAAAAAACATCCATAATGTCTTATATTGTCAAGTGCACATCATATGAGTTTTATACAAAAATAATCTCAGAAATGTAAGGTCTCATACAAAAATATTGAGTTGCAAATAATATTAATGTGCTCAATAAATATAAAAATGTTAATAGGTCATATAATATCAATTCAATTCCATATAGGCATACATACAATGTCGAACATGCATACAATGCCATACACATAGGCATATAGAATAAATGTCATAAGACACATATATATATCCTATTCATCAAAATCTATCCCTCTTTTTTCCTTGCTCGAAGAAGGCCATCCCTTAGACGTAGATGGAGATCTGTGAGATGATTCAGGATCCTCCATGGCCTGACTACGAGTCCTCTTCCACTCAAAACTCACTTGTAGTTGATCATGTAAATGCAAATAATTTTTTTGTGTCAAAACTTAATGTATAAGTTTTTAACATGTATAAGACCATGATAATGAAACTATTTACATTTACATGCACTTACCAAAATCTCTTAGTCATGTTGAATTTGGATCTCATGCTCAGATGAGTCTCTAGGAGCTACTCGATCATGGATGGGTGTGTCAAAATGATGAGCTCGAGGAGTTCATTGCCCTCAAAGTAAAAATGGAAGGGGTTGAACCCTACATACACATAAGATTACAAAATTAAACATCAAAAATAACTTTTAGAACTATATTAATAATAATTTTTTTTAATGCAGATCTAAAAATTTACGCCAACTAAGTACATGTATGTGTAATGACAATATTTTAACTAATCTTATCAATATACAACTATTTTTTTACCGCGCCATGCCTGTGAGTCATATGAAAAGGACTTCTACATGTCGTAGGTAACTCCTATGTATACACAATGCAGTCACATTGATTATCTACATTATGCTTCAATGAAGGAAATGATTAAAATAATTTAACATAATATAAATTACATGAGCTATTTAACGAAAATACAGAGTTTTAATACCTCAGTGATTTGCTGTATGGATCAAATCGCAGTGACACCACCTTTCTCTACTCCTCTTATAGATAGTGGTGTGTCTACTGAGGTCATCAAATTTATCAAAAATATGTCACGTCAAGTTAGTTGAGCATAATACACACACACACACACACACACACACACACACACACACACACACACACACACACAAAAGAACATAAATATATATAGACATATATTTGAGTTCAAAAGTTATATATATATATATATATATATTTTCATACGTGAAAATTTTACACAATTAACATTCTAAATTACCTTTGTGAATGTATGCATAGGCATGGTGCTCGCAACCTATGGTTAGGATGATGGCATCCCTCCCGTGTGCTATAATATTAATGCATACATGTACATATGTATGTGGAAGTTAATAAATTTGACCAAGTTTAAATACAATTATTTTAAAAATTTAACATATATAAGTAAATAAAGTACTTAGATCTTTTTGTAACATGTAATAAAAATAAAAAATACTTGTGAAGGTGTCTTGGATGTCTGGAATCCAAATGTATCACTCAAAAAGGTGTTAGACATAGCCACAATATCATGTGTAAAACCAATGGAAACTCCAAAAACACTATCCTGCATGAACGTATCATCCTCATTAGGTCTCAAGCATATGCTACCATATGATGTGCAAAGATGTGGCCTCATGCTACTACTTCCTGAGGAATGCTCTGTCTACCTCCATGAACAATTGTATCAAAAATCTCCCTTGTATGTCGGAAAAGGGTATCAGAGAGCCCCTAAAGCACAGTGCAATGTATCAATCTCTACTGTCTCCTTCACTGCTGCAGGTAAAGTCTCAGGATGAGGGGGATTTTGTGTGGGGAATCTACCATGTTGAATATGTGCACATTGTGAACATGATCTATCTTGTGTAGATCCTTTTCCTCAGCCCAGAAACTCATGGAAATCAAGCTAGTTCAAGATCTCATTGAGGATAAACTAGCAATAGAGTTTCCTCAAAAAGTATAGTGGAACCTCATTGTTATTGCAAGATGGAATATCAAACACCATTCACCATCGGTCCCAATTTTTTTTCTTTATCAAATCATTATTGCACCAGTGGATTGGAAACCATTTACATGAAAATAGAATATGACAAATAAGTTTTGGGGTTAGTGAACAATGCACATATGCGGTCTTTTGTAATTTATTTTTTCTTTACATCTGCATATGATAATTTGTTGGCATGGTATTCCCTACGATGACCTCTATAAGATGTCCAATGATCAATTTGAATTTTTTCCATGTCAGCCTAAGTCAATAATGCCTCCAATGTGTTTGCAAGTGAGGCACAATGGGGGTTCGTAGAATGGGAATCCCTCATTGTTTTAATTAATTTCTCAATTTCAATTTTATTTTCCACTATATGGGTTACTAAATCCTCTTGACTACCTGGGTGATGTTCAAAAATTATAGGAGGGATATGAGGGTTCCTAGGATTTGCAGGGTTTTTTTTGTGGTTGTGGTGGAACTCTAACAATAAAAAATCCTATATTTAATTAAAATCTAGAATATAACTACCAAATTTCAAAGTAATTCAGAGAAAAAAAAATCGTTACATCTTCTCACTCTTCTCCATGGAGCCATTGTTGATTCTATTGTTTTCAGTGATTTGCAAATGATCTTGGGAGCTAACTATTGAATATGAACCGCGACTACATGGTTTTTCTCTCAAAATCACATTTCAGGGAAATGAAAATGAGGAAGGGCTTAGGTTTTTTGTTTATAGTTTTACAAAAAGCGTACATGTTATAACACATACGTGTTCTAGCTTCATGAATTATGAAACCAAGAAAATCATAACGCATACGTGTTATGAAAAAACACACGCGTTTTTCATTTTTTGCATTTGTGTCTACTTTTTGGACCCCCAGATTGGTGTACTTACCCAGGAGCTTCTTCATCTTACCATTGATGGTTATAGATTTTTAGATAAGGTTAAAAAAATTGATTTTAAAGGGATTAAAAAACCTTGTACATTACGAGAAGCCAGGTCACAAGTGACCTAAAGAAGAAATAAGGTCTAAAACCTAGATAAAGACAAAAAAGGCCGATGAGTCTACAAAGAGGTCCAGGAAAAAGAGACTTGTCCTAGAAACAAAAAAATAGCTAATCATCATGAACCTCCACCAAAAGTCATCTGAAAATGATTCCGCATCATTCTATCCAATCTTGCCAATTTGTGTTTCTTGGGGAGAACCGTATTCCATCCTTCCTCGTCAAACCTAGAATCCAACGATTTCAAAAACACCCCATCGTGAGACACAAAAATATTCCTAAGGTCAAACACCAGTCTATTATTCATATCACACTCTAATCACTGACCCATATCCCATCTACCACCACCTATTAAAGTACGGTTCCCATCATCCACGAGACTTTAAGATTTAAAATTTGAATTTAGACCAACCACATTAATTCTTGTTTGTTGATCCTCCCACCCATCTAAATGGACACTGTTCGAATGGCCCTATGCCATGCCCTATTCCATTTCCATTGAGAAAGCTCCAACATATACCTAATCAACATCACCAACGCCATTAGAAAGCTCTGCATCTTCTTTTGCGCCTATATCACCATTCTCTTCTGCATTAGTTGCAATATCTTCTTCCTCCCCCGATTCATCATCATATTTAGGGACAAAGAGATGTTGATCACAATATATCTTTCTCTCCTTTCGGGGTTGTGAAGCACAACATGTCTTATTCTCATATCCAACCATCCAACACTCATCGTAGATGATGGGTGAGCCCTTAGAGTCTATAAATTATTCTTATTTATCATATGTAGAATCAATTTTTTTTCTTAGGTACCTTGGAACCTATAGGAACATTTATGTAGATCCAAGCACAGACCAGGTGAGTTCTAGCTTTCGTAGTAGGATCAAAATAAAATAACACACCCATGGATATGGTTATTTGAAAAAATAACTCGGGCTCCTAGAAATACATGAGAAGTGTAGTGAGGTGAATCCAAATAGGTAGTTCTCTAAATGTGAAATACGATGCCATTCTAGGTCACCAACAATAGAGACTAAGAGCCACTTTCCCATAGAACCATGACACCCCCTGAAGAAATTTTTCTAGATCTGATTCATCTTGGAAGTAGAAGAGGAAACTGTCTCTCGGAATATCATGAACATGTACCTTACATGCCCATTTCCTCTAGCACTAATCTCTCAAAAAATTGATATTTGGTCTAAGGCTTGTAAAAATTCCAACTATTGAAAACTTAAATGCATCCTTATCTCAATTCACAACTACCTCCAGGATCACCAAATGTGGACCATCATGGCACCAAGAGGGTGTGAGCTTCAAAGGCTCATGATGGAAATTAGTAAATAGTCACTCTGCCCAAGTTTTAGGGGCTAACGAAGCCGTAGGAAACACCATAAAATATTAGATGAATCCATATATTTATATCCTCTAACCAATCCATCTATTGACAATTATAGTGTCACATAAACAAGCCATCTATTTATATCTACCAACATCCAAACATAAAGTCCATCTCAACAACATACCATATGTAGTTAGCATGTTTGCCACCATTATTTTCATCACGATCTTATTGTTAGAAAAATATAAAAAATGATACTTAGACATATTTAACTTGGCTAAGGAGAGGTAATTATTTTTTTCTCATAGAGTAACAATGGTCAATGGCACGGGTGAGGGTGAGACTAAGAGCTTTAGCGACTTTTGTGGGCATGAAATTGTTGGAGGAACTAGAGTCAATATTGCAGTTATTTTATTTATAACCATTGACCCTCAAGGATAGATATAAAGGTTATACCTTCCTATTAGTGGAGGATGTGGGATAAGGAAGGTTATGAGGAGTGGTATGAGGAGTAGAACATATTTATTTGGCAGTGAAATTTTTGGAACATGAATTTTAACTACTTCTTTTGATAAACTGGAAAATTTTATCAAATTTATTGGGATGAGTTCTCAAGGACACAAAATAAAAAATTTAAATTTTAGCTTTGTTGACATGGTCAATGATGTCAAAAGATGAAGAACTAGTGGGAACATCATGAATAATTCCATCCTTAAATTGAGTAGGATTTTCATTCTTAGGATGAACAGAAGTGGAAACTGATTTAACAAGGGGAGATAAAAGAGAATTACTCAAAGAGGTAGATGTAGCTTTGGATGATTTAGTATAGGGATTATTATTGGCTAAACCTATGGGAGTGGGAAAAAATGATCCTCCTTTTGTTGTTATTTTTTATAGAGTCACTAGTTGAGGATACGAATGATTTACTTGGGTGGAGAGAGAATATAATTATTTCTTTGTTTATGAGTGGGTGAACAATGCACAAGAGTCAATATTCATATTAGCCAGGGATTCGTCAATATATTCTTCAGGTGAGTATTCAAAATACCCAATTCTTGCATATCCATCTTCTTCTTATCTTTCAATTTCTAATTCAACATTTTTTTCTCCTTCATCTTCATATGTTCCACATAATACATTAATCACTAGAGCTTCCAAAAAAAAAGCCTTTGGGGTACTCCCGTAATTTGATTCCTATTCCAGTTTTGGTATGACACATGTTGAGAAATTTCCTTCTTCATTGTAGTCAAATCGCTGACCAATGTTTCTAGCGATAGATCAATGCTTTCATATTTGAAACTATTGATCTTATTCTTCATTGAATATTTCTTGATTTTCCCTAACATGATAAGTTCATCTTACACTTAAATGGAAATTTATTGAGTATTATCCAAATTTTTCGGTTAATATCTCCGCAACACGAACCCAACTTCATGCAACTAGGCATTTACAAAGAATCTTTATTGATTATTTGCAGTAGGATGAGCACCAGTAAAATGTTTGTAAATTAACTTGTTGAACTATGCCATAAATTACCTCATGGGCTCTTTCCATTCTTTCTTCATCTAGGATAATGGAGCAAGGAAGACATGTGCATCTTCCATAGTCTTTAATCTTGCTTCAAACCTGGTTTTCATGTCATCCCAGTAAGTGATGGAGCAAGGTAGAAAATTAATAAAACTATTCCATAGCGGAATCTTATAATGCTTACATAAATAATCACATGGAAACATATTCATGTTCCACTCCAAGAACTCTACATATTGTTGTGAAAGTTGTGATATGATTGTATAAATGTTACTTTCAATCGTAATAGAACTTGGAAAAGTTCTTCCATGATCCTTTTGGTATTTCATGCAATAGAGGATCCAAAAATAGCAGACCAATGTTCCATCTCTATGGAACATGTGCAACCATTTCTTATTATTCTTCTTCTAAGAGGAAGGATATCAAGTGGTTCTACAATTACTTCTTCAATGGGATCTTCAAGAGAAAAGTTAGGGTCAAATTTAGGAAGAAAGTTTTTCCTAACTTGAATTTCTACCTGGATAATAGGAATTCTGAAATCAACTTATTTTTGATCTTTGAATGTAGGATCAACAACACCACTTGCATGATCAGATCAAGTATATCTCTTTTTTTTCCCACTTTTTTCAAAGTGTTATATATGAATGTAGCAAAAAAATGCATATTTTTCAATAAGATTCAACAAGGCTTTTACACATTTAGATATTATTTTTTGTATTTTCCAATTTTTATGAGTTTTAGAGTATATATTTTTTGGAGTTGCATAGATATTTTAAGGATGCAAAAAGGGAAAATAATCTCGAGTAGAGTCTCCAAAAAGTGTTGGTGAAATAATTTGTTGCAGGAAAGATTATTAGTTTTCACCAATAGTCACATGGCTAAGCCCCTCCTTCTTGGGTATGGGGAGGCTCATTTTATTGAATACAAAGACTAAATAAACTATGGATTGGCCATTAGGCTAGGGATAACACATGGATACTCCACTAAATATGTGTAAAACTACTTGTATGGTGTATACGAGAGTAATTAGTTTGGAGAGAGGTAAAGGGGAGAAAGAGAAAAATAGAGAGGGTTAATGTCATGAGTAGGCACTAAAATATTCCCATTAAAAAAAGTAGGTACACATTTAATAGAAGAATTCAAACAATCCTAGAGTGTTCCTTAGATAGAACTAAGCCTCACGTACACCAATGCATGGGAAAATGAACAAACTTGTCTTCTGGGTATTCAACCATATTAGAATCACCACATATGATCCAAAGAGCATTAGGTAAGGAGTCAATAAGCCACCTCCATAACATAGCTCATTCAATAGAATCATTAGACACATAAATGTTGGTTAACTTGAGGATACACTTGTCAAAACAAAAAATAGTCCAAACCACTTAACGAGTGGGGTCAGAGCCCCATAAAATCAAATGTTGTGTAAGATCAGGGTTATCATTAGACATGTAGTAGATGGAGTAAAAATATTGTGAGTTTAAATTCATAAAGACAAAAAAACTATATGATGAAATTGAATACAACTGTCCCTAACCATATATCTCTAGGTGGACTCAGTAAGGCCATGCATATTACAATAGAAAATAGTCATTGGGTGGAATCGAGGTACATATATCCCTCATCATCAATATTTGGAGAGGGAATAAAATTGATTGTGAGATGAAGTGACATGGATAAAATATTCCAATGACCACGGTCTACATTTTTCTTGCATGAATTTAGTATCTTCCACTAGGGCAGCACTACGGGTTCAACTAAGGTGAGATTTTTAGGAAAAATAATGTTGGATTTCTTCTATAAATGGTGACTTCTAACAACTAGAGGGAAAAATATACCAAAGTAGTAGGAGATTTTGAGGGAACAACCATAGAGGTAGCTAGCAGGAGTGGGAGGGAGACAGGGAAGCCCTGGAAGAATGAGGTAAATATTGTTTGATAAGAGTGATAGAGGATTTTTTCTCCATTAGTATTTACTGGTCAATAAGATGAATTTTAGGGTTTTACAGGACCACAAGTGACACACCTTTTATTGGTTACCATGTTCAACCCTTCAAAGAAAGATGGGGATTTGGACTCCCTTTACATTTTTTATGTGACATAGGGCAAGATTCAGACATGAGAGGAGACTCGCAAATCATGTGGTTATAAGTTTGACATTGAAAACAAGTATTAGGTAAGTTAATATAAAGAATGCATTGAGAAAAATGGGTATCTCCAACTTAAATATCAATGGTGTATTTTAGGTCTTTGGATAAATCCACCTCAATAAAAACAAAATTTTGAGGGAAAAAATTGAAAAAATTGGGTTGTTCAAGATAAATAAGTCGACTCAATGGTTTGATCAAGTGTTTTAAAAATCCCCACAATAGGAGAGGTAACCCAAGAAATTCCAACCATACTGGGATTTTAAGTTGGATTGTTTGGAAAATTGGAAATTCTTGGTCTAGTGAGAAAACACCACTAGTGTGTTTCAAATAAACTAGGGGCCATGTTCATAATGGCTTTGCAATGCTCAACGTTATTGCAATGAAACAATAAAAAACCCTTGGTGAGGTTCTGCACTCCCTCTATTTTGATACCATGGTGTTTCCAATGGTTGTGAACTCATTGTTTAAATGGGATTTTAGGGGTACTCAGACAAAAAATACCCAAAAAGGGAGAATGATTCAAGTAAGCTACAAGAATTATCAAATTGAGGTAAATTAGTCACAAAATCAGGAAAAGGATTCTCATAATCAGAAGGGTTACTGTATGTACCCAAAATTGTATGTACTACACTGTCGGAAAGAGGTTACAGAAAACCCCAATGATGATTCAAATCTCTTCACAAGGTATTTAGAATCCAGAAAGTGTACTGAGTATACATTTACAAACTAAAATACCTTATCCAGCCTTTGCATGCTTTGTTCTAACTCCTTTCCTCTTTTTCCTTGCATTTTGGTCTTTAGTGATAGGACCGCCACCCTGCCTAGGCGGCGGTCTTGTGATTGCTGCCTAGGGTAGGGTGGTGGTCATTCTCGCATTTTCCAGAAGCTTCTGACTCACTCGTCGATGTGAAAAATCAAGTTGTGCTTGTAAATCTCAACCACTTCTGCTTTTGTTTAGAGTTTCCAACCACTTTGTGATAGTAATTCTCCATTTTAAATGATAGAACATGGCAATTTGGACTTGCCTTCTAGTGAGTAAGAAAACTATAAATACTGAGCTTGTTTATAAGCAAATGGCCCCTCTCTCTCTATAATTTATCATTTGGTGTGTTTGAAATCTCCTCAACAAGTCTCAACAGGTCTAGATTTTGTATAAGTTCTCAGCCTCTCAGTTTAAGGCTCCTCTCCTTCTTTCTGATTTAGAGATCAATTGATCTCTCTAGTTTCATCTTGTTCCATTATTATTCTCAAAACAACTAGCTTAGAATAAAACAAGTTTAGTTCTAGATTAAGTTCATTTGAGAATCTTAATTCTACCTAGAGTTTTAGGTTGTCATTTTGTCATAGGAAGTATAGGTCCTAGAGTTTTTGGTGTGGTTTGTGTTGTATCCCTGTAACAATCCTGCTGAGAATCGCATAGCCAAGCTCTGTTCTCTTGCAATATGCCTCTCCTACTTGCATTCCATTCGGTTTACATCCAAACTGCCACTGTTTGAATATCTTCTCCTACTGCCGCTGTCACATGCCCACTTTTCTGGATTCACGAGAACACGTAAGAATGAAGATATCACACTAAGGGGACAAGCTACAATACAATTAGATTTTCCTCTATTATGTAAACTCTAGGTTTGAATTGTCAAAGTTTTAATTACAATATATCAAATAGAATATCAAATTATTTCATTTCAGTTAAGCTTGCTTTCAACATTACCAGGGAAGCTATGGGGAATAATAGTTTCTGAGAAGCTATGATTTGTTCCTCACTTTTGAGGTAAGATTAAAGGTCTTTCAATTGAATTAGTTAGTTGTTTATATTCAGGATCAATTCACAAGTGCACATGAAAATAGCTATATATGGCTATATTGCTTGTTATAGTTCCATTCATAGATTAATTGCTTGTTATCTAAATTTGTTAGATTAGTTGCTCTTTAATTTCATTCAAATTCATGTCTTTGAAAATACAAAAAGAACAAGCATAACGTAGATTTATTTTCATAATTAGTTTACTTTATCCAGTTAAATCTAGTTATTTCTTGCATGACAATTACGGGACCCAGAGAGCCCAGAGATTACATATTTGAACCGATAATACCTTAGCCAAATCTCCTCACAAAATTAGCAGATATAGATCAAGGTCTAGAATTCACGTCTTCCAAACAACAAAAAAACCCACAAATAATCTGTGAGCAATTGAGAGAATTAAACATTGAAGACGACAAAGCATATTAATTTGGTTAAAACAACCTAACTATAGATTACCTTGATAGGATATCCACATGACCATACAAGAACCTGAAAGAGAGAAAACATTTGGTTGTGAACCGTTAGTTCAGTAGCTAGACGCATGAGATATTCTCATTGATATAGACACATGCTTACACATATAAGTTGTTAGAACACTTGTAAGATATTCAAAGAAGATTTCACAACTCTTGGTATTAAACGTAGAGGCTGAAAAAGCTTACGACTACTAGATAGTCTAAAGAAGAGATTGATTCTTCACATGACCATAAAAGGTCCACAACAACCAAGAACTCACGGTTGTGATCCCTAGGTACCACAACCCAACGAGCTTGTGAAACAATCAAACATTGACACTGATTTACTTACACTGGTATTTAGATCCTCACCACTCCCGCTGGATATCATCACACAGTTTTCCATGTTGAACGTAGAAGCCGATCATGCTCATATTTTCTGGGTTAGACCAGAAAACCGCCCATAGTTCCTACAAATCCATTGCACCTATCGCTACCACTTTCATGACCTTGTATGGAAATATACATGAGGTACCTGTAGGTCATTTTCCACATGTCCAACAGCCAATAAATAGGATCTCAGTAGAGCTTGACATTGATTGGAGCCTCCAAGTAGCTATCATATATGATCAATCCATTGTCCCAGTTCAAGTTAGGAGAGCATTCCTTGCCTTAGATTCACAAATTCTAGTGTTGCGTGTCGAAGATATAAGATTTCCCAACTAGTTTTTTCACATCCACATATATTTCATTTCCACCGGCTGTCTCAGCACGACCTCGGGAGGTTGGGTACGAAGAAAGGCTACTTATCGATTCTCATGCTCGCCTGTCACATTTCTATCGTACAGTTACCTCATCGAAGACCTTGGGGATGCATTTCATCAACCTTCTTTGGAGCCATGGGAGCCAAAAATTATGTGAATAAAACCTATATCAATAGATGCAGGTGGTGAGAGGGGAGCGTTAATTAACTCTTCATTTATTTACAAACTTCCTTACCCAAGTTATTTTGGGTTGTTATAATGAATTGTAAATGTTAATCCTTATTTTAATAATAATTATTTGAAAATATATAGATATAAATATATATGTCAAAAATTAATCATAATACATTAAGTAAAATTTAATTTCAATATCTTAATTAAAATATGTTTAGTAAATAATGATTATTAATCAAGGTTCAAATGCATCATTTTAAGTGAAAGTCCAACACTTGTTTTGGTACCACTTGTACCTTACCTCCTTATGTATCATTGAAGTTAAACTATTTTGATTTTGAGTTGGCAAGTTCAAATGCAAGCCACACAATATTAGGCTATAATATAGGAACATATTTTCCACTGCTTTTTGTACCCTAGGGCCTACACACCTAGGAATAATTCAAGTGGAAATATTTTCATCTTGAATTGGTGAGACTTGTGGCTCAAATTTAGGCCATGTAATAGTAGGGGAATGGAGACTTTTGGTAGTTCGAAAGGAACACTTGAAGAGGCTTGATGTCAAAGAGTTTTGGATGGAGTAGAGAAAATAATTTTAACACTTAAAAACTCCAAAAAATAACAAACAACTCATGCTCTATTGAAAGGCTTCTCTACTACCTATACTTGGAGAAAGTGTTTGCCTTGCCCACATTAAAAGTTTGCTTTAGCCTTCTACAAATTTAAATTCAAACTTCAATTAATAAAAAACTATAAATCAAGGGTTTCAGAGAAAACCCCCTTCATTGTTAAAACTATTTTATTTTATTAAAAAGATATGTGAAAAATTAATTTTATCTAATAAAATCTAAACTTTGACATACAATATTTGAAAAATACATAATATTAAAAGTTTTTTTTTTTAAATTTTTTTAAAAAGATAATAAATAGAATTATGGATATTTTATGGAAAAAAATTGTGACTTTCTTAATTATGGCATTAAAAATAACGTGTAATTTTAAAGTACAAATAATAATATAACTTAATAATATAAATGACTTATCCTAATTAATTTCATTAGAGATATTTTTCCACTTGTTTACTTTTTATTTATTTTTAAAATATTTTAGTTTTAAAAGTATTTTAACGCATATAGATTTTTTCCAAATTAACATTGAGTATTTATACAATTTAATATAATAAAATGATGATGATATCTTTAAACATATTTAATCTAAATTTGATCTATAATACCATTTAAGTGTACAATTTAATTTGTATTTTAATTTTATTAGACAATGTATAATTAAAGTTTTATATATTATTATTATTGTTCATCCTTTGTGACTATTCTTTATATTATACTACTTTACATTTTAAAATATTAATTATAAACAATCAAATTTATTTTTGAGTTCAATTTACAATGTACAATTGATTTTTTTTGTTTTATTTCAATGTCCTTTGTATGTTTCATGTATGATAATTATTCAAACGTGAAAGTGGTATTTTTCAAAGTGATCCACAATTGAAGATTGGGACTGTATAGGATCGAATGCACAAAGAAGACATTTTTATGGAGTAGTGAGATCCAAAAAACTCCCAAGAATAAGATAAAACTCTTCATCCATGCATGCATAATCCAATTAAAAAATATGCATTGGAGGTTACATTATATAGTGAGAAATTAGGTCACCCAAAAGGTAACTAATTCAACTCAAAATTAAAAAATGAGTTAAATTCCCCTAATTGATAAGAATACAAAAATAAAATGTCACAGAAACAAAAAATGAATAATCATACAAAATTTCCCAAGAAATTGAGAAAGGGGTCATATTTCATGGATCCAATAAATGGATTTACGGAATAAAGGCATTTGGTGATACCCGTGCATGGGTAAACATTTAGTGAAGAATCGTTGATATAGTGAAAGTAGATTATTATTTATATGTACCAGAGGTGATGTAGGTATCCTATACCATTTCCCCCCTTTTTTTCGTGTGTTTCCCCTTTCTTTTGTTTATTTGTGTTGTTTTTCTATAGGTTATGTCGGTATCTTTTCTAGTTGTTAAGTATGGTGACTCTATGGCCCAACGGATAAGGTATTGGTTTGATAATCCATGAGATGCTTGAGGTTCCTCATTACCCCTTATGGTTTAATGAACCCAAGCTATAGCCAGCTACTATCATGCTAAATGTCTAGCATGCAAAATAGAAATTTTTTGTCATGACCACTAAGCCTGCCTTTTGAAAACCTATCTTCTGGTCATTATGAACCCTTCGTCTAGCTAGTCCATCAGGTCACGTATCCCCACCAAGTCTTTGTCACTCTCATCCTAGATTAGAGAAAAGTACTAACATGGTTTTCAAGTGTTTTTAATGTGTGGGGGAATAGATCTTCCAAGATGATTTCATGATTAAACTAAGTTCCGAGGTAGAATAGTGTTCTCTAAAGCACTAATTTGGCTATTTTTATTCATATTACAACACAAGGACATCCTATGGAAGTTGAAAGGGAATAATAAAGACATATATATGTTGTATAGGAGATAAATGATGTTGTCGTCATCCCCCAGAAATGCATGTTTTTCTGACTTATTTTTCAATTTTTTTGGTAAGATGCCTTATCCATGTCCTTGTGAAGGTCTATGAGAGAAGAAATGACTTCCTACAGTTAGTCATTTCATGAATTTTGAGTTTTGGGACTTTTTTTTTATGTTTTGCGGGCATTTCGGGTGTTTATGTCTCTCATGTTCCACTTTCCATCGGGCTCTTAGTTAGACTATTCCCCACCTTTCCTGTATTGAACTACCTTTCCTTTGTGTTACGGAATTTTTGGATTTGTGATAAAATTTTGTCCCTTGTGCTTCGGTGCCATCAGTTCTTCACATTCCCGCATATCCCATAGCCCTCGAATTTTCCAAGTCCCCTTTGTTGTGTGGGTGTTTTGGCCTTACGGTGAGCTCGTGTCCCAATTTCCTATGGACCTCCAATGCGCCGCTCTCCTAATTTACCCGAATTCCCTTTCCCTCTAGTCTCATGTGGAGTTTCATTCCTTCAAGTTCCAAATGTCCCAACTTCTCTTGGACCTCTACTTTATCGTACACTCATTGTTTCCATACTTCTCCCTTTGCGGTCATTTTGGGTGTTTGTGTCCCTCCTATACTCACATAAACTTGGACCTCCTGTGCTACCTTCTTCTACCATTACCCATACTATATGGGAAGTCATGGTCTTCCTTACCATGTTTCCAAAATATCCCAAGTCATTAAATTCCCTCATTAATTAATTCTTACCAGCCATCCTCAAACGAGGTTATAAAAACATATGGGTTGTTCACCCTTCACCGTCATAGTCTTAAATTAAGCCTTATGTACCCTGGCCTAAGATTTTGGCTCATAACATAGGTCACCCTCCATCATTTTCAAAGTTTTGAAGTGTTTTCTGATTTGGTGAAGGGTGTCATTCTTTCAATAGTGGTATATTGGGTTTTCGTAGTCCTCTGCATGTTTTTCAATGACAATTCTCCCTTGTGTCATACCATAATTTTAATCTTGAATTAGGTACCTTCTCATCTCTTATTACTTGGATCTTTTTTGTCATTACAAAGGTTCATTATAAGGGCCACGAAACATATTTCATCCCTTGAAACCTCTGTACCTAATATAAGAGACACGAATGTCCAAAGCTTGGATTTCAATGATGTTTGGGCACGAATCAATCATGTAAACCCACAGCCTATGGCACAACACATAAAATATTGCAGAATAGCACATGTAGGAGGATTCCAAGTCTCAGCCCAATGCATAGACATAATTCTAGCATGTGCTTCTTAGTTTGATCCTGATACAAGAGAAATTACCCACTCTCAAGGATAAGAAATTACTAAATTAGACATGGAGTGTATAAGGGTTGACCTCAAAATTCCAGTGTTTGAGGACACCAATGTCCTTTCCATGGCACAAGCTCAGTACCTATTTGATCAAGAATCTGATAAATATAAGAACATTGTAGCCAAATCTTAGTTTAAGGTCCCGAAGAAAGGAGCTTCTAGATTTCTCAAAGCTATGTACTGAAGTGATTTTAAAGAAGAGACCTCTAACATCATCATTCTCTTATCCAGGATAATGGGGCTCCCCATAAGAAATGAATTTCATTATTAGACGTATCCTTTCATCAATATCATATGTGAGGGAAAAATAAATTTGGACTGGGGACAAATCATTTGTGCTAACCAGAATGAACAATTGGCTAATGTACATAGGAATCATGCTTTTTAGATGAATTCTTATCTAATGTACACTATTGGAGAATATTGGGAATGGTTGGGTCTTTCTCCAGATGAAGATAAAAATAATGCTCCAGTGTACGACTACTACAAAAATTTGACCCTAAAGAACAACAATCATCATTTTAGGAGAGTCAATGATGCTTTTATAATGTACATAGTTTGGCTCCTGAAGGGTAATACAACTATAAGATTCTTTGATGAGGCCATGCAGTGGATATCCATTTATGGCAGTTATTATATTAATTTTTGAAAATTCTACTATATTAGGTTGGCATGCTTTGAGGACTCTCCATACAAGCTTTTTATGTACTATAGTGACAAGATTGCTTTGGTAGATATTTACAGACAGCTAGATAAACTGCAAAGAACTTGCAAGGATAAGAAGATAGGAGGTATACAATTCACAATCACTCTTGGTAATTATACTTGTAGGACTGCTTTATATGCTCAGAATATTGACAAAATAATGGCTTGTTTCAATTTCCATTTCTTTCATAAAAGGTCATGTTTTGATATCAAAGATTTCATTAATAATAATGTAATAATGGATTTCCAGCACCTTCTTGATGTGGAGGACTACTGGGTATATTTATCGGAAAATTATGAAGTAAGGAGAAGATTTTATGGTTTCTATTTTTTACAACAAATTCTAGATTTTGGCATCTATACGGTACCTGATGAGCTACATGATGACAATGAAGAGGTACAATCTCTTGAGTTTTATAGAACTATCAAGAATACTCCTCTAGAAACTATTGATTATTTTGAGAAGGAAAAGGATAACTTGCAAGAGATCATAAAGCTAGTCATATTCAGAACTAAGGTATGGTTTGATAAGATATTGAGGGATTACAAAATCAACAGATTTACATCCCCTTCTCAGGAAGCTTCCTCATCTTAGAAAGATGCCCCTACTTCTACACTTGGGAAATCAACACTGACTACCTCTTCTCCTCCTAGAGTTCCAACCTTGGTATATACTAAAAATGGGGAAGATTGAGAAGATGCAAAGGGTGCAAGTGGAATATGAAGAGGAAGGTAATCCCTTATCATCTCCAAAGCAATCTGAAACAGTACCGGATATTGAAAAAATCGTTGATCTCTTTGGTAATAAAGAAGAAGGAACTGGTGACCATGAGGAAAGAAACCTTGATGGAGGCAACATAGAAAAAGAGGAAGAAGAATATGAAAAAAAGAAATTCATACTTTAGAAGTTGAGATAGTGGTCATTCCAGAATCATCTGTCAAAGAGACTCTAGTTAAGGAAGTTCTATTTTCTAATGTTGGGACATCCATTTTGGAAGTATCAACTGCACATACCTGCATTGGGGCATGTTGTTCCTTCTTCTATTTCTTCATTTAATAGGGTTCAACCATTTATAGAGAGTAAGAAAAGGAATACTCCATCCAAAATTGTTACTCCCCAAATTTGAAGCAGTGGCTCCTCTTCTAGGAACAAATCCAATTCCTTCTGCCAAGAAAGTAAAAACCACTTCTAGACTGGAGTCTGATTCTCAAGGTCAACAATGTTTAGATATTTTAAAGCCTAAGATGGATAAGAATGAGAAATATTTGATAATGAGGGATTTGGAATTGACAAGGATCCCTTTGGGAGATTCTACCCCTAAAAGTGAAGTACATAATTTGAAAGAAACAATGTCTAGGGTAATTAAGAGAGTAGAAAAAGGAAAGCAGTCTCAAGAGAAGCTTGAGGAACATATACAAGTTTTCTCAGACTTAATCATATCCCTCCTAGCTAGTGAAAAGGTAATTGATCCTAATCCTTTGAATGCAATGCCCCCTCTTGCTATTCTAACTAATGAGGAGGTCCAAGTTTATCAAGGAAATTCATAAACATGTTGCCTATGGGAAGGAAATGGTAGATGATATGCTAGTTTCAGGTCTGAATTATATGGATGAAGCATATAAAGTATATGATAATATTTTCTCAAATCAGAAAAGATTCACCACATTCATCACTAGTTTTGAAAAGGATCTCAAACTATGGGTAGATTGTATACATGATCTCGAACAGATAAATACAACTGATGAGAATAATCTCATTGTAAATAAATTCTTTGATGATCTAAAGAACAATCATTCCAAGAAATGGGTGAATAGTGTGGACTGGAAGATAAATATTCTTGAAGAGGCAATTGATGAGTTGAGAAATATGTTTCTAAGGGGAGAGGCTTTCAAGACCTGTGTGTAAGATGAATTCATATACCTTCGATGCCATTTTTTCAAAGAAGACTCTATCAGTAGAAACACATTGCAAGATATCAAAGTTGATTTCAAGAACCTCTTCAAATAAAAACTGTTCAAGTCCAAAGATATAACCAAAGAAAAGGTGAAATAAATTTGTGCACTATGGACTATAATCATTGAGGAAATAAAAGGTTTGTCACAGAATGGAGATTTTTAGGAAGAAATGGAAGGTTACTTAAACTTCTGGACAAATTCCATTGCCAATACCACCATCCCAAGAGGCATGGAAATAACTAGAGTATTAGTCAAATTCACAAATCAGATATTGAAGAAAAAGACCGTGGTTGCTTCCTCTTCGAATATCCCTTTAGCTAGTTCTTGAATCCTTATTTTAAACTCTTTTATATTCTTAAAAGTTGGCAATTTGTTAATGATGTATTTTGTAATTAAGGCCAACTTGAGATAATTTTTTTATTAAGCATTAATGAGTCATTAAAAGAACATAAAATGAAGAGACTCAGTTTGTAACTACCCAAGTGGCTATAAAAGGCCTCACTTATTATTTTTAAGTTGTTGGATTTGGATGTCTTTGATGTAGAATAACTTGAATTAACTATTAATACATAGGAATTTTTCTCTTTTCTTGAGTTCCATCTATTTTTTCTCTCTCTATCTAATTTATGTGGATCGTTATATGTTTGAATAGGAAACTTTGTGTTCTCAAAATTGATGTTATCTTTATAAATTTGTGTCTATTGAATTGATTTCCTGTATTCAGATGTGTATGATTCAAGATTTACTTTTCATGCATGCATAAGTAAGATATCATTCTGATATATATATATCTGAAAGTGTTCCCTTCCTCATCTCTTCAATCATTAGTTCATCTGCATTCTTTTCTTCCGTATTGAAAATATTATGAGATGGAGATATTCAAAACATCAGGATCCTCATTCTAAATTGATAATTGGTATATTTGTAAATAAGTAGATTTACCCTTTTTTTTATGTGTTCAATAAGGGAACCTCTCCCATAAAGAGGAGGGAATGTTGTCCCCTGACTATTGCTTGCACTAAGAACATATTTTACAACCAATAGTTTTTGGCACCCACCATGGGGCACGTCTGATGCTGTCCCACTGAAATAATTTTCAAATAAAAAACAACAACATGTTGGCAGATAGAATATATACATGAGGCCAGAGAGCACAAGGAATTTAAGATCTAGATTTTTGGTTATTAGAACAATAAGGATTTGTTCAAACTCCAGAAAAGAATAGAAGAATATCCACAAGCACTCCCTCTGTTAAGGTTAGAAGTTATAGAAAACATTGATATTCCAAACACAATCAAGCCCTAACATCCAAGCTTTAGTGTTGGATGGAATTGCAGTCCCTTTGCAAACCATTTTTCCTAGAATGAAAACACCTCTACCTTGGAGACAATGAGTTGGACCTTTGGATCTTCCTCAACCATTTGCATGATCTACCCAAAGGAAAAAGGAATAATTTTCCCATTTTTAGAGGGGATCGGAAAATTGAACCCAGATGAACACATTTCTACATTCATTGTGGCATGTGGAGTACTTAGAGTTGAGCATAAAGATTTTTTTGTTAGGATCTTTGTAGAACCACTACTAGGACAATGTTATAGACTAGTTCTATCATACACCCAGTTGATGTACTATCACTGAGTGGGGTACCATGAGGACTCATTTTGAAAATTGGTTCAAACTTGCTGAGGATGTGCATGTTATCCTTTACTCAGATATCTTAGATAAAGAAAGAACCCTATGAGTGCATGTGAGAGTTTGTGGCCAAATTTCAAAAAATTAGTGAACAAAATTCTAGCAGCCACCTCGTCCTGTGGATTAGATTCAGAAATTCTTATTTTCCTGAATGCACAATTACCATAGGTGAGCTTTTGTATTGAAAAATTCTAATATTTCTACCTTAGATGTTGATCAACGTTTGGCCATAAGTGTTGAAGATGATTTGATAATGTCTAGAAAGATGAAGAAATAACCTTTTAAGGCTAAAACTTCCCCTTTAGGAACCAATTCTGATCAATTAGTACAAAAATTGGAAAATGATCTTATAGCAATTAAGAAGTAATTAGATCAAAGAAAATCCTTACAAAGATATCCTAAGGAATAATTTTCATCCTTGAAATCATTTGCCTCTACTTAGACTAAACTAGAAATTGAAGGCACCACCCCTCAAGGTTCCAGTTAATGCAACATGTGAAGTTCAGGGGCCTGAGGTAGAAGTTGAAGAATATGAGGATCCTGAAGATGAAATTTATGAGATGCAAGAAGAAGTAAATGATTCTCAAGTGAATTTTCTCACCACTGAAGGATTTGATGATGATGAGGATGATTATGATGAGGTAGTGGCACATACATGAACATCGAATCATATGTTGTCATTACTAGAGAAAAAATGAACAAGAAGAAATAAGTGGTGCAACCCATGAAAAATTCCAAGGAAGTTCTGGATTACCATTCTAGTTGTTGCAAAAAGAGGGTCTCCTATCCCCACCACTTCCACCTAAAAGGTAAGCAATGCTAACACTCCTTCTACTTCCTCTTCTGCACCTAAAGCCAATGTAACTTCAACTCCTATGTCCAAAACAACCCCAAATGTCAAAGTTGATAGGCCTAAGTTTTCCACCTCCTCTAGTGTAGATGCCTCATCTACCTTGGGATATTTTGACATAATTGATCATATCAAGAAAACCAAGATCAAAATTTCTGAGGCTGAGTTCTATCAGAATCACCTTGATGCCTTTTCTCAGGTTGTCAAATTTGTCAAATCCAAACCCAATCCTTCACCTACCACTTCTAAAGGCCTATTTCCTACTCCCACCTCTTCACCTCAGTAAAATTTTATGGCTACAAAACCTTCTATAGTTGAAAATATTGATCCCTTCTATGTCACACTGCTTATATTGGTCATAGGCTCAGTAATTGTGTTATTGATTCAGGAGCATCAGACAATGTGATGCCAGCTAAATTTACCCATGCTTTAGGCTTGAATTTAACACCCACATTTGGTTCATGATATTCTATGGAAAGTAAGGAGGTTCCATTGGTAGGAAGGATCAAAGATGCACAAGTAGCCTTTGTTGCTTTCCCAGAGAAAAGGGTCAAAGCTACCATTTTAGTAGAAGACATCCCTCCATCCTATGGTATGTTGCTAAGTAGAAATTTTGCAAAGAAGTGGGAGGAGAAATTCAAATGGATTGGTCACATCACTCTCATCCTGGTTAATGGGAAGATGAAAAAGATGTTACCTGAAAGAAAAATTGAGTAAATTGTGCAGAAAAATGATGACCCTAAAGACACAAATTCTCTACAAAAACATTGGTCATGGTAATTACATGATCATGTCAGAAGATGAGGTGAAGGCTCCTAGGGTGTGATCAATGATCCTAATGGTGTTTAGATTCTTGAATTTGATGGAAGTTTCTCTTCAGCTGGTTCTGGAGCAGGTGTGGTTCTATTTTCTCTTGTAAATAAATCTTACCCTTTCTCTTATAAGCTTCAATTTGAAAACACAAATAATACAACAGAATATGAAGCTCTTCTTTTAGGTTTGGAAATGGAAAGAGAAATGGGAATCAAGAATATTTGTGCACGGGGAGATGAAAAACTCATTGTCAAACAAGTCAGATGGGGTTTTAAGGTAAAAAAAAAGGCTAAAGCACTATAGAAATCTTGTGTAGGATTCAATTGAATTATTGGATGCCTTTTCTATTGAAGTGGTGCCTAGAGAAAAGAACACTAGAGTAGATGCCTTAGTTATCTCAAGGTCCTTACTGATCCCTCATCCTGACTTTTCCCAAGAAAATTTACAATTGAGATGATACATAAGCCAAGTGTGCCAGATAATGTGAACAATTGGAAAGTATTTAATGATGATCAACATTTTCTCTCTTTCCTTGAACTTCAAGATAATTTCAGTTAGTTGTACTTTGAAGGAAGTGAGGCTACCCCTCGTGAGTCTATGCCATATGCTGAAAGAAGGAGTCGAAGAAGAATCTGATAAGGATGGTTGTATCAGATTAAAAGGTAACAAGATACCCAAAGGACTGGTAAGCCTGGAGGATTTTTTTGACAAACATGATAGGTATATCAAGTCAAAGGTATCACATGGAGTTTCATCAATTGAAGAGTATGAAAAGATCAACATTGAGAGTGAGGAAGAACCCAAGCTTGTTAATATTGGTAAATGCTGCACCCGGAGAATAGGAATAGGATGGTAGACTTATTAAAAGATATATGTTGATGTACTTGCTTATTCATATGATGATTTGAAATCTTTCAAACTAAGGGAAATACAACATTACATTCCTTTAAAGCCAGGGATTAAGCCTTTCCCATAAAAACAAAGACAATATAACCCCAAGATTACAGACACAATTCATCAAGAAATTCAAAATTTATTGAAGGAAAGATAATTTTTCCTATCCATCATTCAGCCTGGGTAGGCAACATTTTTCCAGTAAGAAAAAAGAGTGGTGAAATTTGAATTTGTGTGGATTTTAGAAATTTGAATCAGGCTTCCCTTAAGGATAATTATTCCACTCCCCATGATGGATCAAATCCTGCAAGCTGTCACTGGCTCTGAAATTATATCTATGTTGGATGGTTTCTTAGGGTATAATCAGATTGAAGTTGATATCCTTGATCAACACAAGACAACCTTCACAACTCCATAGGTACTTTTTCTTATAAGAGGATGGCATTCAGTCTTATTAATGCTGGTGCCACTTTTCAATGAGTAATGGATTTGGCCTTCGGTGGCCTAAAGGAAAATTCATTGTTATATATCTTGATGACTTGACTATTTTCTATAAAAAGAGGGAAGACCATTTCAAACATCTTGAAGTTGTTATCTAAAAGTGCAGGGAGCACAAGATATCCTTGAACCCGAAGAAATCTATCTTTGGTGTTAATGAAGGAAAATTTCTTGGACACATTGTTTCCAAATAAGGGACCAAGATAGATCTAGAGAGAGTCCAGACTATTCAATAGATTCCCCTCTCGAAGAGAAAAAAAGGTGTGCACTCTTTCTTTGGAAAAATAAATTTTCTAAGGATATTTATCCTTGATTTTGCAGAATTAACTATGAGTATAGCTCAGATGATGAAAGGAAAACAATCCTTTTGCTGGACACTCAGAAGGGAAGGAGGCTTTTGAAAATTTCAAGAAAGCAATTGCCAGAACCCCCATTCTTGTTTACCTTGACTTTGAGAAGGATTTCTTAATCTATTGTTATGCCACTAAGAATACTTTAGCAGCCATTTTGACACAGAAGAATCCTGAAGGATGTGAACTTCCTATTTATTTCATGAGTTATGTTTTGAAATATCATGAATTGAAATATACACAAATGGAGAAGCATGCTTTTATTGTAGTTAAGGTAGTCAAGAAATTCTGCTTCTATATCCTCAATTCTCACTCAATTGTCTTTATGTCTGATACAACTGTTAAATCAATTCTCACACAACAAGAATTTGGGACTAAAAGAGGAAATTGGGTGGAAAAGGTACAAGAGTATGATTTGGATATTAGGACAACTAAGTTGTTCTGAGGCAAGGGACTATGTGAATTGATTGCTAAAAGTGCCAAAGGTGACCCACCCAAAGAAGATGCTGATATCCCCATTGTCCTTTTTCTCAGTTCAAATGATGAATGGTATGTTGATATTGCTCACTTTCTGACACATGGATAATGTCCACCTCATTTGAGTGCTAAGGAAAAGAGATCCATTAAGACTAAAATCTACACAATATGTGCTCTGGGACAATTCCTTATTCAAAAGAGGGATTGACAAAGATTTCTCAAGTGTGTGGATAAAGAGAAGCAAAAGAGGTTACTCAAAGCATTTCATGATCAAGCTTTTGGAGGACATTTTTCATCTATCTGTGACTCTCATAAAATCCTTCATGCAGGCTATTACTAGCCAACATTGTTTCGAGATGCAACTAAGTGGGTGAGCAAGTGTGAGGCTTGCCAAAATTTTGTGGGAAAACCCAAGCTAGCCACCTTACCACTTAAACCAATAGTAATTGAAGAACCCTTTCAGATAGTGGGGGTTAGACTTTGTGGGTACCCTCAATCCCAATTCTAGTGCTAGGCATACACATGTTTTAACTACTACCCACTATTTCACAAAGTGGGTGGAAGCTATTCCTATTAAAAGTACAACTTTTGAAGTGGTATGTAATTTTATCAAAGAGAACATCCTGATCAGATTTGGAGTACCAAACAAAATTATCACCGAAAATGCCCCTAATTTTTCTTCTTATGAATTGATGGATTTCTGTTATGGGTATGGAATTTCCCTTGCACATTCTTCTGATTATTATCCTCAAGGGAATGGACAGGCAGAATCAACAAACAAAAATTTGGTGACTATCATCCAAAAGCTCGTGAATGAATCTCAAAGGAATTGGAATAAAATATTTATGATGCTCTTTGGGAAGATAGAATCACACCTAAAAGAGTGATTGGGATGTCTCCTTTCAGGTGGTGTATGGAAAAAAATCTCAGCTACCGGTGATAGTGGAATTGCCAACCTTACAATTGATGAAAGCTATTAAGGATTCAAATTTCACCAGTGCCTTGGAGAAAAGAATCATGTACCTGTAGAAGTTGGATGAGGACAGGTTGCAAGGTAGTAGATAAGATTGCTACACACCAGAAAAAGGTGAAACAACTGTTTGACAAGAAATTCAGACCCAGAGACTTCCAGGTTGGAGACAGTGTCCTACTCTGGGAAAAGAGGCAAGAACCTCAAGGAAGCCATGGTAAGTTCGATTCTCTTTGGCTGGGTCCTTTCAAAATTAGACACTTTTCTGGTGAAAATTCATTTTATTTGAGCTATATGGATGGAACCTCTCTTCCATTTCCATATAGTGGGCAATATTTGAAGTTGTTTCAGTCCTAGGTGACTAGGCAGTCCTTTGTACAGTTTTGTATAGTCCCTATTTTTGGTCTTTTTTTGTGGTTCCTTGTTGTGTGTGTGTGTGTCTTATGTATTGCCCCCTTTCTTGACTCTATTGCCCAATGGTCTTGTCATGGTATTTTCCTAGAGATTCTAGGGTTCTTTGTCCTGTCTTGTTGTCTTTTGTTCCAAGTCAGTTCATCCCCAAAAAGAGCCAACTATTGTCATCCCCCAGAAATGTGTGTATTTTTTTTTATTTTTCAAAATTTTTGGTAAGATGCCTTATCCATGTCCTTGTGAAGGTATATGAGAGAAGAAATGATTTCTAATAGTTAGTCATTTCCTAAAATTTTGAGTTTTGGGACCTTTTTCTATGTTTTGCAGGCATTTTGGGTGTTTGGTATCCCTCATGTCCCATTTCCATCAAGCTCTTGTTCAGCGATTCCCTACCTTCCCAATTCGAACTACCTTTCTTTAGTGTTGTAGACAACCTTCCTTGCGATAAGACTTTGTCCCATGCATTGTGTAATATTTCCCCAGATTCCCACATTGGCCACAACCCTCAAATGTCCCACTGTCCCCTTCTAGGGTCAATCGTGTAATTTTGGCCTTGCAGTGAACTTGTACCAATTTGACCTGTACTGTGCCACTTGCATTTACTTGGATTTCCATGTCCTGCTAGTCTTGTGTAAAAGTTTCCCATCCTTCATGTTTCCCCGCAAGCACATTTTTTCCGTGGACCTCATTCCCACAGGTATTTCACTTTTCACTGAAATGTCCCAGGGTGTCACATGGGCCAATTGTACACAAATCTTCCATCATATCTTCACCTACCATGTCTTGAGTCGCATTTGTGTGACCAAGCTTATCCAAAATATCTCCAAGTGCATTAAATTTTCATTTATTAATTCCCCCGCCGACCTACTCAAAATAGAATTTTATTATAAATACCTAGGGTAATTGGATGTTTTACCATCACTCCCACAATTAGCTTAACTTTTTTCCATATCCGTTCACCCTTTCCTACTATTTGTTAGATGGATCATAGGTTTTTCCAGTCTTTTTCAAAAAAATTTGAAGTGTTTTTTGATCCAGTGAAGGATGATTCTTATCAAGAGCAAAGTTCATAGGTTTTCGAGATAGCCCTCTCTTGTTTTTCAAGGATAATTCTACCCTCGTCACTACAAGCCTTTTCATTACTCTTGAAGCAGGTACCTTCTCTATCTCTTATTCCTCAAAATTGCACCATGAAGGTTCATTATAAGGGACACAAACATTTTTCTTCCCTTGGAAATAGCTCTTACCTAATATAGGAGACACAAATGTACAAATATTCAGATTTGAATGATTTTTGGGCATGAATCAATGATGCAAACCCATAGCTATTTCTCAATTGATGAAAGATTGGAATAACACATGCAGGAGGATTCCCTAATTTTTGTTCCAATGCGTAGACACAATTTGGCGTGTGCTTCTCACTTTGATCATGATACAAGAGAAATTACCCATCCTCAAGGATAGGTAATTGGAAAATTAGACATGGAGTGTATAAGGGACTGCCATCAGAATTCCTAGTATTTGAAGATGAAAATGTCCTTTCCATAGTCAATCTCAATTTCTGTTTGATTAAGAATATGATAAATACAAGAACATGGTGGCTAAATCATTTGTTTAAGGTCCCAAAGAAAGGAGCTTCAAGACTTCCCAAAACCTATGTATAAATTGCCTTTAAAGAAGAGTTCTTTGACATCATCATTCTCTTATCTAGGATAATGGGGATCCCTTCAAGAAATGAATTTCATTATTGGATGTGCCCTTCATCAACATCATATGTGAGGGAAAACAAAGCCTAACTTGGGGAGAAATAATTTGTGCTAATCTTATTGAACAGTTGGCTAATGTACATAGGACTCATGCTTTCTACATGATTTCTTATCTAATGTACACTATTGGAGCATACATGGAATGGTTTGGGTCTTTCTCCTAGATGAAGATAAAAATAATGCTCCTAGTGTATGAATACTACACAAAGTTGACCCTGAAGAACAAGTAATCATCATTTTAGGAGGGTCAATGATGCTTTCACAATGTACATAGTTCAGTTTTTTAGAGGGTGATACAACTAGAAGATTCTTGGAGGAGGCCATGCAATAATATTGGTTTATGGCAGTTATTATATTCAATTCATGAAAATTTCTTATATTAGGTTGGCATAGATTTGACGACTCTCCATAAAAGCTTCCTATATACTGCAGTGACAAGATTGCCTTGGTAGAGATTTGCAGATAGTTAGATAAAATTGCATATAAATTGCAAGGATAAGAAGATAGGAGGTATAAATTTCCAATCACATTGGGAATTATACTTGTACAGAATGCAATTTAGATGCTCAAAATATTGAGGGAAAATGGCTTCTTTCAAACTTCCATTTCTTTCAAGCCAAGGACTTTTTTTGACATCAAGGGCTTTATTGATAATAATTTTAGAATGGGTTTTTATCATCTTGTTGACACTGAAGATTATTGGGTTGACTGTTCTGATGATTATGAAGCCAAAAGAAGGTATTATGACAGATTGTCTCTCTAGAAAATCAAGGATTTTTAAGGTGTACAAGGTACCAAATGGACTACAAGATGATGATTAGGAGATACAATCCCTTGAATATGAAAGGTCAATCAGACATACTCCCATTGAAACCATTGATTGGTTTCTAAAGGAGAGGGATGATTTAAAAGAGCTCATAAACCCTGTCTTGGTGAGGACCAAAATTTGGTTTGACGGGAAAATGAAAATGTTCAGAGTAGGTAAGTCATGATATTCCTCCTAAGAAGCCTCTACCCCTTAAAATAAATGCCCATAGAAACCCCAACTAGGCACATGTGCAATTTGTCCCCTCTCCACTTGAACATTCAACCTTACTATACGTTAAGAAACAGAAAGCCAAGAGGGATGAAAAGATGGCAGAGGAAATTCAAGAAAGTGAGCAGTTATCTTCCTTGAAACAATTGGAAGTGGTGCTTGAAGTGGAACTAGTTATAAACCTTTGTAATGATGATAGTGATGGGAAATGAATAGGATAATGTGAGGAAACTAATCTTGAAGGAGGTATTATGGAGAAAGAAAAGGAAGAAGATGATAAAAAAAAGTATCATACTTCAGAGGTAGAAGCAATGGTTGTCCTAGAACCGTCCACCAAAGAAATTCATATCAAGTAAGTACTTGCCTCTCAAGTTGAAACATCTACGTTGGAAGTATCTGTTGTACAAAATTTAAGTGCAATGAGAAAAATTGCACTTGGGCCTCTCATTCCCTCTGCTTCTAGTTCTTTTTTTGCTTGGGTGCAACCATTGATATAGAGAAAGAAAAGAAAAGCTACATCTCATATTGTTGCTCAAAATTTTGATGTTGTGGAATCTCTTCTAGGTACTACTCCTCCCCCATCAACAAGAAAGTTAAAACCACATCCAAGGTAGTATCAGATTCTCGAGGTCAACAATTTATGGGGATTTCTAAACCTACAATTGATAAGGATAAAAGATACATGTCGGTAACTGATTTAGAATTAAAAATAATCCCCCTTGGAGAATCTACATCTGAAAGTGAAGTGCACAATTTAAAGGATATAGTGTCAAAGGTAATTGAAAAAGTTGAAAAAGGAAAGCAAACACAGGAGCTGTTGGAGGATCAAAACTGAATTCTTTCAAATTTTATCATGTCCTTATTTAAAGAAGACAAGGTACTTGATTCAACCCCACTTGCCTCAATTCCACCACCTTCTATTTTAACCAATGATGAGGTTCAAGCTATTAAATATATCCATAAGCATGCCACTTATGGGAAGGCAATGGAGGCCTTGGTTGATGATATTATAGTCACAGGATTACACTTCATTAAGGAAGCATACAAGTCATATGATAGGGTCACTAAGACATAACTTAAGTTTACTAGACCACTCAGTGATTTGGATAGAGAATTTAAATTGTGGAGTGAATGCATTCAAGATCTCCAGCTAATGAGTGACACAGATGTGCAAGTCCTTTTGGCAAGTAAAGTATTTGATGATGTGAAGTTTAATTTTTATAAGTAATGGGTCTTTAGCATTGATTTGAAAATAAAAGTCCTTGAGGAAGCCATTGGTGAGCTTAGGAATATGCTACAGAAAGGGACAAGCTTTTAAAGCCTGTGTTATATCTTCTTTTTAAGATATTCACTGCCAAATCTTCAAAAAAAATTCGGGGGATAAATTCACATTCCAAGAAATTATGTCTCAGTTTAGGACATTTGTTAAAGAATATTTTTTTAAACAAGATACTATGTCTAAGGATAAGTGCTTCAAGTAGCCTTCACTGAGACCAATAAGGAATTTCTAGAGAATGCAGAGTTTGGGAAAGAAATGGAGAAGTGCCTACGTAGTTGGACCAATGCGAATGTAAATAAAACTATTCCCCGAGGCATGGAGATAGCTAAATAATTGAAGAAATTCAGAAACTAAGTACATAAGGAGAGGAGTGCCACAGGCACCCCTTCGAGTGTCCCAATTCCTAGTTCTTAGTATCTTCTTTTAATTAATGTATCTAGTTAAGATGGATGTCCCATTTCTAAGTCATGTAATATGGATGTAAAAGACAATTTTATGTTATAGTGCTTAATTAGATATTAATCCTTTAATTAAAAGAAGGGAAAATGAAAAGACACTCTTATAACTGCCCTGAAAGGTTATTTAAGGAACTTCCCTTGCCATTTAACGGGGATTAGATTCTGATGTTTAGAATGTATAAAGACTGAATTAACAATCAATACAGAAGAAGTTCTCTATTTTCTTGAGTTCCATCTATTTTCCCTCTCTTTATCTGATTTGTATGGATAATTATATGTTTGAATAGGAAACTTTGTGTTCCCATAGTTGATGTTATCTTTAGAACTTTTTGACTATTGATTTAATGTCCTATATTTAGACGTGTATGATTCGATATTTACTTTTCATGCATGCATAAGTAAGATATTATTTTGATATCTATATTTCTGAAAGTGCTTCCTTCCTCTCCTCTTAAAATCATTAACTCATCTACATCCTTTTCTTCTGTATTGATAATCTTGTGAGATGGAGACATTTAAAACATCAGAATCCTCATTTTATATTGAAAATTAGTATATTTGTAAATAAGTAGATTTGCTTGTTTGTTTGTGTATTCAATAAGGGAACCTCTCCCATAAAGAGGAGGGACTGCTGTCCACTGACCATTACTTGCACTAAGAACATATTTTAAAACCAAAATATATTATTTGAGGTGGTTTTTAGAAAATATATGTATATATTTTATGTCAGGAACAAGCTAAGAAAAGCTGGGCCATTTTGGGCATGGGGAATGAAGGTTCCAACGGAGAAAGTCACTTTTTAATGATAATTCTAGGAGTTTTGAGAGGAGTTAGAATCTCATCAGATACTCAATGGAAATATCTTGGAATTATCCATAGGATGAAAACATCAAATTTGGTGAAAGACTTCAAAATATTTCGTGATATCTCAGGCTATTGCTGTTTCTCCTTCATGCTAAAATGGTGAATTATTCCAAAAATAAAATTTCATGCTGCATCAAGTATTGAATTTTTTTGGAATGAACTTAGTGGATGATTTGGAGAAAAAATCATATAATATTTCACCTCTTAAATCAACCTTTTCTCCCGAGATGGAAAAGGCAATTAGTGTGTTCTTATTTCGTGTTGGGATAATGATGTCAACATCATTTAAAGGCTTGGGTGAAATTTTTATGGCCATATATCCCATTTAAATTTTACCCAAGGTAAAAAGGGACATGGGGAAAAATAATTTTGCTCCCCCATGTATGTTATGTTTTCTTCACGTAAAATGTTTGACTTAAGTGATTAGGTGAGAAAAATGTAAAAATAAACCAATTTCTCATGATGAAATCCCCCTCGGTGCATTTTGGAGCATGTTGTGTCCCCTTGGATTTAACCCAATGTTATATGGGATATGGGTGACATAAAAGTGTTCCCCCTTCCTTTTACAAGTTTTCATAACTTTAAAAGATCAACTTCAAGTGTTGCGAGTGTTAAAGGTGCAAGCTCAAGTCTAGTAAAATATTCCCCCATCCTCATGTTCCCAGGACCTCAAGAGACATTTTGTGTCCGCTTAGAATTTCCTCATGGTATAAAGGGACATGGGGGACAAAAAAGTGCACTCCCCATTAGGCCTTTCTCTCTGCAACTTGTAAAACACCACTTTCACCCTTAGGAGGTCCCAAACTTGCATCTTACTCAGACCACTTCTCCCCCTCATGAGATGATGACATATGGCACATTTTTCAGATATTTGTGTCCCCTCACATTGAAGTAACAATAAAAGAGACATAAGGGACATGAAAATGCACTCATCTTCCTTTTATTCATCACTTAGACATATCAAGGATAAGATTACAGTTCCTAAAATCCATTTTTAACACCATGCATCTCTTTCACACTGTACCACAAGTTAACACTTGGCATGATATGATTATAAGTAAATTTGGGAGCCCATATTGTCTCATTTTCCCCCTTTTCACCTTTTTTTAAGGGTGTAACTCCACATCGACTCCCATTTAACCCTTCTTGAGTCAAACACGAGTAAAGGTGTGCAAGTGAGTTAAAGAAGCTTCATGTTCAAACAATCCACCGTTTTTGAGTTGTAAATCTTCATCCCTCCCCCAAAATATCACCGTCCTTATTATTATGCTACTAAAAATGTGTAAGATACCTCATATGATAAAAATGGAAAGTTGTTCATATCTCTCAAACCCCTTGTTCGACCCCCATGAGATTTTAATATTAGCTCCTCAAAACCAACTATAATATGATCCCACCCTTGCATCTAATGATGTTATAAATTATATTTAATTTGTAGAATTTTTTTATTTAAATAAAAATCCTAATTTTTAGATCTACTGACTTCTAGCGATTAAAATCCTTTAAAAATTGGAGTAAAGCATCCTTATAAAATAACAAAACATTTGAGTACACTTTCATTCCATTCCGAAACTGGGAATACCAACTTATAAAAATATTAAGCCTTCTGAAGCCTCATAGTCTATAAATAGTAAGTAATGTAAATAGTTCATTCCCAAATTTCTCATTTCTCCTTACACATCAGGAAAACTCAAAAGTGTCAAATTGAGCAACTGGTGACTAATAATAGACTTCAACATTAAGGCTTACTAAAAATAGTAAGTATCAATATATTAGTTGAGAAAGAAGGATATCAAGATTCACATGCTGAAGAAAGATCACCTGGATATGTTTGGAATAGTTGCAAAACATCATGATGAGTATACATACTCAAGATTTCACAATATGCAATTTTAGTATAATGTGGGAGAAATCCTTATATTTAAATGAGAAGGCCTTTTTCAACATATAATAGATAAAAAAGAAAAAATCTAATCATATTGAAGTTCTTTCCATTTAAAAAGGAGGAATTTTTTTCAAGAAGGTGAATTTTGAGGCCACGAGGAGTAAGGTAGTTCTCCATGTTCTAATTCCTACCTTGTGATCAAAGAAGATAATCATGTTTCCATATCAATATAGATTACTTAGTAGTGTTTTTAACACTTATTAAATGTTTTGGAGTGTGTCCACATATCATAGAAAAGAGGGATATAATAACCAAAATGTTTTAGTTCAAGAGGAGGTCATAGGTAAAGAGTTTCAATTATAACATTCTCTCAAGATCCATCAAGAGCATGTTTTTCATCAACATAGGCTCACCCATCTACAGAATTTCACCTCTCCCTATTATTCTCTCTCATCCCCATTATATGTCTAACATTTTATTTTTCATTTGGAATTTACTTTTTCACTCTTTCATATTATTCACTTAAGTAGCCTTTTGTTGCATTATAAAAGTTTTGTTGTCAAAAATAAGAAATGGAATTAATAATATTCCTAAGGAATTTGAAATGTCACAAGTGGTGGTGAGATAAAAATTAATCTCAAGGGGAGACAAAGATAGATTTTGTAAGATATAAATTGGAATGGACTCTTCATTCCAAAGGGTTATCAATTGTTGATTGTTAGTAGTTGTTGGATTTTACTACTAATTTAAGCAATAAATCTATATTATTCTATTTACTTGCCTATGTTATTCCATCCTGTCTATTTTATAACTTTTCAAGTATTATAATCTTGTAGAACTAAGAAGGGAATTTGTGTATTTGATTAATAAACTCATAGAAATTTTTTGTCTCTGATTTATTATTCTTACTATTGATTATATGGTTGTCTTCTTCTATTGATGTGGACCTAATATGGTTTCTGTTGGTGAGAATATTTTATTTCCAACTCCTGACATTAACCCTCTCTCTCTATTTATCCTAGTCCCTTTTACCTCACTCCAAACTAATTCCTCCCTTGTACACTATACAAGAATTTTTCCATAGGTTTAGTGGAGTATTCCTTTGTGATTCTGGGCCTAACGGCCACCCCACAATTTATTTAGTACTTGCATTCAATAATGGGAGCCTTCCCATACCAAAGAATGAGGGGTTTATCCCATTGACCATTGGTGAAAACTAATAATTTTTCCTACGATAAATTATTTCACCAACAAGCCTTCTGTTTCAATATTTCATCCTTTTTATGTATGATAGTAAGAAACACATCTAAAATATTAAAAGATAATGAAATATTATTAAGACACTTAAAAAGTGAAATAATCATAATAAACTCACTTCTATTTTTGAGGATTTTGATAGTTTCATGCTTTCACTTGGAGAAGAGTGTGAGGATCAGATACTTCCTTCATGTGTTAAACCTACATAAAAATAAATCATTGGTGTGCTATATTTCAAAGTAAAGGAGACACTCGAGCCTTTGAATTTTACATTTATGGAGGAAGAAAGGGAAGGTGCAAAGTTAAGTATGAAAATATAGGTGTTTGTTAAGGATAAAGAAGATGAATATAAGTTGAAATAACATGAAAACACATTGTTGTCTAAATGTTTTGATATAGGATAAATGGTTGTCTTATCCTATTTTATATGGACCTAATCTTGTTGCTTTTTGTGAAAATATTCTAGTGCCTACTCACGACATTAACCCTCTCTCTCTATTTCTCCTTACCCCCTTTACCTCTCTCCAAACTAATTCCTCCCTTATACACCGTACAAGAAGTTTTCCATAGGTTTAATGGATTATTCCTATGTGATCCCCATCCTAATTTCCACCCCATAGTTTATTTAGGCTTCCCATTCAATAACAAGATCCTCCCCATACCTAAGAAGGAGGGCCACAACCCGGTTACCATTGGTGAAATACTATAATTTATCCCATGACATATTATTTCACAATTTTTTTAGCGACTCTACTGGGGAAGATTTAACCTTTTTTCACAATTAAAATATCTATGAAAATCCAAAAAATATATATTCTAAAACCCATAAAATTTGGAAAAATAAAAAATACCAAAAATATTATCTGAATGTGCTAAATCCCTATTGAATCCCATTGAAAAATATGTGTTTTTTGGTTACATTCTTGTCTAACACTTTAAGTGACCTGGTAGAAAAAATATACACTCAAGCTAATCATACAAGTGGTGTTATTGATCCCACATTCTAAGAACAACAAAAAGATGATTTCAAACTTCATATTATCCAGGTACGAAGACAAGTTAGGGATAAATTTCTTCTAGAATTTGACCCTAACTTTCCTCTTGAAGATCCTATTGAAGAACAACTTGATATTCTTCCTCTGAAATAAGAAGAAGAAATGGATCCACCTGTGCCATGGGGACATACCACTAGTCCACTAGTTTTGTCTCCTCCATTACATGAACTACCACAAGGATCAAGGAAGAAATTTCCCAAGTTCTATTGAGATGGAAAGTAACATCTAGAAGATCATATCACATATTCATCACAACATATGGAATTATTGGAGTGGAACATGAAGATATTTTCGTGTGATTATTCATTGAGTCATTAATGAATGCCACTATGGAATGGTTTTAATACTTGCTGCCTTGTGCGATCACTAATTGGGATGACATGAAAAGTAAGTTTGAAGAAAGATCCAAGAATGTAGAAGATTCCCATGCCCTCCTTTCTCAATTATCCTAGATGAAGAAATAAAACAAAGAGCCCATGAGGGAACTTGTGGAAAAATTCAACAAGAAGGTTAGAAAAATTGCTACTAGTTCTCTTCTTACTGAATATAATCAAAAGAGATTCTTCATAAATGCTAAATTACATGAAGTTGGGTTCATGTTGCAAAGAACTCAAAGGAATTTTTTGGATGATACTCAAGAAATTTCCATTAAAGTGGAAGAAAACCTTATCAAGTTAGGGAGGATCAAGAACTATTTAGTGAAGAATAAGATATAGAGTTTCAAATATGAAATTGATGACCTGTTGCTGTAAAAATTGGTCAATGATTTGACTACATTGAAGAAGGAAATTTCTCAACATTCCTCGTACCAAAACCGGAACACGAATCAAACTACTGGAGTACCTTGAAGGATTTCCTTGGAATCTCCATTGGTTAATGTAGTATTTGGAATCCATGAAGATGAATGAGAAGAAATTGTTGAATTGGAAATTAAAAGAGAAGAAGAATATGGATATGCAAGAATTGGGTATTTTGAATACTCACCTAAAGAATATCACGAATAATCAATGAATGATATGAATAGGTACTCTTGTATAGTATTCACCTATTCATAAATAGAGAAAGAAGCCTCTTCTCCCTCTGCCCAAGAAAAGCACTTGGATCTTCAAATAATAAATCTAAAAAAACAACAAAAGGAGTATCATTTTTTTACACTACCATGGGGTCAGCCAAGAATAATCCCAAGACTACCTCAAATAAAGCTCTATCTACCTATTTGAGTAAGTCTCTTTCATATCCCCATGTAAAATTAGTTTCAGATTTTGTTTATCCTAAGAATGAAAATTCTAGTCATGTTAAGGATACAATTGTTCGTAATGTGCCCACTACTTCATATTTTGACATCATTGACCATGTCAAGAAAGACAAAATTTGATTTTCTTATTCTTTGTCCACAAGATCCAAAGCTATTTGATAAAATTTTCTAGTTTATCAAAAGAAGTTATTCAAATTTAGGCTCCAAAAGTTTCACTGCCAAATAACTACCTTCTGCTCCTCATACAACTCCTCAAAATCATCTTGCTTCCACATCCTCCACTTTTATGAAGGTATAATGTTTTTATCTTAACTTTCTAGTCAATGGGTATAAATCAAATAATTATATTATGGACTCTATTTTCTTTAAAAATTTCATGCCTGAAAAATTTGCTAAAGCTCTTGGTCTCACCCTCACCCTCGACACTAGCCATTGTTACTCCATGGAAGCCAAGTTAAATATGCCCAAGTTTCATTTTCATATTTTTTTGACAATAAGATCATAATAAATAATAAAAATATAGGTGGTAAACATGTCAACTACGTATGGTATGTTGTTGAGATGGAGTTTTTGTCATGATGTTGGCAAAGATATATAGATAAATTGGCCATATGCCACTATACCCATCAATGGAAAGAAAAAGAAGCTCCTTCAAATAAGGACAACAATATACACAGTTCAAAAACCAAATGATCCAAGGGTAGACATCAAATTTCAAGATTTAATTTATGATTTTTTTTTGTAGCTTTAAAAGAAGATGTTGAGTTTCCCATGTTGATCCAAAAGAGTACCCTAGTGTGATGAAGCCAATTAAGAAATATCATGATAATCTGATGGAACAAAAATATGAAAGTATGTACTTCCCATTTCATGTGAATATAGATACATGTTCTCTACTTTTTGGTGATGAAGGTCATGGAAATATTTACTTGCAATAAAGTAATCCCAAGGTGATGAGTAATATAAATCTTGAAGAAAAAGTGATATCAAATAACTTCTCAACATATGAGCTCCATATTTCCAATCATGTTTTCAAGGGAAAAAATGAATATCTATTCGATGAATATGGTTGTGAATATGAATCCTTCTCTTTCCCATTAGGATATGAAGGACTTATCAATGAGGAACATATGAACAAGAATATGCCTAAACATTTCAAAGATGGATCTACTCAAGAAATATATGCCCCATTATGAAGATGAATTTCCAATCTTAAAATGACCAATATGGAGAAGATGATTTTAATTTTTCATAACTAACCTTGTGCTTATTCTCCTTCCAAGATGATGAAACACTCTGCACATCGCATCATAATGAGAAGTAGATGAAAAGTGATCTAATTTGTGTGAAGGATGTTTGTTTGAAGCAATTGGGAAACATGTAACATCAAGAGGCTTGTGAAAGTGTTCAAAATCTCAAAATATCTTATGTGAAATAGCCCATAGAAAACAGGTCAGCAGTAGTCTAACTTTTAGCAATATTTTTATACACTTTTATATGCATTTTAAATAAATATTTTTCCTATCTTTTCTTTTCTTACTAAATGAATTAGGTGCCAAAAATATGAAAAGAATCCAAACACCAATTTATTTAACTTATAAATGATGGGGTCATGTCACATTATCAATGTCGTGAATAACAAGAAAGGGTTGTTGGAAATTTTAGGCACTGAGAGGGGGGTGAATCAATGTTTATTCAAAATTTTATAAACAATTCAATTTCTTTAACCTTGTTATAATAAGAAGACAAAATCAGACACAAGCATTCAAAAATAATTATACAAAAAGTCACAATATTTAATGTGGGAAACCCTTCAAAAGGAGAAAAACCCACTAAAACCAAAGAATTGGCTTGGACTCAAAGGTCATGTAATTGTTACAATGATTTCACGTTGAGCATCCACTCTAGTTTTAGAGTTGAAACTCCAAAATTTAGTCAAGTTGTCACTATGACCTTTAGCAAGCTTCAACTCTGCATAGGAAGATTCAACTCCTAACATTTCGACCAAGGAAGCTTCAACTTGATCCTTCTTGTAAGTTGCTACTTACAAGGAAGCTTCAACTCCCTTATTGCTAAGCATACACTTAGACTTCTTCACAATTTTTAGATCACTTCTCCAGCTCAAATCCTTCTCTTCATCAACTATCATGATCATCTGTTGCAAGTACTATATACTCAAGACATATCACACACTCTTTTAAGTCATGCTTCATCAAATCAGATAAATCATTCCTCAAACATCTATCTCTTTGACATGTACACACATGCTGCAAAAAATTCAGTCTTCTATGCATTACATTGGATTCATGCTAATTGATTTCATCACCTTGCTGCTATGTCTCCAATAGCACATTCATCAAACATACCTACATAATCACTTTAATATATTTAAAAACTTCAAATCAAACCTCTCAAAAGTCTCTTGCACTTCACTTTATACAAATAACTCTTGAACTTCTCACTTTTTAACTCAAATTGGAAGCAGGAAAATGTGACCTCGTATAAAATTTGTCCTCTTGTGAATTGACTACACTTTGATTTTTTTTGAGAAATTTGAAAAACCTACAAATTGCATGGAACCTTCCAAGATTCATGTAGACATTCTTACAAACATACTTGGAAATCCTCCTAAACTTGCTGCTCCTTCTGACATAACTAACATATTTATCTTATAATATGCACCTGCAAACTGATCTAACATATTTGACTTGTCTTTTGTAACTTCCCTGTCAGATTTTTGTCTTCTTCCTTCCTTGGCGAGTTCTCTTATCCTCTAGCTGATTCTTACTTAGGAGAAGTGTTCAAAGAATGCATGGGTGTTAAAAAGTTAATTCATTGTCTCTATAAGTTCTTGGTATGCTCCCTAACTCCCCATATCTCTTTAAACTTCATAGGGGCTTCAAACACATTCATGGAGGTTTAAAAAATTACAGACATGTAGGTGCTTGAATTTTTTTAAAATATTAGTTTTAAAATATTATTCAAAGCTTGGATAAGATGTTGATTGGTCTCTAAATTACCTTAAAATTACTATATGAGCTTAACCACTCTTATTAACTCAAAAAAATATTGATTTGAACAAGCAACACTTAGATTTTCACACCAATGAAAAACAGTCCTAAAAAACTGATTAGTTAGAGAATCAAACCTTATCATCAAGACACCTATCATACCTTAAAAGAAATATCTTGAATTATTATTTATGGAAATAATCATTTATTCAAATAAATCAAGGGAAAAGTCAGTCAAAAAGTTTCATTTCTCAAACAGGTTTGAATGTGTTCTAGGATCTTAAAAACTAGTTTTCAAATTCTTATGTTTAAACACCTTCAATGGAATCTCCAAGATCAAATAAAACTTTGAGAAGTTCAAGGACATCATAAAAAACTTGTAAAAGTATATTCATGGGCATAATTTTCTTGAATAAAAATTCATAGATATTGACATGTAGCAACAAACTTCTTCACTAACTTAGAAGGGCAATTTTGGATCACTAAAATTCATGTATGCAAAAAATTCATCAAACCAAACCAAGAAATATCAGAAGTCATATGGAACACCTTCATGCTATTTAAGACCAAAAACAATCACTTCATGATGTAATTTATCATGCATACTTTTCATACTTTCAGGTTTGGTTTCCCTTCCTCACATTCTCAAATGGTAGGAGCACAAAAATACCTGAATCATCACGTTTATCCAAAGGAGTGGTTTATATATCTTCATGAACATTAATAACACACCCCCAACATCCTTCAGAAAAAAAATTGAGCATGGGTTCCTTTATAAAGTTTATCTATGCACTGAAATATTCACAAAATGAACTATTTATTGAGGGGCCCACCATGTGTCAAGAGCTACAATATCAATATAAATATGATCTAAGGAATTATATATAAGATAAAGTTGATAAAAAATAAAAACAATTCAATTTGGGAACCTAACCAGAAAAAATTCTTTATACCACTCTAAACTAGGTTTAGAAGGGTTTAAGTCAACTTCACTAAAATGAATAAAACTTTCTTATTTCTTATCCTTTTGGCATAAAATTTTATAAAACATATTTTTTATCCCTATGATATTAAAAAATTTATCTTATGATTTATCTAAATGGGGCTCCATAATTTATTTTGAATGCTAAGAAAATAAAGTGCTATTTTAACATACCTAATTTAACTTGGTTTTGGTAAATTACAATATATTGCACAAACAATCTCCTCAAGTACTCAATTTTTTTTCCAAAGCTTCATTAATACCTCCTAAATAATATAAAATGACCATTTTTTCATAAATGCACATTTAACTTCTTGTCTGATCTCATTTGTGTATGATAAACTTGCTTGGCTTGAAGGGAAGACATACCAATGACCCTAGCCAGAGCTCTATGTGCTAACTTATGACCTAATGCTTCACCTGAGGACTCTTGGAAATATCTCTACAAACTTACCATGATTTCACGTGGTTGTTATGTCTTTTTTTTGATATCCTCACTCTGTGTCCTTGACATCAAATTGGGCTAGTTTGCATTGTAGCTTATCATGTATATCATGTTCTTCACCTTATAGCTACTTAAAAAATGTCATATTATATGCTTCATTCCTCTACCATGCTTCACCGGCTGCCTCATTCCTTCACGTTACCTTTTTAGGTCAATTTTCTAGCAAGGTATAAGGATTAAACATCCTGGACTAATCTAGTCAGAATAATTCCACACATGTTCCCCCTTTATTCATCCTTCTGACTATGTTTCCACATCATATAAATTCTATAAAATTACTGTAATCATCATCGTGTGCTCTTACATAATCACTCTACCTGTACCTGTCCCTAGCTACTCAAGAAGTCAATGTTTACTCAAGCGTTCTCAAGATTTTGAATTGTCCTACCTTTTATGACTCACTCCAAGCTCCCTCTATCTCATGAATCCTTCTTTTTCATTAATACGGATTTTGACATCAACGAAAACTAAACATACACATTCCAAAAAACTTTCCCAAGAAATTGAGAAAGGGGTCATATTTCATGGAATTGTTCAATTCATTTTTAGGACAAAGGAATTTATTGATACCCATGCATGGGAAAACGTTTAGTGAATAATAAATACCAAAGTTAAAGTAATTTCCCCCCACGTATATCATAGGTGATGTAGGTAAATATTTCATGTTTCCTTTTTGTTGTATGTTTCCCCTTTTGGTTGTGTTTTTGTTATTTTTATCTTGGTTGTGTCAGTAGCTTTGTTGGTTGTTCAATATGGAGACTCCATGGCCCAACATATAAGGCATTGGTCCACTAATCCATGAGATACATGATGTTAATCATTACCCCTAAATTCTAATGTCTGCAAGTTATATGAAATTGTTGTCATGCTAAATGTATAGCATGTCAAATTAAAATTTTGTCCATGACAACCAAGCCATAATTTTAAAAACATATCTCCCGGTCATTGTGAATCCTTCCTTTAGCACACCCATTAGATCACACATCCCCTCCATTTCTGTGTCACCCTGATTCTGGCTAACAAAAAGTTATAACATTGTTTTAAAATGTTTTTCATGTGTATGGGAATATATCCAAGATGGTTTCATGATTAAACTAAGTTCCAAGGTGGAATAGTGGTTTATAAAACACTAATTTGGCTCTTTTTAGCCATATTACAACATAAGGAAATCCTCCAGAAAATGATAGGGAGGAATTAAGAAATCTAGAAGTTATGAATGAGAGAAATGATGTTATCCAAGGTAGTTTAGGGAAAATCTGTAGAGGTAATTGATGTCAGGAACAAGTTAATCAAAGGCATGGGGAACAAAGGATCCAATGGATAAATTCACCTTGTTATTATCATTCTAGGAGTTTTTGGAGGAGTTATAAGCTCATCAGATACTCAATGGAAATCTATTGGAATTATAAACATGATGGAAACATCAATTTCACACTAAAAGGGTGAATGGTACCAAAAATATAATTTCATGCTGAATAAAGTATTTAAAATTGTGGGAATGAACTTAGAGAATGATTTCGAGTCAAAATCATATATGATTCCACCTCTAAACTCTAACGATTACTTCCAGGGCATAAAAGGCAAGTTGTGTGTTATAATTTCATGTTGAGATGATGATGTCAACATCACCTAAAGGCTTACGTGAAAATTTCAAGTCTGTGTGTACCATTTCAATTTTCCCAAAGGTGAAAATGGACATGAAAACAAAAAAGTGCGCTCTCCCTATGCATATTATGTTTTTATCACTTAAAACTTGTGACTTGAGTGGTTAGGTGAGAACAATGTAAAAATAGACCACTTTCTCACGATGAATTCCCCTTGGCGAATTTTGGAGCATGTTGTGTCCCCTTAGATTTACCCAACATAAAAAGGGATATGGGTGACACGAAAGTGTTTCCCCCTTCCCTTTACAATTTTTGTCACTTAAAAATACCAACTTAAAGTGTTATGAGTGTTAGAGGTATAAGGTCATGTCTAGTAAAATTTAGATCCATTCTCATGTTCCCTAGATCCCATGGAACATTTTGGAGCATTTTGTGTCCCCTTGGAATGTCCCTATGGTGAAAAGTGACATGGGGGACACAGAATTGTGCTCCCCCACGAGGTTTTTTTCTCTCCAACATGGAAAACATCACTTTCACCCCTAGGAGGTCCAAAAATTTCATCTTTCTCAAGCTACTTCTCTCGTCCTCACGAGTTCATGACTCATTACACAATTTTTATCTATTGGTTTCCCCTAACATTGCACCAACAACAAAAGGGACATGGGGGATTAGAAATTGTGCTCATCTTCCTTCCATTTAGCCCCTAGACATATCAAGGAGTAGATTGTAGCCCCCAACATCCATTTTTAACACCCTGCACGATCCAAAACTCATGGATTTTGGACTTAAAGAATATAATAAAAATTATGCCATATGTAAATAATAAAACTATCTCTGGAAAGAGATCTATATTTCTCAAAAACTCAAAATACAAAGCTATATATGAAAGGAGATGTCCGTCTTTACCTTGTGGGTTACATATGCTTATACACTATTTTTAGAAATATGAAAAATGAACCTAGAAGAATGTGGAAGGTCACCCGTCTTGAGGGAGATGAGGTGTTTTATATTTCAAGAATTAAATATGCAATAATTTCATGAAATTATTATTTTTAAAAATCACTACAAAAATTACATTTTGGGGCCTTTAGACATGAATCCTATTTAAAATATTGACAAAGGTGAGATTAATCCTTGATAAAATCTAGTTTTACATCGATTCCTGAGTGTTTCTTCCTAAATGGAAGAGTTAAGTCATCAAGTACAATCTATGGTCCTTCACCATGAACATGAAAGTTGCATGATACATAGTGTTGAGCTCGTGCCAACAAAAGGTCTTTCCCTAGATCCAAGAGTTGATTGGAAGTGATCCAAGGATAGTACAATAGGAATCATCACTAGAATTCGAAGCTATCTCAAAGACCATGAATATTAAATGAGGTAGGAACGAACATGTAACTTCTCACTTTTTTAGTGGTGTTTTTGGTAATCACTATGTAGAAGTTTCCCGAAAGAAAGTGGTAAAACCAATTGAGGATATGACTCAGACAAACTATGAAATGACAAAAACATATTTGGGTCAAGAAACACATGAGGCTGATGCACATTTTTTTCAAAGAGTGTGCTTCCCATTTTGTTTCCTAGAATGAGGAGTAGAAACGAAAAATTGAACAGTTGGATGAGCACGTGTGAACCCTCACTGCTTATATCCATTTATTCATGGACCCTGGTGTAATCCCATCTATCCCTACCCAAGATATTACTCCAATTAATTGATTTGACCCTGCAATACTAAAAAAGGATCAAGGACACACAATGTAGGGAATGGGCCAATGATCGATAAGATGACAAGATTCTTTAAATGAAAAAAAACATCGTTTCCTAAGGTCATCTCATTTTTCAAGTTTTCTCTTGCCACCTCTGTAAAAGTGAAGATGACTAAGGAGGAAATTGACAAAGAAAAGGAACATTGAGACAAAAATATTTCCAGTAGTGTTAGAGATGATTGCTCTTGAATCTTTCGTATTGGTGGGTAAAAATGTATCCACTTCCATAAGTAAGAAAATTTCCCCTATTTGGTCTCACACACAGATTTCACGTTATGAAATGTTGAATGTGGTTATCTTTGAGCTTGCTTCTTGTGAGGAGCTCACATCAACGTTTTTTGAAAGTTTAAGAAATGATGTGTAGGGGATTGATTTTCTGTCCAATCAGTGAAAGATAATCATTGGAAGATATTCTACAACCATTTATGTAAGTTTTTAAGAAATAAGGGGGAGATCTATTCTTGTTCAATGGAGAAACTTTGATATCTCTCATCGAAATCATATGTATAATTTATAATATTGCAAAAGATAATCGATCTTGGTTCAACCATTGTAAGGGCATCAACAACAATTATGAGACTTGGATAAGTGTTTTGAGCTTTGTTTACATTTATCAAGAACAAAATATAGCGCCTGTCGTAGCCCACTTTAACAAGGAATTCAAAGGTGAAGAGATCTCCCTAGGTGTATTCCCACAATGTTCATCGACAACTAGTTTTTCATCGGAAGAATCTTCGTATCATCTATTTTAATGATCCACCCCTCTTCTCTTCCAACCTATTATTTATCTCTCATATTCTAATTCTTAGTTAAGGGCATATTTTTCACTAGTTATTATTATTCAATTTAGTGACCTACAGTCTAAAACTACAATGAGTTATTTTTAATTAATAAAAAAGACTCACCTTTTTTTCATAGGAATATGAAAGGTCATAAGTGATAAGGGGAAGTGAAAGGTCATGTGGGGGGGTAGATGAAAATAATATTTGTAAAAATATAAATTTGGATGACCTATTCATTCCAATGAGCTTTCAATTGTGAGTTTATAAGTAGATAAATGTGCACTACTAAGATACAAGAAAGAGAGTGCATTATTCTATTTCCTTTTTCTATTTTCCTCCATTTCTTTGCATTATCATCTTTGTAGAGATTATAGTATTGTAAAACCAAGAATGGTGTTAGTGTATTTGATCAATGAATCAATATAAATTTTTGTCTGTGATTTATCTTGGTCTTGAATTTGAGTTATTGTAATTGAGTGTATAAAATTTTTAGTTTTAATTTTATGGAAATTTTTAAGTTCCTATTCATGAACTTAACCATCCTTAACCACATTGACACTCCCCCTACATTCTCTCTCTAAACAAATTCCTCCCTTGCACTAAGTTCAAACAATTTGCCACATGTGTAGTGGAGTATCCTTGTGTGATCCTTGGCTTCACAACCACCTAATATTTTATTTTTGCATTAAATAAATGGGATCCTCCCCATTACTAAGAGGAGGAACTTAGTCCTGGAGTGTTGGTGAAAATACACTAATTTATCCTTTTGAAAAATTATTTCACCAACATAGTACATTATGACATATTATAAATCATAATGAGAAAATAGGGGACTATAGTACATTAATGAAGAATATGTCATGAATCTCTATCACCTTTGGCAAGATGGACATTGAAGTTGTACTTTCCTTTGTAAGCTTTATCATATGGTAGATCAAGGACCTCTAGGTTATGGTCCTACTATAAATTACCTACTCAACATTGAATAAAACACTTTCTAACATTTTCAATGCTACAAAAAATATAAAAAATTAAATATTTCTAAATAAAAAATACATTTAAATATTATAAAAAAATATAAAATCACAACTCAAGTGTTACTTAATTTACTAGCTTTTACTTTACATAAGTTCTGTATCACATGATTTGATAGATACCATATTATATTTTCTATACACACATGTGTTGCATAAATTATATGAGTATGATATAGGATACATAATACTCAATATGATCACAAATGCAAAAATTATCCTTTATCCAATGGAGTTTTTCATTTGGGGGGTTTTCTACACAAATAAGTTCTTTTATTCTATTTATCAGACAATTAATTCCATTTCTACTTCACATATCCTAGTTATGTTCATAGTATACATTATTATATATGTTATTATCAAGATACAATGAAATAACACACATGGATTGTATAGGACTAATATAAATTTTTCTTCGTGCCTATTGGATGTCATTTACCTTTAATTTGTAGAGTGGATTAATTATTGATTGTATTATGCGTGAGGACCTTGTCCTATTGCATATGTGTGTGATACTTGTGTCCCTTGTTTGCAACATCAATATCCTTTTCTAGTATGGCCCTTGGCCTATTGTGTGTGTGATACTTTTGTGTCCCTATTATGAGGCCATTTGGCCTCTTTACGTGAGAATGTGCATGATTTTTATGTGATCTTTTATGATTTTTGTACTTGATACTCTATATGTGCCGTGATTTATATCATGCATTCTTTTTTGGGATGAATACAATAAATATTTTCTTCTATAACCACCTTCTATATGTTCCAACGATGATTATATAATATATTTGATATGGACATACTTCAATAATTTTGAGCCAATGATCTACATTTTATCTCACTCACCTCAAAAGGGGTATGATTTAGTGGGGTAATCACATAAATATCAATACAAAATAAATACATATATATCGTTGCATGATAAAAATTATAGGGTCACACACATGAACATGAACTATATATATATATATATATATATATATATATATATATATACATACATACATACGTACACACACACACACATATATATGTATGTATATGTACATGTATATATGTATATATATGTATATATATATGTATGTATATATATGTATGCATATTTATATCTATGTACATACATGTATGTATATATATATCTATGTATATATGTATGAATGCATATATAAATATATACATATATACATAGAAACACACACAGACACCAAAACACACACACAAACACACACACACACACACACACACACACACACACACACACAGGCTCCAGCTATGGATAGTATAGTGGGTTGTTGGGGGCGTCAGCTGAGGGGAATTGGTGCTTCGGGAGCTTCTAGATCTATCCATCTCATCGATCAGCTCTCTATAGTCATGCACATAGATCGTATAGAAAAAAACCTATAGATGAGGGATGAGGATCCATAGAATCCAGATAGCCCCTAAGCCCTGTATGATTCGATTGTGCACTCCCTTTCAAACTAAAGAGAGAGACCGGGAATCTGGGGTCATCTATCTGTGCGATCGATACGCTCCGTGAGATAGATAGATAGATGGCCCACAATAGATATACTTTTCATTGATCTGAATCTCTCCAACTGACATCGCAATGCAACCGGGCCCACGTACATGCATGATAGTACTGCTAAATAGTGTAAATAGTGAGTTTTAAAATGAATGTTCTTTGTATATGATAGATCAACGCAGGAATTGGAAGGAACCGAAGATATGCCCTAAAATTTGAAAGGGGGGGGCGGGCATGACCTGGATCTGTGGCTGCCCCCCCCAGATAGAGTTCAAAGGGAAATTTATAGGGGCCATGTCATATATCATAGGTTTTTCCCATATCAATTGTAACAATAAGTCATATATACATAGAAACATACACACAAACAAACACACACACACACACACACACACACACACACACACACACACACACACACACACACAAACACACAGACATAGAAACACACAAAAACACACGCACACACACACACACACACGTAAAGAGAGAGAGAGATAATATCATGAATTAGATGGTTCCATAATAAGATATTTTCATATATCATAGGTTTTTCCCATATCAATTGTAACAATAAAAAATATTTATTTAAGGAAAATTCATATTTTATAGTGGTTTAGGAATGAAATCACTCACAGGGATACAATTCACATCATCAATTCACTACATTTCATGGTAAATCTAGGGGGCATGATTTTTTTTGAATACCATGAGGTATTAACAACTGAACGACACATTCAAATGGCTAAAAAATCTATTGCGACCAATGCCCAACTAGTACCAAGTGACTACCACTTCTCCCCTTGGGGCAACAGATTGGGCCCGAACAAGCCCACCGCTAGGTAAACATCCATGGGGGAGAGAATTGACCTTGGGACATATATGGGAAGAGCCAAATCCCTTTACCAACTACCCCACCCATTCATGCTCAGGGGGCATGATTACTTCAATTATGTATTTAATGCATTTTATGGAAAACTATTAGGTGAATAATCACTATGATAATTACAAGTTAAAAATTTACTAGTTACTCATGTTTATTTCTATTTCAAGAAGACCAAGAAGTTCAAGAAATACAAATTTAGATATGTCTAAAATGTTGTGGTTTAAAAACGGCACGTTAGGATTTGGAGATACCCGACATCCCAAGCGCTAAAGTTTTTGTGCCCATTTGGTTCCACTTTTTTTTAATTATTGGGATTACTATACCCAAAGCCTCTGAATTTTTCTTTTGTTTTTATTATTCTAGATATATTGGCTAGTTTACATTCCCTCTAACTCTCTATTTAAATTTATAGTTTGGTAAGGTGCACACCCAACATTATTATAGTTATGGGTTTGATCAACCCTAATTCTCCATGCCCATTGTTAAAATATCCCCCTCGACATGCCTTGATAAGGGGACATAGTATTATATATTTGAAGGTAAGAGTTGGTTCTACACATACAAGTGTACTCTTTTTATGATCCTCTCTATTTTACACATTTAATAATTAATTTCACTATTATTTAGAGTTAAAGTTTTATTTTTCATCACATGGAAATTCAATGTATTCTCATGTTCCAGGTTATGATCTTTGGGCATCTTGCAACCATTCAAACATTAAATAAAATAAAGAAATGAAGAAAATATGAAGTTCATTTACAAAATTACTTTAAAATTTAGTACTTTAAGATACAAATTTTCATTTACCATATTAAAGGGGGATACAACATAAATACCTAAACTTGGTAACTAGGTACTAGATATTATTGATTTGGATTATATCACTTAATTATGACTTACACACATAGAACACGACTAAACATAGTATATTACTCACTCTTAAGGCTCACAAATACTTCCTATTCTCTTTCTATACTATTAAAAACCTACAAGAATAATATGAATTATTATAAACATTTTACCTTTGCTCTCAAAATTCTTCAGATCTTTATTTGTTACATTTTTCATCCCTAGACGCTACCATCCACATCCAAATGAAATCGCCATATGGTTTTATCATTTCTAATGGTTTTTTCCATCAAAGGGAAATGGTAAGATTTTCTTATGTTGATCTTAGTTTCTCCTCCTACTTTTCCTTAATGTAAAATCATATCCCATGGGGTGGTATAACATCTTGTTAGACATCTCATTTACTAAACTGAAATTCTCCAGATTTCCTCTAGAAAATAATTATCAAGTCTTATGAAAATTTTCCTTAAATCAAGATAAAACATTGGGAGAAACATCTATACAAGTATGATGTAACATCCCTAAAAATAAAACCCAAAATATTTCACATCTTATTCAAATAAACTATCACATTTCTTAGGAACCATAAAAATATTTTTTTCATATAACAATTCAAAGTTTGTATTGAATACCCTTAAGAAAAGTGGCCCATGAAACAATTAAACACTTTATTTTTATTCATAAAACAAAAATAATACTTGTAGTGTTTATTTATAGCTAATATGCTACCAATTTGAAATAACAATAATTTTCTCTCAGTAATAACAAATTCAGTTATTTTGAAAGTTATTTAACACCCACATGGACAAGATATTCAAAAGACACCATAAACCACACAATAAAATTAAGATTAATGCAAACCCACTTCCTTTTCCAAGTAATAACAAAACTAAATACTTAACCAGTTACCTCATTCAACATTCATAAATTCTTTATTTAAAACCCAAAAACACATATTCATCATACAATAAGATAGTTCATCAATATAATAGAGTTTAAGAAAAACATATTTATTCATTTAGTCTTAGCGATACAAATATTATTCTTATTTAAACTTGATTTAATAGTTTACAATATTATAATTAATAGGGTAAACTCATAATTACTTATAATTTCACTCGATATGTTCTTATGTACCGAGTTAGGAGGGTGTTACATAGGATTGGGACAAGTTTCGTTGTGTATTCATGTCTTGGGAATTTATCAATATTTATAGAAGTTTTTGGTCAATGTTTTACTACTAGCAACACACGTTTGTACCTAATGAAAAGAATAAAGTAACAGTGTATACATATTTACAACCATTAACCAATTTTCCTTATAGTAGAGTATGAAACAAGATTATGATACTTGGCACTAATCCTTTTAATTTCCAACTAATTATGTATATTACACAAGGCTATTTTCTTAGAAGACTAATTTATGGTCTTCATACACTTTTCATAATTATGGACTTCAAGAGTCCTAATGAAAATTTGGTCACAACACAAAAATTTACTAGTTTATACGGGCATGGGATCACATGATTGTGCTGCACGGCATAATTTTTAAAATAATACTTAGAAAATGTTTTATCAACAAATCACTTTATTTTCATTAAAATAATTCTTTACAGAGAGAAAGGAGAAGGAAAAGATGTAACCATTCAACCATTGATATCCTAACTCAACATAAATTCTACATTATTAATCATTTTGGATACATAGGCAACATAACCAATACATACAATCATCCATCAATTAAACTTACTTAACTCGAGCTCTTGTAATTGATTTAAAGGGTAATTCACTGCGATATAGAGTGATACAATTAGTATGTATAAAAAAGGTACAATTAATACATGTATTCAAACATCTTCAAATTCAAAATAACAATTTATGTACATTAATGTAGTCAATATAAATCATTATAAATACATGGAGCATTACATAATGCACAAAATTAGTAGTAAATTGTTCCGTAACTAAGAGAATATTACTAATGCAATAACATTAACACAACAAGCCCATAATAACCCCAAGAACTAAATTACAAAAGTAGGATTTTGATCTTAACCATATCTATCAAATATTAAATGTTCCACTGACTCAAATAATTATTGAATTCATAATGCAATTAACCATTTATGCTTATTTGGATCACAACAACCATAAAAAAAAAAATGATGTAACTATTATCCATATTCAAGTCATAACCATTTCACTTAAGAAAATAATTAGCCTTTTTCCTATAGAGTAATTTATTAAACACAACAAAGTTACAAATTATTTTCAGTAATGGAAAGAATATAATTAACCCAGTAAAATAAATGAATAAATCAATGATACAAAGTTTATACCCAAAATATCCAAGATAACTATTTACATAATAACCAAGTCATTCCCACCTTTTTCTACATAATATCACTTGATTCATTCATCAAAGTTACATATCACACCCAACGAAGATGGGAGATATAGCTGAAATCCATTACACACATGATAAAACACTTAAATCAATGAAATCAATATTTTATATTGAATTCTCTATACATGAGGATCATTCTCACCACTTATTCCAAAATAATTCACCTATGAGTTCTTACAAAAATATTTTATGCTCAACAACATTAACACAATGTCAAATAGTATAAAACATTCATTTTCTCTCAAAAGAAGGAAATAATGAGACCATCATGGAAGTAGGTATTTTTTTGTCCTACTCTCAGCAACCATTAAAATTCATGGTATAGGGAAGCTTAAGGGAGGCAAGGGCAAGGTTAAAAAAAATTAACATTCATTTCTCTCTCTCAAACACAACATAGAAGAAAACACACATAAATCCACACAACACATAAATAATACATAAATATCTCTTTACCATTTCACCAAACTTGCACATGAGGGAAAACATTATAATATAAATCCTTGTACTTTACAACCCTTTCGGGATAAGCGAAATGGTATAATTATTTGTACCATGTGAGATCTATGGGATAAATTAAATTTATTAAAAATCCTAATGCCTCACATACATATGAGGGCTAAGCAAAAACCTTAAATATAGGTAATTTTTGTTACCAATTTGGGGTAGATACAAACAAAAGATCCATTATTTATTCTGTAATCATTTAGGGTAAATTCTAACCCAAAATCGATTGCTATTCTTCCATATGATATAAACATTTCAAGTAAATTATAACCCTAAATTTATTGTTTACTTCTGCATACTATGTAAATTTATACCTAGTAACTTATAACCCATTATTCACTTTGTAAAATAAATAGAAATCTACACACATAGTCCATGACATATAAGGGATTGGCATTTATAATCACATATAATTTATAAGGGAATTCAAAAGGAATTTTCAGAAAGAGAGTGCATCTTAAAATCATAGGTATTATTAATACATTTGATTCATACATTGAAACATACCAAAACAAGAAAAATCCCCACTCAAATTTACTGCAAATAACTTTTCTATTCAATCCTTTTTTCTCCTCCTCTTCTACTAATGCCCCTTACACATGATTTATTCCATACTATCCTCATATTGTAATTTTCTCTATTCCACCATTATTTTTCATAAATGAATATGAAAACATCTGTTAAGACAGTTAAAAAGTGAAGATCCAAATCTCTCCCCAAAATTTGTAATCCATTTTTTCATCATCAACCTGATTTACAAGTAGCCAATATGAGTGGGAGACTGAAATCCATAAAATAATATTAGGGATTGGATATAGAGGTTAGGCCGTATATCTAAAGGGGGAGGGAACATAGCTCTATATAGATATACATGCCCACCTCATACTAGTCAATCTGTACGAGTGCCCCATATAGAAATAAAGATAAAGATAGATGGGGCCATATGGATATATGGGGCATCCTGCTATAGTCTATAGTGGGGAAAGGAGGATAGATACTAATATAAGAGGGGAAGGGAAGGGGATCCGTTGATAGAGAATCTAGATAGGCCTCAACCCTAACCCTATAAATTCTAGTAGTAGTACTCCACGGTAGGATCGACTCGCCTTTCTAGAATAGGGTTCCCCATTAGTCCCCAACCCAAAATTATGATATTGTAGGATGACTACCGACTATATAGAGAGAGCCTAGTCTCCCTCTCCCCCCCCTCTATTTAGATAGGGATAGTTCAGGGTCTCCATATCAAACTACAATAGGTTCCATTTATGCGCTCGACTGGGCCATACCATAAATGAATAGTGATGCATCCACTAGAGACTTCCATATATCTAGAGGGGTGTGCCATATCCCTATCTAGAGTTAGCGGAGGCGAATGACCCTAGAAGGGGAAGGACGGGTGAACCCGATGGCTTGGCTCGGTGGGCCCTGATCATCTAGAGTAGAGAGTCCCGTGTATCAGGGTGGAGGCTATGGTTATGACTCATTCCCCTCAATATCCCACTGAGTCACCACTAGAGATCCCACTTGGGTCTATGATATGAAGCTATGACCCCCTATTAGCCCCGTACCTATATAAGGGTGCCTTTGTCTCACTGTATAGAGTATAGGGGGAATGCGTTTGATCAGTTCAATGTATTGGGGAGTGGCCGCTATAGAACTATGACTGAACCTATTCAGGGTTGAGTGCTGGTCAATTCAATGGTGCGGGTATTACATTCAGTATGTATGACATGCCCACCTGATTAATATAGAGTCTCTCTGGTTAGTATAATAGAATCTCTAGCGGCCCTTGGCCTGGAGTAGAGCATGACTATATAGAGGAGGTCATCAGGCCTCTATTTGTATATGGGAACGATGACATCTATATGCTAATTAGATCCCAGATAGGGGGGAGGAGGCCCATATCCATAAATATGGGGAGCTATTGATTTAGGTACTCATGACAGGTTGAGCCCTAACTGGTCCGAGGAGGCCGATCATGCTTGTTATGTAATCATTTTCAGCAATCATGTCCTACACATAATCAATCGGTCAGGGAAGTTAGGGCTCGACCTATAACTACTATAGTTTACTTGTATATAGAACTGAAACTATGTTTCCCATGGATATATAGGGGTAGTCAAATCAATAGTCGTATCGTAGTGGGGAAATAGTGTGGTATTGACTAGTATATTGACTTGTATGATCCGGTTAGGTCACTAGTATGGTATTGACTTGACAACTATGAATCAGGTGATGAAGGAATCAACATCTCATATAGAGTAGAGGGGAGACCTATAGTTCTATATGGGGTGGGGCCTATCTAAAGGAAATACACCTTAGGGCATGCCCCCCTCTCTATAACTCTCTATAGGGATAGGGGTCAGTTCGGGATGTTTCCTTCTGGGAGGGGCCCCATTGGTCGAGCAGGAGAGGGCATATCTATATATCCTCCAGTAACTAGTCAACTTTCATTTCCCGAATTGGGAAGGAGAGGATCCATCCATCTATGTTTATAGAGTAGGGGGCTTGAGTCAGTTACAATTTTATATAGATAGGGAAGGCTTTTGAGATATAGTAGAGCGTCATATCTATAGTTCAAGGCCCCCAGATGGAGATAATATCATTCAAGGTAGGAGTGGAGTTACGTTCCTACCTATATAGAAAGAGAAATGTCAGTCAAGAGCCTATAGATGCCCTTGACCTCCAGATAGATATATCCAAATACAATCATATCATTTGGCCATATAAAGTTTTCAATAAATTAATGATTATCCTCCAAAGTCAAAATAGATCATCATCACCAAAAATCTATTTTTATAAGCCTTATAAATTTATTGTTTATATGTGTTATACCTATTTACCTTGTTGGTGCAATAAAGTTTACTTAGTTTATTTAGTTTTATTCAAGATTTTTTGGCTTAGTGTACTTTGCACACCTTCGAGGAATAGATTAGTATAATTGGCATTTATAGCTTCACCACTTGTTTAATGTGTGCCTATTCATGTGGATGCTATTGCACATATGTCTATTATATAGTCAATTTAAGTAAAGTTAGAATACAACTCTTATTTCTTTCTTTCTGTCTATCCACTTCTAAATTTATTGGAAATAATGTGTTTCTATTACTTATTATTATTTTGAACAACATCTAGCCATTTTTGGAGTGAGTCAAAATTGAGAAGGTTCCCGGGTTTCACTTTTTCTTTCATGGTGTCAAGTAGTACTCCTTCAATTAGTAATTGTGGTTTTGAATATTTTTTCAACTTATTAATTTGATAGGGTATGTTCTCCAAGTTTTTTTTCATATTTTAGGCATATCAGCTTACTACTATTCAAAAAAACATACGGGTTTTATTATTCTTGCAAAAAACCCCTTTTTCAATCCTTTGTAAGACATTTTATAATATCAGAAAAAACTAGAGTTTCTAGTTCTTACTATTTTTAATACACACACACACACACACAAAAACAAACCCACCCAGAGATGAGAGAGAGAGAGAGAGGAGAGAGAGCCCACGAGATGAGGGGGAGAGAGAGAGAGAGAGAGTCGAGAGAGAGAGAGAGATGATTCGTGAGAGACGAGGAGAGATGTTGTGTGTGCATTAAGGGATTTTGTATAGATGCGTGGATTGGTTTCAATGATTTTAATTTTTTTTTTGTAGGACAAGACAAAATAAAAAAGGTGTTATTGTATAATAAAATATTTTATATTTTTTACAAGTTAGAGGATCCACTCACTTATTTGGGTAAGTGCATGAAGTTGTGGGGGGCCAAAAATTGCTGGACAAAAACCCAGAAACAGACGAAACCGTATGTGTTTTTTGCTAAAACGTTGCCCACATTTTATTTTTTTGGTAATCTATAACACCTACGTGTTTTGAAGAACCTAAAACATGTACGTGATCCATATATAGAAACCACATACACGTTTTAGAGAATTTAAAATGCATACATGTTTTGTATATTATAGATTATTATGTGTATATGGGTATCTTATAAGTACAAGAATAAATGTTCAAGTATAAGAAATAATAAAAGAAATCTTATACTTTAAATTTATTTTAGTAATATAAGAAATTAGGGTACTCTGCACCTTATGGAAGTGGTCCTGTAGGCGAGGTCCCTAGGTACTCTAACGGTTATAATCTAGAAGATAGTTTTTTCAAAATATAATCTAGTTTAGTACTTACTCATTTTTAGGATTTTAGCAAAGGACCTAAAACTTTCAGGGCATATATTGTAGTTTTGGTCTTTGTTTTGGGAAAGCATATAGTTTTGTTTTTAGGTTTTTGACCTTCTAAATTGGATTTTTGGCCCTATCACTGCTTGAATTAGTACCAATTGGAAAAAACCAATTTTTAAATTTGGCCCATAATTCACTTTAGTGACCATGAATAAACTCTATGATGCTTGTCTACTTCTTACTAAAAAGGATATCCTCACTTTGTATAAAGAGGATTGTTTCCCTGAATGGGATTCCTATCTTATTGCCAAAATTGAGGTGATTGTAATGTGCCTCCTCCTTAAGGTGTGATAAAACTACTAGGTGTTGAATGAAGTTTTTTTATAATAGTACCAAGTGAATTGCATCAAGTGAACTCAATGATTGCTCATTCTTAGAAACTTGGTGCTCCATATAAAGATCATCCCCTCACCTTTCCTAGCTCTAAAGAATCCTTTCATGGAATCAAATTCATGATTCTCATACATTTTTTTGCTCATATGTTCTTATGGAGACAAACGATGCCTTTAATACTTCACACATGATGGTCTTTGATACCTCAGTGACATGACTAGCTCATTTTAGCTTGTTCTGAAGGGTGTTCAATTAGCTACAGAAATGGCCAAAAATGCCTTTTTTTAAGGCCTCCAAAGGAAGTAGTCTCATCAAAAGTAAATGAGTCAATTGATCACCTTAGACCCTACTATTCCCTACACACTAAAACACACTGAATGATCTTATTACAACTTTCCTTTGGGTGAGGGTTTATGATTATGGTTTAGGGTTTAGGGCTCAGGGTTTAGGGCGCTCGGTTTTAGGAGTCAAGGTTTAGAGTTTTAGGGTTTTAAGGTTTAGTGTTTAAGGCTCATAGTTCATATTTTAGGGTTTAGGGGTTAGGGTTTTAGGCTTAGGGTTCATGGTTTAGGGTTTAAGAGTTAAGGGTTTTTTGGCTTAGCAGGGTTAAGGGTTGAGGGTTTAGGATTTAGATTTAGGGTTTAGGTTTTAGGGTTGAGAGTTGAGGGTTGAGGGTTTATGGCTCAGGGTTTAGTTTTTAGGGTATAGGGTTGAGGGTTTTTGATGGTTTCAGGGTTCAGGGTTTATGGTTTATGGCTTAGGGATTAGGGCTTAGGGCCTAGGGTTTCAAGGCTTTAGGGCTTATGGCTTAGGGTTTAGGGTTTTAGGGTAAAGGGTTTATGGTTTAGGGTTTAGAAATCATGGTTTAGGTTTTAGGGGTTTAGGGTTTAAGTTTGATGGTTTAGGGTTTTAGGATTTATGGCTTAGAGTTTATGATTTAGGGCTTAGGGTTTAAGGTATTAGGGTTTGGGTTTAGGGCGCTCAGGGTTTAAGGTTTAGGTTTTTTAAGGTTTAGGGTTTAGGGTTTTAGGAATTAGGGTTTATGGTTTAAAGGTCAGGGTTTAGGGTTTAGGGAAAAGTGTTTAGGGTATAGAGTTTAAGGGTCTCAGGTTTAGGGTTTAGGGGTTTAGGGGTTAGGGTTTAGGGCTCATGGTTTAAGGCTCATGGATTAGGCTCACCCATTCACTCAATGTAATGTTCTATGTCTTACCCATTCTTATAAATATTGATAGAGAGTATTTAACTAAAAAGGGTTCATCTACTTCATAGATAGAACATTTAAGGGAATCATCATAATTTGATGCCTTTCATCTACTGATATTTAATGGAGGGAAATACAGATATCCAAGAACAATTTGTGGTATACCAAATAAATCTTACCCAATATAGAGCTATCTTATTCTTCCCATTGCATGCAAACTATTTCACTCATTGTAAATGTTCTGTGTCTTCCACCCATTCTTATTAGTATTGACAAAGAGTATTCAACTAAAAGAAAGGGTTCAACAAAATTCAAAGAGATTCATCAAAATTTATGTCTTTCATCTGTTGATATTTTGAAGGAGGGAAATGCCCACCTCTCATAACAAGGTAGTTGTAAAAATCATCACTTAATTATGGTTCTAGACCACAGGACTAGGAAATATGGTCCTAAGATATTAAAACATATGAACTCACTCATGATTCCTACTGGAAATATATGAAGTTTAGGGGTTAACAGGGATAGGATCATGGTTTATGGGTCAAGGTTAGGACTATTTAAGGGTTTAGGTTTAACATTTGGGGGGGCTTAAGGTTTATTGGTTTTATGGTTTTTAGGGCTCAGGGTTTAGGGTTTAGGGTTAGGGGGGTTAGGGTGTAATGGTTTAGGGTTTAGGTTTAGGGTTTGGGGTTTTGATTTTAGGGTTTAAGGTTTATGGTTATAGGCTTAGGGATTTGGATTTAGGGTTGGGCTTAAGGATTTCGGGTTTAGGTTAGGGTTTAGGGTTTTAGGGTGTAGCGGTTTAGGCTTAGGTTTAGGGTTTATGGTTTAGGGGATTAGGGTTTAGGGTTTAGGGTTCATCAGGGTTCATGGTTCATGGGTTTATGGCTTAAGGTTTGAGGTTCAGAGTTACTGGTTTAAGGTTTAGGGGTTAGAGCTCAGGCTCTAGATTTAGGTTTAGGGGTTCAAGTGCTTAGGGTTTTTAGGAGTTTAGGGTTTAGGGGTTCAAGGCTTAGGGTTTAGGGGGTTTAGGGTTCATGGTTTCATGGTTTGGGCTTAAGGTTCAAGGTTCATAGTTACTGGTTTAAGGTTTAGGTAGGGTTAGAGTTGGGGCTTTAGTATTTAAGTTTTAGGGTTTGGGCTTAGGGCATTTAGGGGTTTAGGTCTTAGGGTCTATGGTTTAGGGTTTAGGGTTAGGTTTAGGGTTTAGGTTTAGGTTTTAGGGTTTAGGGTTTAGGGTTTAGGGTTAGGGTTTATTATTTTGGTTTTAGGGTTAGGGTTTTATAGTTTAGGGTTTAGGTCTCATGGTTAGGGGTTAAGGGTTTAGGGTCACAAGGTTTAGGGTTTAGGGTTTAGGGTTTAGTGGTTTAGGGTTTATGGGTTTAGGGTTTAGGATTTAGGTTTAGGGCCTCAAGGGTTTATTTAAGGCTTAGGTTTAGGGTTTAGGGTTTAGGGATTTATGGCTTAGGGTTTAGGGTTTAGGGTTTAGGGTTTAAGGGCTCATGGTTTAAGGATTTAGGGTTTAGGGCTTAAGGCTTTAGGTTTAAGGTTTATGGTGGTTAGGTTTTAGGGTTTTAGGATCATGGTTTAGGGGTTTAGGGTTTAGGTTAGGGCCTCGGGTTTAGGTTTTTTGATTGTAGAATTTAAATGCTAAAAGATTTTAGGCTTGAATGTTGAAATCCTGAAATTACCTATGTACTGACTAAATTATACTATAAAAAACTATCCCTCCTAACCATGACTATGGAGTTGTGAGACTAGTTCCATAAGGTGTCAGAGTGACCCTAATTTCTTATATTTACTAAAATAAATTTAAACATATTTTACATAGAAGCTATGCCACAATAAATATACAATGTTTATACTATATAGAACATGTACAAAAGCATTATAGTACTATACACGTTATAATGCGTACACGTTATAATGTGTACATATTTTGCATTTTATCTTTTTCCAAGCCATGCCTCAAGGCTTGGGATCCAGTTTGGATCCCCAAGCCTGAGGCATGGACCTACACAAACACACAAACAAACAACGTGTTTTTGCAGGAAAATGTAAAAATGCCACTTCCTCCATGATAAATCAACATAAAACAATTGATCATTTAAAAAAATTATACCACGATGTAGAGTAGAGTTTCTTCTTTCTAAAAATATAATTTTTTTCAAATTTTCTGACTAATATAAGGTTTCCATATTATTCATTTTCTAACTATGCTTTTTATAGCTATTTTTTTAAGTTTAAATATGTCTATCTTTCATCGTGTATCTTTTTTTTGGGTCTTCGAAATTGAAAAAAATTATAATAGCACAAACTAGGCCTAATTCTATACATATTAAAAAAAATAATCTAATTTTCTATATTTTTTGAGGTAGTTAGGGGGGGGGGGGGTACGGTTGGAGCTCCGTTATTTTTCAAAACATAAAATTTATGTACTAGAAAAAAAATAAAAAATAAATATTTGCTAAAAAATATAAAAAAAATTCTAGCACAAACTAGATGCTCCTAGCTATCTTTCTACTAAAGGGTTTTCAAAACTACTAAATGGTTCTAAAAAAATGGTGGGGGGCACGAAAGTCACTATATTATGTTTTTTTAACAAAAATAGGAGCACCTTTTGGTATTTTAGTTATTTGACCCACTTAAACTTATCCATTTTCAATAAAATTTAGTAGCTTAGAAACTAGACTCAAAATCCTATGGTTTATGTTTATACAACATCTTCCAATTTTGAGTGTAAACTATTTCAAAAAACTCATACAACTTGAAGTTTTTTAATTTCCAGAAAAATACGTCCACTTAAGACCCCCTTTTGGCCCCCCAACTTGGTGCACTTACCCATTTTTAGATTCTTTATCTCACAAGTTTTCCAAAAATTTCAAGTTTTTGTAATTTGGATTTACGGTGCTTCCGAAGTGTCCATTTCAAGTTTGTAGTTTTTTAGCAAACCCTTCAAATGCACACTTATGTTCTTGATTGTTAATAAAGACAAATTCTGGAAATTGTTGTATTGAACATGATAAATGGTGTGATGAAAAGTATTGTTTTATAAGGCATTGGCTACGAAGAGGTATATATTTTAAATCTGTTAAGCTATATGCTTAGCCTTAAGATCCTTCTTTATGTTATTGGTTTCCCATATGACACTTCTAGGCCACTTAATTAGACCCTTGCACCCTAATTATCCCCCACCTGATTATTTCATCCCTATGGCCTATATTTATCTCTTTTATCCCCATGTGAAAATATTTTCATATATCTTGCACCATTCAACATAATTGTTTGTCTATTTTTTTTCTAGAGTTCATATTTCCTTCTTTGACAGGTCTAAAAAGATTTAATTTATTCAAATTGTGTATTTTTTCATGGTCTATATATTAGAATGGTTTTTAAAAACTTTTATGGCCCAAATTTTGAAAAATGCAATTTTTGCATACTATTATTATAGACACAAAATCACGCAATTTGGGTATTATTTAGTCCCGGTCTCATACTACTATTCGTATGGTTCTTGAGTGAAGAAAGTACTAATTAATCCACGTCCTTTGGCCCATTTTACTTTTCTTTCTATCATCATTTCTGTTAGGAAATAAGAGATAAAATATGCAGAATAATCCCTTACAGAATCACAATAGTAGAAACTAATATGCAAAAAAATATTACAGATCTCAAATAAAAGTGTAGAATAAATAACACAACATAGAGAGACAAGATTTAACATGGTTCACCCCAATTTGGGCTACGTCCACCAAGAATCACTTGCTCAAATTTTATTACATGCCTCCACTCTCTCAATACAATACCCAGATCCATTTGGAGCTATGCTCAACAAACTTTACAGAATTCACACCCGAATTCAAAACACATCTGCAATACATTTGCTTGTTTTTGTATCATATGCATAAGACCATATAAATAGAAAATTTCTTAAGCATTTTGATACAAAATCGTGGGTATCAAAACCATGGGAAAAAACCGTGGGTCTCAAAACAATGGGCAAAAAACTGTGGGTATCAAAAAATGGGTACCGAAAAACCATGGGCCCAAAAACATCCCATAACGGTTACCCATTACCCATGGGTTAATAAACCACCCATGAAAATTTGCTTCAGGGGCTTCACCCCTAAATCCCCATCAATCGGGGGGCTTCACCCCCCGAACCCCCTGACCCACTCACCGGCGAGCAGGACCACCCTAAAAATACCCGAGTGTAACACATAGAAGGTGTACCACACTCTAACATGAAAATAGGCTCCACAAACATAACAATTTATGACATTTTGCATGTACTTACCAAGTTTGTTTTTTGGCATTCTATGTTATTCTACCCCTGACTAAGGCACCCTAGGCACCCTGGTCCCATTTGGGGTGTCGTGATCCTTTCTCCACTTTACTTCCATCTTTTGGGAAATTTCTATCCATTTGAGCTTTCCATATTTTTAGTGGTTGGCCTTTTCAGGGTTTATTATGAAATTAGAACAAGAGAAACATATAAATATAAAGTTATGAGACCATAATGAGGGACCAAACGTTAGTCACTACTATCATCCACATAAGGTTGCATCCAGCCAAGACATCTAGAGCTCCATTTACATCCATCTAGCTCCATCATAAGGGACAAGGCTGGTTCATCTATATCACACTACATAGGAGGGAAGTTTATTCTATTGCATCCACCATTTATTACATTTATAAATCTATTTATTACTCCACAAAGTGTGACTGGGATAAGAACACCTAGGGAATGATTTCCACACACTCATCTATAACTAAATTTGTATATGAAATGTAATGTAACACTCAGTTAGTAAGTCCACCATTGTGGCTTCTGAGGATAGTCTAAACTTGTCATTTGCATTTTTCTTTTTGTAGGTTTTTGATGCTTGGCTTGGGGTTTTACAGGTCTCTTCTTCATCTTTGATTATTAACGACATAGAATATAGTGCAATGACATACACTTGACAGGTAAAAAAGGATTCACATCATCTAGCAACCCTAAAAAGTTGATTTATGGACCTCTTGTACAAACCAAGGTGCCCTAGGTTCCCCCATACTTCTCCATGAGCCCTCGTTTGCTTAGATAGGTCAGATCTACCCCCTTTTTGAGCCCCTGTGTGGTCGTTCCTGCATTCTTTTCATCCATTATTCTCTGCGACACAACCCTAAAAAGTCGTCGAATCAACTAATCTCTTTCTAACTCTCCTTGCACATTAGTGTTTTACATTTCTACTTTCTTAGTTTCCTGGGTCACTTTCTCTATTTAGTTAGCTCTTATTTTACTATTGTGTATATCATTTGATTAGGCTAGAATAGCCTATTATTTTCCATTTTAATTTAATCATTTTGGTGAACCCGTACTCTATCTTCACGCTTAGGATCCTCATTTTTTACTCTATCATGGCTCTTGAAGCTCCTCAAGTTTTTTTTTTTGACTTACTTAAGATGCATCCCAATTTTTAGGTTGTTCTTCAAAAATCCCTAGACACCATATATTGTCCTAAAAACATACCGCCACATGAAATAACTATTCAATTTCTTATATGATGAACCTAGTTATTGTGCTCCTCCATCTAATCAAACCCTATTAGAATCAATTGAAGCTTTACATTCTTTGTTTCAAGATAATTTTATGACTATGGAATCCATGATCACATCTCTCAAATCTGAAATCCAGCATCTTAAGGACAATTCTCAAGTGCATGATTATTCTCCTTCTACATCTCATCTTCATTCTATGTCTTCTACATGTAATAATGTTAGTGAGATTCACATCTTTCCACCCCCCACACCTCTCAAGTTTGCAATAAATGATAAGCAACAAAATATTGATCTGAAGCTCATTACACATCAATTAATCAACTTGCCATTTACTCATGGTTATCCTTCTTAATGGATTTAAAAGTATCAAGGTCTTCCATATTGCAATTATCATCAAATCAATGGACATAATGACAAAGATTTCTATGCTTTACAATGAATAATCAAGCATCTTGAGCATCAAGGTTTCATCTCATTCACCACAAAAGTTATGTTACATGGTCATCACAACTTGTTACATATAAATGGGTTCTTATATCTGATTCGTCTAATAAGGAAAGTCATGAGCCACCTAAGCAACCACCTATGGTATCACAAAGTCAACATAATAAACCTCCTTTAAAAATCATTTCAATACTACCTTCTCTCAAGTCATCCGCAACATTACCAAGTAAAATTACATAAAATCCTCTTACCATTGAGCTCACTCCTTCTCCATCAAAGGTATCTACAATATCACTAGGTCATACTTAGCAACCACCTCCTATAGTTAAAATTGTAATTCCAATATATACTATAGACCATAAATATTTCAATGAATGGGACCTTGATGAAGTTTACTATGACGATGAACCATTTGATGGTCATACTCCTCCATCACCTCAACGTCCCATCACTTTTTTTAAAGAAACTACTCCTTACACTGATCTAATTAGTATCTTATGACTAGAATTCCATTGCTTACATACTTGGGGGGCATAAAATTCACACATCCCCCCACCTCATATTAGCATCAACACATCTCCCATACTTGCATAGTCATAAATCAATCTCCTCACATATGCATATTCATCTACAGTTTAGCATCGTCATTACCCAATGACACACTTTTTTGCTTCGGTTCACACTTGAGTGTTGAGGGTATACTACAGATGAACCCCACACACTCAACAATAGGTACTACACATTTGATTTCTTCACACTTCTTGCATCATATGTCTTGCATCATACATTATACATTTAGTCTACATCATTTTAACCATTGCACATCTACACATCTTACATATTATTCACATTATACTATTATTCATCATACATGTATTACACTCCTATTGTTTATGAGTCTATCATTATGTCCTCCATCATCCTAAAGGCTACATAGCACACATTTCACACTATTAGGTTGCATACACATCTTGCATGAAATTTTCCACATCGCATATTTACATATTTTTCTCATCACATCATCGTCTCTTATCATCACATATACTATTCCTCACATGTACTACACTCACTACCCTATGACACACTCTAATTCCTCAGTCCATACTCGAATACCAAGGGTTTACAACGAAAATAGACCTTACCATACTCATACAACAAGCATTCATCATGCGACATTCTTAAGTTATTAACATATGCTATAGGATAAATGGTCACCTATCCCATCATATTTTAGTGGTATATGTTGGGCCCTAAAATATCAACTAAGCACAAGAAGGAACATGGGTGCACGAGACCTAGTTGAAGAAGGGTGCACGATGTTGAAGGCGTGCATAGGGAAAGGGTTATGGCAAGGATTTTGAAGAACACATGGTGCACATGCGCAAGGAAAAATAGGTTTTGTACTTAGCTGCATTCGGTATCCCAGGAAGCACATGAGAAAAGCATGACCCTTATGGATAAGGTGCCAAGCCTGGCGACTATGGATCAAAAAGGGAATATTCCAGGCATGTGATAGAAGGTTCCAGAAGACATCATTGCAAGAAGTGGAGAGCTCAGATTTGAGAAGGCATGCTCCCATGGAGGACCACTTTGACACTTGGCAACTGATCTATAACTTCTAAAAGGAATGGCAGGTGGTTGTTGAGGCTATATATACAAGTTCCTAATAGAAGAAAAGAGACGTTGATATAGAAAGAGAGTAGAGTTAGACAGAGATGGAGATGAGAGGTGAAGATCTACAGAAATAATGGAGGAGATTTCTATGGGTTGGGTTTAGGAGATCTATAGGAGTAATGGAATAATAGGGGCATGGGCCTGATTTTTCTTTGTAATATGAGGGACCTAAGTATAATTCTGATGCATGACTCTGGTCTATACTATTATATTGATATGTGATGGCCTCAATGAATGCAATGTGATTATCAAACATGATGCATATGAATATATGTGGTTCCTATTTTATACTTATATCTATATGGATCTGTCTTGTGTATATTCTTTGTGAATAGATGTAAACCTTGTGCATTTCCTTTCTATTATGAATCCAGATCTATGTGTTTGTTAATGCTTTCTTTTCTTGAATGGATGCAATATCCTAGAAACTCATCACTCTCTTGAGATATGAATGCATGGTTTAGATTTTCCATTATCCTACATTTAAGTATCTATCATAGATGATGCATTCTCACATAACTCACATAAAGGAGAGACTCAACACCCATGCGTGCCTTGGGTGAGCACCTAGTGCCCACTGGGTGATAGGCCGACGTGCATGGGATTTTCTATTTCTTTGAAGGCACAAAAATGACTACATCTTGGTTCCATTGTCGGGACCTCTTTTCAAAGTTGTTGTGAGAAATGGCATGCATCTTTGTCCCTGTGATGCGTGATGACAAAGTGCCTGACCTTAGAAAGTGTTGAAACATGGTTCAAGAGCACAAAAGGATGAGTTTTCTCAAATATTCAACACTGGACCTGAGTTCGATGCACGTAGATGGGTAGAAGAGAACCTATACCATGAGCTGTATGAGACATTATTTTGTTGCTTCCCAATAGAACTATATGAATGGATTTCATCATATGCATCCAGATCAAGCTGGTACTATAGATCACATGTGTGGACCCAAGATGACTATTAGAGGCTACAGGATGCAGATCTGACTTGGACATGTGCTTATTGATCACTGGTGGAAGGGAGTGTTGGCCAGTTATACTTTAGAATATGCCATTTTGATGTATTCTTTCCCATAGAAGTTTGTTGAGTTTGAGTTTCTGAGGGAGCCTAAAGGATCATTTTTATGTGCTATTCCTTTGGTTATAAATATCTTGGTCATTACTTTGAGTTTAGAAGCATTCCCCATGGCCGGCTAAAGCTTCTCTGAGCACTAGGGAGAGGAAGCTAGGGTGGAGGAAGATGGTAGAATATTGTGGTAGAAAAGGAAAGGGAGGAGAGACGACTCAAGTATAGTGAAGCTCATGAAAGGGAGATGACTAGACAATGTGAGGTTACAAGTGTGATGGATCTATGGAGGCAGACGTTGTGGGAAGGAGTTGAGGTTCACGCAGAGGACGTGGAGCCTGAGAAGTCTGTGCTACCCCATCTTGGCAAGCGTAGGAGAGAGGCCCCTTCAGCTTTTGATGAGATTTTGTCGCATGGAGAGAGTAAGAGTTGTTGGCACACATCTAAACCCACCTGGTGACCAACCCCTAGCACTTGGTTTTCCAGATCAAGGGAGAACTATTGTTAACCCAGTTGGTATTGGTGGGAGTAACCGATCGGCACCAGGAGATATAATTTCTCATTTGGAACATCCATGGCTGTGCAAGCCATCCCTGTATTTGGAGGAATGTTTGGACAAGGTGCAAGTACGCAAGCTTTGGGTATCACATCTGGGAGTGGTGTGAGGACATACAACTGGTAGTGGGACAATATTACAAACCATCGGTGCATTTAGTGGGACAATGGGAACACTAGGCATGACCACTTCTTTGTCCTTTTTTGACTACAGGAGGTGGATCTGGTGGGTCAGGAGGAACATGACCTGATGGATCCAGTAGATTTGGTGGGTCAGGAGGAAACACCGGAGGGAACCAAGGCTTTGGATCAGGAGGACAAGGACCCCAGCCACCTCCCCAAGTATTTTTTGAGATGTCTTTACACTTACCAGACTATAGGGGTATTGAAGATGTTGCAGAGCATGTGCACAAGTGTGAGTTACTATGGTGCATGAAGGGGATCACTACCTCAGAGCAGAAGGAAAGTCAGTTTGCAACAACATTGTAAGGGCATGCACATAGTTGGTATAGGAAGTATGACCCCCATCAGATGGTGGTAGACTACACCACGTTGAAGAATGCCTTCTTAGTAGAGTTCCATATCCCAGAGTTTGAGCAAAAGAGCATCAGTCAAGGCTCTTAAGGAGATCCAGCAGGGAATGGTAGAGAGTGTGTGGGAGTATGATGCACATTTCAAGACTCTCTTGTCAAAGCTATCCTATGACATTCATCCTTCTCAACATGCTCAATGGTTTTTCAGAGGATTGATAACACCATTTAGAAGGGATTTCTATCACACAAGACTTTCACAGACCCGTGTGAGGCATTGGAAGCTTCCCTATGCATTCTAAGGTTGTTGGGAGCATTGACACTGGTGTTAGCCCTTTTCTGGAGGCTCAAATTGCTTGTAATGGCCAAGCAGTTGGAGAAGCTATCTACAAACTCAGTGCATGAGGTTCATAGTGGGATTTGGTGTACATATTGTGAAGTGGAGGGGCATGCAAAGGATAGTTTCCCTCGGAAGTTGGTGCACACTATGGTGGTAGACTGTGAGATTTTCCATGGGGATCATGATGCAAGTAGATGCCCTCTACTCCAGTGCACAATCCATAAGAATGTTTCTTGCTATTACAAGATCTGTACCTCTACAACCCATGATACCAAGGATTATAGACTGATTGATCAAATCCATGATGCTATTGATCTAGGTGTGTGCTAGACTAGCCTTACAAGTAGTTCAAAGGATGATGACCGATGTTATGAAGGGTGCACAGATGGAGGAACATGTGGAAGAGGTTTTCACGGAGGATTTCGTGGTCACAGTAACCAGTGGAGAGGGAAGTGAGTTCCCACGAGGAACTTGTTATAATTGTGGATCTACAAAGCATTACAAACATGAGTGTCCTGATCTGTTACAATGCTCATGGTGCAGAAAGAAACACAAGTATGAAGAGTGTCCAAGAAATTTATGAGCATATGAACCAGCAAGCACTGGAAGGAAAAAGGCACTGGGATGGTAAGCATCAAGAAGGCTGATTCATAGTGGATGCCATGAGTGGCGCGTGAGTCAGGGCTAGAACCTGTACTGGTGATGATGCGAGTAGAGGCCACACGCACCAGGGAGATGCCAAGACCAAGGAAACTAGTTTCAAGAGAGGAAGTAGTACATGGAAAGTATATAGACCCTACTCATTAGAAAGAAGTATATCAAGAGACTATGGATGTCATTCAAAGTTTACAAGGAGAGATCCAATGTCTAAAGGAGAAGTCTAGGTAAAGGAGTAAAGAAGGAATGTTGAGGCTCCATACAGAAGGACCTGGATGAAGTCAAAGAAGTATGTAAAATGTTAAGGCAAGAGAATATTATTCCCTTGCTAGGAGAATGGCTGAGAGAGAAGGTACCACGTGCACAGAGTAGAGCATGAAAGGAAGGTGTTGCATGTAAACCTTCCTCCTCACAACCTTGAATATGACAAGGAGATTACTTTGAATGCAGTTGTTGATGGGTGGATTCTGAGAAATATCCTCATCAACATGGAGCAGAGGTCAATGTTCTTACCTTAGATGCCTGACATCAAATGGGAAGGCCCACATTACAGTTCCATCTTCAAATGTGTTGTATATGGAAAACAAACTAAGGCAATGCCCATTGGAGTCCTAAAGGATGTAGTTATCACCATTCAAGGAGGCCAAGTTCACTGGAGACTTTGAAGTCTTGGCACTCGCCAAGGTAACAGACAACTTTCCAGTGTTGCTTGGGCACCCATGGTGTTACAAGAACAATGTTGACCTGTGGTTTAACAAAGGGTATATCAGTTTTGAGAACAAGGAGGAAAGGGTGGTCATCCCTTTGACAGATGGGAAGTCAACACCCTATACTGAGCCCTTAGGAGAAGAATTCCTTGATAGAATCTATGTGCACTCCATTAGAGATCCTGAGATAATTCACCCCATAGAGGGAGTTATCCAATTTGAATATGCTCAGTCCGTGAGTGATACCACTAGTGTGGCATGCGACAATTAGGTGCATGGGACTTATGAGTTAATTGGGTGATAGTTAAGAGGATCTGTAACAAGGGTGACAAAGGCATGCTTAGTCAAGTGCCTAGGAGGAAAGAAGTTTCCAAGTTACTCTGGAGGGGCATATCCTAAAATTTTCTTACGGGACATGGAAGCTCAGTGGAAAAATGAGGATGAGAGAAGAGGAATGCTCAGTTATAACCTACTCAGAACTACAGCACACTGGTGGGCTACACATCGGGAGAACCTCTTGGAGTGGCATGAGGTAAGGATCATTTTTTCTTTAAGGTTTTCTAGGAGCAAACGTGCCCACGGTCATACAAGACTACCATGGTAAAGAGACCACTTCATTTCATATCCAAGCATGTGAGAAGGCCTGGATGGGAAGCACAGAAGTGTTTCTACCTTCATTATGGGTGCACATAAGTTGTATTCCACCTTACAAGGTTGTGCATGCACTTGGTACATTCATTCAGAGATGCGTCATCAGATGGGTAATTGGCAAGAGTTGGTGCTTGATCTCATTCAAGCTTTCGAGTATAGGAGTACCAAACCATCAGTGGATAAGGTGTTGCAAGTGATCAAGTTCCTTATGATGGGGGATAGTGCTATGGAAGAGGATAGGCTACTAGAATTGCTAGGTGAGCCTTCTTTGGAGATGCGCCTCAATGAAGAAGAATCAGAGGAGGTACATCTTGAGTGTGCATGCATGGAAAAAGAAAAAGGAAAAATGGTCTATGTAATAGATGGAGAAGAGATGGAGACTTTGGATGTTAACCATTCAGAGGGTACGCGTGAAGTCATAGACAACACTGATGAGCAAGCACACACCTACCATGAGCCCTTAAAAACAAAGAAGGTTAACATTGGGATGGAGGTAGAACCTAAGGAAGCTATCATTGGTGACTATTGGTCAGAAAAGGAGGTTTCAAAGATCATTGATCTATTGCACGAGTTCCAAGATTTGTTCCCTCATGGGTACCATGAACTCAAAGGCGTTCACCATTCCTTGGGGGAGATGAAGATCAAGTTGAAGGAAGGTACGCACCCAATTTCAGAAGAGGCCTTATCAGATGAATCCAAATTTACGCGTACGGGTTAAGGAAGAAATAGACAAAATGATAGCATCTGGTATCATTGAGGTAGTAGAAGAGTCAGAATGGATAATCCTAATGGTTATCAGTATTAAGAAGGATGGTAGGATAAGGATTTGTGTTGACTACAGGGATCTGAATGCAGTGTGTGTCATCGATCCCTTCCCAACCCCCTTTACTGAAGAAATTTTTGAGGGAGTAGCCGGGCGTGAAGTCTACTCTTTCACTGATGGGTTCTCAGGGTACCACCAAGTTAGGATTGCAAAGGAAGACCAGAGAAAGACAAATTTCACCACTGAATGGGGAATTTTTCCTACACAGTTATGCCTTTTGGATTAAAGAATGCACCTGTTGTGTTCTCACGCATTGTGGTACAAGCATTTCAGGACTTCATCCATAAGTTTCTTCAAGTTTACCTGGATGACTGGACTGTGTATGGATTGGTGAAAGACCATTGTGACAACTTAAGGCTATGATGTTTGAGAGATGTCAGCAATTGAAGGATATCCCTCAACATTAAGAAATGTGTCTTTGCTACTCCATTTGGAACCCTGTTAGGACACATTATATGCAAAGAAGGCTTTGCTAGTAGATCCCACTAAAGTTGCAGTTATTGTAGGATTAGGGGAGCCTACTAGTCAAAGCACAGTGCGTGGATTCCTTGGGCATATGGGGTATTACAGGAAGTTCATCAAGGGATATGCCAAGATCACCACACCCTTAGAGGAATTATTAAAACACAAGAGTGCCTTTCATTAGGGAGAGGTGCAACATAAGGCATTTGACACTTTGAAGGATAGGCTTGTCATGGCACCCATATTATGTTTTCCTTCTTGGGATAATCCTTTCCATGTGCATGTTGATGCCTCAGGAAAATCTATGGGAGAAATACTAGCACAACCTGGTGAGGGAATTGTTGATCATCCCTTGTGCTTTGCAAGTAGAAAGTTGACACCAGCAGAGCAGAATTACACAACTACTGAGTGTGAAGCATTGTCTATGATCTACGCACTGCATAAGTTTAGGCAATATCTATTGGTGACACCATTTATATTCTACATAGACTATATGGCATTGAAATACTTGGTCAACAAACCCATTCTACAAGGGTGCATATGTCGTTGGGTCCTAGCTATTTCAAGAATTTGAGTTCACCGTGGTTGTGAAACCAGGAAAAAGCAATTCAGGACCTGACCACTTATCAAGGATTAATTCAGGGGAGGACATGCAAAGCATTGAGGATACCATGCTAGACGTGCAACTATTTAGGTTGTGGCATGTGCCCTTAGACTTGGAAGATATCACAGTGTTCTTAAAAATAGGTGTGGCACCAGGAAGGAATGAAGGACTTAGAGAGAAAGTAATTAGCAATACGTGCCACACCCTACATGTTGATTGGTGGAGATTTGTATAAGTTAGGTCATGATGAGGTTCTATGCCGATGCGTATTGGAACATGAGCGTAGCCATTATGGAAGAAGTGCATGGTGGGATTGTAGGAGGACACTATGTAGGAAATGCTACTGCGTGAAAGATTTTATTAGTAGGGATTTGGTGGGAAACCATCTACAAGGATTGTATTGAGTTTTGCAAGGCTTGTGACCATTTCCAGTGCCTTGGAAAACATAGAAAGAGAGATGAAATTTCCTTTACGACCAATAGCCAGCACTGAACCATTTGAAAAATGGGAAATCGACTTTGTAGGACCAATTATGCTAGCTGTACGTGCAAAGGACTGGTTCACAGTATATCATCACTTGCACTGATTACTTGACATGGTGGGTAGAGGCAGCATGCCTATAAAGGATTGCACCACAGTCGACAACTGCTAGATTTTTATGGGAAAACATAATCAACAGGTATGGTTACCCTTTAAGTTTAACAAGTGATAGGGGTACACACTTTCTCAATGAAACAATCAGGATTCTATTAGCAGAATTTATGGTGGCCCATCATAAGACTACCCCATATCACCCTCAAGTAAATGGAACTATTGAGGAATTTAACAAGATACTAAGTCACATGTTAACTAAGATTTGTGATGTTGGAAGACATGATTGGGATGATAAAATATCAATTGTTCTATGGGCATACAGGACAACCTACAAAAGGTTGAACAAGGCCACACCATTTCAATTGGTGTTTGGCGCGGAGGTTATTTTACCAGTGGAATTCATGTTACCATCACTGCGTATAGCATACGCAGGAGGGTTAGATGAAAAACAAGCAGCTGAAGAAAGAATTGATAAGTTGATGCAGTTAGACAAAAGGTGATCACTTGCTAGATGGAGTCAGAAGATAGAAAAAGATAAGACAAAAGGCATGGCATGATCGTCATATCAAGAACAAGAAGTTTGAGGTTGGGAAGTTGGTATTGTTGTATGATTCCAAGTATTTGCACCATCCTGGGAAGTTGAAAGTCCATTGGTTGGGACCTTACATCATCTCGTACATTCTTGATTCAGGTGCTTTCCAGTTACAAGTGTTGGATGGGACGAGGTTATTAGAGGTCACTTCAATGGGAGTAGGCTGAAGCCCTACTATAAATAAGTCTTCTTGGTGTTTGTAATAAGGCAATATTTCTAGTTAGCTTAGAATTTCCCTTTATGCTTTTTCTTTTCTTGTCTTTCCCTTTCTCATTGTTGTTTGTTTCATTTCATTTTGGTTTTGCACCTTGTGTGCCGGTAACCACATTATTTTTCTAAAATTTGTGTATGTACATAGGACCACGCATTTGTTTTAGTGTGGGGTGGAGTGATGACGAAGTATAGGCCTTTAATACAAATTTGAGCTGGTAGTAGAAGTTGCAATGAATGGCCCGATTGAAGAATGAAAAGCACGTAAAGTAAGAAGTAGTAAGAGAAGGTGGATGAGAATGGTTGGTGTCAAAAAGGCTTCAGAAACCATGTACAAAAAGGATGAAGAGTGCAGGAACAACATGAGGTAGGTGAGGGAAAAAATTGGGTAAAGGAACAGAAGAAGTGCCTTCGACGCTGTGGATGCACGTGTAAGAGTCTTTGGTCTGGGTTGGATTTTTGTGTGCCAGAAGGTTGAAAAAGGTTTTTCGTGCAAGGATGTAGCACGTGGATAAAAGTTCTTAAGATGACTTAGTGGAAAAAATCACATTTAATGTTAAAGTACGTTGGTGGGTGGTATATGATTTAATGCTGGAAAGAAGTAAAAACTATAAGTACAAGGTTGGGTAAATCATTTGTTACCTTGTGTTTATGAAGAAGAAAAAGCTCTTGTGAACTAGGGCAATCCAAAGAGATTTGTGCAAAGAAAGGAGAATCCAAGAAATCTAAAGTGTGTGACTAGGGTAGATACACAAACCAATGTGGAAGGAGTACAGGGGCTTCGGAAAATTTGTTGAGGAAGTGCCATTGTTATCCAAAATTTTCCCCCCAGGTAAAATTGATCAAACACGAACCTACACAGGAGATAATCAAAGGTTCTTCATCAATATTGTGAGCTCCACATTTCAAATCCAATAGTCAGGTTGAAGGCGGGACTCTACAATGGAGGATCAGGATCGGTGAAGAATTGAACAACTGTTAAAGGAGGCCAAGAGGCTCATGGGAGGAAAATAGGGTCGTAAGGCTTGAAGTTTTCAGACTTAGCTACATATGAGGTATGACTCAAATAGGGGAGTCAAACAATAGACTCGTGGAAGGTGCCATGTGTCAGCTTGGCGAAATTCCAAAAGGCACATAAAAAAGGTAGGTCCCAAATGTGCATTGAGCCTCCATGTGTCCAATGATGACGTAAATTCAGAAGTGAGACCTAAGGGATGTAGTCCCTAAATGAGCATGAAGCTTCCACTGTGTCCCAGGTCTAAATGGAGGTCTCATCGGCCTTTGAAGAGTCACAAGGACCCATGGAAGGTGCCATGTGCCTCATTGGCACAACTCCAAGGCCTAGAATCTAAAATGGAGATTCAAACTAAGCGCGAGCTCTCCACATATTAGGGGTCATGAACAGAATTCAAATGGCAGCGGGCCCAAAATCGGCTAAGTATGAAAGGACCGGTGGAAGCTGGTCCATGTGTCCTCAATGATCGGCACCTTCAAGGATGTCAAAGCCAAAGGTGGTCCCCCAAATGAGCACGAAGCTTCCACGTGTCCCGGGCCCAAAAAGAAGAAGTCAAAAGGGGAAGATATCTGATCGTTGAAAAGTATAAACAAAGGCAAAGTCATGTGGAAGGTGCCACGTGCCTCAATGACACGAATTGAAAAGGCACTCACCCAAGGAAGGACCCTAAACTAGTGCTGGGTGTGCCACTATGGTAGGAGAGTTCAAAATGTCTGACGAGATGTGGGCCCCCAAATCGGCTAAGTATAGAAGAACTGGAAGAATAAGAGTCCACGTGTCATACTCTCTATGTTAGCAACTTTCAAAGGGATGAATCAAAGATCGAGACTCAAGTAAGTTCTGTGTTAGTCCATTGTCAGAGTACGAAAAGGGGAGAGCGGGCCTAGAATCAGCTAAGTATAAACACAAGGACTCAGCGGAAGGTGCCACGTGTCATCTCGATGTAACTTCAAAAGGTAGAATCTTGAAGCGTGGATCTCAAATCTGCGACATGAGCCTCCACGTGTATGGGAGTCAGACATATGGCCCTGACCAAACAAAATGGTTGTACTTTGAGAAAAACATAAGATGAATGATCAGAGTTCAAAGATACTGGCTCAAGTAAGGGCCACATAGACCCTCATGGCGTAACTTTAAGTCAAAGTTCCATGGAAGCAGGTCACCAAGATGACGCTAGCTCTGAATTATCTCTGCAGTTTTCAATTGAAAGTGGTGTAAGGTATAAAAGCGGAGCCAGATTGACACTTTTTGGATTTTGTCTATCAAAGAATGCACACGTATCATGAGGCCTAAATCACAAGTGCAAGACAAAGGCGGAGCCACGTGCCAAGCGGCTAAATTACATGCCAAGAAGTGGGCCAGTGGGCTGGGGGAAGACTTTTTAGCCAAAGTGGAAAATGTGGGGCCGGTGGGCCCCAGAAGATGAATTTTGGAAAATATAAAGTTACGTGGGGCCGCAAGGGAGTTTTTTACATCTTTTGCCAGCTTTCAAAAAAGCATGCAACTTTGCAAATGAAGTGCCCAAGTAAGCCCGAGGGAGATTTCAAAATTTATCCAAATGGAAAAATGAGAAGGTTGCCAATGGGCTTGCGGGGTATTGATTACAAAAAGTGAATTTCAGAGGCCTGCAGGGCTGTGTGGGAGTTAGAAATTGCATCAAATTTGTAGTTTTTGTGCAAAAGGCGTGCAAAGTGAATTTCAGGCCCGCAGATCCGTTTTTACAAAACTGGTTTTGACACCATTTTTGTATGGATTCAATTCAAATATTCAAATGGGCATATCTTTCAATCCAGTGCTCAAAATTCAATAAATTTGGTACCGTTGGAAATATCTCGAACTATTTTATGCCTTGAAATGTTATAAAATATTATTTTAACCAGAACAGGATTTGATGGGTGAAAATTAGGAAAACATCTTTTCAAGCCATTAATGGTAGGATATGATTGCTTCAACCGTCCTAGATCAGATTTGATTTAGAACCGTCGTTCTTTCCTTCTCTCAACACGCCAAACAGAAATAGGGATTCAGACTTGATGGGGATTGTAGGTGGATTTGATAGGGGCATTGATGGTTGGTGGTTGAGACTTTAAGAGAAGAGTCAAAGTTTCTCTTCTTTCCCTCTGGTTTTCTTCATCTATATATTGTTAAACACTTCTCATTTGAGAAGGGGGGAGACATTGTAGGTATGGGGAAACTGACATTCAAATTTGTTTCCCAACTCAGACATTTGAGTTGTAAGCCTTCTCCTATGCCTGGAGAAACGTGTTTGTGCCTCTAGCACCCATGTAATGGTTCGCGTGCACCTCATAGAGTTGAATAAAATTGTGTTATTGTGGTGTTCTTCAACCCTTGTCTCATGTTTTGATTAGTTTCTCTGATGCCTCTCCATTTCATGTTTTCTTTCTGTGGATGTATTTTCATAGTTTGGGAGGTGTAATATGTCAATGCTTCGTGTGAGTTTACGATGACAGATTTGGATCTGGGTGTATGGTCACTTCTAGGATGACCCCCCCTCATCTACCTTGTTTCCCATGTTTCATCCTCCCTCAAGCAGGATATCTCGCCACTTCATTTTTTGGTGTATCACCACTTAGTGTAGGCTCTCTTTCACACACTCTCTCTCTCCTTGTCTCCTTGGAGTGGTTAGATTAGGATAGATAGGTTTTTCCTTCAATAGATTAGCTTGTGGTAAGTAGGTTAGGAAGAAGGAACTAGCATTCTCTGGAGGTCCATCTCAAGTCCGCAAGTCCCATAGCTTGAGATATGGTCTAATGTTGTGCAATCACACCAGATGCCCCATTTAAAACTTAAGACATTCGAGGGTGCTGTGATTTTGCACTAACAACCATCTTGTGGAAGGATTTTTCCACTTAAAGTTTGGTGGCTAGGGAACAAAGTTAGAAGGGTTTCTTCACAAGGTTGAGCTTTGGGATTGGACAAAGTGGTAAAGCAGAGCAAAGGGAAGAGAATTTAAGTGTTAACACTGAACAAAAGAATGGAACCAAGGAAATCAACCATTTCACTCAAAGAAATGCAAAGGGAAAGGGCAAGGGAAAGCACATTGCTACCATTGTAAGCACCAATGAAGAATGGTATGCGGAAATGCAAGTACCCAGATGGGAGTATTGCTAGGAAAATAATGGGAGTCACACTTAAAAGATGGCCGTGAGTGATTATAATCATCACACAAGCACAACAGAGAATGAAATGGCATTTGGAGTTGGTTCGACCAACCAACAAGAGGATGTCAGACTAAAAGGCATGCCAATAAGACACCGATGAGAGTAAAGGTCAAATTGGAGAAGGCTAGGACTATTGCAGATTGTATGAATTACCTTACTTTGGAAATCCTGAGTGGCTGTATCAATGGTTGATGTCACGTCGTGCATGAGGATCACTTTTACTTCATCACAGTGCAAAAGATGCACATCACACTGTAGCTGATATCTAAGTTCACATGCCTCAATTGTGAAGGATATAGCATTGATGATGATCTGAGTGACAAGGAGGCCATCAAGGAGACAGTAACAACATATGACTACAAGAAGGGGTCACGATACTTTGACATTGCATAGATTCCAGAACCTAGTGATGAGGATGGCTATGCGCTTGGTAACCAAGCTCAATGATCAGGAATGATGGACACAAGTGAACAAGGCATGGCTGAATGTATGCCGGAAGATATTAGAAGGAACCATCTATAACTTGTCTACTTTTATCGCAGATGAAATTATAAGCAGCACGTAGGAGGGAGAGAAGATACTATTTGGTAACGTCCTCCTCACTATTTTATTCTTAGAGATTGGAGTGCCCAATGGGCCAGGAAAATTTGTTTGGGAATATCCAGAAGAGGATCCCTCACCCGTAAAGAGGTTTATCAAAATATACTTGTGAAACCATGACGGCCGCTCACAAGGTGCACCTAGAGAAGTGGTATAAGAAAATGCGTGATGCATTCGGGGCCTGAGTGGAGGATCCCAGAGTAGTTTCCCATGCTCATGAGTGGAGAGGTAGAATTTGCAATGTACCAACACTTCTACATTGGAAGATTTATGATGACAGATGAGAACATGAGTCCGTGGTGCAAACTACCCTTCTCCTTCACCGTGTTATACTTCCAAGCCAGAGTTAATCCAGTTCAAAGAGGCCAAGAGACTAAGGTTCAACCTTAGTGAGGTAGATATAGACCACCGAGAGCTGCACCAAAATACAGTCTACCCAAAGAAGCGCATGTACATGGAGAGATATGTCTCCCACGAGATACAAATGATGAAGCCTTTAACGCTATGCCAATTGTTGGAAGGACCGCAACAAGGGTGTATCTGCATGCATAAGGCCAAAATTTGAAAAAGGTGCTTATTTGGAGAATGATGTCTCCATCCCTGAAGACCCTACAGGAAGGAAGAAGGCCACGCCTAGAAAGAGAGAAAGAGAAGAGGTGCAGAAGGCACCAAGTGTTCAAACCACACAGATGGTAAGCATGCTCAGAGACAAGCGCTAAGCTTAGTACTTACATGCAGAGGAAGAAGTCCCCAGTGAAAGCAAAAGACTCCAGAAGAAGAGGTGCCGAAGCATGAAGAGCCCCTCACCAGGAGGAATCACCAAGGAAGACATCACCTGTCAAAGAAAAATAAAGAAAAGAATCCCCTGTACTGGAATCCCCAGTAAGGAAGAAGTAGAAGGTGACAGATGAGGCCGATTCAGAGGAGATAGAAGACCTAGATGCCTACATCAGTGATAGGATGATGATGAAGATGAACTAGGAGGAAAAGACCATCCTGTCTATGAGATACATGATTTTGAAGAAGAAGGAGATGATTATAATGAAGGAGATGAGGAAGAGGATGAAGAAGAAGCTGAGACCCAAGGCAAGGGGGTAGGCAGGGAAGAAGTTACAAAAGAATCAAAGGATCCCTAAGCCTCACAAAGGAATAGGTAGATGAGGCTATAGAGAAATAAGTGGAAAAAATCATCAAGGACATGGTGGAACAAGAAGTGGAATGCAATGTGGATGTGGTGATGAAGGAAGATGAGGAGGAGAGCATGTAGAAAAGAATATGGCAGCATGAGAGGAGATCCCATTTTGGTTGTAAGATTTCCAAAGGCCACATGCATAGGGAGGAAGAGCACAGAAGCATCACAAGTTCAAGGAATGGGCTACATCGATGATTTGAACAAAGTGTTGTGCGCATGCACTCCTAGAGCATTATGCCAACAGAACAACTTTTAGCCATGAATTCATTTGATGAGGAAGGTGCATACCCTTAGACAAGGAAAATGTTTTCATGGGAATTTGAGTCCCACATTGATGAGCTATAATTTGAAGTAATCCAAGGGGCATTGATGCAAGTGCCAAAAATAAAAGGGATAAACCCCTTGGTGAATGCTTAGAGGTTTTGAAGATGATAAAAATCTGCAACGCGCTCAACAAAGTCTCAGTTGAGGTTGAAGCTAGGATCTTCAGGAGAAATGACAGGGTAAAGTTCCTAGAGGAAGAGTTGGAGAAAAAGGAGGAGGAGCTCCTAGAGAAAAGAAAGGACCTGAAGCAAGAAGAACTAATCAGTGCTCAATTAAGGTTTGAGTTAAAAGATGAGAAGGTAAGAGTGCGTGCAGGCATACAAGAAGATAGAGATGATCACGGATGCCATTGTCCTAAAGCATCCAAGACTTAACACCACCCGCACAAAATTATGGATCATCCTTGCAATGCCTAGAGGACTTGACCCACATACTCACTATGGAGAGGAGAACCACTTCCCCTAGAATCAGATAGAGGAGGTATTGGCACACCAAGAGAAATAAAATAAGATGAAGGTTGTGGAGATTGTTTCTCAGTACAACAAGATCCTCACCGATGTAAAGGTCACCAAACAAGCTAATGAGGCTACCTATGATAACTTAACGCAGATAGAGATAGAGTGGAAGTATCTTAATTTCCACCCATGAAGTGGAAATCAAGGAGTTCCAGGAAAATAACAAAGGGAATAGGATGGAGCGAGACAAGATCCTAGCTGAGGTAGAAAATAAATCAAGAGGCCATTGAGACCTTGTGGGGCTCAATCAAGAATCAACTAAAGGAATTATACCCTCAAATCACTCAGAGGATGGATGCGCTCGAGGATTTGGGAAAGCAGTTGGAGGATATTGTGGAGAAAATGAGCACTAAGGGAGAGGAGCTTAGTTTTGAAGAAGTGAGCACCCTGGTGGGTGACCTCTATCAGCAAGCGTAGAATGAGGTCGACACTTGGGGAAAGTTAGAATCATAATTAAGGAAGGATTTCCCTCTCCTCCTCTAGAAATAAATAAAGTTCCCCATTCTTTTATTCTTTTCCCCATTTCTTCATTCCTTTACTCTTCCATTCCAACCATTTGTAAGGATCCACCATTCTTTAATTATTTATTGAAGAGTGTTTCTGAGGATAAGAACAGGCAGTAGTGTGGGGTGATGTTGGGCCCCAAAATATCAGCTAAGTACAAGAAGGTGTGTGGGAACATGGGACCTAGTTAAAGAAGGGTGCACAAGGTTGAAGGCACATAGGGAAAGGGTTCTGGTCTATGGTTTTTAGAACACACTGACATGCATGCACAAGGAAAAACAGGTTTTGTACTTAGCTACATTTGGCATCCCAGGAAGCACACATGAGAAAAGCATGACCCTTGTGGATAAGGTGCCAGCCTAGTGAATGTGGATCAAAAAGGGAATATTCCAGGCATGCGATAGAAGGTTCCAGAAGACATCATTGCAAGAAGTGGAGAGCTTGGATTGTAGAAGGCATGCTCCCATGGAGGACCACTTCGACACTTGGCGACCGATCTGTAACTTCTAAAAGGCATGGCGGTGGTTTCTGAGGCTATATATTCAAGTGCCTAGTAGAAGAAATAGGAAAGTTGGTGAGAAATAAGTAGAGTAGAGGATGGAGATGAGAGGTGAATATTTTCATAAATATCATGGAGAGTTATATGGGTTGGGTTTAGAAGATCTGTAGGAATAATGGAATATCAAGGGGATGGGCCTCTATTTTTTCTTTGTAATGTGAGGGACCTAAGTCTAGTTCTGATGCATGACTCTGGTTTGCACTATTATATTGATCTGTGATGGCCTCAATCAATGCAATGTGATTATAAAACATGTTGAATATGAATATATATGGTTCTCTATCTTATACTTATATCTATATGGATCTATTGTTTTGTATATTCCTTTATGAATGGATGTAAACCCTTGTGTATTTTCTTTCTATTATGGTCCCGATCTATATTATGTTAACTGCTTTCCTTGTATGAATGGATGCATTAGTCTAGAAACTTTTCATACACTCTCAATATGAATGAATGGTTCTTTTCCATTCTCTACATTTAAGTATCTGTCATAGATGATGCATTCTCACACAACTCACATAAAGGAGGGACTCGATGTGCCTTGTGTGAGCCCCGCTAGGTGCGCATGCCTCTCTGGGTGAGCACCTAACACCCACTATTATTAGTGATATGCCGATCATACATACATGGGATTTTCTATTAGTCTTTGAAGGGTATAAAAATGACTACATATTATAAATTTTACACATCATATGGTCATTTCATCCTCACATATATTCATTTATTGCTGCATATCATATATGATACACTCTAGTTCCTTGATATATCATGCCGAGGGTTTACAAATATGGATTATCATACTTACATATTCATCATTTGATTCCATCATGTTTCCTAGGTTAGTGACATACATTTAGGCAATGGTCACCTTCCTCATCCTATAGTGGTATATCTTTAGGCTATCACCAGTTGCCTCTATTCATTTTATAGTGATTTACACTTTAGGCAAATCATCACTCCTACACTCATTTGTCATGATATATGCTTCATTTATAGGGTCACGCACACACTTCAATCGAGTTCACATCTCAACATACATTCATCATATGTATTAGTCACAATACATTCAACCATTTCCTAATGACTGCAATTCAGGTTCATTCTTGACTTCAAGGGGGAAAACTGAATGACTCACTACATACAATCCATTCAATTGGGAGGCATGCAGATCCTATCATCCATCTTATGGATTTCCATTCAATCCATCTAGAACATGTTGCATATCTTGGTTTCTACCTTACTCTTGCTTGTATTTTCTTATATATGTTAACTTATTACACATGTTAGATAGATTTGGATTGCATTTCATTACCTATAGTCATACACACATATGCCAACGTTCACATAATTTTCTAGTGTTTGATCATAGATGATAAGTCTATTACATGCATTGGTTGGATGGATGCTTACCTCCTACCAATCCTACATGGATTGTTGATTAGGGGCATTCCACATTCATGTAACTACATAAGTGATATTGTTTCATTTTATACTTATGCACTTTCTACCTTACTTGGTTATACACGTTTTGACATACTAGTTATATTTCTAACATGTTTATAAACAATAGTGCTTAATGTACAATGAATTTGTTTTGCATTTTGGATTACTAGGCTTAAAACCATGGAATATTTAATTTTGTTTGATACTTGTTGACTCTTGTTTGATATTATCTATGGATGGGACTCTTTCCCTTTGTTTGGTGTGCATACTTGACACGATTACCAAATTTGTATGTGGAAATTAGTGGCCTTGAGTGTCCCTTGTGACATTAAGAGTGATGTCCAATAATTTGTAACCCACTTTAGATGAGTCTATGTTTTGCTTCTTGTATGTTCACTTTCTTTCTAGCCTGGTATATTGTCTGTGTAGCTGATACTGTAATTGTTTACATATGCATGCTTGCAACAACTAACACTTGTTTCTAACCACTTATTTGTGTGTGCCTTGGTGTCTACCAAGCACATTTTACTTCCCCCTGCAGGGGGAAAAATTTATTTGGTCAGTTGGTCCTGCTTTTGGGACCGCATCCTCCTATTCATGACGAGTGGTGCAGTATGAACCCATAAAGAAGGGGTGGCATCCATTTGGGGTTTGTAACATATACAGTATGAGTCTCTACTCAGTACATTTCAGTTTAGTTTTCCATCTTTGACATTGTGGGTTACACAAATGCGAGTAGGTTCAGACCAGTCTAATTGAAACCCTGTACACATTGGATTTTACAAGAAAGGTTGTCTTTAGAATTTTGGGGAGCAATTACAAGTTACCAAGGAGACATCAGGATTTTCTCCCTACACTACTTCAGCCAGTGGCATCAGATCACCCAAAAAAATAGGAAGTAAAAATATCTCTTCATAGATTCTCAGGTTCAAAGTAGTTACACATTAGAGAATAACATGGTTTTCTCCCTACACTTCTTCGGCCATAGAGGCATGAGATCGCCCAAAAAAATCATAGTTACAAGATATCCTTTTCTACACCTTTTCTCTCATCACAGATCAGGTGCACATATTCCTTTTACATTTTTCATACTTTCATTTTAGTCTTTTCATTTCTATATACATGAAATATAACATGCGTATTTGACTACTTGATCAATATTATCCTTTTTAGTTCCATCTGTATGAGGAAGAAAGCAGTTAATTACAACACCAAAAACAACATCAACAACAACAAAAATAACAACAAATTCAATAATAACAACATCATGTGGAAACACACACCTCATATTAACATGTAGGTACATCACACACATCAACAACTACACATGTGTTTCATCCCTAGGTTCACTCTCATCACTTTCTTCTCTTTTGCATCTTTAGTCTCCAAAATCCATATTTTTTTCACTCCACACTTTTTTCTAGTCTTTCGATAGGGTTTCTACATTACTATACAAGGACATAAGGTATGCATATATATCTACATTATATTACTAAGCCTTCTTCTCACCAACATAAAGTGGGGGTAAATGTAGACACAAAATCACGCACTTTGGGTATTATTTAGTCTCGGTCTCATACTACTATTCATATGGTTCTTGAGTGAAGAAAGTACTAATTAACCCATGTCCTTTAGCCATTTTACTTTACTTTCTGTCATCACTTCCGACCTCCAACATGTACTTTCCTAATATGTTTTTGGCATTCTGCATTATTCTACCCTTGAATGGGGTGCCAAGGATAGTACAAGGGTGCCCTGATCCCATTCGAGGCATCCCCAATCCTTTCTCCACTTTACTTCCATTTTTTGGGAGCTTTCTATCCGTTTTATCTTTCCATATTTTTAGTGGTCAACATTTTTGGGGTTAATTACGAAATTAGAACAAGAGATCCATATAAATATAAAGTTATGAGACCATAATGAGGGACCAAGCACTAGTCACTACTATCATCCACCTAATATTGCATCCATCCAAGGCATCTAGAGCTCCATTTCCATCCATCTATCTCCATCACAAGGGATAAGGTTGCTTCATCTACATCACACTACATAAGAGGTAAGTTTATTCTATTCCATCCACCATTTATTACATATCTACATCTAGTTATTTCTTGCTACTTCATAAAGTACGATTGGTGCAAGATAACCTAGGGATTGATTTACACACACTCATCTACAGCTGCATTTGGGTGTGAAATGTAGTGCAACACTCAGTTAATAAGTCCACCATTGTGGCCATTGAGGACAATCCGACCTCTTAATTTGAATGTTTCTTGTTTAGGGTTGTGTTGTTTGGTAGGTATCTTCATATCTCATTATCAATGACATCCAGTACAGTGCAACAACATACACCGGACATGCAATGAAGGCTTCACATCATCTAACAACCCTGTAAAGTTGGTTTTTAGACCTCCTACACAAAACAAGGTGCCTAGATCTCAGACTAGGGTACCCTAGGTTCCCCCATCCTTCTCTAGGTGCCTTAGTCTACTCAGAAAACTCATATTTTCCCCTTTCCAAGCCCATGTGTGGTTGTTCCTACAATTCTGTTCATCTAGTATTCTTTGCGACACATCCTTGAATAGTCGTCGAATCAAATAAGCTCTTTTTGTCTCTCCTTGCACATTAGGGTTTTGTATTTCCACTTTCTTAGTTTCTTAGGTCACTTTATCTATTTAGTTAGCTCTTATTTTACTACTGTGCATAACATCAAATTAAGCTAGAATAGCTTATAATTTTCCATTTTAGTTTAATCAATTATTGATTCGTCTTACTTTTTGTACTTTTAATTGGCCATATTTTTTTATTTTCATGTCAGATCAAGATTTCATTTTTATAAAATGCATACTTTTCATTCAATTAAAAATGGAGGGTTTAGTTTTAGTTTATAATATACTAGGATTCTACTTTTAGCATAACTTTGTGATTTATTGATTATATTTGATGTGTAATTCACACTACTTATAAAGTGCCACCTATTTCTAGTTAGGGGTTCATTTTTGTGCATTATAAAGTTTTTGGGTTGATCTTATTTTATTATTGGCTTAAATGCTAACCATTACAATAAGGAAAATTAATAAGAATTAAATTATTATCAATAGTTTGGGAGGTGTTTATTGAGTGTGTTCATTTTTTGAGGTTCTTCCAAGGTATTTTTACCTTAATATTATAAATAGATTCCATCCATGACTTCCACACTCTTACACATGTAAAAATTAACATGATTTATGAAAAACCATGCCCTTTTGAAAACTATTTTCACTTTAAGAAGACATGGTTAGATTTTTTTGAAGAGAATAAGAAGACAAAAAATACCTCTCTATTAATCTCATTAATTTTGATGAAAGGGCACCCTCATTTAGTATTTGTAGGACACAATTGTATGCTTGTAACATTAGATTGACACCACAAACATACCTATCATTGACCATAGTCTACTTTATATCATTGATTCAAATCCTATTGACACATCATCATAATATAATTTTCCTAATCACAAGTTTTCTATTAAATATTATGTACCCATTTTTGTACCTTTTACAACCCACAGTTCAAATTCACCCATAATTATGTTAGGTTCATTTGAGAAGCACACAACTAGTTTTGGATCCCACACTTTCTTGTTTGAAGGGTTATTTTGGTGGAGGCATAGGTAAAAATTTATAGGGTGTTTAATTCCTCTATAAAACATATCCATTGGATTAATTACCACTAAATTAGGTATCGACAAGATGATTCTTCATCATGTCCACTTCATACGTGCTCACATGTTTTTTTTTCTCCACTCTTCATGAGGATATTGAGTGAAAAATGAATTCTTATTCACATCTTATCATGCATGAGATACCTAGGTACTAATTCAGTTAGAAATTAGAGTCATTAAGCTTATAAATATTATTTATTACATGCATCATTTGTGCACATGTCACTAGATCACATACATACATCTTCATCTACCATTCGTATTCATATATGATGGATTTATATTAGTCAAGGTGGTGTTATTAGTGTTATTTGTGTGGGTTATTATACATGTATGGATCCTTTAGTATTTAAATACATTGGATGCACACTTCTCATTATTCCTAGTATTTTCTGTAATAGTCTTATTACGATTAACCAATCTAAGGGAATTATTTTGAAAGCATACTCTTAATACATAATCAATGCTACCAATGTTTAAAATTATTATTTATATTACTACTAAATAATCCAACATAATTAAAATATTCATAATCCATCCGATAACATATAATAACCATGTGCACTTGTAAGGGTATATTCAGATCTCTATGATCTCCCTTAAGTCACTCTAACCGATTGTGTACACCTTTGTATACTTGGTTTAACCTTTTACCGGTTATGAGAATTATGTGCATCTCCTAAGTGCCTACCTAGAAATACATTTATGCAACTTCCATCCGGTATCTGACACTGTTTATTTAGGGGATTGGTGATTAGACAATGTAGTCAGCTAATACATTACTTTGGTAAAATTTTCAAGCTTTGTTTTGCAATTTTAATTCCAAGACCACACACTAGTCTATGAAAATCATCTTCAGTCACCACACAACCATCTCAATACAGTTATTTGGATTCCTAGTTGCTTAAAAAGGTGAACTAGCTAAGAAGAGGGAGAGTCCATTACTGGTTTGTTTCCCATCAAATATGTAAAGAATCTCATCTACACCATCTTAGGATTCCTAAGGGAAACATAGGGACCACATAATGATTACCCATCATTATGTCCTCACTACGCTTCCCATATATATCCTAAGTTGGCACTAAGCTAAGATTCTAGCAGAGATGATGTACAAACATTACGCCCAACGTTCCTTATACTTAGGTTACCTTAGTTGAGTAATGTAACTAAGTACATCCTTAGAAAGTCATTTTAAAAGTATTATTTCACAATACTTAATAGATTTCCATAAAAGGGTCGTCATAACTCAATTAGTTACTAACTAATATTAATTCCTCTTACCGTACTTTTAACAACTTAGTAATTGTCGTTAGGTGTAGGTTAATTATTCATTTTTCATATTGAGTCATTTAAATACATTTACTCATCATGATCAATCCATTATTACTATAAAGTACATAAACATCTTTATTTTGTTTCCTATGTTATCCTTTTGGTTTATATGTCAATATTCATTTTGCTTTGATTATTCTATCTAAATCAATGAAATCAGAAATAATCACACAACTTAAGAAATTATCAGCTTAATTAATAAATCAACTTAATAAGTAAAATATCTACATTTTTAGTTCAAATAAGATAAGTCATAAGACCATATTTCAAGCAAGGGACAAATATCTTAATCTTCATTAATAATGATTTACAATAGTTAGCAAGAATAATACATTGGGCTATAATGCCCTTTTAAGATGCTATGATATTTCAATCGCATAATCAAATTGATTACAAATAATCCTTTCGGATTTATTTCTCAATAAAATCAACATGTAAAAACAATCAAAAAATCTAATCCAAGCAGTTACTTCAAGTATGCTGGAATTTCCTGCAAAACTGTAGGAGAGAGAGAGAGATATGGATCAGTTCATATGAACTGACATGAGTCTGCATACTCTTATTATATGTTGTGATTATAATGAAATAACAAAATAAAATATCAGCTAAGAACTATTCTTAATCAATGTGTTATAATCGTAAATTCCATAGTTTATATTATGAAATCTACCTTATAAACATATATTAATGCTTAATTATATAAAAGTATTATGTTCATTATTACTGTATACAACTAGTGTAATATGACTTAGACATTTATACAATAATGGGTCATTTACTACATCACAAACACCAATTAAAGATGTAATAACTCAAAATATTTTTTCCCAAATTTCACACTATTAATAACAACTAGAAATTTCATAATGTATGTAGTCAATAACGAAAACGGTTTATCTAACAACTCATATTTCAGCAGAGTTAAACCTCATAAGGTTGTAGCAATCAATCATATCCCAATTAGAACATCAATGAACTAAAAACTAATGAATTACTTCTATTTTAGAGACCCTTTTTGAGTTGACTACACATATATATTATTGTTATTTATAAGAACATCTACAATTATGTGCACTGACTCATTTAATCGTAACATAATTTAACCAAAATGTCCAATACCAAGAAGGGAGAGAGAGTTCGTCAATAATAAACAAATAATCATCAACAGTATTACACATATCATAAATAAATAATAGAAGGAGACACAAACATTTATTCCCTTCCTAAGAATTCCCCCAACTAACTCAAAACAATCATGCTTAGTTATCACATAATCAATCCATTGTTCATATATATCAACAGCAGTAGCCCAAAAACTATCCAAACTAAAATCATATACATGCATAATGAAAAGGTCATTTCCTTCACTATTATTAACAATCAATGGAGTTGAAATTTGTTCCTAAAATTATCATATTCAAAATTTGAAAGCAACAATCAGCTAAAACATAAGTCCAGTTTATGTTTTCCATAACCTTCCTCTTTTCAAGTTTCCAATCACCCAACAAAATACTACCAGATTAGAACCATTCACGTTATTAGTTCCCGACCATTTATACTTCCAGATCTAGACTATTCATACTTCTTGCTCTAGACCATTCATTTCTCATACAATTATCTTTCTCATTCCTTATATTTCTTTTATGAGAATGGTCATTTGCAAATTATATTCATTCTCGTACAATCATATTTCTCATTCATTTTATATTTAACTTGAATGAAAATGGACATCTACCCATTCTAAAATGACATTTAACTATTCTCAAATAGAAAAAAATGTAAAACAATAATCCTATAACTCCCAGTAGTTATTTTTCCAAGTTTTAAACCCACACAAAAATAGATTAAATTAACTCCAATACATCCATGAGGGAGAGGAGTCCATGAAACAACAAACAATCCATACTTTTATAAAACCATACTCCTCCAAAACCAAGCCTAGTTTTTAAAAAATAAACCAAAATCCATTTAATCCATGCACTCAAAATGGTTTTACCTCCACCATTTATTCATAACAAAAAAGAGAATGATAACAACAATGCTCTAAGAAGGAGTTGTAAAACTAATCAAATTTGTTTTTATTTCATACTAACTCCTTATTTCATTTTCCAAATCTCACATAATAATCCAAAACCAAAATTTATTCAGTTACACATTAAAATAATAGCAAATAATATGAATAGAAAAACCCATGCCTGTGTATTTTACCTCCAAACTTCTCTGAACTTTTCCCATTCAAAAACTTCAAAACATTATGTTTTCCATTAAATATTTCAACAACATATTTAAATAGTAAAAATGTCATAATATCTGGAGGTAATAGTAGTGAAGCATCTATGAAACCTTCACCAAAACATCTATTCTCCTATAAAATCCATGCATAACCCTTAAACAAATATTCAAAAATAATCGAATGAAAATGAAACAAGAGATTACTTGCATGACCTAGCTTCTCAAGGAAGCTAGAGTTTCCTAAGGAATCCTTGTTGTCTGCATTAAATTCACAAAAAACCTCCTTAAATGATATGCCACTTTGTGTCTTATCAGCATCAAACAGTCTTTTAATCCATAAAACTTATTTAACATCCATTACAAATATGCCATGCAACTTAGGTTTTAACCTAAGTTCTATAAACTTTCAAAACCACATAACCCGCATGATGGGGTGGGTCGAATCTCTACCTCACACAATTTCATTAATCAATTAACAATGTCACGAAACACCCAAACTAAAATCCATAAACACATAGTATAAGTGTTCTCATGAAGGATAATATGCCAACCAAACCAAAACACACACACACACATCACATGTGTGTGTGTGTGTGTGTGTGTGTGTGTGTGTGTGTGTGTGTGTTAAATCATCACCGTACATTCCTTTACTAGATAAATAATAACACAACCCAGATTAAACACTCATTAGTGATGGGGGTGTTAATATCCTTAACAAGCATAATTCCCAGTGCTTGATGAAATTCCATGCCATATTTCTAACATTTAAAAGATTGAAATTAACTAGGAAAAATGAATTGTGATACATGTTGCCTTCATAATGGCCATTGGTCAATAAACATCCTCCTAAAGAAATGTCCATAAAATAGTTAAATTTTAATAACAAAAATCTTAATAATTCATTAAATGAATTTAGTTAAATCTAGGATGTTATATACTTCCCCTCTAAAAGAATCATTGTCTCGATGATTTAGTTATTATCATTTCTAATATATCAATCATAAGTAAAATTCAAAAATAAAAATGTAGAATACAATTCAATTTTCTCATCAATTGGAAATGTTTCCAGAATTTAACCAATCAAAGTTCTTAAACTTGGTTATATCAGCCTTATCTCAGTAAGTAATCCCCAAAAAGTCTTTTAGCATGTCTTAAATTTCTATTTATTTATGATAGGTATCAAATAGTTTTCAACGAGTCCATAAAAAATTATTTAAAAAATGTTCTATTTACTCGAACAAGAAACAAAAAGTAGTCATCATCTCATTCATATTCTCCCAAGCTGCATTTTTCTTAAAATATTGGTCCCATTGGACTTGACATTGAGAAAAATATTGATTTATGAGATGTAATTTGCAAGTTTCTAGCACTCTTTTTTTTTTCAACTATGACGATTCCAAGGTATTGAACTTGTAATGAGTTCTAATTAATAATATGTGATATATCAAAAACATGATTTTTAAGAAAATATATATGAAAACATTATGTGTCATGGAAAATGTGGGAGGTAAGGCTAATTTGAAAGCCACCAGACTTATAACTTTTAGGACTTCAAAAGGTCCTACATATATAGGAGATAAATTGGTAGCTTTTCCAAATGAAATAGAGCTCTTTTTGGGGTTTACCATAGAAAATACCTTGTCTCCTTGCTCAATTTTTCTTTCAATACTTTTCAAATCAGCGATAACATTATGTGTCATGGACAATGTGGGAGGTAAGGCTAATTTGAAAGCCACCAAACTTATAACTTCTAGGACTTAAAAGGGTCCTAAATATCTAGGAGATAGATTGGTAGCTTTTCTAAATGAAATGGAACTCTTTTTGGGTTTTACCATAAAAAATACCTTGTCTCCTTGCTCAATTTTTCTTTTAATACTTTTCAAATCAGTGTAGATTTTCTACTTATTAGTGTTTTTTTCAACTACGCATGAATAAAATTAACTTTCTCTTCCATTTCAGTCAACATTTCCTGACCCACCACCTCTTGTCCTCCATGATATCCCAACTAATAGGAGTTCTACACTTTCTGCCATACAACACTTCAAATTGAGCCATTTTCAGAGAGGAGTGGTAAGTGTTATTGTAAGAAAATTCAATCAATGGTAGATATTCCTCCCATTTGTATTTCTGATCCATGCAATACATTCTTAACATATATTCCAAAACATGGTTCAATCTTTCTATTTTTCCATTTGTTTCAAGATGGTTAGCCGAACTAAAATTAATTTTTTTCCCAATGCAGAATTTAATGTTTTCTAAAACCCATAGGTCATCCTTAGATCCCTATCTGAAATGATTAGTTCCATAATTCCATGCAATAAAAAAATATCATACACAAACCTTTGTGCAAGTATTGGGGAATCATCCTTAAGATTTTCCGGTATGAAATGAGCTACTTTGGTTAGTTTATCCATTACTACCAAAATTGTATCATGTTTATTTATTTATAGTGGCAATACTTGCACAAAATCCATGTTGATTACCGACCATTTATATTGAGTAATACTATGAGGATATAATAGACTTGCGGGACACAAGTATTCCACCTTTATATATTGGCATTCCAAACAATGTTCAACAAATTCTATCATATCCTTCTTCATCCCTTTCAAAAAATACTATTGTTTAACATAATAAAATAATTTTGTTTATCTTCGATTCTTAGAAATTAGTGCATCATGAAATTCTTGTAATACTTTCACTTTAAGATCACCACCCAAGGGAACACATACTCCATTGTTAAATCATAAAATTCCTTCATTGTCAAACCTATTTCTCTTCTTCTTCTTCTTCTTCTAGGAAGATGTTGTTTGTATACAGGTTCCTCATCAGGATTTTTGTTGGGACCCATTTCTCTTCTTCTTATTCTTTTAGGAAGATGTTGTTTGTATATGGGCACCTTATCAGGCCTTTAGTTACCGGGCCCCATTGACACATCATTATTAGTTGTCTAGGAGTGTCTTCTTGTTTTGTTTGAATCATCATAGGTGCTACCCCAGATTCAATGAAGGGGGGTGTTGGTGTGTGGGATCCTATGTGTCCTCCACTCACATATGGAGGGTCATCTCACATGGGGTACATATAAGGTGTTGAGTAAACCTAGTGCATAAAACACAAGTAAACCCTAAACCTAACCCATGTGAGATGACCCTCCATATGAGAGTCAAGGACACATAGGATCCCACACACCAACACCCCCCTTCATCAAAGCTGGGGTAGTGGCTATGATGAATCAGACAGAACAAGAAGACACTCCTAGACAACTAAGAAAGATGTGTCAATGGGGCCCAGAAACTAAAGGCCTAATAAAGTGCCCATATACAAACAACATATTCCTAGAAGAAGAAGAAGAAGAAGAAGAGAAATGGGTCCCGACACAAATCCTGATGAGGAACCCATGCAAAAAAAAATTCCCAAGTAGTGAAGGAAAACCATGTGGGAAAAACATTCACCACAAGAGAATAAGATACTATGTAATCTAAAAAAGATGTCAAAGATGGGTCCTGGTCATAGAATAGCTTGTAAAGGTACCCATGTACAAAAGGGAAATCTCTCAGAAAGATGAAAAAAGAGAGAATAAGAGGGAGACGAGATGGATGCGGAAGATGCCATAGACATAATTGAACTCTGCAACTCTAAGAAGTCTCCCAGAAGAATGTCGATGATGATATCCTTTGCCTCTAGACCGAAGAAGAGCCATCTACACAAAATTATGTGTCTACCCTCAGGAAGGACAAAAAAGATGTGTTGGAAATTTTCCCACTCCATGAAGGAAACCGAAGGTAGTATCATGAAGAACTCTGAGTCTGGTCCACGAAAGTGTGACATAGGTCTAACAAGAGAGTGTGAAGGTAATGTCATGAGTGTAGAACTGTCAGAGTATGAAGGGTGAACACCTATAGAAAGGATGTCCAACTGATGTGAAGGAAAAAAAACATCCCCCATGACAAAAAAATGGATCCATAAACAAGGGTGGATCAATGAAAGTCTCTGAAAAAGTGGAAGTGGTAAGAGTCCCAGAAGGGAAACTCCTAACAATGGAGATGATGAACTCCTCTGAAATACCTGTAGATGGATGAGAAACCTGTGTACATCAAAAGTGTACTTTTTGAAAAAATGACTAAGGTCAGGAAGATACTCGTCCCAATGAGGGGGCTTAAGAAACAGAAAAGTGATGTCAGATAGGTATGAGTCATCCAATGAAGGTAGAGAAGTGAAAGGGGTCTCGCACACTGAAGGTGGAAAAGAGGTGGGTGTGATGACTATATGATACTATATAGGAGACTACTCAATATCTGATGAGATGTGGGATGTGTCAACACTCTCTGTAATAGTGAGAGAAGGAGGATAAGAGTCCTCTGTAGTACTCTCGACATCAGAACTGGGTGCACAATCCTCGTCATCAGAAGTAGAACCAAGCAAGTCTGTGTCAGTGGAACTATCATCACATGAAGAAATAGAGGAGACAACTAAATTAGAAAGTAGAGGCAGAGAAAGAGTGGGGTCCAATGAAATCTAAGCGAGTACGTCTCATATCTGAAGTATCTCTAACTAAATATCCAACACTTTACAAAGTTTTCCTAGCACAAAGAGAACCACGATAATCAAGCTCAGAGTAAGAAGATTCTTCACTCAAGTGAGAAGGTAAATAGTCCTCATCATCACTACTTTCAGAATAAGAAGACTCAAAAGTTTGAAAGTCAAGAAGAGGAGCTACGCTCAACAACATCATCATTTGAGGAGTCAAAATCTGAATTAGAGAGCTGCAGAACCTCAGTAGGTAGAGAAGTAGAAGTCGAAACACTTCTCTCAATATCAAGAAATGAAGTGGGCATTGAATCATAAGTAAAGTGGGAAAAGGTATACAACCGTGAATGGGGATATGCCTTTCCCTTATCCAATGTAGTATCATTGTTAAGCTCACAAATAATCACCAAGTTAGGACCAAATTCCACTCGCATTCCTTCACCAAGGTGAGTAATTTGGTAAACTGATAGGAGATTGGTAGAGAGATCAGGAACACTCAACACTTGGTTGAATGTTCCCCCATCCATCTCTACCGATCCACTACCGGAAACTGACACTATCGTGTCATTACCCATCGTGATTTGGGACATACCACAAGGCTCGATGTTGGAGAACTCAACATGTGAAGAAGCCATGTGGTGCGAGGCACCGAAATCTATAATCCACGTCAATGAAGGAACAACTCTAGCTACAAGGGCCTTTCCTTTCTTCTTATCAGATTTAGAACCTTTTGCAGTAGAAGACTCGAGCCTTCGGAGCATTTTGTTTGATAGACTCAGGAACACCTATTTGATTTTTCTCAAGTAAATGAGTAAGGTGATCAATTTTTTTTCTCATACACGTATGCTCTTTATGACCAGGCTTCTTGCAATAGGAACACAAATACTTGTCTTTCTATGCTCTAGGCTCAGAAGTCAAAGTGTTCATGTTAATTTTAGTTTTGGTCTTGGTTTCCTTCTTAGGTTGATCCTTTTTTTCTTTCTTCTTTTCAGTCTTCTTTTCCTTACTAGTACTTGCTACAAGGGCATGTGACTTGGACTTGAGAGACCCCATTTGAATGAGTTTGTCCTATTCTCGAATGAGTTGGGACGAAAAATAGTCAAAGGAGGGCATATTCCAATCCTTGCCCAAGGAAGCTTTTGTAGCGTAAAAAGTTGACACAAAGACAAAATATTCAGGACCTAACTTAGAGAGAATCGACAAGATCATTTGAGAATCTTTCTTCTCTACTTGACATTCCTTTAACAACAATCTAGTGTGGACAAACTTAGAGAAGAATGCTTGTAGGTTTTCAAAATCACTAGGATTTAACCCTAGTAGTTCATTTTCCAACTCATGCACTCTCATGTCATCGTGTTGTCCAAACATTTCATCTAACGTTGTCCACGCAGAATTAGGTGTTTTAGACGACTCAAATGTGGAAGAGAAAGTCAGGAGAAACATAAATGTAAAGAAGACCTAAAGCTTCATCACTACAGGTTTAACCACTTAGATTTTTTAGGGTCGTCGTCTGGTTACAGTCATCTTAGTTCCCATGGTGATGTGGAATAACCCTTTACCTCATTAGTTTTCCCATAATTATTTTTGATCTTCACTTCAAAAAATTTCCCCCACGGTGTAAAAAAAAGGAAGTTGAATAGTGCATCCATAGTGAATGCAAGGAGAGAGTAGGAATGCAGAAAAGAATAACACACCACCCAGGACAATAAAGATAACCCCCCCTAATTTCGGCATTTTATAGTTTAGTGCATTGAATATCAATCAAGGTCTGAGCGTGCATCTTGAAACAATTGGTAACTCACAAGTTGCAATCAACGTAATAACGTGTGAGAGAGGAGACCACCAAATCGTGTTTCATGGGAGCATAACAAAGTGACACCGTACACAAGCACAATTTGCAAAAAAACTAGGAAGGAGGTCTGAAATCAAATCCTGGTTGTGAGAAAAAATGTCTCATGTCGCAATGGATACCCCCTTGCTGCAAACTGTGGTGTCGATGTAGCAAACTCACTAGTCACAAGCAATAATAAGGGTAAATACAATGTTTTTTATGAACTCAAGATGAGTTCCTAATGATCTTCAGAATGCCGGAAATATTGCTTGCAGAAGAAATAAGTGCATTAGAGTGTCTCTGCACACTTGAGTGCACGATTAGTAAAAAAAATTGTGTCAATAACGCACTAAAAAATTTACATTAGTTTTGAAATGCCACAATTTAGCTAATTTTAGAGTTATTTGGACTTAAAAAAAGTGATAATGTAACGTTAATTTAAAAGACGATTTAAATTAATTATCGTAAATTAAATAAATTGTATCGTTTAATCACAAAATAGATTTAATCATATTTAAATCTCAATTAATTATAATTAATAGAGAAATACTAATTGAGATCTAATTAAAATTAAATTCAAACTATCAATTTAAATATACTTTCCTTTTTAAAGAGAATTCCCAGATAAAAAGTTAAGACACTTAAATAAATGAATGTTTATGAACCCCTGACTCTTTAAATGAAAAATCAATTGACGTTGGTAGAACTTGCCTTAAATATTTTAAATGCCCACTTTAAGTGATAATTTTCTAAGTAGAAATGAAATGATTAAAAATAACTTACCATATAGAATCACTTACTGAACATACCTTACTTACCAAAAATAAACAGGGCTTGGTGGAAATTTTTTTGAGAAAGATCCTGAGTTGAGTGCGTGTCGCTCGTGACAGTGATCCTAAGAGAAGATCTCATTTGAAGCTTTGTAAAGGCCGTTATGGACAATGGTGTTAAACCAAGAATGGAGATCCATGTTTGAGCAGCCTTTAGGGAGTGGGATCGAGCACGGGGAAAGGTAGATGAGCCCTATCTGGAAGCCCATGACAAACAAAGGGACAGTCACTGTTGGGAGTTAGGCCAGAGAAGGCTCATTTTATAGGAGGCACACAAGGAGATCTCCAAATAGGTGGGAAGACCTGATTCGGCCATGTAGGTGGAGAACTTTTGCAAAGATCAGGGAAGAGACTCTCAGGACACCAAACATGAACCAGGGCTGAGTGAAGGGAGGACACCAGGAAATGAGCTTTTATACGAATTACCATGGGAGAAATGAGCACAAATTGATCCAGGATTAACAAATGAGTCGGCCAAGAAAATAAACTCGAATTCAAAAACAAACATTTCACAGTAGGTAGATTTCAACCATGGCCAGGTTGGCAGAAACCAGTCTTGAGTTAAATGACCATGCAACAAACATTTTTTGAACTTGAGGCATAATAGCTCTTTGATTTCTGACCGATTTCCACGATGATCTCGAGCAGGGTTTGAAGAATTTAGGTATAAGGTTGTAGACTCGTTCAGGAGCTTAATGGAGTGTAGATTTGAAACACACTAAACTTGAAAAGGTCAGAAGACTGACTTTTTAGAGAAAAACCTGAATCTAGTGCATAAGACAACCATTAAAAAAACACAAAGAGACAAAAAAAACTAGAGATCTATTTGAAATTTTTCCAGTTTAATAAAAAATTAAAAAACTAGTAAAAGGAACCTCTATTTTGAATTGGACATTTGACATGATTTAGCTGCAGTTAGCTAAATGTAGCTGCGAAACCCCCTGAAAGCTTCAAGGAGATGCCTGCACATGCATGAAGAATGCACAAAAATGAAACAAATTTCTAAGAACAACTTGTTAAGATATGCGTTAACAATAAATCTCCAGAATATAATAAGTACAAAAACTTGCATGACCAAAAACTCACCAAGAGTCTCAACTCAAATGAAACAATGCACGTTTACTTGATCTCAGACTCTGATACCATGAAAGAGTTTGTGACAATTCATATCAGAAATTGGAAGACACCATGAAGTGGTTGTACTCAAACGGAATCATAATGGCTCCAATGTAATCACAAGGATTCGATTAATCAACTGGATGAACTTGCATCAAGCAAAAATAATGACTTGCACATGTAGAGGAAAGACAATAGAGTGTCTTGGCATACTCATAAATACTGTAATTTCCTTAAGGGATACATATAGGGTGCTGAGTAACCCTAGTGCATGACATCATAAGAAAACCCTAAACCTAACCCTAAACCTAACCCATGTGAGATGACCCTGCAAATGTGAGTGGAGGACACAAGGATCCCACACACCAACAGGATCTGATGACCATTTGAATCTGAGTTCCCGTACTACTGAAGATAACGTTATACCTGCGGTCAGCTCACAACTGATTAACATTTACAGATTGCAAATTCCAAACAATGTGCAACTCATTCTTAAAATCCTTCTTCATCCCTTTCCAAAAATTGACTGGTTTAACAAACTGAAACAAGAATATGTTTCGACAATTACCTAGAAGATTAAAGCGCATTATGCCAATTGTAATACTTTCTAACTTTAATATCATCACCCAAATGGCACACATACTCTTCATTATCTAAGATCCCAAAGCAAATTCCTTCGTTCCATGAGACATATTACAATCACTCTTTTCACAAAGCTTTTGTTATTTGCAAGTAAGGAATCAGTCTTGAAGTTATTTCTTAAATTCTTCCATGTGTCAGTACTTTAATGTTGTAACAGGTCACAGTTGAGGAGAACGGATTATGCTACTGTGTAGCTACATGCATTATCCATTAATGTGTCTGGGCTAAACGAGATTAATATTACAAAATATTGTACTGCATATAGTTTCTATCCACCTATGCCTATCTTATGTTTAAATTGACATCGTGTAAAAATGTATTTCTATCCCAAATGACCTATTTTTAGGTCAAGTGGTATTATATTAACAAATAATGCCTCCATACTTATAAGGAATGGACTATGTCAACAGTAAGCTCTAAGTTGTGAGGAACATCGTTTCTTGCTCATGCATCTTTGAGTTTTTGACTTTCATATATACTTACGTGGTCATTTTAAAGAAGTATTCCCCCCACTCCTTCATATTCAGGCATCAATAACCTTCTAACAAATTTTCCAATAGGATATGAAACTTGCTAATATAGGTGAAGACATAATTTTTTACTTTATACAAGCTTTAAATGCAATCTCAAATTTTTCAGTCCATACAAACTTTTTATTATTTTTCTGCAATAAAGTAATTGGTCCAACCACTCTTGAATTTTTTTTAACAAATCTTCTGTAGTACCCAGCTAGTCTCCATAAAAATTCTTACCTCATGCATATTTTTAAGGTGCTGGAATACTTAATAATAGCTTTGATTTCTTAATTCGTGAATAGAAATCCCAACTCCTTATTTATGATATGGCCAAGAAAGTTTACTTCACTTTGATAAAAGGACTCATTTTAAAATATAACCATAGAGTTTCCTTTATGTCATATACTTCCAACACTATTCTTAAGTTTTCATTGTGTTCATCAAACTTTATTTGAGTTCATCAAAATATTATCAAGAAAGACTAGAACAAATTTATCGAAGCATTCTTAAAAAATGTTATTCATAAGGTTCATAAATGTTGTTGGTGCATTAGTGAGTCCAAATGGAAAAACGATGAAATTCATAATGCACAAAACATGTCTTGAATGCAATTTGTTTGAAAATCCTAATATTTTATTTTAAACTAATGATAACGATATCGTAAATCAATTTTAGTGTAAATATATTCTTCTCTCATTATGATACATGTAGACATCATCAATTCTTAGAAAATGACATCTATTCTTAATATTAGTTTCAATATTTTCAAGCATATGATAACCAATGCATAACCTTAATCATATCCATCCTTCTATATTAAAATTAATATGACCAATGTTCCCAAAGGATACACACTAGGTTGGATTAATCCTTTGATAAGACAATCCAATTATAGTCACACTTTTAGTTCAACCATGATTCTCTTCTCTCGATCATATCTATAAGGCAACTCTTCAATTGCTTACAGAGTTCTTGCACATTACATGTCATATCTGTGAAGTCAAACCCTCTTCTTCATGTGCCCTTGAAGATAACATAGAAAAACATGATAAAAAGACATCCTTAATTCATTCCTAAAAGTGGAAAATGTTTCAATTGTCTTATATTCCGCACTTATGAACCTCTTCATAGTTACCCTCATGAAACATGGGAATTTTTTGGATTTATGTTAGTTCCATTTCAGATATACATTCATTTTATACACCTTATCCACCTCCATCTCTTCATGCCTTCCCAATGATGTCTACTTTTATTGTTCCTTCCTCAACGTAAAACATTCTTAATATGAAGGTCATCAATAATAAGCCACTCTTAATCTTTGCAAAATGTTGTGATTCCAATTTACTCCTTATCCTTATCATGTTCTCTAAGATAGAAAGGATCTCATATCATATGTTCAATGCTGAAAATTATGCAAATTTCCAATGCTATATTCTAAATCTCTTACATGAGTAGCACCGTATGAACCAATCTTGGTTCTTCCTATTAGCCTTAGATTCCACTCGAGCTGTTTACTTAAAAATCAACAACAAGCTTGCCTTAACACTTCTAGATGAACTCTTGCATCATTTCCTAAAATTTAATCCATACTACATCCTGTGTCAATGATAAAATAGTCATACACCTGGATGTTCAACATAATGTTCTTTACTCACCTAGAACAAGATAAGAACCGGTACTCATACCCATTGTTTTCTGACAGTGATTACCACACTGTAGCATGAATCATTTTGAACCAAACAATGTGAATATACATTGATTCATATAGTCAAATAATATAAGTATGTGTATAGTGATCACCACTCCATGGTAAATGTCCCCCAACAATGCCCTTTCATTTCAGTAAGTAATTTTCACCAAAAGAAGCACTATATTTATTATAAATTCTTGTGTTTACAATGAATGTTTAGTTGATCAACTATTAAAAATACTATATCCATCATAAGTAACCTCTTTCTTCCACCAACTTTTCCTAGGAGCAAGTCTTGTAGGTAAGGTAACACTCTAAGTTTGTTTCTCTTCCCTGAAGGATGATCAATGGATTGCCATATAAATATCTTTCTTATAGCCTTTTTAAACATCAGTGTCCATTCAAGATGCCCCTAGTATGGACATCCACATCACCTCCAATGTCTAGAATTGTAATGCCCATGATAAACTTATGAATCTTGAAATCAATCATCCTGTATGGTCCAGTGGGGCATGTATATCTTATCTGTCTTATGCAACATTCCCAATAATCCACAACACTCAATTTCCCTAAGGTTAACTGCATAAAATTATGAACTTAGTATTATCAAAATACATATTTGAGGCAACTGAAATGGACTTACATAATACTTTTAACCAATCCTGAAGTCAAGCTAGGCTATAAAAATTCTACTGCCTTAGGTCCATATTCACAAATTCCATGCTATACTATGAACATGCTTCATGAAACAATTGTGAAAGCCACACAACATTACAAATGTCATGCAAGATTACCTTGAGCCTCAAAATCCATTAATCCTTGCCGTGAAACACTTGTCCAGCTTACTGTCCCAAGTTTCCCTATCACCATCCAACAAGGTCACATTGCATCAAATTTGAATGGCACACATCCTTTTATGTCTCCAGATCAGTGTGAACAGCCAAGCTAGCTTGTGCAGAGTGTCGATGCATTGTAATTTTCATATGTTTAATGGTTATCTTAAGCTCATGAACATCATTTTCATCCCTGCTAGACTACCAATGCAAGCTACCAAGTCACAATTATTTACATGGTGACCACCTCAGGATTAAGTGAAATTATTGGATTTAAAGTCATCTAGAATGATTGTTACTTCAACAATAGCTAAACCGGTTATAGAAGGTACATGCGGCCTGTCATCACCAATCCAGCACTATGATAATTCTTCACCGGGAACTCCTCGTGCTATGATTATTTACTAATGCACAACTTTTAGTTTGGTGGATGTAATCTGGAAACACAACAACAAACATAACACAAGAATACCATAGACTATGATAAGAAGGAATGATGATAAATCTGAAATATCAGTGTAAATTATAATATTAACATGAAATTGTTACAATCTCACCCATGAGGTACTTCAAGTGTTACTGACTTCACTTGCCTTCCACCAATACTATGGGAGAAACTTCACAATTACACCTCTTAATGGCTTCTTTAACACACCTTCAAAATGATGGCTTCCTTTACACACTTACTCATACAATATTTCTCACTACTTCCTTCTATGCTAAATGAGGGGGGTGGCCTCTTTATTTATAGAACTTCCAGGCTTATCCATCTTATCTCTAAGATAGGATAAGAAATCTACTCTGACGAATCATATTCCATACCTTAACTCTTATCTGTACATGTAAGCTTATCTTTTAAGATAAGATAAACCTTATCATTTCACATGGGTTCCACATTTTTAGACTTTTTACAAATAAAATACACAAAATATTTATGACCTCACTCCTTGTCCTTATTACCAATATAATATTTCTAATTCCTAATCATGTAGACCCTACTTCTCTACTTACCCCAACTTTGACATTTTAACATTACCGGACCACTTACGACAAATATTTACTTTTTACCACAACATTCCTATTGTACTTTTGACTATTACCGTACTATACATTATTGGCGGCACCGTACTGACAGCACCGTTATCTTCTATCAGACGCTACTACTAATTATACTTAACAACATCCTATTCCTAATACATACATTAATGAAATAGAAATTACGGAGGAAAATTTTAGTGTCGACATCTTCCCCCTTCCTAGATTCTACTCCGTCCTCGGAGTAGACTATTCCAGTGCTTGGAAAATCTTTAACTTGTCGTGGTTGACCCATTTCATAATGGGAGTGCCATCCAATTCCTCCAGTCGGTATGTACCATTTTCATGCACAGCTGCTATTTTGTAGGGCCCCATCCATTTTGGAAGAAATTTTCTCTGTCTTCTTTTTTTGTATCTCGAATCATATACTAGGACCAAGTCATTCACATGAAATGGAGACCAACGGATATTTTGATCAAAGTATTCCTTCTGCTTCATTTTCTTCTTATAGCTTGTATCCTTCGCTATTTCCCTCATTTCCTCTAGCAAATGAAGATGTACCAACCTTTCTTTTACTGAATCACTTTCATCCATCCTTTCATTTTTCATAACTCTCACAGTGGGAATATCAAACTCAATAGGAAGAACTGGATCAATGCCATAAGCCAACTGAAATGGGGAGTATCCTGTTGCTGACTTTGATGTTGCCCTATATGCCCACAATGCTGCATGAATCCTTTTATCCCACTTATGTACCTGCAAGGCTGCATCTTTTGCTAGAATTTGACACAACACAAAATTTGTTCGTTCCACCTGTCCATTTGTGCTTGGCTTGTATGTTGTTGCCTTCCTGTGCTTAATAGAAAACTTATTGACTAGGGCTTCTACCACCTCATTAATGAAGTGGCTTCCTTGATCTGTTACAATTTCTAATGGACAACCAAATCTGGTGACAATGCGTTCATATATGAACCTTGCCACTTCATCCATGGAAGCTGTTTTCAATGGCCTAGCTTCAACCCACTTGGTTAAATAATCTGTGGCAACTACAATATACTTATTTTGGCGTGGGGTAGTTGGAAGTGGACCTACAATGTCTATTCCCCACTTTTCAAAGGGACCAAGTGGAAGAATAGGGCATAATGGAGCTGATGAAGTCTTACGGTTACCATGTGTTTGACAAATATCACATGTCTTACAATAATTATAACAATCTTTAAAAAGAGTGGGCCAGTGATAACCTGCATCCAAGATCCTTCTTGCTGTAAGTTGTCCAGAGAAGTGCCCTCCACATGTACCATTGTGGAATTCTTCTATCAGCTCCTTCCCTTGATCACGTCCAACTGCCCTCTTGTACTGTCCATCAGGTCCTATTCGAAATAATACTCCATGCAGAATAGAATATGGATGACTGGCTTGAGTAATCTTCCTCTTAGTCTTTGCATTGGCACCATCAGGAAACTTGAATTCATTCAGATAATTCCAAATATCTATGTATTCACTAGGGATTGTGTCAAGGGATAACAATGCTGCATCTGGGAAATCATCATCATCACAAGATGAACCTAAACCATCATAGGCTCGAGAGAGTGCATCTGCATTGACATGCTTCTTTCTTGGCCTATCTATAATATCAAATTCAAATTCTTGTAGAAAAATTATCCATCTTGCTATCCTCCCTGATGGGTTAGGCTTATTTACAATATATTTTAGAGCCTGATGATCTGTTACAACTATAAATTTTTGCCCTAGCAAGTAATTTCTAAACTTCTTTACAACAAAAATGATAGCTAGAGCCTCTTTTTCAGTTACAGTATAATTTACCTCAGCACTGCTCATTTGTCTGCTCCCAAAGTAAACTGGATGTTCATTCCCATTTTCATCCTTTTGGCTCAGAGTACTTCCTAGTGCTGCATCTGAGGCATCAGTGTACACAATGAATGGCTTGCTCCAATCTGGATTCTTTAAAATAGGTGAAGACACCAGGGCTTCCTTCAGTTGTTCAAAAGCTTCATGTGCCTTATTTCCTGGTTCATAAGTAACATCCTTCTTCAAGAACTGGGTTAGTGGCTGTGTAATCTTTGAGAAATTCTTGATGAACCTTCTATAGTAACCCACATGGCCTAAAAATGATCTCAACTTACTTCTATTCATAGGAAATGGTAACTCTTTGATTTTTGAAACTTTATCAGGATCAGTACCAATACCATCTCTGGATACAACATGCCCTAACAAAACACCTTTAGAACATCCAAAGACACACTTTGTAGGGTTTAGTGAGGCTTGTGCTTCATCTAACCTTTGAAATGTTGTCTCCATCTGGTGCAGGTGGTCCATCTTGCTCCCATAGATGTAAAAATCATCCAGAAATACTCTGATGAAGTTCCCAATGTAGGGTTCAAACACCCTATTCATCAAACACTGGAACGTTGCTGGAGCATTACACAACCCAAAAGGCATAACTCTATAAGAAAACGTTCCCCAAGGAGTGGTGAACATGGTCTTCAGCTGATCTTTCTCTGCTATACGAACTTGGTTGTATCCGCTATATCCATCAGCAAAACTATAACACTCCTGGCCAGCTACTTCATCCAAGATCTGATCTGAGAATGGAAGAGGGTAATGATCCTTCTTTGTTGCCTTATTGAGCTTCCTATAATCAACACAAATGCATAGCTTCCCATTCTTTTTTATTGAGATCACAATGGGAGAAACCCATTCTGAATTCTCCACAACAAATATGAATCCTGCATCAAGCAACTTATCTATTTCTTCTTTTACAGTCTTGGAAAAATTAGGATTCATTCTATATGGCATTTGCTTTATGGGCTTAGCACCATCTACCAGCTCAATAGAATGTTCTACCCAACTTACTTGACGGAGTTCCTTGTAATCAAAAGTGAATAGGTGTATGTACCTTCGAAAGAGCTGGAGGTAGGATTCCTTCTCACTCTCCATCACAGCATCACCAATCTTTATTTGTTGGAGACGATCATCAATTTCTTCTTCAGATAATTTTATGGGTTCATGAGTCGGTGTGACTGGAAGGATATCCATGACCGAAACATCAACCTCACTTTCTTCATCTTCTGTGTCCACTTCACTGGTACTAGAGTAATCAGAGGATGTCCAATCATCAGTTTCATCACTTGAATCCATAGGTTCTGTCTTATGATGCCGAGGGATCACGCTTATCTTCACCCTCTCTCTACCACGTCCAAGTGTCATGAAGCCTTCATTCCAGTAGTTTCTTGCATGAACTCTCCTTAGCCATGGTCTTCCCAACAACATTGGGTACGCAACAGTACCATTTTTCATCACCTGAAAGTCTACCACACATACAACACCCATAACAGATATTGCCACATTTGAAACAACACCTTCTGGTTTAGTTTTTCCCTTATTTAATGACCTTAACATAAGTGTTGAGGGGTGATCAATTTTTAAACCCAACATATTCATTACAGACTCGGTCATTACATTAACTGCAGCACCTCCATCAACTAAGACATCATGAATTGAAATACCATTACATAATACCTCAGCTTGTGGAGCATAGGGATCCGCCTTTGCCTCCAAAATAGGGACCTCAACCTCCTTCCTTCGTCGAGCATTGAGTCCACTTCACAGCTCCCGCCTCTTCTCAGAAGACATAGCCAAGAGTTGACCATATGTAATATTTGCAGGCCTTTTGGATAGATCTTCTAAGATGGAGTATGGTCCTTGTCCCTGTGAAATCAGAAAATCCTGCACACCCAACTTTCTTCTCCTATGTTTCTTACTAGTTTCTCCTTTCATCTTCTTAGGATCATTTCCATCTTGGTTATCTTTTTCTTTCTTTCTTTTTGTTACAAACACATCTACTTCATTATTTATGCTCTTATCTACTACATCAAAAGAATTCACAGGTGTTTTTCCTTTATCATTATCTCTTGTACCAGATGTAGAAGCTCTATCTAGACAATTATACTTATAATGACCCTTTTTATAACAACCATAACATACAACTTTAGAAATATTTCTTTTTGGACCTCTATCTCCTCCCTGAGAACTAAATTATTTTCCTTGAAGAAGATTAATAGTTAATGGCCCATCTTCCTAAGCAGATCTTCATACTCAGTAGATGTACTAGGAGAAATATTTGTGCTCACTGAGAGTGGTTGTGGATTCTAGACCAAAGGTGTTGGTGTAGGCTCTACTTTAGCAACAATTTCTTTGGGCTCCTCTTCCATGCTTTCTTCTTGCCTTCTTGCAATCTCCTTTGCTTGTTCAATGGTAGCTGGGACGGTCATAATTCACTCGTCTGTATGATCTCTGGCTTCATCCCAAGAATGAAGTGCTTACAGAGGAGATTATCCATGACCATTCATCAACCCATCAGCTAATCCTTCCTTTCAAATATGGGCATCGAGCTTCCTCCTTAGCTCTAGAACATGAGCATGATAATCCCTTATCTTCTCCTTCTCTCCTTGGGATAGCTTTGTGATATCAATCATGAGATATGCATAATTTCTGTTGCATCACCAAATTCTTCAAGAAAACTTTCAGTTAATAAATCAGATGAGTTTTTCACATTATCACCTAGTTACTTTTAAACCACCTAAGGGCTGAACCATCCAAAAAGGTAGGAAAAAATTCAGTCCATTGTTCCCTTCTTATAAGGCTCATTACAAATACAAGAATTTTTACAGTCTTGAATGAAAGAGGAAGCATCTTCATTAGATTGGGCTAAAAAAATAGGAATCTTCCCCATTTTCAAAAGTAACCATAGTGAAATACCAACCCACAAGTACAATCAACAAGACTTATGTGCACAAATAATTGGAATCACTATAATAGAATGATAGAAATGACCATGGTAAACTATGATAAAACTTTTACTTACTGCTGTAAAAACTGAAGTTTACTGTGGTAAACACTATTCACAGTAAAAAGTGAAGTTACTGCTGGTAAATACTATTCACGGTAAAAAGTGACTTTATTGCGGTAAATACTATTCATGGTGAAAATGACTTTAGTCATGGTAACTACTATGGACACAGTAAAAATCAAGGTTACCCTCCAAATGTTTTAGGTGACTAAGTGGGAATATCTCTCCAAAAAATCCACCAATGAGGAATGGTCCCGGCAATGGAACCAAAATGTCAACACCAATCCAACACTATGATAATTCTTCACCATTTAGAACTCCTTGTGCTATTATTATTTGCTAATGCATAGCTTTTAGTTTGGTGGATGTAATTGTGGAAACACAACAAAAACATAACACAAGAATACCATAGAATATGATAAGAAGGAATGATGATAAATCTGAAATATCAGTGTAAATGGGGCTAATATTAACATGAAATTGTTACAATCTCACCCATGAGGTACTTCAAGTGTTTGTTGACTTCACTTGCCTTCCACCAATACTATGGGAGAAACTTCACAATTACACCTCTTAATGACTTCTTTAACACACCTTCAAAATGATGGCTTCCTTTACACACTTATTCATACAATATTTCTCACTACTTCCTTCTATGCTAAATGAGGGGTGTGGCCTCTCTATTTATAGAACTTCTAGGCTTATCCATCTTATCTCTAAGATAGGATAAGAAATATACTCTGACGAATCATATTTCATACCCTAACTCTTATATGTACATATAAGCTTATATTTTAAGATAAGATAAACCTTATCATTTCACATGGGTTCCACATTTTTAGACTTCTTACAAATAAAATAGACAAAATATTTATGACCTCACTCCTTGTCCTTATTACCAATATAATATTTCTAATTCCTAATCATGTAGACCCTACTTCTCTACTTACCCTAACTTTGACATTTTAACATTAATCAGACCACTTACAACGAAATATTTAATTTTTACCACAACATGTCCTATTATACTTTTGAGTAATTGATCCGTACTATACATTATTGGCGGTGTGTGAGGTCTTGTTTATCCATTTTTTCTTGAGGGAAAAAATTGATAACATGGAGCTAGACAACTTGGTTTAGATGACCCTATCTATGGGGAGACAATTTTCCAAGATAGTTTATCCCTCAACAGAAGATAGAGATCATGGTTGAGAACCTAATTAAGATGTAAGATCTATTTGATGAGATGAAGGAAATTAAATTAGGTTTTAAAAAACCTTATCCATGGAGAAATCTTTCACCGCCATCATATATTCTTCCTAATCATGCACTTGACGCCTTACAATCCTGTGAACCTAAATTATATTCCTCTTTCTATTTCTTGGATCTCTTTAAGAGTTACCCTACTTTAAATAAAGATAATACATCTTCCACACCATTTAAACATCTGTAAAAAAACCTAAAACTCAAAACATCCCTATTTTTTAAGATTTTAATCCATATGCATATGAGCCTCATGGTCAAAATCCTACAAACTTGTAGCAATATCCCATCACTCTCTCACACACTCCAAAAGTTACATCTAAACCCCAAAAGTGACATGAAGAATCAATTTTAGACCTTGATAACTTGAATATTGGTACCATTTGAATGGTCAACCCTTGTCAAGTGCTAGATATAAACCTATACTAGTGGATAAATATGGCCATAATCCTTCAGAGAATAAGAAAGTGGAAATACCTATAAAAAAAGAATCTAAGGAGAATTAAACCAATCAAGAGAATATATAAGGGTAAGTGCACCAAGTTGGAGGGCCAAAAGGGGGTCTTAAGTGGATGCATTTTTATAAAAAATAACAAACTTCAACTTGTACAAGTATTTCAAAATAGGTACACTCAAAATTGGAAGAGGTTGTAGAAATATGAATCGTAGTATTTTGAGACTAGTTTCTAAGCTACTAAATTTTATTGAAAACAAATAAGTTTAAGTGGGTCAAACAACTAAAATACCAACATGTTATGCTCCTATTTTTGGTAAAAAAACATAATAGAGTGACTTTCGTGCCCCCCACTATTTTTTGAGCACCATTTAGTATTTTTGAAAACCCTTTGGTAGAAAGATACCTAGGAGCATCTAGTTTGGGCTCCAGATTTATTTTTAGATTTTTTTAGCGAATATTTTTTTATTTATGATTTTTCTAGTACATAAATTTCATGTTTTGAAAAATAATGGAGCTCCAACCGTGCCCCCCTAACTACCTCAATAAATATCAAAAATTAGTTTTTTTTCAATATGTATAGAATTAGTGCCTAGTTTGGGCCTAGTATAATTTTTTTTTTAATTTCGATCACCCAAAAAAAAGATACATGACATGAAATATATACATATTTACACTTCAAAAAATAGATATAAAAAGGCATAGTTAGAAAATAAATAATATGGAAACCTTATATTAGTCAGAATTTTGAAAAATTATATTGTATATAGAGAAGAAACTCTGCTCTACGTCGTGGTATAATTTTTTAAAAGGAGATTGATTGTTTTATTTTGATTTATCATAGAGGAAGTTAGAATTTTTGCATTTTATTGCAAAAACATGTTGTTTGTTGTGTTTGTACAGGTCCATGCCTCAGGTTTGGGGATCCAAACCAGATCCCAAGCCTTGAGGCATGGGTTGGGAAAAGAGAAAAAGTGAAAAACACGTACACGTGTATAATACGTACGTGTTTTCTTTGTTTTATATATTGTGGCCCCCCAACGTCCCTTTCATCTCTTTCACGGGAATTCTATAAACATTTTGTTTTGTCTGCAATTTTCCCTACATTCTTGCACGATTTTTTAGTAGTTCATTTTGTCCCCTACCCCACTAGTTGATTTTTTCTAATCATGGGTGATAAAAGTCGAGCTAAGGACAAGAGGAAAGTCAAGAACAAGACACTAGAGCAATTGGAAGAGAAGAGAATAAAGAAATTGAAGAGAATGCAAAAACTTCGAGCAGGGCAAGGTACATCTGCTATATCAAATGTAGCTAATGTATTAGAAAATGGGGATGAAATACATAATGAAAATGTAGAATGAATAATGATTTTTTTGCAATGAATAATGATATTGAATTAAATGATAATGTTGGTATGGATGAAGAAATTGATATGAATCCAATTGTTGAACCCTTACCTGAGAATCCAAATGTTAACCCCAAAATTTGTATGAAAACACTGAATGAAGAAAGTAACCTTGTAAACGAATCTTCACCTCTAAGAACACCTCCTTCCATTTTGTGAAGAAAACCAATTCACTTAATTGAAATTGATGAAAACATTATAAAACCAATGCCTAACAAAATGTCTGAAAGAAATGCGAGAAGAAAAGCTAGTGGAATTTGGGATAATTACTTTGAGAATTTAAATGAAACACAAAGATGTCAATTATTTGTTACATTGATGAAATTAATTAAGATGAGACCTATAATGAAGACCCTGGGGTTAAGAACATCTAATGTTGTTGATCAAAATGCGTCAATTGTTGAAAACATACATAAAGCATACCAAACTGTAGGTGGCAAAAGACGCACCAAAGATAGTAATGCTACATAGCGTGCACTTACTAATTGTATAGTAAGTGATAAAATAGTTAATAAATGCTTGATTAGAAAAACAAGCAGTGCTTTGAAGCTAAACAGAAAAACACTAATGAAAGCAATAGAGAGACGTAAACGTTTTGAGTTAGTCAATAACATTGACTATTGGGATTTCTCTAGCAGACTTCTCACGAAAATACAAGAATACATATGATATTCTAAAAGAATTAGTCGTAAAATTTTGGAATGAGAACACAATGGTGTCACCAAATAAAAGAGATACAATAAAAATAAGAATAGGTTCTCATAATGGTGAATCATGTGTGTAGTAATTTTTACTCCTATCACAAAAGAAAGGAACCCCATGCACGTCGGCCTATCACCCAGCGAAAGCTGAGCGCTCACCTGAGGCACGCACGGGTACCGAGTCTCTCTTTTATGTGAGTTTAGTGGGATACATCATCTATGATTAGTGTAAGAGATTTCAGAAGGGAAGTTAAGACATGCAAGAACCATAGGGCTCAGAATGGCCTCTAGATCCTTGCAGTCATTTCAGATCGAGTTGCTTAACAGAATCCACAACATGTATTGTGACAGAAAGAAACATACAAGCATTCATACTTAGCATGACAGGAAAGAGAACTCATAAGAGAGAAATATGCATCATAACCATTGATATTCATGTATATATTATAATAGGTAACCTTATTACATCCATGGAACCATTACAAAGGGTCACTAGAGAAGTAGACCGCAATCATGCATTGACACTGGACTTAATGTAACTAAGCTACCCAAAATAAAATTTACAACCCCTAGGCCTAGTGCATTCTCTCTCTGAATACAAGTATTCACTGACAGACTCCTCGCAGCATTTCTGTAGAGCTCTGCTCACTCTCTAGGTGTCTATATGGATATATGTATGTATATCTCCATGTGTCTCTCTATCTTTCTGTTTCTGTACGCACTGCTTGTATTTATAGCTTTCTTGGACTGCCAACTCACCCTCCAGCGCCCTCAGATCTAGTGCCAAGTGTTTGAATGTGGTCCTCCATGTGAGCATGATTCTCCAGGACTGAGCTCTCCACTTCATTCCATGATGTTCTTCTAGAATATTCCATCGCAAAGCATGCTCCTTCCTAGGCCAACCTGTCGCCAGGCTGACATCTTATCCACGCGCAACTGGGTCATGCTTTTCATGTGTTCTGCTCCGGACGTCCAAAATGACTAATTCCCGATCCTTTCACATGTCACGCGTGTGCTACGTGCTTCCTTAATTCCTTCTCTTGTGTGCTTTTTCCTTGCACACCATTCCATAACTGGGACCTTGTGCACCTATGCGCCTTCATACTTGGTCAATATTCCAGGGGTCCAACATCACCCCACACTACGCCTATTCTCCGTCTGTAGAAACACTCTACTTAACCAAGATGTAGGCTGCCTCAAGGTGTAATCTTACATTTTGTAAAACAATAAAGGAATGAAATAATAGGGGAAGAATGAAGAATGGGGGGGCATCAACTCAGCAAGCTGGGAAAATCCTTTCGTAAGTCTACCTCCATCTTGTTCCAAATGTCGACCTCACTCTGTGCCTTCTGACAGAGGTCGCTGATCAGGATGCTCACCTCGTCAAAACTTAGGCCAATTCCTTGGGCACCCAAGGTGTTAATGATCTTCTCCATCTCCTTTCCCAGGTCTTCGAGCATGTCCATCCTCCTGGTAATCTGAGGATATAGTTCTTTCAGTTGGGCCTTGATTGAACTCCTTAATGCTTCAATCGCCTCAGATTTGCTTTCCACTTCGGCAAGAACCTTGTCCCTCTCTGCCCTATTTCCTTTGTTCTTCTCCTGGAACTCCTTCAGCTCTGCTTCGAGTGTGGTGACCAAGGAGCTTGCTACCTTATCCCTGTCTGTGCAGGTATCATATGCGGCCTTAGTAGATTAGGTAGTGACTTTAACTTCTGTGAGCACCTGGGTTGTACTCCGCAATGAGTGCTACCACCTTTAACCTATCCTCCTCCTTTAAGTGTGTGGCCACTTCTTCTACAGAATTCAGGGCCAAAGGTTCGTCTCTCCATAGTGAGGACGCATGTTAGATCTTCTAAACATTCCAGAAGGGATGAGTACTTCTGTGTGGGTGGCGCTAAGTCTGGGTGCTTTAAAAGGATGACACTCTTGATAGATTCCATCTTCTTGTACACTTCCTGCACCTTTGTCTTTTCTTCCTTTAACTCGCGCCTTAGTTGTGCACTGATCAGTTCTTCCTACTTCAAACTCTTGGCCTTCTCCACCAGCTCCTCTTCTTTCTTCCCTAGTTTCTCCTCCAATACTCTTATTCTGTCATTGCGCGTGAAGAGCCTATCCTCTGTCTCGATGGCGACCTTGTTGAGCGTGTTACAGACTTGCTCATCTGAGAGTTCCTGGGCATTTACCAAGGGATTGGCTCCCTTAGACTCTAGTACTGTGATGATCGCTCCTTGGCAGACTTCAAAGTCTGGCTCATCAATGTGGGACTCAAATGCCCAAGAGAGCATCTTCTTTGTTCTGGGGTATGCAACCTCCTTCTCAAATTACCCCATGGCTAAAAGCCTTTCTGTGGGTACCGTGCTCTAGAACCACACATGTAGTACCTTTCTCGAGTCATTAATGTAGCCCATCACTTGTCTTTGTTTTGTATCAAGGGCCCTCCTTCCCGAGCTCACGCCTTTGGGAAAACTCACTATTAGAGCAGGACCTCCTCCCATGTTGCCATGCTCCTTATCAGTGTTTTCCTCTCCTTCCTCCAGCACTATGTCAGCGCTGCGCTCCAACTCTTGGTCTACCAGGGCCTCGAGCATTCTCTTTGCTTCTCTCTCTGCCACCTCAGTGATCTGCTCCTTTGTGAAGCTTATAGCTTCCTGCTTTTCCGTGCCAACCTCTTCATTCCTTCCCATGTCCCGGGTGCATTCTTCATCTTGGGTGCCCTTGCGCCATGTGAATATGAACTCCTACTTCTCATCTTTGCTCCCTTCTCCTGAGTCATACACATTGAACACATGTGGCTCCTGGTCCTTCTCAAGCTCATCTTCCTTACTATCATCTTCTTCACTCTCACCTTTTATTTTACCCCATATACTTCTCCAAGCTATTGGTATCCTCCGAGTCAGCTTCCTCTTCCACCCTCTATTTTTTCCTGAGAGGTGGCTCCTTGATAGGGGATTCGACCTCTTCCTCTTCCTCCGGAAACTTTTCCTTGGTGAGTGGTTGCCTAGGTGCCTCCAACTTCTGGTGTCTTCTCCTTCATTGGGGACTTTCTTTCTGGCCACGTGTAAGTACTGGGATTGGTGCTTGTTGTTGGCATGCTCACTTTATGAGAAGTCTACACACTAGGTGCTTCTTCATCTTCTCTTCCCCTCTTCTTGGGCGCGAGCTTCTTCCTACCCATGGGATCCTCGGGTATGGAGACTTCATTCTCCAAGTATGCGCCATTTTCAAACTTTGGCCTTATATAGAGGTACACACGTGCACATTGCAGGATCCTCCTACAATGGGTAGTGTCATCGACCTTATCATATGGACCTCGTGCAACACGTACCTTTCCACATATCCACTCTTGCCACCTGGGGTAGTTAAATCTTTTCCGCATCTCTCTATGCTCCTAGTTCTAAACTACCTAGTTCCAGTTTTAACTTCTTTGATTCCTTAAATCTATTTACTCCCACTTGTAAGTATTGAGTAGTGAACGTGAAGGGAAGTTTGCACCAAGGGCTCCATGATTCATCTATCAGCCTGAACCTACCCAGGCAGAAATGTTGATATACAGTGAATTCAGCTTCCCCTTCAGTGGCTGTTGGGAGTTGTTCAGGGATTCTCCACTCTACCCCGAATGCGTTCCTTAGGCACGTATACCATTTCTCCAGTCGCGCCTTGTGGGGTGTTGTCATTGTGTCACAGGAATACTTCTCGAATCTCTTCATGGGCAAAGGATCCTCGGTAGGGTACTCCCATACTAAACTTGTCTGGTGCGTCAGGCACTCCAATCTCTGAAAATATGATGGTTAGGAGGATGTTACCGAAGAGGATTCTATCCCCCTCCTTTCACGCAACTGACAATCTCCTCTGTAATGTAAGCATAGACAAGTTATATATGGTGCCTTCTATAATTTTTCTACAAACATGTAACCAAGGCTTATTGACCTGGGTCCATCTCTCCTGGCCATTCAGCTTCATTTGTTATGAGATGCATGGCCATTTTCATCACTGGGTCCTTGATGTCTGAAATGTCGTAGTACCTCGACCCCTTTTTGTAGGCATATTCGTTTATGGTCTCCTGAATTGCCTCCTTAATTCGCTCAGGTCATCCTCCAAGTTGTTTCCTTCACATATAAGGCCTGTGAACTGAGAGATAAGCTGGGGAGTAACACGCATCTTGTGCCCTGTAAAGTGGAAGTAATATTCATGTACCTGTGACATTAGCCATTGATACAGGTGCACTCTGGTTTCCCAAAATAGGGCAACTCATAGAGTTACAACAACCCTGTCTTCTCCATTTTGACCTTTACGTCATCATCGTAGATTGGCAAGCCCTCTGGTGTTTGTTTACTTGTGGGCGTGCACTAACTCTAGTGCCATTTCCTTCTCGATCGTGTTTGTTTGGTGGTTATAATCACTTACAGGCACATTTCTCAGGTGGGATTCCCACTCCTTACCCATCATCACCCCATCTGGGTATTGCATCTCTCGCATACCATTCTTTATTTGTGTTCACGTCGGGTTCTTGTTGTTTGGCCTTGCCCTTGCCCTTTCCTTTCTTAGGTGCCATTGTCGAGGTCCTCTTATCACTCCACTCCCTCCTTGTTACTCTTGTCCTACTTCTTCCAACCTATGATCTCAAATCCATGATATAAATCTCTTGAAACTCGTGGCCCTAGTTTTTCGAACGCTTAACTAAGATAAAGTTTCCACAAGACAGTGCCTCCTTACAACTTTTGTCATGCCCATGTAACCCCTTCCTACTAGTTTGCAAACTCAAACTGGCTGGTCACACTTCAATCTCACAGATCTTTCTTCACACTGATCGAATATGGAAACCCTAATTTATAAAACTTTTTTATTTATCTATTTCGTAAAGTGAAAATGAAAGTGCCTCGACCCTTTACTTACAGTTTTTCTCTTTTTTGAACATTAAATGCTACTTCACCTACCACTGTACTTTTTAAATTTAATGTGGCTTGTTTCAAAACAAAGCCCATCTTTCAGCACTTTCATTCACGTGCCCAACCTGCATGAAAACTCCTCCAACCTTATGGCACGCAACCAATCCAACATGACAGGAGACTCTTGCACGCATGTAACCCTCACCGAAGGCACTTCTTCTGTTCAGACGACTCTGTTGAGTCCATTGAATGATTCATATTGTGGACCACTGTTGAACTTCGTTTGAATATCTATTTGGATTGACGAGTATGCCGTTAAGGAATACGAGACATAAACAGTATGTTTCTAATCTTTGGCCAAAGTATCGCAAGCTGCTGATTGCGTTGTCCTAATTCACCTAGTCTAAGGGATGAGATGCCGATGAATAATGGTAACAATTATTCAGTTAGGTTCCTTGGACAGAGCATTCTGAATCCCAGAATAGGGAAGAGAACCACAAGAGTGAAGGGTTAAGTAATAACGCCAACTCTTATTACACATGAATAGCTCGGTAGATTACCGGGTCATGGAATGAATAGATCGGAAGTAATCCGAGTCATTACAGCTGCATATGGTTGTCTGTTATATGAATGGTTATTTGATTTGTGAGTTCTAAATTATGTATTTAGAACCAGAATGCATTTATCAAAAAAAAAAATCGACTTGTTCTATTGTCTAAAATGAGGATGTTACAGCTCTTTCCTACCTCGTGTTGCTTAAATGCACATTCTCCTCCTTAGTACATGGGATCTACAAGTAGCTTTATCCTGGGACCAACCATTCTTCTTCCATCTTTTCTCTTCATATACCTCTTTCAACTGGGCCATTCAACAGGGCTTCTCAACACAAATTCTAGGAACTCTAATCATGCGCTCCTTCACATTTCTCCTTCCCACACTTAAAATGATGCATAGTCTTTTGTGCACTCAAAAATTCTCCAAAATAGCAATAAGGTTACCAGACGCCCAAGGTGCAAAACAAAACAACAATGCAAAAAGGGAAACACAAGAAAGGGAAATGCATAAAGGAAACTTCTAAACTAACTGGAAAAACTACCTTATTTATAAACACCAAGAAGAATTATTTTATAGTAGGGCTTCAACCTACTCCCATTGAAGTGTCCAGGAAAGTTTGTCCCATCCAGTTCTTGTAACTAGCACACACCCGAATCAAGGATGTACGAGATTGTGTAAGGACCCAACCAATGGACTTTTAATTTCCTCAGGATAACATAGAAACTTAGAATCATATTGTAACACCAATTTGCCCAACCTCAAACTTCTTATTTCTAATGTGGCGATCATGCCAAGCCTTCTACTTTTATTTTTCTGCTATTTGGCTCCACCTAGCGAGTGATCGTCTTTCATCCAGCTTCATTAACTCATTAATTCTTTCTTCCAACACTTTTTCATCAACTAACCCTCCTGCATGCATGCTATTCTTAGAGGAAGGCAACATAAATTCAACTGGCAAAAACAACTTCCATGCCAAACACCAACTGAAAAGGTGTTTCTTTGTTCATCCTTTTATATGTTGTCTTGTAAGCCCACAATACTGCCAATACTTTGTCATCCCAATCTTGTCTTCCAACATCACAAATTTTGGTCAGGGTATGACTCAGTATTTTGTTGAATGCTTCCATGGTTCCATTTTCTTGTGGGTGATAGGGCATAGTCTTGTGATGAGCTACCATGGACTCTAATAACAGGATCCTCACAGTCTCATTCAAGAAATGCATACCCCTATCGCTGGTCAAACTCAACGGGCATCCATACCTCATGATAATGCTCTCCCATAAGAACCTTGCCGTTGTTTGTTGCTATGTAATATTTAGTCGAAGCTGACCTCTGCCCACCTTGTTAGGTAATCTATGCAAGTGATGACATAATGTGACCCATTCCTACGCTTCGTTGGTGCAATAGGTCCTACAAAGTCTATTTCCCACTTTTCAAAAGGCTACGCATTAGGGATAGGGTTACAAAGGAATTTCATCTCTCCTTCCTGGTTTGCCAAGGCACTAACAATGGTCACAACGCTTTACAATAGTCTCTATAATCCTTGTATAGGGTTTCCCACCACAAACCTGCTATTAATATCTTACGCATACGGTGGCATCACCTACATAATTCCCACCCCACACTTCCTCTGTTTGCCTCCTCCATGATGGCCAGGTGCTCATGCTCTAATACACACCTACATGCAAAACTTCATCACGTCCCAACTTGTATAAGTCTCCACTGATTAACATATAGGGTATGACACACATGGCTAACTATTTTTTCTCTTAAGTCTTCATTCCTTCTAGTGCCACACCTTCCTTTAAAAATATTGCAATCTCTTCCAAATCTGAGGGTGCATGCACACTGTAATCTAAATAGTTGCGTGTTTGGCATTGTTTCCTTAATACTCTGTGCGTCCTCCCCTGAATCAATTCTTGACAGATGATCAGCCCTACAATTACTTTTTCTAGGCTTCACTACAACAGTGAATTCAAATTCTTGAAACAAAAAACACCCAACAACATATGCAACCTTGTAGAATGGGCTTGTTCACCAAATATTTTAATTCTATGTGGTCAGTGTAAAACACAAAGGGTGTTGCTAGCTGATATTGTCTAAACTTGAAAAGCATGTAGATCATTGACAATGCCTCGTGCTCAGTTATGGTATAATTCTAATTTTCTAGTGTTCAGCTTCATGCTTGCAAAACATAGAGGATGATCAACAATTCACCTCACCTGGCTATGTAAGCACTGCTCCCAATGGCGGTCCCTGAGGCATCTACATAGAGATGAAAGGGCTTGTCCCAAGAGGGAAAATGTAATATAGGTGCGGTGATAAGCCTATCTTTTAATGTATCAAATGCCCTATACTGCATCTCTCCCCAATGGAAGGCACTTTTATGTCTAAGAAGATCCTCTAAAGGCACGACAATCTTGGCATATCCATTAATAAATTTCCTTTAATAGCCCGTATGCCCAAGGAATTTGCATGCACTGTGCTCTGGCTAGTAAGCTCCCCTAACCCCACAATAACTGCAACCTTAGCGAGATCTACCAGCAAGCCCTCCTTACATATGATATGCCCCAATAAAGTCCTAAAGGGTGTAACAAACACACATTTCTTAATGTTGAGGGATATCCTCAATTGCCTACACCTCTCAAACATTAACCTTAAATTGTCACAATGGTCTTTAACGAGAGCATACACTGTCTGATAATCTAAATAGACCTAAAGAAACTTATGGATGAAGTCCTGGAATGCTTGCACCACTATGCGTGAAAAAACAGTAGCCCCATTCTTTAACCCAAAGGGCATGACTGTATATGCAAAACTTCCCCACTCGGTGGAAAAAGTTGTCTTCTCCTGGTCCTCCTTTGCAATCCGGACTTGGTGGTACCCTAAAAATCCTTCCGTACAGGAATAGATTTCACGTCCAATGATTCCTTCCAAAATTTCTTTAGAGAAGGGGGTCAGAAAGGGATCAATGACACAAACTGTGTTCAATTCCCTGTAATCCACATAGATCCTAATCTACCCATCCTTCTTGATGTAGATTACCATTAGACTTATCCAATCCGATTCTTCCACTGGCTCAATGATCCCAGAAGATACCATATTTTCTATCTCCTCCTTAACCTTTATGTGTAAATTAGGATTCATCTGGTAGGGCCTTTTCCTAACCAGGTGCGCACCGTCCTTCAGTTTTATCTTCATCTGCCCCAAGGAATGGTGAATGCCTTTGAGCTCATGGTACCCGCGTGGGAATAAATCCTCAAATTCATGCAGTAGATAAATAATCTTATAAACTTCATTATCTAACCAGTAATCTCCGATAATAGCTTCCTTAAGTTCTTCTCCAGAACCAATATTAACTTTATTCATTTTTAAGGGCTCATGGTAGGCGCGTGTGCGAGTATTTGCACTTTTCACTACCTCGTACATCCCTACAGAATGGCTAACATCTAAGATTTCTAATTCCTCTCCATCAATCACGTACACCAAATTTCATTTTTCTTTTTCCAAACACGCATGCTCAAACTGTAACTCTTCTGTTTCCTTTACTTCTTCAAAGCGTGCCTTTGATTCTGGTTCACCTAGTAATTCCAACAGCCTATCTTCTACCTTGGCACTATTCCCCAAGGTAAGGTGCTTGATACCTTGCAAGGGCTTATCAACTGATGGTTTGGTACTTTGATACTCAAAGGTTTGAATAAGGTCAGCTGCCAGATCTTGCCAATTCCTTTTCTGGTGGCATGTCTCCGAATGAATATACCATGCACACGTGTAACCCTGCAGTGTAGAATATAACTTGTGTACCCAGAGGGATGGTGGCAAAGCTTCCACGCCTTCTCTCTAGACCCATTCACACTCTTGGATATGGAAAGAGGTGGGCTCCTTCCCATGGTACTCCTTGATGATGGTGGGTACATTGCTCCTAGAAAATATGACAGAGAGTAATTATTACCTCGTGCCACTCTAAAAGGCTCTCTTGATTTGTAGCCCACCACCATACTACTGTGCCGAGAAAGACATAACTTAACATCCCCCTCCATTCCTTCTCATCCTTCCACTAAGCTTCCACCTCCTGCAGAAAGATCTCAGGGAAGGCTCCTCTTGAATACTTGGGCAATTCTTTTCCTCCAAGGTGCCGAACCATGCGTGCGTTTGTTACCTTGGTCACTGACCCTCTCAATTTTCATCCCATTAATTCATAAGTCACATGTACCCAATTCTCACATGCTAGGCTGGTGGTATCACTTACTGACTGAGCATCTTCAAACTAGATAACCCCGTTAGTAGGGTGTATCATCTCAGGGTCTCTAATTGAGTGCACATATATTCTGTTCAGAACTTCTTTCCCCAATGGTTCAATGTATGGTGTCGACTTCCCATCAGCCAGGGGTATAATGAACCATTCCTCCTTGTTCTTGAAGTTGATGTACCCTTTGTTAAATCAAAGGTCTGCATTGTTCTTGTAACACCAAGGGTGCCCAAGTAGTGCTAGGAAATTATCCACCTTGGCGAGCGCCAAGACTTTGAAGTCCCTAGTAAACTTGGCTCCCTGGATAGTAATAGCTACATCCTTTAAGACACTGATGGGCATTGCCTTGGTATTTTTTTTCATATACAACACATTCAAAGATGGCTGTAATGTAGGTCTTCCCATTTGATGCCATGCATCCAAAGTTAGAACATTAACCTCCACGCCTGTGTCGATGAGGATATTACTGAGGATCCATCCATCTACAACTGCATTCAATGTAATCTCTTTTTCATAATCAAGGCTGTGAGGGGGAAGGTTCATGTGTAATACCTGTCTCTTGCACTCTCCTCTGGCACGTGGTACATTCTATCTCAACCATGATCCTAGCAAGGGAATGATATTCTCCTACCTTAGCATTTTACACACCTCCCTTATCTCATCCAAGTCATCCTTTTGCACCTCGACTCTCCTTCCTTGTTCCTCCTCCCTCCTGGATTTTCCCCTTGTAAGATCCAAATGACATACATGGTGTATTGATATATCTCCTTATGATGCACGGGGGCTGGATACTTTACAGGAATGACCTCCTCCCTTGAAACTAGGTTCTTCTATCTTGGTACCTATCTTGCACATGGGCTTCTGCCCTTGTTGTTACCAAGACAGCTCTAAACCTGATCTCGTGTACCTGAGGCATCCCATTGGATGTATGCCTTCTTGATACTAACCATTGCAGTGCCCCTTGTCCTTCTAGTGCTGCTGATTCATATCCTCAAAAAATTCTGGGCACTCCTCATACTTATGCTTCTTTCCGTACCACGAGCACTGCAACGGGTCTGGGCATTCTCGTTTGTAATGTTCTGTAGATCCACAATTGAAACATGTTACACACGAGAACTCACTCCTTCCTCCTCCGTGGTTACCATGACCACATAATCCTCCTTGAAATCCTCTTCCACATGTGCCTCCATATGTGTGCTCCTCATAATGGTGATCATTTCCCTTGGAACTACTGACAACACTAGTTTGTCGCACCCCATGATCAATGGCTTCATGGATTTGATCTATAAGCTTACAGTCCTTAGTATCATGGGTTATAGAAGTGAAAATATTGCAATAACAAGATACATTTTTCCTGATTATGCGTTGCAGCAAGGGACATCTACTTGCATCATGGTCCCCATGAAAAATCTCACAATCTACCGCCACAATGCGTACTGTCCTCAAGGGGCAATTATGCTTAATGTGCCCCTCTATTTCACAATTTGTGCACCATAAACCATTGCGAGTCTCATAGGCTGAGTTTGCAGACAATTTTTCCAACTGCTTGGCCATACCAGCAAGCTGAGCCTCCAAGAACGGTGAGAATCATTAGTATGAACAACTACCAACAGCCTTGGTTGCGCAGGGAAGCTCCAATGCAGCACACAGGTCTGTTAAAGTTTATGATAGCTAGGCCCTCCTAAAGGGTGTGATCAATACTCTAACCAAAAACCATTGAACATTGCTGTGGAAGGGGGAATATAATATGATAATTTAGGAAAGAGGGGAAGTTTTAAAGCACGCATCATACTCCCACACACTCTCTGCGATTCCTTGCTGTATCTCCTTCAAAGCGCTGATGCTCTTTAGCTCAAACTCAGGAATGTGGAACTATGCTAAGAATTCATTCTTTAAGGCAATATAATCCACTACTGTTTGATGAGGGTCATACTTCCTATACCAGCTATGTATGCACCCTTGTTACATGGTTGCAAACTGACAAGCCTTTCGTTCTGGGGTTGTGACATCATTTACATGCCATAGTAGTTCACACTTGTGAACATGTTCTAGAGATCCTCCAGACTCTCTAATCACCCGTGGATATGGAAAGAGGTGGGCTCCTTCCCATGGTACTCCTTGATGATGGTGGGTACATTGCTCCTAGAAAATATGACAGAGAGTAATTATTACCTCGTGCCACTCTAAAAGGCTCTCTTCATTTGTAGCCCACCACCATACTACTGTGCCGAGAAAGACATAACTTAACATCCCCCTCCATTCCTTCTCATCCTTCCCGAAGCTTCCACCTCCTCGAGAAAGAATCTCAGGGAAGTCTCCTCTTGAATACTTGGGCAATTTCTTTCCTCCGCCAGTGCCGAACCACATGCGTGCGTTTGTTACCTTGGTCACCTGACCTCTCATTTCATCCCATTAATTCATAAGTCACATGTACCCATTCTCACATCTTCGGCTTTTGATCACTTGCTGACTAGCACTTCAAACTGATAACCGTCCCGTTGTAGGGTGTATCATCTCAGGTCTCTAATTGAGTGCACATATATCTGTTCAAGAACTTCTTTCCTGCCCCAATGGTTCAATTTATGGTGTCGACTTTCTCCCATCAGCCATTGGGTATAATGAACCATTCCTCCTTGTTCTGAAGTTGAAATGGTACGCTTTTTTATCAAAGGTCTGCATGTTCTTGTAACACCAAGGGTGGCCCAAGTAGTCCTAGGAAATTATCCACCTTTTGGCGAGCGCCAAGACTTTGAAGTCCCTATAACTGGCTCCCTGATAGTAATAGCTACATCCTTTAGAGACACTGTGGGCATTGCCGAGTTTGTATTTTTTTCGATATACAACCACTTTCAAGATGTCTGTAATGTAGGTCCTTCCATTTGATGCCCATGCAATCCAAGTGAAACATACCGCCACGCCTGTGTCGATGAGGATATCTACTGAGGATCCCTCCATCTACAACTGCGATCAATGTAAGCTCTTGTTCATAATCGAGGCTGTGAGGGTGAAGGTTCATGTGTAATCCTGTTCCTTCTTGCACTCTCCCTGGGCTACGTGGTACCTTCTATCTCAACCCTGATCCTAGCAAGGGAATGATATTCTCCTACCTTAGCATTTTACACACCTCCCTTATCTCATCCAAGTCATCCTTTTGCACCTCGACTCTCCTTCCTTGTTCCTCCCTCCTGGATTTCCCCTTGTAAGATCCAAATGACATACATGGTGTATTGATATATCTCCTTATGATGCACGGGGTCTGGATACTTTACAGGAATGACCTCCTCCCTTGAAACTAGGTTCTTCTATCTTGGTACCTATCTTGCACATGTGGCTTCTGCCCTTGTTGTTACCAAGACAGGCTCTAAACCTGGATCTCGTGTTACCTGAGGCATCCATTGGATGTATGCCTTCTTGATACTAACCATTGCAGTGCCCTTGTCCTTCTAGTGCTGCTGATTCATATCCTCAAAAAATTCTGGGCACTCCTCATACTTATGCTTCTTTCCGTACCACGAGCACTGCAACGGGGTCTGGGCATTCTCGTTTGTAATGTCTGTAGATCCACAATTGAAACATGTTACACAACGAGAACTCACTCCTTCCTCCTCCGTGGTTACCATGACCACATTAATCCTCCTTGAAATCCTCTTCCACATGTGCCTCCATATGGTGCTCCTCATAATGGTGATCATTTCCCCTTGGAACTTACTGACAACACTAGTTTTGTCGCACCCCATGATCAATGGCTTCATGGATTTGATCTATAAGCTTACAGTCCTTAGTATCATGGGTTATAGAAGTGAAAATATTGCAATAACAAGATACATTTTTCCTTCGTTATTGCGTTGCAGCAAGGGACATCTACTTGCATCATGGTCCCCATGAAAAATCTCACATCTACCGCCACAATGCGTACTGTCCTCAAGGGGCAATTATGCTTAATGTGCCCCTCTATTTCACAATTTGTGCACCATAAACCATTGCGAGTCTCATAGGCTGAGTTTGCAGACAATTTTTCCAACTGCTTGGCCATACCAGCAAGCTGAGCCTCCAAGAACGGGCTAACATTAGTATTAACACTACCAACAGCCTTGGTGCGCAGGGAAGCTTCCAATGCCTCACACAGGTCTGTAAAAGTTTTATGAGATAAGGCCCTTCTAAAAGGGGTGATCAATCCTCTAACAAACCATTGAACATGCTGTGAAGGGTGAATATCATATGATAATTTAGACAAGAGAGTTTTAAAGCACGCATCATACTCCCACACACTCTCTGCGATTCCTTGCTGTATCTCCTTCAAAGCGCTGATGCTCTTTAGCTCAAACTCAGGAATGTGGAACTATGCTAAGAATTCATTCTTTAAGGCAATATAATCCACTACTGTTTGATGAGGGTCATACTTCCTATACCAGCTATGTATGCACCCTTGTTACATGGTTGCAAACTGACAAGCCTTTCGTTCTGGGGTTGTGACATCATTTACATGCCATAGTAGTTCACACTTGTGAACATGTTCTATAGCATCCTCAATACCTCTATAATCAGGAAAATGTAGAGATATTTCAAAGAAAACTTGTGGGGGTGGTTGGGGTCCAAATCCTCCTCCGCCAGATCCTTGGTTTCCACCTGTGTTTTCTCCACCACCTGATCCACTAGGTTCTAAACCACTAGATCCACTAGGCCCACTAGGTCCTAAACCACCAGATCCACTAGACCCACCAACTCCTACTCTGCCTGAACCACTAGATCCACCAGGACCATTGGGTCTTGAAGTGGTCGTGTCAAGGGTTCCCACAGTTCCACTAAGCTGCGTGCCTATGGTCTGCAACAATGCCCCACTACGAATAGTATACTCCACACCACTTCCAAACATGATATTAAATGCTTGTGTGCTTATACGTTTCCCAAAAATTCCTAACACTAGGCTGGTGTTTGTAGCCATAAAAGTACCAAACGATAAATTATACCTCCTGGGCGTAGAACGATCACCTCCAATGTAATCAACTAGATTAGCAATATTATCCCCCTGATTTGGAAAACCAAGTGCCAAGTTCTGGTCACTAGGTGGGCTCAGATGCACACCAACAGTTCTTCTTTCCCCACGCGACGAACTCTTAACAGAAGCTGAAGGGGTTTCTCTCACGCGCTTGCCAAGATGGGGTCACATAGACTGCTCAGGCTCCACGTCCTCAGCGTGAACCTCAAATCCTTCCCGCAATGTTTGCCACCATACATCCATCACACTTGCAATGTCGCATCATCTAGCAATATCCCTTTCACATGCTTCACCATACTTGAGTCGTCTCTCCTCCCTTTCTTTCTCCGCCACAACATCTTCCATCTTCCTCCACCCTAGCTTCCTTGCCTAGCGCTCATAGTGGTTTAGCCAACCATTTTGAAATCCTCTAAACTCATGGTAATCATCAATATCTTCAAAGACAGAGGGACAACACGTAGAAATGATCCTTTGGGCTCCCTCATAAACTCAAACTCAGCCACCTCCGGACAAGAATATGTGGAAATGACATGCTCCAGAGTGTAGCTCGCCAATACCCCTTTCCACCAATAATCCACAACATGGGTCCATGTTAGATCTGCATCTTATAGCCTTTGGTACTCTTCTTGGGTCCACAGATGTGATCTATAATGCCAACTTGATCTAGATGCATAGGCTGAGAGCCATTCATACGGCTCTATAGGGAAGCAACAGAAAAAAATTTCATACAGATCATCGTAGAGATTCTATTCTACCCATCTACGTGCATTAAACTTAAGTCCAGTGCCGAATCTTTGAGAAAATTCATCCTCCATGGTTTTGAACTACGATTCAACACTCTCCAATGTTAATCGCTCTGTCATTACTCATTACATAGATCATGATGTATGCTAAAATCCCACTACAAATTTGAAAAGAGGTCTCGACAGTGGAACCAAGATGTAGTAATGTTTACCCTATCACAAAAGAAAAGAACCCCATGCACACCGACCTATCACCCAGCAAATCTAAGCGCTCACCCAAGGCATGCGTGGGTACCGAGTGTCTCTTTTATTTGAGTTTAGTGGGAAACATCATCTATGATTAGTGTAAGAGATTTCAAAAAGGGAAGTTAAGACATACAAGAACCATAGGGCTTATAACGACCTCTAGATCCTTGCAGCCACTTCAGATCGGTTGCTTAACAAAATCCACAACATGTATTGTGACATAAAGAAACATACAAGCATTCATACTTAGCATGAAAAGAAAGAGAACTCATAAGAGAGAAATATGCATCAGAACCATTGATATTCATGTATCTATTATAACATGTAACCTTATTACATCCATGGAACCATTACAGAGGGTTATAGAGAAGCAGACCACAGTCATGCATTGCATTGGGCTTAATGTAACTAAGCTACCCAAAATAAAATTTACAACCCCTAGGCCTTGTGCATTCTCTCCTGAATACAACTATTCATTGATAGAATCCTCGCAGCATTTTTGTAGAGCTCCACTCACTCTCTAGGTCTCTATATGGATATCTGTATGTATATCCCCATATGTCTCCTCTTCTCTGTCTCTGTAGGCACTTATATTTATAGCTTTCTTGGACTTTCAACTCTCCCTCCAGCACCCTCATATCCGGTGCCAAGTGTCTGAATGTGGTCCTCCATGCGAGCATGCTTCTCCAGGCCTGAGTTCTCCACTTCATTTCATGGTGTTCTTCTAGAAGATTGTGTTGCAAACATGCTCCTTCCTGGGCCAACTTGTCGCCAGGCTGGTATCTTATCCACAAACAACTGGGTCATGATTTTCACGTGTTCTTCTCCAGAAATACAAAATGACTAAGTCCTAATCCTTTCGCACATCGTGTGTGCTACGTGTTTCCTTAATTCCTTCTCTTGCATGCTTTTTCCTTGCGTGCCATTCCATAATTGGGACCTTGCGGTCCTACACACCTTCATACTTGGTCAATATTCTAGGGGTCCAATAGTGTGAAAAACATTTCCTAGATATGCCTCAAACACAATTGTTCTCTAAGTTTAAGAATGAAAATTCATAAATTAACATTAGCCAAAGATTCTTTAAAATGAGAAAACCCTTTTATGTGAAAATAAATCACTCACGTACTACTTGTTGTTCTAGGAATCGTGTTTAATTTTCAATTCATTATGATGTTTTTTTGTCAAATACGTCTTGTTTTGCATACTGACATCGTGTTGCAGGAGTTTGGATTAAATGTCCCACCAAAATCTTCAAGGGAATTTAATTCGACAATATTTTGAGAAAAATCAACTAGATAATTTTTTTTATAACAAAGTATGTTTGGATGGTAAATGCAACGTATGTGGTGGCTTGCCAAATCTGAAATTTTGTATCCATGAGGAGGGTACAAATTTAATAGGAAAAGAATTGGTTGGTTCAAAAAATATAAATAAGTGGCATATCAATTAAAAGATAGAAAAGAATCTAAGAGGTGTGAGCTTGTTACAAAACAATTACATGTATTAGACTATATGGTCAAATTTTGAGAGGAAATTGTTTATAAGTATGTAAGGCACACACCTAGAGCTCAATGGTTGGATGAACAATTCAGGTTAAGAAAGGAGACATTCCCACCTGGTAATATTGTTTCAGTAGTTGACTTCGTAGAGAATTACACACTGCAGTCACAAATGGAGGTTCAATCTCAATATTTTTTTTATTAAGGGAAAATAGTTTTGAAGGGACTATACCCTGTATACAAAAGGGCTCAAAAGCCAGATACTAGAAGTGGGAGAAGCAACCCAGAGAAGGGAAAAACAACCAACCTCAGAGGGCTCATCAGCCAGATAAAACAACATATTAATAGAAAGGATCCAGTTGTACAATGATCAAAAAAATAGTAGAAGAGATCAAAAAACAAACAATAGATATCTATCATAGAATATCTCCACCAAAAAATAGCTCCAGATCTGCCAATCATCAGCAACTTCACAGCCAATAAATAGCAACACAACTCCACGTTACTTGATAGCCCTGTCAATCTTGGTTTTGATCGCTTGCAGTGAGACAAAGAAGGTAATGCCTGTGGCCTGAGAAGAGTCTTTCAGATATGCTTGAGCAATTTCCATATCCCTTTTCTCTTTGGGGCCCCAAATGTCTTCAGTAATCCCGCTTAGGCTGCATACACTATGAACATGCTGTTTGATGAAATTGTAAATACTTTTAAGTGCAGATAGGATGCAGTCATTATGACTTTTTACATTTCCCATTCTGCCATCCAAAGATTGTAACTTCTTGAACACTTCAGCAATAACACCATCCTTATCATCATTTTGAAGTATTCCTTTTTCCTTAGCTTTTTCCATATTTTTTATAACCCTTTTGAGCTCTTGAATTTCATTTTCCATCCTACCCACTCTGACCATCAAATCCTCCTCCTTAGGCTCCTCCACTGGTTGGCTGATGGGCAGGAGGTTCTTGAGCAAGCTCGAGGTCTTTGTGGCTTCTAAGAACCCTATGAGAAGTAGGGATCTTGGTTTTCATGCCCTTTCTTTTCTTGCTAGATGAAGCAGTTTCAATCTTCCTTTCGAGCAGGGGGGAATGGAGGCGGTGTTAGCAGGGGGAGGAATGGAGGAAGAGGGTGGAGTAGGATTTATGTGGGGACAGTTTGAGCAGTGACGATGGAAAAGAAGAATTAGCCCTTGATGCAGAGGAACTGCCCTTGAATGACTCTGCACTTCCCGAACGGATTTCTCCAGTGAGTTTAACAAGTAATGAGGGAAGCTGATGGTTATATTTCGACAAAAGTGGTTAAGAAATATCAAATGATTTTGAGGAATAATAACAAATCTCCCCTCAAGAGTTACATACCTAACAACCATCCCGACGAGCTTAGCAAAAGGCTTAGGAATCCGAAGCCAACTTGATGCCGGCTGTCACAAACTCAAGATTCTCCCCTTCGTCCAAGAATTTCTTTGTCTCCACCTCTCTGTCTACCTTCTTATTAAAGAATTTGGTGCCATCAAGACTGAGTCCCGTGATCTGGGTGATGAGCTCCTCTGTGATCTCAACCTCTATGTTGCTGTATTTAACAACCTGATTCTTCCATCCCTGTGCGAATTTAATAGAAATATCCTGATCAAAACCTTGAATTCTTTCTATCAAATTCGCAAGACCCCCAATTTGAAGATATTTCCAGAGCACATCATCCTCTTTCCATGCTAGATTATGGGTGGGCTCAGTTTTGCACGGCGGACCCCCCATTTTTTCCAGTGACTCTGCTCTCAACGATAAAGATTTTAGCACTATGCGTATCAAACTTAGCTTTGTTTTTGAATCTTTCCCTTCCGTGATAAAAGGTGTAATTATTAGACCATAATTTGTAATTAGTGACCGGCTCCTTGGTGTTCTCCCTATGACATGAAATGATGGCTGTCCAGTTCACACAAATCTCATAAATCACACAAATCTTATATGATGTCATCATTCTGTACTTAAGAATCCGCTCTTTAACATCAACATTACATCCATTAGTGATGATTTTCCAAGCCATGTAAATCATTGATGATGTCTTTATTAACTTGAATGGGTAGAATGTCCCCCCTTAGCCAAGTTTAAAAAGTATTGTTAACTCCAAAGTTTGCCAAACCATCTGCGACCCTGTTGCCTTCTCGATAGGTGTGAGTGATTTTAACATTTTCAAAACTCTTGCATATATCAATAGCTTCAACAATAAAATCTCTAATTGACTAGATGGGGTGTTGCTTTTTGTTTAAGATATTGATAATGTTCAGAGAATCACCCTCAATTATAATATTCAGAATATTACAATCCCTGGCTATCCTTATTCCCCATAGAGCAGCAAGAGCTTCAAAGTAATGATTAGTTTGCCTACCCATTTTCCCTGAAAAAGCAGCAACAAAACAACCTCTTTGATCTCTGATGACTCCTCCACCTCCAAAATCTCCCAGATTGCCTTTTGAGGCCCCATCAAAATTTAAATTATGCCAAGCATTGGGAGGCTTAGTCCATCAGACGGTGGTTCTATCCATACCATTGTTATTCTTTTTGAAGACAATGTCAATATTCCAATCAGTCAGAATGCATTCTTCTTTCTCAGGGCAAAGTCTATTTTTAGGAGGTTTAAATCTAGCAATATTATCCTGTACAGCAATGACAATTTCTTTGTAGATTTTGTTACATACCTTTCTAGTAATTCTGAAAATGCCATCATTACGAGCCTTCCAAACTCACCACATGGTGTGAGGTAAAACAAGTTGCCACAATCTCCTCACCACAAAATGCTTATACGGAGAGTCCCATTGTTCCTAGGCCTGAAGACAAGTAAGGGGAAAGATCCATTTCTAATTTAATTTTGTAAAAACAAGATGCCAAATTTTGGAAGTGTACTCATAATGAAGTAATAAATGTTTTATGTCTTCAGCCTCTTTCTGACAATGCAACATCTATTCGGCATGATGAATCCCTTCTTAATGAGGTTGTCATTAGTCAGAATCTTACCTTTAATGAAGAGCCACCAGAAAAATTTCACTCTAGGGGTTAGCTCTGGCATCCACAGCTTATGCCACTTAATTTCACTTTCAATAGAGGCAAAGAAAGAATTGTATCATGATTTAACTGAGTATTCCGCATCAAAATAATCTTTCCTAATTAGTTCATCCTTAAGATTTTGATTACTAATATGGATTATAGAAAGTTGATTATGCAAAGATGAAACATTAGACTGTACATTATCCTTCTCCACTTTTAAGTATTTCCATTTTCTTTTGTTTTCATCAATCTCAATATTATAACTCAGTGTAAGTTGCTATTTTCCTACATATAGCATTCGTGCATTCTTTAGAAAGCACTGACCAAAATCCAAAAATATTAAGAGAGTATCATTTCTACATCAGGGATGATCAGACACATTCTACAAAATATGTACAAGGGTGTTTCCATGTGTTTTATGTGAACTTGAATGAGAGGAACATTAGTTTTAATCAACATTACATTTGGTCAGACAATTACACACCACAATTCAAGAATGCATAGATGTTGTATTGGCTAAACAGGATGCACCAAGAAACAAATGTACAACATATCTAGAGTTTTACTAAGGTATGGCATGGAAAAGGAGAAAATGATGGTGTAGGATCATGTGTGGAAAGAGGAATTTGTAAGAGAAGAGTTAAAATTCAAGGATGGTGCAAAATTTATAGATGTAAAAATCATTTTTGATTGGTGCGTCAAGAACATGGGCCATGAATCTCAAGAGAGATCAACTGTTCATATATATTTCTGGTCGATAGAGGAAAAACATATGGTAAGCTTTGAATAATGTATAACAAATTCGTGATCAAGTGACATGCACTCATTCTGTAGTTCAGATGCAAATGCTTAGACTATTTATACTAGGTGCATGGCATGTTTTTGTATATCATGCATTGATTTTGTGTGGAATTAATGAGATTCAAAACAATGGGTGAATGAATGGACATGTAGACCTCTAATTCCACTTGACACACATCAAGTTCCATGATAATTACAACTTGCAGTGTCTTCAGATCAAATGACAACATCACTTGACTTTGACCCAATCTTTGATTTAGTACAACAAGGTATATATATGTACATGCCATGTTTTAGAATTATAAATTATTAAATGGTCAACTCTTAATGTATTTTAAATTTGAATTGATTTTGACTTTGTGATGTAGGGCATGTTTTTGTACTTATTGTGACATAATTTAACTAAGAGGGAACAAACTACTTCTTGTCTCGTTGTTTACAAGGGAAAAAAATGACTTCCACTATCATTGATGGTGAAGATTTTGAGTATACCACTAGGTTAGTGGTAGTCACTGGAACTTGGCTTCGACGATATCCTATCAAAAAAACAAACACTTGGTTGTTTGAAGACTATAAAGTACATCGAAAGATACTCCACTATTCACATTTAGTTATTGCAACAAATATTAAATTGATCAAATATCGAGATAGGCCATTAAACAAGAATCTATGGAAGGTTTGTGAATCAGATAATGAAGAAATTATTGCTACTGTCAAGAGTAGAGTTGATCCTTATGGTTTGTTGGATTGAATTTGCAAAGGTATTTTCTTCATGAATTTAATTTGAATATTTACTTTAATGATTTTGTTTAAATTTTGTATGATTTAAAATTCTTTTTAATTTCTTACTAACATGTTTATGTAGGTTAGTGGCACCCAAAAAGCTTCCACCTTCACGTGGTTGGCACCATCTATAGAGAATTTACTATTCTTAAAGCTAAGTGAAGCTAAGAGAAATTAAATATTAGAAAGGAAAAACAAACATAAATTCTCATTTCACCACCTATATCATAAAAATCTCTTATTAAAATTCTCATTTCACCACCTATATCAGGGTGCAATAGTAAGACTAGTTTTAGTAGGAATTAATAGAAAAAGAAAACAAATTTATCTAGAATTACTTACGAAATGCATTCCTTCACTTTGAGTAGCTTTACACTGACTTAAACTACACTATTCGACATGTTTGCAAATAATAAGATAACGAGAGCACCGAAAGGAGATGGAAAAAATAGGCATGGGATTTTGTAGAGGTTCCCTAAGCGGATGTGTAGGATCTAAAAAGACATCTCTAAGTGCCACGGAGTCTGAGAAATCGCTCGTCGAAGTTAAATAATTTTTTGGTCTCAGGGATCTTACAGGACTACGCCTGGATGAGATAGCCTGGAAGTATGGGGAGCATATGGAACCAAAAATAAGCCTCCAATAGCATTCAACAGGCCATCCAGACATGTTGAAACAGACGATTTTGTCCCACGAGCTTCCGTTTGTAAAATATAGTGTTTGACAGCCTTATACTAACTCAAACTGCACTTTTTTCACTTTTACAAACAATAGAACACCGCGAAAAATGAAAGAATATGGAGAAAAAGGAGATAATATTTTGGAGAGGGTCCTTAGGTGAAGGTGTATGATCTGATGGGACATCTCTAGGTGCCACAGAGTTTGAGAAATCACCAGTCAAAGTTATATGATTTTTTGGTCTCAAGGCTCTTAAGAGACTACGCCCAGATGAGGTAGAGCGAAAGAATGGGGATGGTAAGAAACTAAAAAAAATCCTCCAATAGTGTTCAACATGCCATACAGATGTGTTGGAAAAGACGGTTTGTTCCCACAAGCTTCCGGTTGCAAAATATAATGTCTGGCAACCTTACACTGACTCAAACTGCACTATTTTGTGCTTTTGTAAACAATAGAACACTGAGAGAACTGAAAGGAGATGAAGAAAACTGAGATAGGATTTTTTAGAGGGTCACTAGGCAGAAGTGTAATATCTGATGAGATGTGTCTAGGTGTTATGGAGTCTATGAAATAACTCATCGAAGTTATATAATTTTTGGTCTCAAGGCTCTTAAGAGACTACGCCTAGACGAGGTATCCCAGAAGCAAGAGGAGTGTATGGAACCAAAAATAAGGATCCACTAGTGTTCACTAGGCCATTTGAATGTGTTGGCAAAGATGGTTAGGTCACACAAGCTTCTGTTTGAAAAATATAGCATCTGAGAGCCTTACACTGACTCAAACTACACTATTTTGTGCTTTTGCAAAAAATAGAACACCGAGAGAACCGAAAGTAGATGGAAAAAACTGAGATAAAATTTTGTAGAGGGTCCCTAGGTGGAGGTGTAAGATCTGATGAGACATGTCTAGGTGTCATGGAGTCTGAAAAATCACCCGTGGAAGTTAAACATTTATTTGGTCTCAGGGCTCTTAAGATACTACGGTCAGACGAGGTAGCCCGAAAGCACGAGGATCATAGGGAACCAAAAAAAAGCATCCAAAAACATGCACCAGGCCATTCAGATGTGTTGGAGTAGATGGTTTGGTCCCTATAGCTTCCATTTGCAAAATATAGCATTTGGTATCCTTACATTGACTCAAAACTACACTATTTCACGCGTTTGAAAACAATAGGACAATGAGAGAATTGAAAGGAGATGAAGAAAAATGAGATAGGATTTTTTATAGGGTCCCTACATGGTGGTTTAGGATCTAAGGCGACGTCTCTGTGTGCCACAAAGTCTAAGTAATGATCCATCGAAGTTCTAGAGTTTTTTGGTCTTAGGATATTAAGAGACTATGCCCGGACGAGGTAGTCCAGATGTTTCAACATTTTCTTTACGTTATTGAGATAAAAAAAATAAGGGTTATGGGATGAGGAGGAATACCTTTTTATATTGGTCAGTTGATGGTTATTTGCATGTGTTATGACTTCTCAATCCAATGCTGATTATGAGAGCTTCCTTTTGGTTGGGAGGAACTACCTGATATAGAAAACAAGACCACAAAAGAAAAGTTAAATAATATAGACAGTGGACTTCCTAGCATGTGCTATATCTAGGAAGTGTGATACTCCCTAGATGGGTGTCAATCCACTGTTTAAAAAAAATTAATGCGAGAAATAAACGAATTCCTATTGTATTTGATATGATTTAGGTATCTCATTCAAGCACAATAAGTAAATCTTAACATAACAAGCTAGGCTATGGTCAGATATAGAAGGGTAGGTAGTTTTCAAGGTGTTGGGACTGGTCAGGGTCAGGTTCTGAGCTATTTAAGTTACTGTGGTAGAAGGTAGGTTGGTTCTGTTATTGGCAGAGGTATAAAACACAGAGACCATCTTCGGTCTAATGTAATCGATGACGGCTTAGGAGAGACCAACAACGGTCATAGTAATAACCGATGATCAGTTACTGTTGGGTTTTCAATAACTCAATAGTAACATAGATTATAGGGATCTGGGTGAGACTAAATTAGAGATGGAGAAGGAGATGGGTGTAGGTCTATGAGGAGTGTTAAGAAATACTTATAGAGTTTCTAACAGTCAAGATATGGGTGATTTTATAAAAGTTGTGGGTAAAGGAATTATCAAACTTGTCATAGAGATAGACTGGTGGAGGAATGTGAAATATCAATGAGATGAATGTATTCCCTCTTCTCTAACAACTCTATGGATAGAGTAAGAATGCAGCCAACTGGTCTGTTTCATTTACTACTTCTCAAACCTAGATGTAGCATGTGCCTTATGAAATGGGTGGTGGTCCTGATCTAGAGTTGAGTGGTGTTACAAGCTATGTGGCTCCAACTAGTGATGGCTTCCCAGAATGTTCAGACTATGCATGTGGATCTCGCCATTGGACCGTTTCCCCTGGTCCCACCTATGTGATGTCTCTGACCATGCGAAAAGTGCTCTAGTTCTGCTTGCATGCAGTGCTCTTCTCGTATCCTTCAAGTCTCAGAATGTAATAAACCTATCAAAAGGTATCCTACCCTCCACCTCCAAACGGTAACCGACTTTGCTTCTAGGTTGGACTATGCAGTCAGTATTAGGGGTGACCGGCGTCGGATAAGGTGAGATTCCCTATGTTTTCTATAAATGGAAGATCTCACATATTTTGATCAGGTTCCTTCCTTTATGCGGGAAAAAATACCGAATGGATGAATTCCCTCTTGTCTCCCTGAGCGGGAAGGTGGTTCCCAGGAATAATAGGCATTGATTTCTATAATGGGATTGAACTAAAGTCTTAGCTGCATTAAGGTAAGCTCGTAACACTTCTTACCTTCAGTTATGGAATCTATGTTCAAGAATAATTCCTTCCACATTGATGTTGCCCCCAGTCCTCCTAGAAATCTATCTTAATTGAAATAAGTTAAGTGACTCCCCTATTGCTGAGAATGGGTCAAAATTTGATTAAGTTCCCTTAAACTCAAAAATAATATGGGGTGGAAGGCCCTCATGGTATAGATTTAATGGAGTTTAGCCTTTGACTAATGCTCTTATCCAATGGGTTCACTCCAATTGGACTAAAATTGTGACCCATTTTTTTATGCAAGAGGATTCTTCATCATTTTTCTCCTTTTTGCTCAGGTAGCCTATATTGGTCAGGTAGGCGCGACTTAAATGAAGGTTGGTTTTTCCCCATGTGTATTTAGGGTTTGAAGCTGAATTTGTTTTCCCCAGATAGGGGCTTGAGTGATCCCCCCCTCACTTTGACCCATTCTCTTGATTCCATAATAGAGAGTTCAGTGTTTAGGTTTGAGGATACCCAGACCTTAGGTCTCCATTTAGAAGGCGAGGGTCGAGAGTATGGTGATTGTAAAAGGTAGGGTGGGTGATTAGGGAGAGAATTCAAATGTATGCACACGTTGTGAAATTCCATGAGATACAAAGGTTTCTCAACATAACAAATTTACATTAGCTAGGGTCGTAAAGGTCATCCAAACAAGGGTTGTTGAGGTCTGGTATCCAAGGTAAAGGATACGGCCCAGGCACTCAACAAGGTAGGATATAAGAATGTGTAGGTGTGGTTCTGGTACATTCAGAAAGTCAAAAGGTCAAGGTTGGTTTGGACAAGGGTCACGGCCATAGGCAAGGCAAGGCTATTAGGCTGAGCAAAACAAGTACCATCATCACAAGATGTAACGAGTGAGGACATGGGAATATCCACATAATCAATGGTTAGGTAGATAGGTGTAGGTAGGGTAGGTGGAGGTAATAACGGGTAATGGGTAGTGTCAATGAAATGTATGCACATGTGGAGATCACAACCCGGTATCAGGTCAAAGAGATTTTAAACTCTACATCGTCCAAGGTCAATCGGGTTATCCAAGCAAGGGTTGTTGAGGCCCCGGTATCCAAGGTAAAGGATACAATCCAGACACAAAACAAGGTAAGATGCATGAATTTGTAGGTGTGGTTTCGGTACATCCAAGAGGTTGAAATGTCACGGTTTGTTTGGATAAGGGTCACGACCAAAGGAAAGGTATGGTTGGTAGGCTCACAACATGGTAATAACATTGCAAGGTAAAGTGAGTGTGTAAGGTCAATGGTCACATCACGTGAGGTCAGGAGGATGAGGTGGAGGGTTAGGGTCAACTTTGAGTTAGGTGAAATAGGTTACAAGAAAGTAGATAAGGTGCAATGGGTTACCATTGAGTCAACACGAGTAACCAAAAATGGTCATGTTTAACCGATGCCAGACTAGGTAAACTGAACACGACATGCTAGGGCACATAACTGATGTCAGTCTAGGTAAAACCGACGCCAGTCAAGTCAGGGAGAGTTTAAAAAAGGAAATTTATACTTTTTGCGGAATCATTTTTAATTTTACAAATAGGAGAAAATGAAAGAGGAGAGAGGAAAAGGTGGAAATTAATTGAGCGAGATGAAGAGATGAGTTGGCAAGCCTTGTAATGGGTGATTGGGAGATGATAGGAGGGTCCACGAGATCTGTTTGATCAACTCAGTTGGTTGGAGGTGAGGAGGTCGATTGGTGATGGTAGAGGTAGGAGAGGGATCAAGGGGACCACCGGTGCAGTGGCCTGACTTGCCACTATAGAGATGTCAGCGTGGTGAGGTATGATTCAATCCCCTTCCTTGTGTTGTGAGGTAGATTGGCGTATAGAGGTCGGGTGAGGGAAAATGGGTTTTGGGGGGGCAAAAGTCAATTTTGAATTTGGGGAGAAAAAATGGGTGTAATAGGAATGGGGAAGGGTGAATTTAGGTAAATGAGGGGTGGGGAGGGGTTGAGGGGGGTTTTAGGTAGGAATGGGTGGGTAGTTAGGGAGAAATGGAGAATTTTTAAGGGAAATAAGGGTTTGGTGTTGAGGATTTTGACCACGACAGTGACCGATGTCAGTTGGTGTGAGTAGGTAATTGTCACAGATGAGGTGACCAATGCTGGTTGTGGTAGACCGTGGGCGGTTGAGATAAACCAATGCTGGTTAGAATTTGAAGGAAAATGGGCTTACAATGAGCTGGGTGAGTGGGTGAGGGAGGGCAATAGATAGAAAGGTAGGGTTTCCTGAAAATATCTTGGTTAAGGGGGATGAATAGGTATGGATAAGGTTTAATAATGTGATGGTTTGTTGGATACAAGTGAGAGATGAAAAACAGATGCGAGATAGGGTAATGCCCCTTCTCCTGGAGGTGCGAGGGAGTGCGACGGCTAATGATTGGAGCCATGTTATAGAGGTCAGCCTGATTAGGGTCAGGCACTATTGGCATGTAGTTTAGGAACTGATTTTGATGGTCACCCTCATCAACAGATGTGACTCGACGACCAATACATTCCATCTACCGACGAGTGAGATCACTGTCACCCTGGAGGATGTGTATAGGATCCTGTGGTTATCGATAGTGGGGATGCAGGTGTATTCGATATCCTCAAAGGCATCTAAGGAGTTGATGCTGACCGTGTTTGGTGAGGGGCTGGTGGATTTGAGGTTCCATAGCGCCAGTATGAGCTACACAGAGATGTACCAGGCCCATCCAGAGGAGATGAGGCTAGTGGTGTTGCTGATGGAGGTAGTCTACTGTTTTTCCCTACGAGATGTAGAGGGTGGGAGATTTCCATGATCATTGATGGGGGTTCTACATGATATGGTGGAGGACATGACTCATTTTTCATGGGCGCCTACCTTCCTGGTGTAGTTGTACAGAGAGCTATGGGCTTATGGGCGGCTACGGAGGTTTAAATTGTGTTGCATTTTCTTACTACACTACTGGGTGTATGATCAAATTATGTGTGTGCATCCAGTTGGTATGCCCCGAGATAATGCATTTGAGCCAGGTTTGGTGCGGGTGGGTTATAGGCGATGGGTACCTACTATTGGAGAGCGCCAAATGGTCAGGGCGACTCACGATGTAGCATATTAATGGCGTTTACTAGAGGGGTTGTCCAACATGGACATCATTTGGAGGCCATATGTGGGTTTTCCATCATATAGGTAGATGGAAGATGAGCTAGATGGACTACAATTATTTCGATGGATAGAGGGGCATCATGCTGGAGAGCATGAGATGATACCCATAAATAGGGTCAGACGGTAGTTCGAGCTGCCTCAGGATATACCCCCCACCCTTCCCACAGTATAGGAGGGATGACTTGGAGAGGCCTCTGCCTCTACGACAACTGACAGTGCTGACAGGGCAGGAGGAGCAGGTGATATACTAGTGGATTGATGATGACGGGGTTACTAATAGATGCAGATAGTGGTGGGCTACACATTTATGAGTAGTACCACCAAGGCCGGGGCATCCGGATTTAGCCACCATCACTGTTTAGAGGGATGCCCTACAGGGGCAGGTGGCTACCCTGATTACACAGTTGGGGATAGTGCAGATGAGAATTTTGTTATTTTCAGAGGCATAGGTGGCCATCTTGTATGCTCAGGTATCATAGGTGAGGTTGTACCCACATATTTTGGAGATGAGAGACTGGTATTTAGGTATATCCATGTACCTACATGCGTAGGTATACACAGACTTTCTGATTTATAGTTTATGGCCACTTATAGCATGCACAGGGGTTGAGGCCGATTTTCACTTTTGTATTTATAGTTTGTAAGTGATGGACTTTACTAGGAAGGATTAGGCATGATAAGAGTCCCAGGTCAGTTTAGGCATGATGGAGTCAGAGTCGGTTTAGGCACCACCGTGGACTTAGGTTGACTTGTAGGCTATGGTTGAAGGATTCCCTAGGTTGATTTGAGGTATGATAAGGACTCAAGTTGGTGGCCACATGCATAGATTGAGTCCGGTTGATCTTATGGCATGAGTATAGAGCACAACAGGCCTTAAGTGGTTGATTTAATTGTCTAAGTTCATAGCTAACATGTGTGACAATTAGTGATGGCATGGATATAGTGTTATTGATGATTAGTAGGAAAATGTATGATGCTATGGTTTAATGAAATGATAGATGTGTTGAAATGAATGTGTAAATTGATGATGTAATAAAGATGTTTAGCAATTGTTGCTTGTTTGGTTTAATTTCTAGTTATTGATATAGAAATGGAAACTAACTAGGGTAGAATGTGAATAGTAAATGGAAAGGGAAAGGGGGAATTGGTTAGGGGATAGAGTAGCTAAGCTAACATCCAAGGGCCCCATTCCCTCAAAGTGTTGTCTACATAGTCACGGTGAAAAGGGACCTCAGGCAGATGTAGTTATCCCATAAGCTAGGGAAGATTATGATGAAGTAGAAGAATGGGTTGGTAATTGTTAGGAATTGTTGAATGTAGGTCATAGGAATGATTAAGTGTAGGTCATAAGCATGGTTGAGTTTAGGTCACAGGTATGGTTGAGTGGTTTTTTAAAAAAAGGTGTCGATGATCTGGGTCCTGTATAGAATAATCAATAAGCAATGAGGAAGGTGAATGGTAAGAGTTGGTAAAAGAGATCGATTAAATGATAAGAACCCTAATGAGTCAACGCATACCTAAGAGGGGCTTATGAATGTAAGAACCTAAAGATGCATTGCATAATGGACCATTCTAAGGGTGAAGAAAGTTGCATAATCACCAACTGTCATGTTTGCGGAAAGTTCCCTTGAGTAGATGAGGGAATTAGGCTAAAAAGAAAAGTGAGGTAAGAATAGGGAGGTGGTTTAGCATAACTTAGTGTATGACAACGTGTCTTTTCGGAACAAGAACCCAAGGATCAAGAATAGGCAATTCCATGATGAAAATTTCAACTTTTTCTTCATTTTTGTTTTTGGTTTTTAATAGACTGATTGATGCGGGATAATTCTATATGGGATGAGTATATTATCTCGTTGAGGTCTTCGCAAAGCTGGTTGATGTGGGAAGCTCATGGATATTTGTATTGATATTTTTGCAAATAACTATGATATATCTGTCCTTCAAGGGAGCAGTCTATTTATAGCAGTGGAATTAGAGTGAAGAGATGTCCCTTTTGAGGGAGTCATCTTTTGTCTGGAATTTTGACTCAAGGATTTTCATCCATTTTTTTTTTGGATGTTTAATTCATGGACAAGACTAAAGAGAAAGGGTAGGCTCTTGTTTAGAATTCAAGAACCGCAGCACACATAAATTAAGTATGAAAGAGGTGGTTTTCGAGTGATGAGCGACCATGGGATTCCATCTTAAATAAGACAAAGAGTATCCATGAGAATCATGTCCATGAGTAGATCCGTGGTACTCATATTGAAGATAAGGCTGAAAGGTGATGGGGTAATCACATGATTCATGTTGAGTTGTGGATCCTCAAATAATGGGTAATATGGAAGGCGAACAACGCTCAAGGGATGAGCAATCAACTAACCAAAAGGTGATATAGAAATTGATGTCAACAATTAAATGGTCGAAGATGCAAGGAATTACGAGGCTCAGGTTTGGGTTTACCTTCGAGAGAATATAAACGATAAGCACTTGATCCATAGACATGGGTAATGATATAGGGTCCAAGCCAATTAGGAGAAAATTTACCCCATTTACTTTTCTCCTCTTTTATTACATGTTGATTTTCCTTCAGGATGAGGTCACCGACCTAAAAGGTTTCATTCGTTGAACATGTTTGTCCATAGGCACGTTTGATACATTTTTGGTAGATTTGGAGATGATCAAGAGCATTGAGATGAACATTCATCTAATAACTCAAGTTGCGCCAAACAATCTTGGTGAAAAGTCATCTTCGTTGAGCATGACTTGTACTGAGATGTAGAGAGATGGAATCTAGAATTCGAGAGGTAAGATAACCTTGGTACCGTAAGACCAAAGAAAAAGGGGGGGGTGGCAGTAGTTGAAGAGCGAAAATACTAGTGCAATAAACCCACAAGGTGAAAGTAATGTGCGTATGTCCAATCTTTCCCAGTATCATTAACTACCTTCATAAGAATTTTTTTCAATGTTTTATTCATTGATTCGGCTTGACCATTGGTTTTTGGGTAATAAGGGTAATGAGAAACTAAGTTGGATGCCAAAAGCATCACATAGTTTACGTAGGGTTTTGTTCTTGAATTATTTTCCATTATCAGTGATGAGGCAGTGAGGAACATCAAAGCATGACAAATGATGTGATGGTTGATGAATTCACATATTTTTTCAGCTTTTTTAGAAATGAGGGGAATGACCTCTACCCATTTAGTGTAATATTCGGTAGCGGTTATGATCCATTGGCGGCAGTTGTGAAGAATGGGGATTGATCTCACAAAACAAGATCCAAACCCTATTGGGAGAAAGGCCCAAAGGTATTGTGCGACCTGTAAGGCATGACTAGGTGTGCGGTGGAGATTAGCATGTTGTTGGCATTATACATGTAATGTTTGAAATAATCACAATAGTTGCACGGTTTAGGTTTGTGCCAATAATAGCCTAGGCGAAGGATGCATATTTGCGACAGCTAAACCACTAAAGTGGCCTCTACAAATTCCATCATGGACTTCCTTAATAGTGTAGGGGATTTCAATAACTTATAAGGAATCGTAAGAGAATTTTGTCGAAGCCATGCTTGTGAAGAAGACCACCCATGATGACATAATGGGAGACACTTTTAAAAAAGGCACATTGTCTATTACAAGTGAGATCAATGGGTAAAATGGAAAGTGAAAGATAGTATACATATTGCTTATACCAAAGGTCACGTGGGTCAGGGGCAATAGTTCTGATGGAGTATACCTCACAAGGTAAATAAGACGGTGATTGTAGCCTTTTTATGGTGACAAATATTTTAGAGTCAACGGGTGAAGCAGGTATCTGAGAAGCCAAGTAGGCCATGATATCCACAAATTTATTGGTAGAACGTGGGGTGGTTTGAAGTGTGTAACAACCAAAGGTGGTAAAAGGTATGTCTACGTGATGCTTATACTTTTGAAGTATCTCATTACAACACTAGTATATACCATTGACTTGGTTTATGAGCACCTGAGAATCACCAAATATATTGATGGACTTAACATCCAAGGCATAAGCAGCCTAGAGGCCAAATATGAGTGCTTCGTATTCAACAATATTGTTTACATAATCAAAATTGAGTTTGAAAGACAAAGGCATAGGTTCACCATCAAGAGGAATGAGGATAACACTAGCCCCACCCCCACATTGACATTTGTAGCCATCGAAGAAGAGTGTCATTTAATAAGCGGGTTCGTCTAGGGAGAGGGAAGCTATAGACTCGTCTGGGAAATCAAAGTTAGATGGTTGATTCCCATAAATAGGTGCGTCGATGAGTTATTCAGCGATAGCCTGGCCCTTGAGGTAATTTTGTTGAATGAATTCGAGGTCGATGTCGGCAAGAAGCATAAGCCAACATGTGGTACGTTGATGTTGATAGGGTTTTGCATACATATAGTGAAGTGGATCAGTATTAGTAATAACGAAGGTTTTGTGGTTGAGTAGGTAATGGAAGAGTTTGGTGGTGAAGAAAACTAAGGATAAGAAGAGTTTTTTGGTGTGGGTATATCTAGTTTTATAGTCCAAAAGCGTACGACTTATGTAATAAACCGCTTGCTCTCGGTGTTGGTCGTCGCAATGAGCCAACATGGCACCTAAAGAATGGTCAGTGGCGGAAATATATAGGTAAAAGGGCTGGTCATCCTTAGGAGGATTGAGCACTGGTGGTTGAAGGAGGTATTGTTTTAAGGCTTCGAAGCCTTTATGACATTCATCATCCCATTTTAATGACATGTATTTCTTGAGAAGATGATGGAATGGTTGACAGCGGTCGGAAAGCTCTAAGATAAAATGAAAAATAGATTGCAACTTACCTTATAGGCTTTGAAGTTGACTGATATTAGTGGGTGGAGGCATTTCTAGAATAGCCTTGACTTTAGTAGGATTGAACTTCTATGCCACACAAACAAATGATGAAACCCAAGAGTTTTTTCGGAAAGTACTGCAAAGACGCACTTCTTTGGTTGAAGATGCACACAATACTTGATGAGGTGGTCAAAGATGACTATAAGGATAGGTAGGTGTTTGGTTCGATGTTTGGAGTTGGAAAGTAAATAATCTACGTAATATTCCAATATGTGATGCTTGATGTCATGGAAGATGTAAGTCATGGCTCGGTGATATGTAGCACCAACATTTTTAAGGCCGAAAGGCACGACTCGATAGCAAAAAGTCCCCCAAGGGGTGATGAAGGCAGTCTTGTGTTGATTTTCTGGAGCTAGTAATATTTGATTGTAGCCTAAGAAACCATCCATGAGCGATAGCATTTCATGGCCAGCGGTGAGATCAACTAGTTGGTCGATGAATGGTAGGGGGAAATCATCTTTGGGACAAGCAAGGTTGAGGTCATGGAAGTCCGTGTAAATGTGGAGCCCCCCCTATCACCTTTTTGATAGGAATGATGTTAGAAACCCATTGGGGATAGTCAATGGGTAGGATGAAGGAAACTAAGAGAAGGCGTTGAAGCTCTTTTTTGACCAGAAGAGCAATGCAAGGATGCATTTTCTACAACTTTTGTTTGATGGGTTTGGCTTCAAGAATGGTTACGATATTGTGGACCATAATTTTTGGGTCAATATTGGGCATATCAGAAAGGACCAGGAAAACGCGTTGCTATGGTCCTGAAGGAAAGAGGTGAAGGATTCCTATTCAGTAACGTCTAAGGATTGGCTGATATTGAGAATGTGTGGGTCGTTTTGAGTGTTAATGTTGACTTTGATGGTCGATTTTTTCAACATGGTTTACATCTCAGAAGGTAACGACTAGTAAATATAAGAATATTCTGCACCAAGGTAGGTGAGGATGGATAAGGTAACGACTAGTAACGACATTGAACGACATTAATATAAGGTGTATCATCATCGATCATGTCAGGATATAGAAATGAGAGAGAAGAGGGAGCCTCGCCATCATGTTGATAGGTCAGAGGTTCCAAGGAAATGGTGTTTACGAAAAAAAAAGTTAGGAGGAGTAGATTCGGGATCTATGGACTCCATGGGTGAAGATGGTAATGTGGGTGAATGAGGTGGGGAAGGTTTTTCATCCTGAATGGGCTCGACGCGAGCCTTCTTGGAAGGTGGTACGTTAAAACCAATGCCACTACAGTCATTGTGTTTATGATAGGTACATGAAATGATAGTATGGAGGTCCTATTCATAAAAGTGGAAGCCAAATCCTTTCCACGCGCACCGGTGGAGGAAAGTGTCAGCAAAGTGGTGGTTAGTGAGGGAGTGTAGGTCAGATGAAAATAGTTGGGTTTGGGATGGAGGATCATGTTTATAGGTGTTTATATCAAGTCCCCCATATGTTAGATTAGTTCTAAGGTGGGGAGGGCCATAAGGAAAAACTTCACCTATGTAGATGTCATAATTGGGGTGTTGACACAGGTTCTCATACTCTTGTGGGGTGAGGAAAGTGTTGATATTGTATAGGCGGTATTCCCCTAGAGTGAGGTGTTGAAAAAAACCTTCTAAGGGATCAATAGTTTGATATGTAGGTAGCGGGGATAGATGAATTGCTAGATGATGGGGAAACATGCGAGTCAGCGGTAGAGGCTTGCAACAGTAGTAGGGATAGCAAGGTTAGATGCAAAAGAGGGTAATGGTAGTCTTGGTGGATTGGCTTGTAGGCGAAGGTGAAGTAGGGATAACGATAGATGCCTTGACTGGTACAAGCACATCATTGGGCCGGTATATCATGTTATAGGTCTTGAAAGGTGATGGGTCAGTAGGGATGGTGTAATTATGTCCTTCATGATCAAATTTAAGGCAGATGTCCTTCATGTTGTAATTATGTAAAGTTGAAGGGACACAACTCATGATGCGGATCCAAGGCCGGAAAAGAAACAGATTATATTGGAACTCCCCTTCGAGGACAAATAAAAGTTTTGGGACAGTGCGAGGAATCACGCAGATATGGAGAACAACGGTACCCAGGGTAGAGGTTATAATGTCATTGAAGGAGCACAACATAACCGGGTTGCCATGCATGCAATTGGCAGGTATTCATATTTGGTCGTATGCATGGGAGGAGATGATGTTAATACTAGCACCATCATCGATCATAATGCGTCGTATGCATATATTATCGATACAGACGAAGATGAAATGAGTAGGGTCGGGGTCTTTGGACTGGAAGGGAGTGATCTCTTCATCTGAAAAGTTGAGGGTGGCCACTTGGCAAGTAGGTGGAGGCGTTGAGGAAGGAGATGACCTAGTGAGAGTGGCTACGTGGTGAGGGGTAATGATGGAGGCTACTGGCATGGGGTATTTTGGTAAAACCTCAATAGATTGAAGAACCTCCATGAGGGCTTGATGATGTGACTCAGAGGTTTGGACAAGGTCATATAAGGACATTTTGAGGGGAGATTTTTTTACCTAATAGTGTGTGAAAATAGGAACAAATTTATGTTCTTGATATACACATGGATGGCCTAAGAAAACACTTACAGTAGGTATTTACATAGTTTATTGGGCACACGTGGAGGATGGCCTAAGATAATGGTCTAGAAAGATGCACAAAACAACCTAACATGCCATGTTCTATGGTTAGTAAATTTAAATAAGTTACATCAGCTCAACATGTGATGTCAATATATTCCGCTCCACATGTCTTGAACTCTTTAGTGTCATGTGACATGCCCAAGTGAAATCCCTTAAAATTATTGTGTTCTAACTGCCTACAAAACATTAGGATTGACATTGCAAAAGGTAACTATTGACATTAGGAATATTGAACAACAAGGACTTTCTTTCTAAGAATCTCAAAAGTACATTACCTCAACAATATGTGTATCACGAGCACACATTTCAAATCATTCAAGACTTATTTAATGAATTCAAAGAGGAAACTAAGTTCCTCAAGTACTTTAGGAATACATGGTGTGAGAGTGAAGAACGTGTTGGTGAGTACGATCCTTTGTGTGTTTCCTTATTAACTACCATTAATTATAATTATTGGTTTATAGTGTCACTGATTTTCAATCCGTGTCACTTGATAGCTATGTGGGGAATTTTTTTTAGAAACTTCTCCCATGCAAATCAAGAAACAAACGCATCCATTGAATCCTACCATTGTTTTTTAAAGACTAGATACTTGTGTGAAAGACAAAAAAAATGTACTCGCCGGATGGACTATTTGTTCTACACACTTGTGTACAAGGTGGAACCATTTTACAAACACAAGAGGAAGTTGCAAATATATGGGTTCTTGACCAATTTCAAAAAAGAAAGACAACTATTGATAGTGGTTGAGAGGGAAAAGAGTATTCCTGATACATATTGCTTTGTAATTACGCTTGATTGAAATCGATTGTGGGTGAGGAGCCAAATAACTAGAAGCACACAGTATTTTGTAAGGCAATGCAGAGCCTTGGATGTATGCGAATGTGCTTGGGATATTAGAGGAAACATATGTAAGCACTTGTTGAAGGCGTAGGATTATTGCAATCAATATGTGTCGATGTCATCATATCAAGAACCATAAGTGATAGGTAATTCAATACCGATGTAGATTGCTAAGCGTAAGTCATAACGAAATAAGCATCGTGTTGAAATTATTTTCATTTCATGTGCAGGAGCCAATACTTATGCGGAGACAAGAATGATAAATTAAGACACATTTCATGATGGCCTCTCCTCGCTATATCCATTAGTAGACATGGAAGGTAATTAAATGCCATCGTATGTGGAAAATAGTGATATAGATTGCTAAGCATAAGTTGTAATGAAAAAATCATCGTGTTGAAATTGTTTTCCTTTCACGTGCAGGAGCTAGAACTTATGCCAAGATAAGCATGATAAATGAAGACACATTATGAGATGGCCCCTCCTCGTTGTATCCAACAATAGAAGTGGAAGGTGATTCAATGTCATTGTATATGGTAAAGTAGTGATATAGATTACTAAGCATAAGTTGTAATGAAAAAATCATCGTGTTGAAATTGTTTTCCTTTCACATGTAGAAGCTAGTACCTATGCCAAGACAAGCACGATAAATGAAGACACATTACGAGATAGCCCCTCCTCATCATATCTAGCAGTAGAAGTGGAAGGTAATTCAATGTCATCCTATGTGGCAAGTAGTGATATAGATTGTTAAGCATAAGTTGTAACGAAAAAATCATCGTGTTGAATTTGTTTTCCTTTCACATGCAGGATCTAGTACTTATGCCAGGACAAGCACGATAAATGAAGACACATTTTGAGATGGCCCCTCCTCGTTGTATCTAGTAACAGAAGTGGAAGGTAATTCAATATCATTGTATGTGGCAAGTAGTGATATATACTGCTAAGCATAAGCTGTAACGAAAAAATCATCGTGTTGAAATTGTTTTCCTTTCACATGCAGGAGCTAGTACTTATATCAAGACAAGCACGATAAATGAAAACACATTCTGTGATGGCCCCTCCTCATTGTATCCAGTAGCAGAAGTGGAAGGTAATTCAATTTCATCGTATGTGGAAATTAGTGATATAGATTGCCAAGCATAACTTGTAACAAAAAAAAACATCGCGTTGAAATTGTTTTCATTTCTCATGTAGCAGCTTCTACCTATGTACAGACAAGCATGGTAAATGATGCCATGTTATGGGATGGCCTCTCCTCACCACCTCAATAGTCACTGACAGTTGATGGTTAGTTGTCAATGCCTTAAATAAATTAATAAATGCTAAGGATAATGTTCATCACACATATTTATGATTAGGTGACATTGTGTATTCATGTGTATAATGATATTAAAAAACCTAGTGTATAAATAAATAGCTTTCTATAATGTCTTATACATCACAGGAACTCATAAAATGGATATGTAGGGAGATGTATCTTATGGAATGAGAAGGTTCAAATTTGGAAAGTAAATGTATGGCATGTTGAGTGGGCCTATATTAGAATTGTAAACATCTAAAAGTCATGTATATGAGATTGTAGATTGCACATATTTAAAATACTTAAATATGGAATGTGTACAACTGACCTACTTTTTGATTATTTGTAGAGTATTTAAAAAGAGTGCTTGTTGTTGTTAGCCAACGTAGAACTGCTCATGTAATATATGGATCATAGAAAATATTTTGAAAAACAAAAATATGATGTAATTATTATGAAAATGATGTAATCAACAATAACAAATGATCATGTCAAATTTTTATTGCTACTGTCAAAGTGATGAAAAACAAACCTATTTCAACACTATAAAAAACAAACCATTGTTTTCCACAAGGTACAAAATGTGAGGTTGTTCCACCTTTATATAACAATCTAAAGTAAATCAAGTAATTATCAGGTGGAGAAGGGTTGAATTATTTCAAAGTGTTGAAAAATAGAGTGTCTTTTTGACACGTTAAAAAATGCATGGTGTTTTTCAGCACTTTGAAAAATGCAATTCAGTTTTATAACAAAGTGCAACCCATGATGCATTTCCTCCTTGTTGTAACAATGCAATTCACATAAACTACTTATCAAGTGGACAAGGGTTGAAGTTTTTTAAAAGTGCTGAAAACGGAGTTTGTTTTTCGACACGTTGAAAAACACACTTTGTTTTTTAGCACTTTGAAAAATGCAATTCAATTCTTGAAAAGGTGTAACCCTGTTGGTCTGAAAATCTGTTGGGTGGACAGATCTATGGATAGATGAGCCAAAAGTGTGCGGGGCATAGCCCCTCTTTGAGACAACAAAGTGAAACTGGTTTATTGCTATTCTACCAACAGGAACCTGTGCAAATCTTACAATATTCTACCTTCAGGGGTTTGGGATCTTGTCCCAGTTGGATTATTTCTGATGAAGAACGGAATGGAATGAAGGAAGGAAAGGAAGGAAGACGGATCTGAAGGGAGAAAATAAATGAATTCCAAAGTAGAAATGTTAGAGGGTCTATGTTTTTGGGTTGGTAGTAAACAGAGCCAAACCTAATTGCATAGACGAATAAACGCAATATTGATGAACAAATGACAAAAAAGTAGAGATAGATTCAACAGAATAAATGCATAGATCTAACATAAGAAATATCAGATGCCCATAGCACGCATATTCAGCACAAAGTCTTACTATTTGTATTAATGTTTTCTTCTGTTACAAAAGTGCAAAGCCTTTTCTTCTCACTTCTATTTTTCATCTAAAAAGTGTCCATCCCCTTGAATACAACAAGTATTCAAGTATATATAGAAGAAGGAGAAGAGAGAAGGAAAAAAGAAACCAAAAACTAATTACAAAATATCTAAAAAATATCTAAAAGTCAATGTTGACTTTGGGCAACTTGGTGGATGACAACATCCCATGGTGCAACATGGATGATGTCATCATTTTTGCCAACATACTCTTAGATATTTACAAAAAGAAAGCCAAGAGGAAGAAGGCTATTCATCATCGTCTCGCGGCTGAAAGGGGGTATCTTGCTTCTGCTGTTGCTCGGGAGAGGTGATGTGGAACTGGGTCCGATATTCCATGAATTTACTGACCATCGGCTGAAGTTGATCCTAGGCAGGACCCTTTGTATGATCGCCGATGACCTCACAAGTCTCCCGCTCATCTCTGAGTTTTTCAGGGAGCTTGAAATATTCATTACCTGCCTCCATTAGGTACCCCAAAAAATCACGGCAAGCCAGAAGGTTATTGATGCATTCAGTGTCAAAAGTGACTTCTGGCCCTAGCCCTTGCGAGACGATCTCATTGAAGATCCGAATAGTTTCATCTACCTTCCTCAAGGTGAAAGAAGGAGTGAGCAAGCCCGGAGACATTCTTAGAACAATTTGATCCATTTGATGCATTGCATCTAGGGCTTCCTCCTTGACCTTGTCTATCTTCTCCAGGATGAATTCCATCTGATCGACCTGGTAGTCCAACACAGCAAGGATTTTGCTGGGTACCCTGGGGTGATCGAAAATGCCAAATTTTACCAAATCATCGACTGAGCAGTCGAGCATTTTCTGGAACGTCTCGTGTTGCAACCTAGCATGGTCCAACTCTTCAGAGATAGGTCCCGAAATCACCTGGAGATCTTTGTTCACCCGACCAATGTTCTGATACAATTCGGTGAACTTGACAATTACCTCCTCGATGTCTTTGAGGATCTGATCTCTCCAGGTGGAAACTGCCATACCTTGTTCGCCAATTTTGGCGTATTCATTTATCTTATCCTGGCTTAGGACCTCAGGAGTTTCGGGTGGCAGTTGTAGGAGGTGCACTTCCCATTTTCTACAGGGCGTGGAGAAGATGCTTGTTCTATTCTTTTAATAGCCTCTTCTCTTCCTTTGCTTCTTGGAGCTTCTTGCAAAGGGCATCCACCGCAGATAGGGCCTCTCCCTGAAGACTTTCAGAAGACGTTCCCATTGTGACCTGCATCACTGTATAATCTGTAGGAGACAAATCCTTTTTATCCTTTGAAGGATCGGGATACGCAATCTCCATCACTCTTTCTCCCGATGCACTCTGAGAGAAGTGAGTTATCAGCTTTTGCTTCTTAGCCCCCTTTGCTGGGATGACGGAGAAGTCCATTGGTGCAATAGGGAATTTCCTCTTATGTTGGCTCAAGTGCTGAGAAAGCCATGTTGGACCTAAGGGAGCGGGACCAGTGGTGGAAGAGGGAGCAGCTGCAGTGGATGAGGGGAAATGCATTAGAGACACGTAGTGGCAGGCATCAAGAGAGAGGCCAAGAAAGTGCTCATGGGAGGGGGAGATACTGTAGGCGAGGTAGTTATGGGAATGGAAGGGAGCTAAGAGATGAGAGAAGAAATAGTGGGGGACAGCTCCGCGAGAGAAGAGAAGATGGAGGACGAGGAAGGGGGAACAGTAGAATATGGGGGAGAGGATACGACCAAAGGAATGGTCGCTTGAGTCACATGAGAAGGGGGAGAAGGGACGGTGGGAACCTCCATGGTTGTTGCAGTGGCAACATCCTGAATGGATGTGCCCATTGGAACACTCTCTGCCGCTTCTTTCTCTCAGGGGATGCCAGAGTTACAACTTGTTCCTATGCGGTGGAAGGAGGGCTCTCAGGAGCTTCTTCTTGAGTGGAGCTTGATTCTCCCTCTTTATCCTTGCCTTTTCCCTTTGGCAGATGTTTCGGCCTGACAGGTGTGTTGCCCAAAGGGGACATGGTGAAATCTACTCCAAGGTAGATAAGGCCATTCATTCTGCACCAGTGTTCTATCCGCCGCAATGTTTCTTTAACCCTTACCTCAATGGTCTGAGGTGCCTTTGTTCTATCTATTTCGGCAAATGGCCAGCTGTTCCCATCCGTGTCTAGATACACCTGATCAACTTCTTGATCAGTAGTTTGATAATCTTTTGGAACAATGGCCATGCCATACTGAATAATCTCTGCCAGGGCCAGGTGAGAGTGATCCTTTCTTCTGAGCTCAACCTCGTGATACAGGTCGATGTAGATATCCTCGATCTATGGAATGTGGATCGGATCGAGTTTTTCCTTAGGGAGGAAATTTATTGGATCAAAGGTGGGCCTTACCAGGAAATTGTGCTTAAGATTGAGCAGTTCTAGCTTTGCGAACATTTCCCGAGATTTGTGGTGGGAAATGCAGGTGTACCTGCCCACTATAAGGGGGAAAGGAGTTCCACCCTTCTTTCTCTTTAGACACTTCTCATGGTATGTTATGAGCTGTCTGGATAGCTCCAACAGGATCAGCTTAGGGCCAGCATACCTTGGCAATTTGGTGGGCTCCCCCAAGAAGTTGGCTGCTTTGAGATAGGTGAAGGTGGGGGGAATTGGGTAAATAGTGCTCCTCACTTCTCAGTCACTGTGACTATGCTCTTGGTCGTCTGACTATGAGTCATATTTGGCCTCAAAAGGTAGACGATGCCATAGAAGAAAGCATCATTGATCTTGGTAAATTACGAGATGCTATTTTCCAGCTTCAGCTCTGGGTAGTATTCATATATCTTCACCTAAGGCCAAACCCCGCATCGACTCAGTGTTGGATAATCCCTCTCCGAGGCTGTAGCGTAGACTACGTAGGAGTTCATGTAGAACCTCCCTGTTGTGGTGAGTTGTTGGAGCTGCTCAGATATGGTGTTGCTTATGATCTCTGCCCACTCAAAGTGTTGATCAGGCACATTTGTTCATAGTTTCTAGGTACCTGATCATCCATTTGTGAAAGTAATGGGCATCAGAAAGCCCAAAAAATCTACTTAGGAATGTGATGGTATCACTCAGTTCCTCGGACAAGTCGCTACGGTGAATAACCTGTGGCCACCTAGTTATCACCTTCTTATTCTTTAAGTACACTTCGTTCATCAGCTGCATGCACTTGTCTTCGTTATCTTCCCACTCCTTGATGCAGTCTTCTTGGCTTACAACCACAAAATGTCGGTGGTGGGGAATGCCTAGAATGATCTTGAAGTGCCATGCAGTGAGGTTGATTATGACCTCTCCCTTTTCATTTTTGATACACCTTGTGTCTTTGTTGTAACAGTGGGCCACCACCATCATAAACTCATTGTTTACTGCACTGACTGGGGATCCCCCCAGAAAAATGTAGACCACTGCCCACCAGTTTGTCCATCCAAGGACTGCCTGTGACCCTCCTGGTTCTGGCCTAGAAATCCTCCATGTCAATGTGGCCAAGTTCATAATCTCTGATATCTAGATCACATTCTGCCTGGGATTCGGGCATTCTGACCCTTTGATACTTGTATTTCATCTCTTCCTCTGTAATATTAGCCTTACCCTTTGACTTGGATGGCTTTTTTCTTGATGTAGACATATGTGGATCTGAGTTCAGTTGCTGATCTGCAAGAAGAAGGAGCAAAGTCCAATGCAAAAGAGCCATATTAGCTATCAGATCTTCCATTAAAGCATCACAAAATGAGGAGTTAGCAATTTTAAGGCCCTTGGGCGCAGGGCGCAGGGACACTGCAGGCTGCAGGGTTAATTGTATGGTGCACTGAAGCAGAGTGTTACAAGGAATAAATTAGCGCCAAAGGGCGCAGGGCGCAAGGATTTTGCATATAACATCATTGTTGTTGTTGATAGGGATGCGCCTGAGCCATTTATATGTGGTTTTATACTGGGCACAAATAATTTTGTTGTTGCATGGGAGTAGGATGCGCCAATGGCACAGGCAATTTGCATGTAACATGAAATTTTGGTGTGTCGAAGGGCGCAGGATTAATGCGTGTAGCACTAACTTTATGTGCACAAAGGGGGACTTTGGCGCGGTGCAGGGAAAGCTTGCATGGCACTTTTGTTGTTGTTAGCAGGATTGCGCCTGTGCCGGGTTTAGGATTTACTTGGTTTATGCATGGCGCAGGGATCTTGCGTGCTGCAATCAAGGTCAGTGCACCCTCTTGGCGCGACTGTGTTTTCTGTAACAAGGGTGGTGATTGCGCCTAGAGAAAAATGCGGCTCAGAAACAACTTTTAGGTTTTCTCTCCTTTCTTGATGGGTTTGCGGGTAGTTTAGGCCTGCTTCTTCATGGATTTAGATGGTGAAGGGGGCACAACAAAGGGATCTAGGCTCATTTTTTTAGGCAGAGCCCTCTTGGCCAGCAGATCTAGAAAGAGGGTGAAAATGGTTTGGGAGGGAAGACTTGCAAAATGGGCAGGAGGGGTTTAAAGTTTCTCAGATCCATTTCACCAAACTCACAAACAACCAGCAAAAATGAAAACACAAGAGAAACAAGGACCACTTACCCGGAATATATAGAATGAGAAGAACGAAGCGGGGTCCACGAACACGACACGAGGATGACGGGCGTGCTGACAGGTGCATAGGAATAAAGTTTTTTTTACGTGTTTTTGATTGTGAAAGTGACAGGGCGGATGCGCCTATATATAGCCAAAAGTGCAATAAATGCGCCAACTACTTTTTAAAGGGGCACACCAAAACGCGTGTCGACATGGAAAACTTTGCGCCCTTTGGCGCGGATATGGTTTTGTCAACATGGAATTATCTGTGCCTTTGGCGCAAATTTAGTACTGTTAACACTGGATTTAGAGTGCCTTGGCGCACCAAAACACGGTGCAACATTTTTGTTGTTGATAGGAAGGCGCATGCGCTTTGGCGCATGCAAGAAAGGTGCATCACGGGAAGGTGCAACAATTGTTGTGTCAACACTTCAAAGGGTGTGCGAAAGGAAATAAAGGGGGCGCAAGTTTGGTTTGTGTTGCATAGATAAAAGGTGCGCCCGGCCAAAAAAGGACCAAAATGACCAAGTTCGGAAAACTAGATTTCTCGGAAAGGGATTTTACAACATTCCGAACGCTGAGGGACCTCGACGAGGAACCAGAACAAAATTTTGGTATGGTTACCTATAAAATTTCCCTTTTCAATTTTACAGGATAACAAACCCACAGAGATTTTCCACATTGTTGTAATGATGTAATCCACATTAACTACTTATCAGGTGGAGAAGAGTTGATTTTTTTTAAAGTGCTGAAAAAATAGAGTGTGTTTTTTGACATGTTGAAAAACATATGGTGTTTTGCAGCACTTTGAAAAACACAATTCAGTTTAAAACAAGGTGTAACCCACAATGTTTTTCCTCCTTGTTGTAACGATGCAATCCACATCAACTAATTATTAGGTGGACAAGGGTTGATTTTTTTCAAAGTGATGGAAAATAAAGTGTGTTTTTTTGACACGTTGAAAAACACACGGTGTTTTTCAACACTTCGAAAAATGTAATTTGATTTATTAAAAGGTGCAACCCATGATGCATTTCCTATTTTTTGTAATGATGCAATCCACATCAACTACTTATCAGATGGAAAAGGGTTGAATTTTTTCAAAATGCTGAAAAATAGAGTGTGTTTTTCGACAAGTTGAAAAATGCACTATGTTTTTAGGCATTTTGAAAAATGTAATTCAGTTTTTAACAAGGTGTAACCCACAGTGCTTTTCCTCCTTGTTGTAACGATGCAATCCACATTAACTAATTATGAGGTGGACAAGGGTTGAATTTTTTCAAAGTGCTGGAAAACAGAGTGTGTTTTTCAACACGTTGAAAAATACACGGTATTTTTCAGCACTTTGAAAAACGTAATTCAGTTTATAACAAGGAGCAACCCATGATGCATTTCCTCCTTGTTGTAATGATGAAATCCACATCAACTACTTATCAGGTGGAAAATGGTTGAATTTTTTCAAAGTGTTGAAAAATAGATTGTGTTTTTCAACACGTTGAAAAATGTACGGTGTTTTTCAGCACTTTGAAAAATATAATTCGATTTTTAACAAGGTGTAACCTACGATGCATTTCCTCCTTGTTGTAATGATGCAATCCACATCAACTACTTATAAGGTGGAGAAGGGTTAAATTTTTTCAAAGTGCTGAAAAACATTGTGTGTTTTTCAACACTTTGAAAAACACATTTCATTTTTTAACAAGGCACAACCCACGATGTATTTCCTCCTTTTTGTAATGATGCAGTACACATCAACTAATTTTTAGGTGGACAAGGGTTGAGTTTTTTCAATGTGCTGAAAAACAAAGTTTTTTTTGACACGTTGAAAAATGCATGGTGTTTTTCAGCACTTTAAAAAACACAATTCAGATTTTAACAAGGTATAAACCATGAGGCATTTCCTCCTTATTATAATTATGAAATCCACATCAACTACTTATAAGGTGGACAAGGGTTGATTTTTTTCAAAGTGCTGAAAAATAGATTGTGTTTTTCAACACGTTGAAAAACGCACGATATTTTTCAGCACTTTGAGAAAGTCAATATGGTTTTTAATAAGGTGCAACCCATTGTGTTTTTCTTCCTTTTTATAATGATGAAATCCACATCAACTAAATATTAGGTGGACAAGGGTTGAATTTTTTCAAAGTGCTGTAAAATAGAGTGTGTTTTTCGACACGTTGAAAAATGCACGGTGGTTTTCAACACTTTGAAAAATGCAATTCGGTTTATAACAAGGTGCAACCCATGATGAATTTCCTCCATATTTTAATGATGGAATTCACATAAAATACTTATCAGGTGGAGAAGGGTTGAAATTTTTCAAAGTGCTAGAAAACAGAGTGTAATTTTTGACACGTTGAAAAACACATGGTGTTTTTCAGCACTTTGATAAACGTAATTTAGTTCTAAAAAAGGTGTAACCCACGATATTTTTAATCCTTGTTGTAATGATGTAATCCACATCAACTACTTATCAGGTGGAGAAGGGTTGAATTTTTTCAAAGTGCTAAAATAGAGTATATTTTTCGACATGTTGAAAAATGCATGGCGTTTTTCATTACTTTGAGAAATAAAATTCAATTTTTAACAAGGTACAACCCACAATATATTTCATCCTTTTTGTAATGATGTAATCTACATCAAATAATTATCAAGTGGAGAAGGGTTGAATTTTTTGAGAGTGCTGAAAAATAGAGTGTGTTTTTCGACACGTTGAAAAACACACGTTGTTTTTCAACACTTTGTAGAACACATGGTGTTTTTCAACACTTTGTAAAATGTAATTCATTTAATAACAAGGTGAAACCAAAAATGAATTTACTCCTTTTTGTAATGATGTAATCCTCATCATCTAATTATCAGGTGGAGAAGGGTTGAATTTTTTCAAAGTGCTAAAAAATAGAGTGGGTTTTTCGACACTTTGAAAAACACACTATGTTTTTTAGCAGTTTGAAAAATACAATTCAATTTTTAACAAGGTGCAACCCTTGATGCATTTAATCCTTATTGTAATGATGTAATCCACATCAAATAATTATCAGGTGGACAAGGGTTGAATTTTTTTAAATTGCTGGAAAATAGAGTGTGTTTTTCGACACATTGAAAAATGCACGGTGTTTTTCAGCATTATAAAAAGGTAATTTAGTTTATAACAAGGTGCAACCCACAATGCATTTACTCCTTGTTGTAATGATGTAATCCACATCAACTACTTATAAGGTGGAGAAGGGTTGAATTTTTTCAATGTGTTGAAAAACTAAGTTTATTTTTCGACACATTGAAAAATGCACAATGTTTTTTAGCACTTTGAAAAATGCAAATCGGTTTTTAATTAGGTGCATCCCACAGATATTTTCCTCCTTATTGTAATGATGCAATCCACATCAACTAATTATCAAGTGGAAAAGGGTTAATTTTTTCAAAGTGCTAAAAAATAGAGTGCTTTTTTCGACATGTTGAAAAACGCACGATGTTTTTCAACACTTTGAAAAATGTAATTCGGTTTTTAACAAGGTTAAACCCATAGTTATTTTTCTCCATATTGTAATGATGCAATCCATATAATATAATTATCAGGTGGAAAAGGGTTGAATTTTTTCAAAGTGCTAGAAAACAGAGTGTGTTTTCAACATGTTGAAAAACACATGGTGTTTTTCAACACTTTGAAAAATGTAATTCAATTTATAACAAGGTCCAACCCACAATGCATTTCCTCCTTAGTATAGTGATGCAATCCACATCAACTACTTATCAGGTGGAGAAGGGTTGAATTTTTTCAAATTGTTGAAAAACAGAGTTTGTTTTTTGACACGTCAAAAAATGCATGGTTTTTTTTTTAGTACTTTGAAAAATGTAATTTAGTTTTTAACAAGGTGCAACCCACGATGCATTTCCTCCTTGTTGTAATGATGCAATCCACTTCAACTAAGTATCAGGTGAACAAGAGTTGAATTTTTTCAAAGTGTTGGAAAACATAGTGTGTTTTTCGATATGTTAAAAAATGTGCGGTGTTTTTCAACACTTTGAAAAATGCAATTCAGTTGTCGAAAAGGTGAAACCCACGATGTGCTTCCTCCTTATTGTAATGATGAAATCCACATAAAATACTTATTAGGTTGAGAAGAGTTGAATTTTTTAAAAGTGCTGAAAAATAAAGTGTTTTCGATACGTTGAAAAACACAGTATTTTTTAGCACTTTGAAAAATGTAATTCAGTTTTTAATAAGGTGCAACCCATGATGAAATTCCTCCTTATTATAATGATATAATCCACATACACTAATTATCAGGTGGGAAATGGTTGGTTGAATTTTTTCAAAGTGTTGGAAAACAGAGTGTGTTTTTCGACACATTAAAAAACACACGATGTTATTTAGCACTTTGAAAAGTGTAAATTGGTTTATAACAAGGTGCATCCCATGATGCATTTCCTCATTATTGTAATGATGCAATCCGCATCAACTACTTACTAGGTGGACAAGGTTTGAATTTTTTCAAAGTGCTGAAAATAGAGTTTGTTTTTTAACACGTTGAAATACACACTTTATTTTTTAGCTACTTTGAAAAACAAAATTTGGTTCTCAAAAAGGTGCAATCCAAATGATTTTATTATTTCTTGGAAACATTAAATACACATAAATTAATTATTAGCTGGACTAGGGTTGGTTTTATCAAAGAGATGAAAAAATAGATTGAGTTTTAAGACACGTTGAAAAACACATAGTGCTTTTCAACACTTTGAAAAATGTAAATCAGTTCTAAAAAAGGTGCAACCCTCAATGATTTTCCTCCATGTTCTAAAAATTTAATCCACATCAATTATTTATTAGGTGGGAAAGGGTTGGTTTTTCGGAAGCGATGAAAAAAGAGAGTGAGTTTTAGGACACGTTGAAAAACACACGGTGTTTTTCAACACTTTAAAAAACACAATTCAGTTCTCAAAAATGTGCAAACCCACGGTGATTTTCCTCCTTTTTGTAATGATGCAATCCACATCAAATATTTATCAGGTGGATAAGAGTTGGTTTTTCCAAAGCGATGAAAAAATAAAGTGATTTTTAAGAAACGTTTAAAAACATGATGCTTTTCCTCCTTGTTGGAAACATTAAATCCACATCAAATAATTATTAGGTGGACAAGGGTTTATTTTATCGAAGTGATGAAAAAATAGGGTGAGTTTTTTTACATGTTGAAAAATGTGTGGTCTTTTTTAGCACTTTGAAAAACGTAACTCGGTTCTTGAAAAAGGTGCAACACATGGCCCTCGAAAATGATTCGACATTTTCTATGAACAAATATGGCTTAAGTAACTGAAATGAATTTTAATATTGACAATGTTTCATATTTGTGTTCTAATCTTCTTCGTATTATTCTAGAATTTTAAACTATTTTATATTGTTCAAGCAATCCCAAGTAATCAATTCTCATTTTGGCTATAGGGATATATCCCAGAAGAGGGCTATTATAATATTCTAATGGCCTCTTTGGTTCCTATTGAATTTTTTTTCCTCATATTGTATGCATGCTTGATTATCACAATACCAAGTTTTCCATGATGGTTTCTATTGTTTCAACATCTACTGCTTATTAAATCTACTCCTAACTACTTCTAACTATGTATCATGTGTTTCTTTTCCTTTTTCATCATTTTCTCCCTCAAATTCTTTTTGTAGTTCTTTGGTTTATTTTTTGGTTACCTCTCTAGGGTCCACACTTATTTGTGTACCCTCTTGATCACATTGGTTTTATTATTTCTCAGTTCCTTTGGTTCAAGTTACCTACTTCAAATTCTTAACAAGAGCACAATCCTATCAAGCATGTTCAAATTGGTTCAATTTTCCAACTAATTACATTCATATAGATGTTGCATGATATGTGGAAAACTATATGTGGGTTGAGCCCTATTTATAGTAGTGTTGACGTATTTGGTACATGTATTGCACTTCAACCCAAACGCTAACCTTCTTACAGGGTCATCTACCCATAGTTAGGGTTTTGGAACGATTCAAATGATTATATGGTTTTGGGATTATGTAAAAAATAAGGTTAGAAAGTAAAATACATTTCTAAATCACTGAAGCACTCATAAATTCGTAGTCTCATACTAAGAGATTCCAAGACCGTACCACTAGGTCAAGAACAAATTATACATCTTAGCTAAGATGTACAGTCCTCAATCAGAAGGGTATTAAGTTACAAAATCATAAGTGAAACATCCTCAACCTCTACACTCTTATATCCTCCATCTTGTGCATACAAATATATTCTATATAGCCATGTATAGCTAAGTATATCTTCCTCCTCGTGCTTTCAATCTTGTATGATATTGTAATCATTTATTACAAGAACCAACATATTATTTTGATATCGTACAATTAATTTTGGAAGTTAATCAAATATAAAATATCCTAGTTTCCTAACCTTACCCTTTTTAGTGTTGTGTATTTGCACAACATTTTACTGTACTAAGGTTAAAAAGGGTATAGTAACCTTTGAGATGACTTTGAACCTTGTGCAACCTAGTGTAAAGCGAGATAAATCCATTTAGGTGGGGCTCAAAGTTGTAAAATTGGATAAGATGTGATACCTAATTCTAAATATAAGAAAACTTAACTTGGAGCTACTTTATGACACAATTTAGTGTTCATTAATTATGACATAGGTTTGGGATATATTTTAGAGATACTTATGATGATATAGGATCAATGTATACTGAGGAGGCCATAAGTGAAATGTGATGCAAGGAAGTGTTTCCTTCACATGATGTTGTGTAAGAGGGAGTTAATGTGTTTTACAAACTTTTTGGAGTGATAAGCATGACCTTGGAAGGGAGAAGTGTCACTTCCCAATCAAACACATACATAAGAACTATCTTTATAAAAAGGAGGATTTCATGTTTAAGAGAATTCTGTCAAAATTAAACTTTAGATTTGAGATGTTAAGATAGAAGAAAAAGAAGATAAGATAGAAGAAAAACAAGAGAAGAAATATGCTCATTCATGCATTAAGACTCTTTGGTAGAGCCCATTGGTACACTGGGGATATATAGGTAGGAATTACCACCTCTTTGATATTTTAGATATATGAGAAATGATGTACTTGTATTCCCTTGCTAATTTTCCATATTTTGGAACATTGTGGTTTTGTATTTGTAATGAATGTGTATGTTAGTGCTCTATCTCATAATATTTTCTTTGGGTGTATTTTTTCCCCTTGCAACTTATTAAGTTGTTGTTTTGGAATTACATGCATGGTTTATAAATAATGGAATTTTAGACCAATGAAATTTGCACCACAAAAAAGTAATTGCGCACTAAATTACTTAAAAGACATCCACAAATTTACATCATAAATACATAGTATTTTGTTTTAGTTTTTGCCTTGAATTAAATTTTTGTGAATGCTTAGCAAAGTTGACAAATATTTGCATAACCAAGAAGTAGATTATGAGGAATATAAAGACAAAACAATAAAAAAAATAGCTACACAAATACTATACTCAATAACATGGTTTATAAATAATGGACGAGAATAGATTGTTAAAACAACAAAAAAAAACACTAAAAGTCGAAGATTGCACACTTTAATTCTTTGTAAAGAATTTTGAAATTTGGATTAAAAACATGTTCACATATTTTTCATTTTTCCCTCAGCTTAAATGTATACCCCCTCCTAAAAAAATTTGACAAATATTTACATAATGAAGAAGTAGATTGTGAGGAATTCAAAGAAAAATAATAATATACAATGACAAGGAATAACATGTTAGCTACATAAATATTATTTTCAATAACATAGTTTATAAATAATGGATGAGAATGAATTGGGGTAAGTGCACCAAGTTGGGGGACAATTAAGTGGACATCAAATCCTGAATTTTACATTAAAAACAGAAAAACATCAAATTTAGTCTTCCGCAGACTTGAACCATACCGAAAATTAAAAAATATGTCATAAAAATGGGTACCATTGTGTAGGGGAGACTATTATCTTTGTAGAAATACTGATTTTAAAGTGAATAGAATAGGATAAATATCATTTTATCATTTTTTTACTAATATTAGGTCTTTAAGACACTTTTTTCCTGTGAATGTTTATGTCTACGTTTAAGACTGCAAAATTTGTTTCACTTATCAAAATGTGATAAAACTTATACCATCCCAACCATGGTGAAATTATATACATGTTCAAAAAAAAAAATTATTTGATTTCAATATTTTTTGATGAAGTTATGGCGGGCAAATGGAAAGTGCTCTGTTTTCTTTATGTTTTCATACAACTTTCACGGAAAAAAATCATAAAAAATAAAATATTACTCAAAAAAATACAAAATAAAATCCATCCCAAGGTTAGATAGTGGCATCTAACTTCTCACCAAAGGAAAAATATATATATCAATTTTTGGTCATCCAAATTGTGGGCAAACGGACTATAATCTTATCGGCGTTTTAAAAAAAAATACCAAGTCATTGAATTTTGAGTGTTTAATATAGCTAATCTTGTCCATTTTTTACAAAAATTAGTATTTTAGAAACTAGATTCTGAATGCTACGATTCATATTAATATAATTTTGTCTAATTTTGAGTGTATGTACTGCTAATAATCCCTACAAGTTGATATTATGTTGTTATTTGCAATATGATGTCCACGGATGACCCTATATTTGTCCATCAACTTCCTGCACTTACCCATTGCTAAAACAACAAAAAAACACACCCAAAACTCAAAGATTGCACACTTCAATTCTTCATGAAGACTTCCTAAGTTTGCTTAAAAACATATTCACATATTTTTATTTTTCTCTTGAGCTTAAATGTATGCACCCTCATAAGAAAATTTGACAAATAGCTATATAACAAAGAAGTAGGATTACGAAGAATACAAAGAAAAAATAATAATATACAATGACATAGATGATAAAATTAGCTATAAAAATATTATACTTAATAATATGGTTTGTAAATAATAAACAAATACAACAACTATTTGTAAAAAATCATAGACAAATTTGACAAATATTTGTGTATCTAAGAAGTAAAATCTAAATAAAAAGAGTAAAATATGATAGTAATTGTGTCACTTACCTAATGTGTGTGTGTGTGTGTGTGTGTGTGTGTGTGTATAAAAGTATACATATGAAATGTCATAATTCACAATATTTATAAATAACAAATTTGTTAACATTGTGAAGAAGGTCCCCCATGCTTAATCAATATCATTGGGTTTCTCTTTGTGGTCGGTCTTTGCTTATTTGTATGATTTTTTATAATGTCATATATTTTAATGTATTGACCATGACACCTCACAAGCAACCAATTTTTTGTGGGATGCTTCATTTCTTCTTGAGATGCATGAACTCAATCATTCTTAGAGCGTATAGTTTTTCTTTGCATCCACTATGTACATCTTCAATATCAATATAAAACTCATGTTATTATTATTTATTAAATATATATTTGTCGATTGATTTTTCTATTTTATGTATTGCATATTCATTAATTTTATTTGGCATCCACTAGATCTTTCAATATCAATATAACACTCATGTTATTATTATTTATTGAATGTATATTTGTTGATTGATTTTTCTATTTTATGTACGACATATTCATATGTTTAAACATTATATATAATATAATTATTATTGTTAGTTATTTATTGGACAACATTTTGAAATTTACTTCCATAAAATTGAAGTCATTTTTAAAAGGTATATAATATGAGATGGGAAAAAATAATTTAAGTAGGTATCACTATTAGTGAAATGAACTAAATTATTTTTTCTTACCTTGTGCCAAAGTTTTATTGAGAATATAAGTCTCTAATAATTGAAGATACGTAAAACAAAATTATCATAAAATGTGGGTGTACTAAAAAGAATGTATGCCATCTCCTACCACCAACCATTTTTACATAATGTTGTGAGATTGAGATTTGGAATGGAAAGGATTTCCTATTGACATCTTATGATCCTCCAAAAGAATTCATCCACTTTCATAATTTAACATAAGATGGGAATATACTTGAAAAATTTACTTAATTAGAAACAAAACTATATAATCCTTACACCTATTAGTTGAAAAAAATAATTAGTGCACCTATTAGGTGACAAAAATTAATTAGTGGTCATTACAAATTTTAAAACATAACTTTTGTGATCTAAGGGATAGTAAGTAAAATCCCTCAGAATTTTTACTCTCTCTTTCCCACTTCCAACATTTAATGTATAACTCCCTTCCCTATCAAAATATCTCTGACTCCAAATACACTTGCACCATAAACACACTCATAATCATTGCACTCCATCATTTCTTACTACCCTTATAGATGATACTTGATTTAATAAGTCTATTACTTGAACTTATCACACAATACAATAATATTTTTTTATCACAGGAATTAAAGACCCAAAAATCTATTTCACTTCATAGCGCCATAATGTGAGTCTTCTCAACCGACTATGTAAAGAAAGAGAACACTTTTCCCAACACTACAAGTTTGAAGTCAAAATATATAAACAATAATCCATGCATGTAAGAACCAAAATATACCAAAAAAACAATTCAAGTATTACAGAAATACAAATAGTTTTTATCATTGTAATCTCAACCACTTAGCTAGTAGGCTATGTGATTGTTTGAAATTGGGGCCATTCTGAAAACCACATATAGCTACAGTTTCATAAAATGTGGGCTTGCAAATATATGGGGCTACATAACATAGAATCATTGTGGGTTTCCAAACCACTTTGGAGCCCAAACCAAAAACATTTTTCACTCAAAGAATTATACCCATAATGTTGTTGTCATGAGGGATCACAAACAGAGCCCTCAAAAACCCAAATAATTAATGAAATCATACTAAATGAAGCTAATTTTTTTTGTTTATAAATGAAAATGTTGGCATCATATTATCAATATGTTATTCAAAAAAATTACACCCCATCATAATTTTTTCCCAGAATCAAAAACCCAAAGCTCTCAAAACCTAAAACATGCATTAAAACAAAAATCATTGGCACTAATTTTGTTTTGTATAAATGAACATCATAATATGGATATCTTTATGTCAGATGAAAATGAAAAATGTGTCTACTAAATCTATTAAAATGGCACCATGAATAGGTTTTAGAGAGTCCATCAACTCCTTATAAACATTATTATTATTTTTTCGGAGTATTCTCCATCCACAAAATCAAGATGTATTACTGCATTTCTTCTCACTATAATAAGGAAGTGTTGTACATTACATAAAATATATGTTGCACACAACAATAACAAACAAATGAAAAAATGAAGTAAAATACTATCACATCTAGCATCATATCCCCCAAATATGACACCTAAATCTTACAAAACCATGAGAATTATCCTTGTCATGGCTCCAAAACTTCAATTTATTCCCCTTAGAGCAATGTATATGTCTTCCTACACTCTTTTATCTTTTGAAATGGCATTTATGTTTGATAATTAAATGTTCCACTTAAATATCTTGAACTTAACATCAGTTTTTACACTTAGAATCTGCACTCGTGGAGGTCTAAGGGGCCTTTTTAGTGTTTGGAAATCAGAGTAGAAACTTGACTGCACTTCACCTGGATTTTGGTATTCTAGAATTTCCACTTCCTAATCTTCACCCTTGTTGGTTTTTGAAATAACACTTTTATAGTGATCAACAGTCAGGGGACATCAAGTCCCTCCTCTTTATGGGAGAGGTTCCCTTATTGAAAGCGAGCAACAAAATCCTATATACAAATGTAAAACTTTCATATGATGAGGACTTATGATATCTCGGGAATGTTTTATATCAATATAGATTATCAACATAAAAGGATGGAGGAATAAGAGACTGAAAGGGAAGAACATAACAAAACTTTCAGGAAATATAAATAACAAAATATAACCTTATCAGCACTTAGCAATAGGAATATAGAATAGAATCATTCACATTAGTAACATAAGATATTTTTCCACAGACACAAAGTTCTAGAAACCATATCATAAGAACACAAAGTTTCTTAGTGTGAAAGATTGATGATCCGCAAGTTTCAGATAAGAAAGGAAAGGAAAATAGATGAACCAAAAGAAAAAGGAAATCATTCTGTATTGATTACTTTTAATTTTGTTTACATCCTAGAGTATCAGAAAATCCACCCTTTCAATGGCATCGAGAGCCCATTAAATAGCTTCCAAAAATAGTTACAATCGGTTACAGTTTCTTTTAATCTAAAAGATTAAAGAATTATTTAGGAAATACATTAGTAAGATAGTCGTTAACCAAATATTACATTATGATCTTCACAACTTCAAATTAGAATTAAAAGAAACATCTAAGTGAGGATTAGGAGCCAACTAACTATATTGATGCCCAAACTTCTTCAATGCTCCAGCTATCTCCATACACTTCGGGATGGTAGTATCCAGGGATGATAGATGCTCATGCCCATTTGTACTAGATCTTCATAGTGACTCCTAGAGAGAAAATGAATGGAGCAATAAATGACCCATGCTCTTTAGACATCAAAAGGTGATATGCGGGAAAGGTGGAAAAATTTGGCTCAGCCGGTCCATGGGACATTTGGAACACAAAAAGCCAAAAAACCCTGATTGGAGAATAATGGAAGGAAAAAGCGGTCTTTGGAAGCACAAATGGTCTAAGGAACATGTTTTTTTACACAAAGGGCCAAAAAACCCGATTGGAGAGTAATGCGGAAAAAGTGGGCTTTGGGAGCATAGGTGGTCCAAGGAACATGTGGTTGCGCAATTGTTCCAATTTAGCCATCAAGGAAGCAATTTGCGAAGGATGCGGAAAAGGTGGGCTTTGGAAGCACATGCGGTCCATGGGACATTTGGAACATAAAGAGCCAAAAAACCCAATTTGAGAAGGATGCAGAAAAGGTAGTATTTGGGAGCACAGGCAGTCTAAGGAACATGTGGGATTCACGTGGGACCAAATTATACCGATAAATAATCTAGTTGCAGGAAAATCGGCGAATCTTGGGAACAGAAGGCACGACAGCACTTGGGACGTGAGGGACAAAAATGTCTGGACTTATCCTTTGCAAAACACTATAAATTACCCCAAAGACTTGATTTTTCCTATCTTTTGAAATCTTCTCTTCACATGAACACTCTGACAGGACATCACATCAAAATTTTGGAAAAGTTACCTTGAAAAGGAAGGAAATCACTTTGGGGGTGACAATAACTGGCTCTTTCTGGGGATGACTTGACTATGGTACGAGGCAAGATAAAGAAAAGGAAACTCTGGGAAGATAGACCAGTTCCTTACCCATTAGGCAAATGGAGTCAAAGAAAATACATAATACAACACACAGAAAAAGGAACAAGGCATTAGACAAAGCCAAAAAATCAGATACTTGTACAAAATATACAAAGGGACCACCTAGTCACCTAGGAACTAAACAACTTCAAATAGTTCCCACTATAAGGAAGTGGGAGAGGAGATCCATCCATGTAGTTCAAATAGAAATAGATTTTCTCCAGAAAAGTGTCTTATCTTGAAAGGACCATAGCCAAAGAGAATCAAACTTACCATGGCTTCCACGAGGTTCATGCCTTTTGTTCTAGAGTAGGACAGTGTCTCAGCAACTTGGAAATCTCGGGGTTCTGGTCTTCTTGTCAAAAAAAACTTTCACCTTCTGTTGATGAGTAGAAATTATATTAAATCTTGCAGCCTATCCTCATCCAACTTCTAAAGATACATGATTTGTTTGTCCAAGGAGCTAACTTGACAACCTTGAATTTCTTCAATGTCTACATCAAATGCAAGGCAGGCAATTCTACTGTGACAGGTAGCTGAGCTTCTAGGCACCATCACCACTTGAAAAGGAGACATCTTCAATTGCTCTTCCTAGGAGTGGTAATTTCTTGTCAAGAGAGGGTATCATAGAGTTTACTTGTGCCTGAAGGTCCTTTGAGAATCTTATCAACGAGCTTCAGAGCATGGTTCTTACAAGAATTCTTAGGTTGTTCATCTCTTTCAAATCATCCATTATCCCTTAGGGTAACCAATCAATGAAGAATCGAGCAGGAGTGTGTTTGATAGATCCTCATACCCAATGGATTGCAAAAATCTTCATTATCAAATCTTGGAGCTTATTAGAAAAATTGGAAGCATATGTGTCAACAATGATTTGTTGAAGAGAGAGTCTAAATCTTATCAGGATCCTTTTCTTTTTGATAAAATTGCACACCACCTCAGAGGTAGTGCTTTTGACTGGAATGGCTTCCACCCACTTTGTGAAGTAATATGTGGTAGTGAGTATATGAGTGTTTCCAACACTAGCAATGCAGATTAAGTGTTCCCATAAAATCCAATCCCCACTATTGAAAAGGTTCATCAATGATTACTGGCTTGAGTGGTAAGGTGGCTAATTTAGGCCTCCCAATGAAATTCTGACAAGCTTCACACTTTTGTACCCATTTTGATGTATCTCGAAACAATGTTGGCCAATAGTATCCTAAACAAAGAATCTTGTGAGCTAGTGACAACATAGACGAGAAATGCCCCCCACAAGCTTGATCATGAAACACTCCCGAACAACTTCTTCTACTGCTCCTTGTCTACACATTTAAGAAATCTCCCATCAATGCCTCATTTGAATAAAGCATTTTCCCAGAGCATGTATTGTGTAGATCTGAGCTTAATAGCTCTCTTCTCTTTAGCACTTAAGTGAGACATGGACATTCTCCATAGGTAATAAAAAGTGTAATATCGGCATACCATTCATCTATAGAGCTGAGGAAAGAGGACAACAAGGAACATCAACCCCTTCTGTGGATCAATTCCACCATCAGCTCCCTTGGCAATGATAAGTTTACATAGGCCTTTACCCCAGACTAGCTTTGTTGGCTTGATGTCAAGATCAAACTCCTGAACCTTTGCCACCCAATTTCCTCTCTTGGTTCCAAACTCTTGCTGTGTGAGGATGGATTTGACAGCTGTATCAGGCATACAAATACAACAGAATGAGAGTTAAGGAGTATAAAAATGAAACAGTTTGACATATTTGACCACTGCAAAAGTGTGTTTCTCCATCAAGGTATATTTGAGTTCATGATTTTCAAGACATATCTCATGAAGGAAATTGGGAGTTCATGATTTTCAGAATTACTTGAGTTAAATGGCGGCCAAAGTACTCTCAGTAGCATTAGCAATAGATAATAAAATCTTTGCTGAAAGTTAGGGCATGCCAAGATAGGAGTTTTAGCAATAGCTTTCTTGATATACTTCAAAAGCTTCTTTTCCTATGGAGGTCCAACCAAAATTCTGATCTTCCCTTTCATCATATGAGCAATTCTCATAGTTAGTTCTACAAAATTTAGAATAAACCTTCTCAAGAAATTTATCTTGCCAAAGAAAGAGTGAACACCCTTTCTTGCTAGTGGGAAGAGTAATCTGATGAATGGCCTGAACTCTTTCTGGATCTATCTTAATCCCATCTTTGGAGACAATATGCCCAAGAAACTTTCCTTCACTAACATAGAAGACAAACTTCTTAGGATTAAGGGATACTCCATGTTCTCTACATTTTTGAAGGATTGTTTCAAGATGTTGAAAGTGATATGCCCTTGTCTTAGAGAAAATAGTCAAATCATCAAGGTATACAATGATACATTTCCCTTTGAGACTACCAAAATCTAAGTCCATTGCCCTCTGGAAAGTGGCACCAACATTGATAAGACCAAATGGCATCCTCTTGTAGGTGAAGGTTCCCCAAGGAGTAGTAAAAGAAGTCTTGTGCTGATCTGGGATACTGACTTCCACTTGATTGTATCTGGAGAATCCATCCAGAATGGATAACATCTCAGAGCTCCCGTAACAGCTTGTAAGATTTGATCCATCATGGGAAGAGGATAGTTTTCTTTTAAAGAATCTTGATTCAGATTTCTGAAATCCACACAAATCTGAATCTCACCATTATTTTTCCTTACTCGACACAATGTTGGCAATCCAGGTTGAATGATGTATAGGAAAGATAATCTTTGCTTTTAGTAACTTTTGGATCTCTTGGTAAATGGTGTCAACAATCTTAGGATTATATTTCCTTTGCTTCTGTCTAAAAGGTTTAATCCTAGGGTCTCAAAGGAATATAGTGTTGCATCTCTTTTGGATGAAAGGCTTTAGATCATCATAGGAATAAGCAATAATGTCAGCATACCTTTTCAATAGGTTCACTACTTTCTTCCTTTCTTCTTGAGTGCAAAATTTCCCAATATTCACCATTTTTGGTTCATCATTACTTCCAATATTGACCTTCTCATACTCAATAGATTGATGATGCCCTTGAGAAGCCTTAGATTTGATGTACCTATCATGTTTATCAAATAGATCCTCCAAACTCACTAGTCCATTGGGAATCTTGTTACCTCTCAGCCTGATGCAACCACCTTGATCCATTTGTTCTTTTATATCCCCTTCATCAGAGGGCACATACTCTCTAGGAAGAGTTTCACTCCCTTCAAAATATAGCTTATTGAATTTTTCCTTAAGCTCCAAGAAAGAGAGCAAGATGTTGATCATCATTAAAAACCTGCTAGTTACTTGCATTATCCGGCACACTAGGCCTATGAATCAGCTCAATGGTGAATTTTTCCTGAGAGAAAATCTGGTTGGGGAATCAATAGGACCCCGAGACAGCAAGAGAGTCAGCTCTAGTATTCTTTTCTCTTGGTACAACCTCAATTGAGAAAGCGTCAAAAAATTCAATGGAATCCCATACAAGACTTCTATAATGTTTTAATCTCTTATTCTTGACTTGGAAAAGATCCCTGACCTGTTTCACAATCAACTCCGCATCACCACGAGAAACAAAGATTTTTTACTCCCATTTCTTTTTCCACGTTCAATCCAAGAAGGAGAGCCTCATATTCAGTTGTGTTGTTTGTATTTTCAAAATAAAGTTTATATGAAAATGGATGAATCTTCTCTTCTGGAGAGATTAACACTACACCAGCTCCAGAACTAGCTGAAGAACAACTTCCATAAAACTCCAAAGTCCAAACACCATTAGGATTATGAATCACTCCCTTAGGAATTTTTTCCTCATCCTCTGACATGATCATATAATTACCATGCCCTATATCTTCATAGAGTATTTGTGCTTTTGGATCATCAGTCTTTTATACAATGTACTCAGTTTGTCTTTCTGGTAGAAATTTTTCATTTTTCCATTGACTAGGGATGAGAGCATGCAACCAATCCATTTGGATTTCACCTCCCACTTCTCTACAAAAATTTCTACTTAATAACATACCATATGATGGAGGAATATCAACCACTAAAATAGTGGCTTTGACCCTTTTCTGTGGAAAAGCAACGAAAGCTACTTGTGCATCTTTGATTCTTCTAACCAATGGTACTTCCCTACTCTCCATGGAATAACAAGAACCAAAATTACGTGTTAGAGTCAGGCCTAAAGCATGAGCTACTTTTGTAGGCATCACATTATCTAATGCTCCTGAGTCAATGACACAATTACTGAGTTTATGGCCAGCTATGAGAAGTGTTACATAGAATGGTCCAATTTTCTCATTAGATGAAGAGACTGCAGCCACAAGACTTTGTTGAGATGAGGGGAGGGAGTGGGAAATAGACCTTTAGAAGTATTGGGTGAAGTTTTGGATTTGGATTTGACAAAATTTCACCACCTTGGCAAAAGCATTTGGGTGAGTTTGGTAAAATTCTACCTTAGAGATCTGGATCTTTGTCCTCTTAATGTGGTCAATGATATCAAAAGATCTAGAGGTGGATGGGGCATCACTACTAGGAATGGGGGAAACTTTGGACTTATCAGGTTTAGGAGTTTGTAGGGACAAGAAGTTTTGGAAGTGGAGGTAGAAGGAGAAGAACTAGAATTACTCACCTTTTGTGTGGAGGTAGTGGGAATAGGGTTCCCCTCCTTGCAATTACTGGAATAGTTATAGGGGCCTCCTTATATTTTTTAGAGAGTTACACCACCTTTTCCTTCCTTTTCATTTGCTCCTGAGTCATAACAACATATGACTCACTATTCATATCTACCACTACTTCATCATATTCATCTTCATCATCCATACCTTCAAAAGTGAGGAAATTGACTTAGGAAACACCAAGCTCTTCTTATTCTTCATCAACCTCTTCTTCAGGCTCCTCATAGTCTTCATAGTCCTTCTTCATCATCAGGTTCTTGAACTTCACAGATTGCATTGACTGGAACCTTGATGGGTGGGCCTTCAATAGCCAATTTAGGTTGAGAAGAGGGAAATGATTCCTAGGCTGAAAATTCCTTCCTTGGAATATCTTGGTAAGGAGCATGTTGAGCCAATTATTTCTTGATAGCAATAAGGTCATTTGCCAACTTTTGCACTAACTGATCAGAACTGGCTCCCGAGGAGGAAGAAGAAGATGCTTTAGGCTTGGAGGGTTATCTTTTTAATTTACCAGACATGATTAGATCATCCTCAACACTGATAGCCAATCCATTGATCATCATCCAGAGTTGGAAGATTATCTCTCCTTAGTGCATAACTCACTTCAGGTAACTGGGCATTGAGGAAAAAAACACTTTTGGATTTGATCTACAGGATGGTGGCTTGTGGAATTTTATTAATCAACTTGTTGAATTTGGCCACAAACTCCCTCATGGGTTCGTATGGCTCTTTTTTGATATGAGAAATTTGGGCCAAGAGGGCATGTACATCTTCAGTAGGTTTAAAATGTTGCTCAAACTGAGTTGTCATGGTATTCCAATTAGTAATTGAACCAGCTGAAGGTGATAAGAACAATCAATGACATTGTCTTGTAATGTTTCTATAAGAATCCTGACAGAAACATCCTCATGTTCAACCCCAAGAATCCCACATGCTATAATGAAAGCTGCAATGTGTTCATCTGGGTGTACTTTTCCGTCACCTTGGAATTTAGGAAAAAAATTTTACTGTTACCCTAGGTAATTCATGCAATGGTTGAGGAAGAGCAAGAGGTCCAACACATTGTCCCAAGGAAATGGTGCTGCCATCCTTGGAAAGATTGACTGAAGGGGAACTGTAACTCCGGTAAGTACTAGAGCACAAAGGCTAGGACTGGTTTGATCTTGAGGACTGTTGTTCCTAGAAACTCTATCTTTAGTAGGAGGTGTGCTTGCAGACCGAGTTCTTCTATTCCTTCTTGTTTAAGGAAGAGGGAAGCCTTGATGTTCTAGAAGTTTGAAAATGGGGATCTTCTACACCAAGATCTCTTTGACCACGTGTATATCTTTGATCCTTCAAACAAATTGGTCTTGAAGTTATTCAGAAAGGGATACGTTGAAATGAAATCCCCAGCGGAGTCACCAAAAACTGTTGGTTTTTGAATTAGCACTTTATAGTGATCAACAGTCAGGGGACAATGAGTCCCTCCTCTTTATGGGAGAGGTTCCCTTATTGAAAGCGAGCAAAAAAATCTTATATAAAAATATACAACTTTCATATTGATGAGGACTTATGATATTTCAAAATGTTTTATACCAATATGGATTATCAATACATAAGAATGGAAGGACAAAGAAACTGAAAGGGAAGAATATAACAATACTTTCAGGTAATATAGATAACAGAATATAACCTTACATGTACTTAGCAATAGGGATACAAAATAGAATCATTCACATTTGCAACATCAGATATTATTCCACAGGCACAAAGTTCTAGAAATCATATCATAAGAACACAAAGTTTCTTAACATGAAAGGTTGATGATTCACAAATTTCAGACAAGAAAGAAAAGGACAATAGATGAAAATTAGAGACAAGGGAAATTCTTCTGTATTGATTACTTTCAATTCTATTTACATTTCAAAAGTATCAGAGTCCACCCTTTTGCAAACAATGGCATGGAGAGCCCATTAAATAGCTTACAAAAATAGTTACATTCGGTTCCAACTTCTTTTAATCTAAAAGATTAAAGACTACTTAAGAAATACATTAATAGAATGGTCCTTAACCAAATATTACATCATGGGCTTTACAACTTCAAATTAGAGGAAGTGTCTTAGGATTCTGAGGTAGAAACATCCAAAGGAGGATTAGGAGTGCCAATTTTCTTAAGAATCCGATGTCTAAATATTTTCAATGCTTTAGCTATCTCCATGCACTTTGGGATGGTGGTGTTAGAAGTGGCATGAGTCCATATACCAAGGCACTTCTCCATATCCTTCTCAAACTCTGTGTTTTCCAGAAACTCCTTGTTTTCCTCAGTGATAGCTGATTGAAGGGAGAAGACCTCCTTCATCTTCTCTTTAGACATTGACTCTTCCTTGAAAGATATCTTCCTTGACAAAGGTACTAAACTGAGCCTTGATCTCCTGTATAGAAAAGTGATCACCTGAGGCTTCATTCTGGATTTGAAAATGAATATCTTGGAAGGCAGAAAGAACACAAGCCTTGAAAGATTCTCCTTTTTGCCACATATTTTTTAGTTCTCCTAATGCTTCCTCCAAAACTTTGATCTTCCACTCAACACTAAAAACCCAGGGTCTTGACAGATTGCTCTTGGCCTCATCAAATACCTTGCTTGCCAACAAGATCTACTCATCTGTCCTACTCATCAAACGGAGATCCTGGATGCATTCACACCATAGCTTCAAGCTCTTTCTCTAAGCCACTGAGTGTTGTGGTGAATTTCAACTGTAATTTGGACACCTTCTCATATGACTTGAAGGCCTCCTCAATGAAGTTCAATCCTGCCACTGTCATATCATCAACCAGTGATTCAATGGCCTTTCCATAGGTGGCATACTTATGAATATCTTTGATGGTCTGAAATTTCATCCTTGTTGAGAACTATGGGAGGTGGAAGAGTGGTTAGTGGAGTTGGATCTAGGACCTTATCCTTTGCCAACAAGGATTTTATAAAATTTGAAAGAACTTGGTTCTTGTTCCTCCAATTGCTCCACATTTTGTTTACCCTTCTCAACATGTTCAATAACTCTGGTCACAGTTTCTCTGAGGTTATGGACCTCACTTTCAGGTGTTGACTCTCCAAGTGGAATCCTTGTGAGTTCCAAGTCAGAAATTAAAAGGTCTTTCTCCTCTTTATCCACCTTAGGCTTTGCAATCTCCATGAATTGTTGGCCCTTAGAATCTGACACCAGCCTTGAGGTAATCTTTGCTTTCTTTTCCGAGGAGGAGGAGTAGTACTGAGCAAGGCTTCCACAACATCAAACTTGGGAACCATAATTTGAGAAGTAGACTTCCTTTTCTTGCTATCAACGAAAGGTTGAACCCAAGCAAAGGAAGAGGAAGAGGTGGAAGGAGTGGGTCCAAGTGCAAGTGTACTCATTGCACTCAATGTTTGCACCACAGATGTCTCCAATGGAGAAGTTGGCATATCTTCAGAAATATCCCTGGAAGAAGGGTCCACCAAACCTAGAGACTCAGACATTTGGCCTTTATTTTCCATCTCAGCAGTGTTGACAGGGGCTTCTTCCTCTTCTTTCAGCTCTTCATTGTTATCCTCACTCAAAACAACAACATCTTCTGGCCTTATGGGAACCTGTGGCTACTCCAAAGGAAATTCTTCCTTTTCTTCTGCAATCTTCTCTTGCTTGACAACCTTGCCTTTCTTCATGTATACCTTTGTTGAAGAGGAAGGAGTGGACTGTTCAGGCACCTCAACATTGAGCACAGGTTCTTCTTTCCTAGGAGAGGAAGTTTCTTGTGAAGAAGACTTGGCTTTGCTCATCCTGAAGGTTTTCATCTTCTTATCAAACCAGAGCTTGGTTCTTACAAGAACATGGTTGATCATCTCTTTCAAATCATCCTTCTCTCTTACAAACCAATCAATGGTTTCAAGAGGAGTGTGTTTGATGGACCTCTCATATTCAATGGATTGCAGGTCTTCATCATCATCCTGGAGCTTATCAGGTACTTTGTAGATATTGAAAACTATGATTTGTTGAAGAGAGAGTATGCCAAAGTACCTTCTCCTAGCCTCAAAATCATCTACGCAATCAACCCAATAATCTTCAGTATCTGCAAGGTGATAGAAAACCCATCCTGAAATTCTTAGCAATATATCCCTTGATATCAAAGCAAGTTCTAGGCTTGAAGTGATGAAGGGTGAGAGGAGAAATGGTTCTATCAATGTTCTGAGCATCCAGGGTTGTCTTGCATGTATAATTTCCCAAGGTGATAGGGAAACGGATGCCAACAATCTTTTTATCTCTGTAAGTCCTGTGAAGTTTGTCCAATTGTCTGCAAATCTCAACAAGGGCCATTTTGTCATTACAAAACATAGGAAGCTTTAGAGGAGGGCCTTCAAAACTAGCCAGCCTGATGTATGAAAACTTTTGAATTGAGTGAAGAAACTCCCATATTCAGAGATCAAGGTCTTCGCTTCCTCAGAAAAATATTCGAGCAATATTTCCTTCCAAAAGCCTCACAATATACATGGTGAAAGCATCATTGACTCTCCTGAAGTGATGATTGCTTGACTTTGAGAGTTAATTGAGGACAATATTCATATATAGGAGCATCCTTCTTATCTTCAATGAAAGAGAAACCAAGCCATTCCCTGGATGCTGCAATGGTGTACATGAGATAGGAGGACATGTAGAATGTCTGAGTTCTCTGAACATTGATTAGCTGCTCCGTTAGGTTCTCATATTTATCTCACCCCAATTCAAATTTTGCTTCCCTTCACAAATGATATTGATATAGGGACACATCCAAAAGTGAAACTCATTTGTAGAGGGAATTCCCATGATCCTAGCAAGAAGAGTGATGATGTCTGAAAGTTCTTCCTTAAAATCAACCTTGAACAATGACTTAGAAAGTTTGGATGCTCCTTTCTTAGGGTTCTTTAGCCATGATTTAGCTACCCTATCTTGTATCTATCACTTGTCATGGTAAAATAGTGTTTTTTCTTGAGCAAGAGTGAGGGTATTAGCATCTTCCACCACTAGGATGCGTAGGGAAGCACAAATAGCATCAGAATCCAGTCGCGCAACCACTTCACCATGGATATCAACAATCTCCTTAGACTCTGGATTGAAATAGGCCCTACAGGTGAGCACGGTATCAACGCACTAGATAGAGATAGGGAAACCCCCTGCAAATGTAATTCTGCTATCTCTTTGATTAATTGGGATGGGAGTAGGGTTATCGCATCCAATCCTGCTCCAAAAGTCATCAAGGTCGAGGTGTTGAGCTTCACTATCCCTGACATATCGGGCACAAAGGTTTCTAATGAGGAGAGATGTCTGTGCCCTTTGTATTGAATCTTCATTGTGACAGAGATAGGGAGAGAAACAACCTTCGATTGAGTGTATCACAATTTCAAACAATCCCTGCAAGAGAAAACACAGAGGCACAAATGAGGAAATGACTTATTTTGTAAGAATGTGAGTGCGAGAGAGAATGAGCAAGCAAGTGCGTGAATGAAAGAATGGTTACACTCCTTTAAATAGCCATGAATTCGAATGGATGGAGAGAGAAGACAATGAATGTGCAATAAATGACTCCCACCGACTCAAAAAGGTGAAATGTGGAAAAGGTGGAACAAATTGGCCCAGACGGTCCATGGGACGTAGGGACATGAGGGACGCGCGGAGCCAAAACACCCGATTCAAGAAGAATGTGGCAAAAGTGGGTTTGGAGAGCACAGATGGTCCATGGGACGCAGGGACACGTGGGATGCGTGGAGCCAATTTAGCCAATGGGTAAAGTAATACGTGGTAAAGTGAAAATCGGTGAACAGGAGGCCTGCCTGTACTTGGGACATGTGGGACAAAAATGTCTGACTTAGCCACAAAACATTAAAAATGACCCCAAAGACTGAATTTTTTCTAACTTTTTGAACTTTTCCCTTCACTTAAACACTTCCAAAGGACACTTCTTCAAAATTTGAAATTTGTCTTGAAAAAGAAGGGAAATTTTGAAAGGTGACTAATTTTGAGTCTTTTTGAATCAAACTTGGAGTATATCTCTTTTGAGTCTTTTTAAATCAAACTTGAAGTATATCCCTTTATAAGACTCAACTTCATTGCAAATGTGAGCCAAATGTGTGCCTATCTATTATCAGCTATAAAACTGCATTAGATCAATAACCCTCGAAATTATTTGAAAACATTTATTTGAATTGTTGTGGCTCGACAGCAAATCCCTGTGTCAGCATTCAACATAGTCCAAATATTTAGAGGCTACAATCTTTTGAAGTGTACTGTCCTGCCACAATCTTTTGAAGTGTCCACGATCAATGGTCAAAACTCTCAAATCTTATAGTGAAAGCCATGAAGGAATACATAAGTGCATATACCCGCTAGTTTTGGGAAGGAGCAACTTTAGTCGGAAAAGTGTTGATGTTTGCACACAATCATTTGAATTTCCTATAAAATATTCTATTTCAGAGCCAGGAAGCAATGGCGGATCAACAACTGAAGCTCTGTGGAAACACCTGAAACTATGGGTATTAATCTGGGTGATGAGGATGTTTTGAATTCCCCTTTGATTCCTGCATTCGTTGGCCAACATCAAAATTTTGCAGCTCTGAGAAAACTAATTTACCAACAAATGTTTTGTAATCATTCAGAGTGTACTAAAAATGAAAAAGAAAAAGAGCGCACCAAAGATTTAAGATCTTGGGGGCGCCACAGGCGACGAGGAGGGCTCAGTTTATTTGCCAATTCTCTTCCCAAGTCACAGAGATGGTCATGATGGTCATGCATTCTCAATTCAATTTTATGTAATAATTTCAATTTTATATGCAAAAAAATCTGTTTCCAATTTAACCTAAAAAACAAGAGACTTATCTAAAAGTGTCTGTAGTGTGCGCTCTGCATTCCATCCTGATCCCTCCCACACTCTTAAGGCCATACTCTTGACATTATCTTCCTCTCCCGAGTAGAAACATGCAAGATCCATGAAGATTTGTTTTTTCCATCTTCATCCAATGAGTTGAAGCTTATTTTGAGTATTTGCATTACGTCTCTTGGTAGTGTCCTACGAACTTTTTTTAATTCTAACTCCCAATAATGTTGGTCATTACTACCAAAAACATGTCCGCCCAATACTTTGAGGCACAATGGTAAGCCCTTACACTGCTCCACAAAACTCTGAACCATATCGTTATATCCAATGGCAGGATAGGCTTTGTCGAAGGCATGCCAACATAAAAGCTTTATGCTATTATGTCGATCCATTTCCTTCATTTTATACATAGTAGAAATTCTTGCTCGTATTAGCACCCTTTCATTCCTAGTGGTGACAATTACTAAGCTATCAAGATTGAGTTTTTCTGGAATCAAGAGAGCATTTAATTGTTTCATGTGATCGATGTCATCAAGAACTATGAGGAAGCGCAAAGATTCGGCATGTCTCATATGTTCCCTTAAATAGCCAGTTCCCTCTAGTACCCAAACGTTGCTGCTACTACCCATCGCCGAATCGGCTCTTGGACCACTGCAGAAGCCATTATAGCATTCTTCATTTTTAGCGAGCCAACAATTAGCAAAGGAAAAGAGACTCGGGAAGCAAGTTAGGAAAGGTAAAGAGACTCGGGAAGCAAATATTGTAAATTGAAATGCCCGGGGCGGGGAATAAGCGTAATTTAAATTCAATCTCAAATGTCATGTCTCCCACGTCTACATCATGATTTCCGGCGAGAGCCATCCTTTCCAGCAGGGACAATGTACTATGGAAACACATGGCACATGATCTTTTTACCCACATGCATAAATGCAAAATGAGTGGAGGGTAGCCGCTGGCCCTACTAATAGACTTTTGTACCTTTGAATATACTATTTGACTATAATTTTGAACTAGTGACGCGGAAACACAGTAATAAAAGTGGTCCTCGCTTTTTATAATTCGTCACGTTGGAGGAATTTTTATATAAGTAATAAACTCGTCACGTAAATTTGCCGTTTAGTCGCCGGTCATATTTCAATAACTCGTGTTTAATTCTCGCTATAGTTGACTGTTGCGCCCACGCGGTCTTTTTTGTCCCTTTCTTTGTGGAAGGAAATTAACAGACCCTGAAAATGGTATAAAATAGGGCTTGGATCGTTTAATATTTTATGGTGTTTTTCAGTGTTAAAAGCCGTGTTCTACTCCATTCCAAACTCTTTGCCATTAAGCCTGCTCAAGTGTGCCCCTTGAACCATCCAAACTCTTCCTTTCCCTACCATTGTGTGGCTTGCATTTGATCTAAGACTTTCACCAGCTCAGAATCAAAAGATTTCCACTTGAATGATACCCAATTGGGTAGGGTGCAAGAGGCAGCAAAAAAAATTGTCTCTCCTCTCACCAGTTCAAAATCAAAAGATTTCCACATAAATAAGATTCAGGTGTCTAATATTGTGTGGCTTGCATTTGAGTCCTGAGTCTCACCAGCTCAAAATCAAAAGATTTCCATTTAAATGATGCCTAGGTGTGCAGGATGTACGAGGCAGAGGAAACGGTGTTCCGAAAAATGTGTTCTAGCTCCGTATTTTCCATCAAATGATCCTCACAAGTTTGAAATTGTCCATAGGGTTTTTCGAACCAATCATGTCCTCAAAACACTTCAAGTAATCACATTGCCATTTCAGTTTTTTTAATTTCTACTCTTGAATTTGTGTTATTAAGGCTGTGGAGCTCATGGTTGCTTTTGTTTTTGTTTTCCATCAGTGTGTTGTGGCTGAGCAGAGAGCAGATGCAGTGAACAGTATGGTGTGTGAAGCAAGTGCCAGAGTGCAGGACCCCATCCATGGAATTACAAGTGCAGTTCATCAGATGGAGAAGAAAATTGCTGAGTTGGAATCCCAGTTGGCAGCCAGGCAGGCAGAGGTCGCGTGCATGCGTTTGCAGCGGGATAAGCTGGAAGACCTCCTCGTGAATGGATGCAACGAAGGAGGAAATGTTTTATATCCGTCACTGCAAAATGATGATTTTATGTTAGATGATGTGGATCAGTTATGGAAGCCACTCTGGGAGGCATAAATTTAAAACACCTTGACGGAAAATATTTCACAGTTTTTCTAATAACTTTTCAGTTATCACCGGTTCATTGGTCTCTGCATACCAGGAAATTTTGGCATTCAAATTTACCAGAGGTATTGAGGTTGGTTTGGATCAATCTATTCCGAGATTCTTCACTACTCTCCAAATGGGAGATATGATACTGTGAAGGACTTGTAATGATACAGTTATTTATGGTAATATAGTATATTACCATACTATATTAATCGATTGTGGTCTTTTTCCCTTGATGATGGTTTATCAGGAGTGATCTGAGATATCGAGTCAAAATTTGTTGATATAGTTTTTCCCTAAATTCTTTGATATTCTTCGTTTATTAAAAAATAATATAAATATTACAAATAATATTTGTTATATTACTTAATTATGAATATAAAATTCTATGGATAAAACTCTTTTTATAAATTATAAAATTGCACCGGTAGAGATTGCAGTAGAAGCCATTGAAAAGGCTGATGTGAAGTGAAAGAAAGCAGATCTGGAGACCTTAATCACAAAATTATGTTTGAAGTGCAGATTTTGTACTTAGAGAGACAAATGGTTGGTAATAAAATGATAGGTTTGTTTGAATTCAATAGATTTAATGTTTGTGACCTTCAAATCTGAAATTGTTGCCTGCAGATGGAAAAAAAGAAAAAGGAATGAGATTTCTGAAAAATAATAATTATGATTAATAAGGAGTTTATAATTGTAATTGTTAAAATAGCTCGTGCTCACCTGAGAGAGTGTCATATTCAAAAACTCTTGTATATTGTCAAGTAGAAAAAAAAAGAAGACCAACCCAATCAGTTTGTATTTACCATCTTCCTACTAACTTATACCAAAATGATAACTTTGGAACAAGGTATGGATATTATTAAAGAATAATTGAATATAATATTTTGTTAGATATCAAAACTATGACTTCTCTTAAATACATGTATGAAAAAATGTGTAATCATACAAACCATGTAAGTTGTGTTTTTGTTTTATTTCCATGTAACAATGCACACATTATGGATAAGGGTTATAGATACTTCAATTGCATATCTTGAATTGTTTCTGTTTTATGTCAAACGCTATATTTTGCAAACGGTAGGTCGTGGCACCAAACCGACTGCACCAAAACGTCTGGGTGGCTAGGTGACACTAGAGGAGGTTTCGTTTCGGTGCATGAAAACATCCTTGCTTCCAGTCTACTTCGTTTAGGCATAGTCCCTTAAGAGCCCCGAGACCAAAAAACCGTTCAACTTCGACGGGTGACTACTTAGACTCCGTGGCACCTAGAGACATCTCATCAGATCCTACAACTTGGCATAGGGGACCCTATACAATAGTATGTCTCAGTGTTTTCCATCTCCAATCGGTACTCCTCGCTGCCCTATTGTTTGCAAACGCGCGAAATAATGTAGTTTGAGCCAGTGTAAGACTCTCAAACGCTATATTTTGTAAACGGTGGGCCATGACACTGAACCGACTGTGCCAACACATCCGGGTGGCCAGGTAAACACTAGAGGAGGCATCGTTTTGGTGCGCGACAACGTCATTGCTTCCGGTCTACTATAACATAATATGGTCTACTTAGCACTTCCGGAAAGTTTCTAGAAAATTTTCCAAATTTTCCCCGCCGCCCCACCTTCCCCGCAGCCAATCAAGAGCTGTCACATGACGTCGTGGGGGCAACAATGGAGGAGCGGGTCCCCTTTTTGCCTTTTTTCCGTTTCAGAAAATTTTGTCCAAATTTTCCCTACCCGCCCCGTCGGCCGCAGCCAATCAGGAATTGCCACATGACATCGCGAGGTGCCAGCAGAGGCACGAGTGAATGTTACCCTTTTTTCCCTTTGGGGCGTTAAATAAATTTTCTCTCCGCCACCCTGCTTTCCCCGCATTGGCCTGCGAGATGCCACGTGTCCCTTGTGGACTCGTGGGAGCGCGGGAGCAAGGTTGGCTTCTTTCCCTACATGGAAATTTTTTCAAAATGTCTCCTGCCGCCCTGTAGACCCTTCCTCGGGGCAAATTTTTTTCCCCTGGCCCCGCAAGCCCGCTCTTGAGGAAAATTTTCACCCCAAGGCCCGCCGGCCCATAACTTGAGAAATATGAGGAGTTAGGAGGACTTCCTTATATCAATGGAAAGGTGAGGAAATTTCCTATCCAATGGAAATGATTTAGGGAAATTTTTAATGAGTTAATTTTGAGAAAAACTAAGTTGAATATTTAAGCCCGTTAGAGAGTGGGTATGGTGAGGAATTACCCTCTGACCCTAATTGAACCTTCTAACCCTAAATTTTGGACCTTGTCACCTCTAATAATTGTGTTTGAAAGAAAAGTATACTCTTGTGAATTAGAATTTATCTAGAACTTGTTAGTGATAGTCGTTGTCTTGTAACCTAGTTGTAGACTCTTCTAAACAAAAAAAAAAATTATTCCATAATTTTCCTAACTAATCCTAGGTTGTTCTTGGGTCTCAAGTGGGTTGTTTTAACGGGTGTTACAGGATTACCCATGGTGCCCAAATATGACATAAAACAATAGATAAGGCTTTACACAATCAAACATGGCTAGGAATCTACCCAATCAACAACTTGTGCAATCTCGAGGTGCATCTCTGAACCCCACATTCTTCTGTGTCGTGTAATTTGCACACTCAATACAAAATTAAACATACCTGCTCAATAAAATATCATTTAAACAATCTAAATAAATAATACATCGATAATTCATGATACCTATGCCAATTAGTGCTAATCATACATCCATACTAACTCAAAATATATTAACCATCTAAGTAACACATGATGACACCCATTTAACCATTACAATTAAAATGATAATCAAGTTTATGACGAAACCATAAGTAAATCCATCACATGTGAAATGAGGTCAACTATAACATAATATGTTGATATCCAAAATCAGAGATAACATAATAATTCACAATACTAGCTTGGTGCTATGTGCCTAAATCACCACAAGTATCGTCAAGAGAACCATAGTAAGACCATATAGGAATCAAATAATGCTAAATTCCATGTCCATCATCAAATAGAAATAATGCGTTAGCAAAATAACTATGGTAGGAAGAGTTGTGCATATGAAATGAGGTCAACTATAACATAATATGCTCATATCAAAAATCATACCCTGCGAGAGCTAAGATAATAATCCACAATACTAGCTTGGTGCTACGCGCCCGAATCACCACAAGTGTCTTGAAAGGAATCAAAATAAGAACATATAGAAATAAAATAATGCTAAATTCCATGTCCATCATCAAATAGAAATATTGAGTCAGCAAAAGAACTATGGTAGGAAGAGGCGAGCACTACACTTTGACACATATAATATACCAAAACACTTAAGAATTAACCGTTTTAACAAATTTTCACAATAACAATAAAACATGCCAACAACAGGATAAAGACTCTTTAAAAATGACTTATAATTCTAATTATTATCTAATGACTCTTTTAATGATGAATGACAACACTCTTATAGAACTCAATAAAACACATTAGTATTAAGAGAACAAATGAAGAGATACAACTATGACCATGTAACTATAAAGATTACAGTGAATTCAACATAACTAAAACAACTCACTAGAACACTCATTGGATAAAATTATAATGAAGGACCCTATACAATCACCAAAAATTCATACCAAATGCAAAATATTTGATAGTTTTCGATCCCTTCACCTTCTAATCTAATTTCTCCTCAAAAACATCTTCAACCGATTGGTCTATCAACTGTTGATACTTGATGAAGGAGAAACACACGTCGCCTGACCTGGAAAAAGTTTCATTAAATATCGCTGCAGACAAACTGCGGGTTGTATACATCCATAATTCGTGATATTTTCATAGCGCCACATACAAAACTGCATAGATCTATGTCGACTTTGAGATGCCATGTGATCTGTTTTATTTTGGAGTGATCTAAGCAGAATGTATAAATACATGACTGGTCGACAGGTACTAGTGCCACTTCAAATGATTTTTCTCACCTTAGTTTTCTCTCCAAGATGAAGTTGAACATAGAATTTGATATCAGAGTCAAATATGACTACGCGGACTCAGTTAACGCCCTTTATTTAGTAACAAAATTCTCACTGCATGGAATACAATTCGTTCTAGATAAAATAACGCAGAGGCAATATTGAATGTAACCGTCAATATCTTCACACATAATTCTGAAAAAATGTCTTGATTACTTAAAAAGGCACTGGATAGAGTGTCCAGGCTGCTCAATGTGGTCTTTAGTAAACAAACTTTAGTATCTACCAAAATATTCTCCAATAGTTGTGAATGAATTTACATGCAGATATGACCGAATAATCCAGTGAGGTGGAAGAATTTTCAGATTATTCAACCAAGCATTAATGTCAAAGATTTTATTCTCTTCTCATACACTAAAATGATAGAGAATAAAAATAAAAATCAAAATATATTACAGATCTCTCCACATATTATTCTATCATGCAATGGGACAACCAAAAGAACTGTATTGGATCTTCCCCTTCATTAAAATAAAAAATCAATATTTCTTCCACAAAGAAATTGCTCAGATGCCAAATCTTGGTATGAGTTTTTCAAACAACTCATTATTGCTAACCACATTAACAACTCATATTATTATAATAATGTACGCACTAGAAAATATATTTCATAATAATATATGTATGTATGTATATATTTTATAATAATATATTATAATAATATATGTGTATATATGTATATATACATACATACATGCATACATACATACATATGTGTGTGTGTGTAAGGGTGGAGGGGAGAGGGGGGTGAGGCGAGGGGGGGGTCATCTTAAACTATATGATATGTAACAAGACAAGGTAAACATTATAATATGAAGGTAATTTATAATAATGTTACTTTCACTTTTAAAGATTCATAAGGCATGAAAGATATTGAATTGACAACAAAAATATTTTCAACCATACATTGCACAACAAACTAAAAAAATAGATTGTACATAATAACATATCTTAAAAGTTAACTATTAGTTTCATGAAACTCACGTGTAATCCTTGATATGTTATTAATAGAAACTCACGTGTAATCCTTGATATGTTGTTAATCCTTGATAGAAACTCACGTGTAATCCTTATGAACACTATTAAAAAGAAAGAGAACCAGTTCTTTTGTCAATTAGATTATATACATTGAAGTTTATATATTAAGACTCGTTCTCCCTTAATTATAATAATGTTAATAAAACCAACCTTTTTCAATCAATTTATATAAATGGACCATTTTTAATCCATTTATGTAAACGGAAAATAATGTACTCATTACAAAATTAAGCATCTTCTTAATTATGGGAGCAGCCATATAGTTTTTAGATTCTTTATGCTAATTTTAGTTTTCAATCATTTTTAAGGAATAAGTTATTAGATAAGAAAATTTAAAAAATGATTAATCACCAATTCCATGTAATATGGACGGAGTCTCACATTACATATGTTTTGTTTGCATTATAAATGTAGGTTGCTTTCTCCTCTAATTTAATATATGATAATCTCCACAATGGAAATCATATAAAATAAAAAAGAAAATTTAGTCAAAGATGTCATTTTAAAGGTTAAGTGTCATGTGAAGAGCATTTGTTGGTGATGTAGTCATTTCATGATGACATGTTCAAAACTACATTTAGTTTTGGAATGTTATATCTAACTTTAATAATTGTACAAACGCGTTGTTTCTTATCATATACAAGGACATTAGGTAAAAGAATATAATATGAAGGAAAATTACAAGAATATCACTTTCAATCAGATTTTAAAGAATCATAGGACATGAAAAATATTGAAATAACAACTAAAACATTTTCACTCATACATTGTATAATTAATGAAATAGAAAAATACTAATTATTAGGGAAGACCTCTGACCCCACTTCCCCAAAAACTTCTAAAAATTAACATATTTAAGACTATTTTTTACATGGAAGATTCATTTTATTCTTGTAACAGATTTGAAAATTCTTCAAAACATTTATCACTCTATATTTTTTTGGATCATAAACTCCTTCATTAACTATTATTAAGAAAAGAAAATCAAATTTTCTGTCAATTAAATTTTATAATTTTTGTGATTTTTTCAAGTTGAAGCTTATATATTAATAATTGTGCTCCCTTAATTAGAATAGTTTTAAGAACAACTTTTGTGAATTTATTTATGTAAATGGAAAAATAACAAACCCATTTTTGACCCTATGAATATAGGGATGGACCATAATTTTGACAACGCTGAGGAGTCCATGTCTTATGGAATTGCGAATGTGGTCCTCACATTTATCAGTTCGTCCACGTTATGAAACGTGGGAATGAATTTATATGGCTGGGTAAGTTAGTTAGATGATCTTCTCGGAAACAATTGATGAATTAACTGCTGATTACGAAGAGGAAGTAATAAACTGTTCCAATTACAGCTGTTACGTCAATTTGCAGTTTGGTCGGCGGTCATATTTCAACAGCTCGTGTTTAGTGCACACGGTCTTTACTTTCCCTTTCTTTGTGGACGGGAATTAAAGATCAACGGACCGTGAATTGGTATAAATAATGGTTCAGGCTAAACTCTATAAGAAATGTATTGTTTTAAAGGATCAATTTTTTTTTATAAAGTTTTAATAAAATAAAACCAAATAGCTGCATGGCTGTTGTGGCGATGAAGGGAGTTTCTTTGATTTATAGTTTCTTTCGGACGGAAATTTGAATCTGAGTTTGTTGAAGGTGAAAGCAAACTTTCAGTTTGGGTAGGGCAAACTCTTTTCAATATAGGCCTGGCAGAGAAGTGTTTAAATAAGGCCTGGATAGTTTAATATTTTCCGGTGGTGTTATGTTAAAGCAGTGTTCGAATCCATCCCAAACTCTTCACCATCAATTATACTCATGTGTGCCTTTTTGAAACCATCCTAACTCTTCTTTCCCCTAAGACTTTCACGAACTCAGAATCAAAAGATTTCTGCTTTAAGTAATACCCAGCTGTGTAAGGTGCAAAAGGCAGCAGAAAAAGTCTTTCAAGTCTCACCAGTTCAAAATCAAAAGATTTCAATATAAATAGTATTCGGGTGTGCAGGGTGCAAGAGGCAGTGGAAAAAGTATTCAGAATAATATTGTTGTCTAATTTTGTGTGGCTTGTATTTGTATTTGAGTTCTGAGTCTCACCATCTCAAAATCAAAATATTTCTATTTAAATGATGCCGAGGTGCGCAGGGTGTACGAGGCAGCGGAAAAAATGTTCAGAAAAATGCATTCTGGCTCCGCATTTTCCATCAAGTGATCCTCACAAGTTTGAAATTGTCCATAGGGTTTTTGGAACCAATCATGTCCTCAAAACGCTTCAAGTAATCACATTGGCATTTCAGTTTTTTTAATTTCTACTCTTGAATTTGTGTTATTAAGGCTCTGGAGCTCATGGTTGCTTTTGTTTTTGTTTTCCATCAGTGTGTTGTGGCTGAGCAGAGAGCAGATGCAGTGAACAGTATGGTGTGTGAAGCAAGTGCCAGAGTGGAGGACCCCATCCATGGAATTACAAGTGCAGTTCATCAGATGGAGAAGAAAATTGCTGAGTTGGAATCCCAGTTGGCAGCCAGGCAGGCAGAGGTCGCGTGTATGCGTTTGCAGCGGGATAAGCTGGAAGACTTCCTAGTGAATGGATGCAACGAAGGAGGAAATGTTTTATATCCGTCACTGCAAAATGATGATTTAATGTTAGATGACGTGGATCAGTTATGGAAGCCACTCTGGGAGGCATAAATTTAAGACACTTTGACGGAAAAAAATTTCACAGTTTTTTCAAAAACTTTTCGGTTAACACTGGTTTAATGCGCCCTCAAAATTCGAAATGCTATGCAGTATTTATTGGTCTCTGCATACCAGGAAATTTTGGTATTCAAATTTACCATAAGACTGGGGTTACAACTCCAAGTCGAATATGAGAATATTAGAATTCTGTTATATGTTCCAGGAAGAAAAAAGGAAGATATTGAAGTCGGTTTGGCTCAATATATAATACTCTCAAGGACTTTTAGTTGTAATGATAAGGACTTATTCATGGTAATGAGTAAATTGTGGTTTTTTTCTCCTCATGATGGTTTACCGGGAGCGATTTGAAATATCGATATAATTTTTTCTTTCAATTTTTTCATATACATTTTTCATTAAAAAAAATATAATATAAGAAAATATTATCAATTTTTATAATATTATTTAATTAACAATATTAAATTTTAAAAATTACTTTAAAATTGCACTTTCATAGCTTGCAGTAGAAACCGTTGAAAATGTTGATGTGAAGTGAAAGAAAGCATATCTAGAGACCTTAATCACAACAAAATTTGAGTTTGGATTGTGGCTTTTGCACTTGAGAGACAAATTGAGGGTCATAAAGTGATAGATTTGTTTGAATTCAATATATTTAATTTTTTAGGACCTTCAAACATGAAATTGTTGCTTGTTAAAGGAAAAAAGGAATGGGATTTCTTAAAAAATAATAATTATGAGTAAAGAGGAGCTTATAATTGTCATTGTTAAAATAGTTTGTGTTCATTTGAGGTGATTACGATATTGAAAAATTCTTGTATATAAATATAAGAAAAAACAAACAAAAAAAGTCTAGCCCAATTAGTTTGTAGTTGTAGTGCCCACTCCTCTTCGACACTATTTAATTTTGATGTTGATTCTGTTGGACTGATACTTAAACATTTGAGTATTATATTTTGATCAGTAGATGATGCACTGCAGATTTTTAGACTATTGATATTATGTGGTTTACATTTTTATTACGATGCACTAGATGGTGATGATAGATAATTATATATATTGAGTTGCGATATTCTTATTTTAAAACTAACATGTCATAAATTAGATCCATAACATATGTTGGATGTTATGAATAGAATTAGGATTTGTTTATGAATGTCAAAATCAAAATTATTATATGATGCTAGATGATAGAATTGCTAAAGTTGAATGATGATTATTGATTTTATATGTAAATTGTCTCGATGTGTTTAATACTGCCGAAAGGTCAAATAGGTATTTTGTTTGTGTTGTAGGACACTTTATCACGTAAATCGAAAGGGGATAGGGGACCAAACACGGAAGGATGTTGGGCATTGAGCAACACGGCCAATTTGGACAACTCGTGTAGTGTTATGTAGTGTTATTGTTGCATGCCTAGTTAGGAGGTTTCCCTTGGGGGGTGACCTCACATGTGTGGCCATGGGGTGATATGTTTTCCCCTTTCTTTTAATTTTTGTATGTGTTTTATTTGTGTTTTATGCATTTAAATTTTGGAAATTGTTGTCACTTTATTAGCATGTAATAATGTGTCTTAATTAAGCTAAATCCTTCTTATTTGGTGAACTAAAACTGGGATGTGATAAATAGATAGTTATGAGGTTAGGTGGTTCTTGTTGTAAGTAAGATTTATGTTCATTGGTGTGTGTTTTACTCCACCCCAACTTCAAAATTCAGATTTTGACTTAAGGGCATTTTTGGAAGCTTGTGGGACAAGCTAAGCTTGTCCCAAGCCTCTTAAAGTTACCTAACAACCCTACCTATGGTATGGGGAGTAAATTTTTGACATTTTCATCTTTTTTGGAGTGTAAAAGAGAGAAAATAATTGCACTTTCCTTCTACCTCAATTAATTTTTTCCTTAGAAAGCATGGTGTGCAAGTTTGTGTGTCATGTGGGTTGGCATAGTTCTTACAAGCTTATTGATTGTGTTGGGCTTGGTGTGTTGACTTGAGTGTGAGAATGGAGGAATGATGAAGTGATATCCTACATGGAGCCTCCTCATCATCTTTAGATTCCATTTCTATTTATTGTTGTATTTTGATGGAATAGGGATAACTTGTTCATTTTCTTCCTTGGTCATTTTAGAAATTGGGAACTTGTTGGACTGCTTTTGGCGAATTGGCTTGGCTTGGAGGTGTGAAAGACTTGTGAAGTTTTCTTGGAGATTGATGGAGAGGTAGGCTCTCGACCTTTTTTATTTTATGCTTATTGATATGAAATGTTTTGTTTCTTAAATTTGTTTAGTTTTTGTGAATGTGCTTGTGTGGGGTTGGGTACTAGGCCTTAAGTTGAGTGTGGGAGAAGGGCTTATGGGACCATTGGGGAGGGAAAGGGGATTTTTGTGAGGCATGTATTTTGCGGGAGTGTGATTGGTAGTTTCACCTATGGGGATTGAAAAGGAAATTATGGTTATTTTGTTGCATACTTGCAAGCGAGAGATACGGGTTTTGTGTTGATTTTTTTGTGCACTTCGAGGCTTATATTGAAACTCTTACTTCAGTTGGGAGGTATAAGGAGGTGGTTTCTCATAGTCCTTTCTCCATTTGATTTGATTTCAAACCTTTTTTATTTTGAGAAGTTGTAAACTTGTTGAAAATGTCATTTTGATTGTGTGCAATGTCTTAAATGTCTGTTATTTTGTAGAAGACATATTTGTTGAAAGTTATCAAAAGTTGCTCAAGATCTCTCATGGTTATTTGGTTGGGGCTCAGGGGCCATTAAGGGGATGACTTCTCCTCTTAATGGATTAGAGGTTGAGTGGAGAGCATTGTCTACTCCCCTTCCTTTGTGTTGTGATCCTTTTTATGAGAGTTTGAAGAATGTGAGATTTGGAGCTACCCTTGGATGAGATATGCAAATAGAAGACTTGTATTTTGGACTTGTTGAAAACTTGTATGTGGTCATTTGTTCATTCCATCATTCCCACTTTGAGTGGTAGAGTGAAAAAATTGTATGCTTATATGAAAAAATTAGAATTTCAAATATGTCAGTTTTATGTGAAAGGAAATGACAAAAAATTTCATTGGTTAAAGGGAATAGAAACTTGATATGGCTTGAAATGGAAATGTATCTCCCTTAATTGAAATTATTTCATTTTCCCCAAAAATGTGATAAGTTGCATATTTTTTTATTTAGAAATGAAAATCTTGTTAAATTCTGGTTGCTTTATGAAATGGTTGCTATTTAATTTTTGAAGGAATAAATGAAATAATTACTCTTATTTTATTGAATGAAGGATATATGGAAAGAATCAAGATATAGACACATTTTATTGAAGTGTAAGGTGTTGGTGCTCAATTTGATCTCACCCCGTTTATCATTGAAATTCTTCAGTTTGCAGGCTCTGTCGTGTTTTCGATCTCCCCGTATTGATGCATGAAAACTCTATTCTCCATTTGGTTGCCATGACCAGTCCCTTCCTTGGTCGAGGATCACTTTAAATCCAGAGTTTGTTATTCGTTCCTCTGTCCATGTGAAACAATCTATAACTTGGGTGAAAACTCAGGTTTTTTCCTTCCTTCCATTTTCCACAGTTGCATTTTGTTGTCCCTTTCATTTTTGTCCCAAATATCTATGGAAACGTGATTTGATGCAGCTCAGAAGATCACATTTGGGCCTTATATCATTTCCAAATTCTGTCCTTGAAGAAGGATTCATTTTCGGGCGCAAATGGTGATTTTCCTATATTTTACGATTTGACGGATGTATTTTTCCCGGTCAAATTTACATCTAAGCATCAGTCGAAACATGGCCCTTTTTGGTTGGATGTGGCTCAGTAGGGCACTTTGAAAACTCTAAGGCTTGCTTTAACTCAAAATTTGTCAACATGGAGGGTTGGCGCTCATCTGAAAATTCACCTTTTGGTTTGGCCTTGGAGTTGCGCTAGGGAGACACATAGAGGTTTCCGTTTCCTTTCCCAGACTTAGAATTTTTTTTCATGTAACCGGTACAACTTTGGCAGACCATGGACACGTGGAGAGTTGGTGCTCATTTGAGGATCCACCTCAGGGTCCCACCTTAGCAGTTGCACTGGGGAGATATGTGGAGGCTTCCTCCAGCTCTGCTTTATAGTTAAATCTTTATAAGAAACTTTCTAAAGGCCTAGGACACGTGGAGGGACCGTGCCTATTTGGGTACCGGCCCCTAAGTTTTATTTTGAAGAATTACTAGGAGGACACTTGGAGGCTTCCACTCACTCTGCCCTTGCTTGGACTTTATAATGGCCAAGGAAAATTGTCTCGGACCCTAGACACATGGCACCTTGAGTTGATCCTTCCACTATTTTTTAACAACTCTGTCAGAATGAGACACGTGGTGAGCCCATGCTTGTTTAGGGTCTCTATTTTTGGGGACCATCTCAAAGCGCACCATTGAGACACGTGGAGGCTTCCACTGGCTCCTTTTTATATTGAGACTTTTCAAAGCCCAAAAGGCATTTTTCTTAGGACCAGGGCCCGTGGAAGGCCTGTGCTTGTTTAAAAAATTTTCCCCTTTTCTTCTCCTTTGCAGTTGTGCCAAAGAAACACGTGGAAGACTATAGTATAAAGTAGAGAAGGGGAAGAATCAATGGTTATTGTGCATTGCGTATGCTTTTCCACCATTTTTGCTCCAAAACTGCTGGAGATATGTATATGCACTATTTTTCATCGTTTTTTGATGAAATTCCTTGTCATTTTTGTGTGCAAAGTACCATTGAGTGGATTCAAAACTTAATTTTTGAGTCCAAGGATTGTTAAGATCGATATTTTGAAGTTGGAATTGCTCAGGCACTTACAAAAATGTGAATTACTAGAGAAGATGGATGTGGGGCAGAGTTGTAGAGGAAAAAGAGGGAAAAGGATGAAATGATGAAGGTTGCAGGTGTAAAGGATGGAAATGGTGTTGCCTCGAGAGTGAAAAGGATTGCTTTTCAGATCTAGCTATGCAGAGCCTTTGGAAAATGATTAAAATGGGGATTTCTCGCATGAAAAAATTAGAATGATTAAAAGGAATGCCAAAAAATTGTATTATGGCATCCTAGTCATTAGTCGAGGGTCTGAGAAATGTGATCAATTCATAATTGGTCCACCTGGTAGCTTTCGGATGCAAATTTGTTAAACGTCGTTTTCTGAGGCAAATTGGTAACAAGCAAAGGTCCCTCGAATATTATTCTTTTTTGGGGGGAAAATTTGGGATGAGTGAGCGAGTGAAATGTATAAATTCAATGAGAATACTCTTGCAAAAAGTTAGGGGGTTGAATTCTTAAGAGAAAATTTAAGAAAATTTGTCTTCCTGAGAGACCAATGTGAGATAACTTGTTAATTTCTTCTGTGTTAGATTTTCTATCATGTCAAGTTGGTGGTAGATGTATAGCCATTAACGAGCACTGAGATTACTCTGGAATATTTCCCCTGCTAATGAATCTAAGAAAGTTTGTAATTAATTTGTGTCAATCTTAGAGAAGTTAGTGTTTGCTTTGTTTCAGAATTTCTACAAATAGTTTTTCTTGTTCCTATTGCAATCTTACATTGAAATATTTGTGAAATCACACAGGATCTCATCCTTGTGATAGTTTAGTGGCATTTTCAATTTCATTTCTAGAAGAGCCTTCATCTTGTGATGAGATAAAAAATTTAAATTCACTTCACTATCATTTGTTGATAAAGATTGTTTGTAATTCTTTGGGTGTACCTTAGGCGTGATTGATTAGATATTTTGGTGTTTAATTGAGCTTTTTAACTCGATAATTTGTGTTAGATTCTCAAATACTTTGTGAAACGTGTTGATCTTGGCCTCCATTGAAGCACACCTCCTGGCTGAAGGAACGTCTTAACTATTCTGAAGCAATATGGTGTTTAGTTGTCCATTGTTGTGAAGTTTCTCAAAGATCTGGTATAATCAACTTTATCCTGCTTAATCTCCCACCAAAATCATTCAAAAACCATGAATCCATCCTAAACAACCCTCGTTTTCCCTGTATATGCAAAAAGGAACAAAATCTATTTACTAAAATATGTAGAGCAATCAGGATTTAATAATGTCTTCAGTAACCTTAGCCTTGTTTTGAAAGTATCTCCATCTTTTAGAAGTGACAACTCTTTAGAGTTAAATTATGGAGTATTGACCATACTTTCTCAAGGTTTTCTTCATAAAATTTGTCCAAAAGAAGGATATCTCCATCTCCATCATCAAATAGAGGTTACATTAAGGGTCCTCTCACCCTGGTTGAAGAGGCACAACCTAAAGTAGTGAGGATAGGTCAAATCCTCTTGAAGGTGTTATCCATCTCTCCACAAATATGAGTGACAAAGGGCTAGTTAGATCTCATCCCCGCTACAAATCAACACACATTATGATCTATCTATCTCTAAGCTCTGAGCCCAATATGTGATGCTGCTCAACTTGAAAAGGAGAACAAATTTGGATACCAACATACGTGGCATTATTACCGGGGATTATTTGAGCTCCGATATTTATTTTTGTGGCAAAAACACTCGTGGCACAATTTTCAGGGATTATTTGAGCTCTGAGATTTATTTATGCAGTAACAACACTAGTGGCACCGTTGTCGGGGAATATTTGAAGTATTTGAACAAAGGTAGTACTTACAGACCTTGGTAATGTTTCTTACATGATCTAAGTGAAAATACATTGCTAAAACATCATTATGTGTTTAGATCTATAAGAATTTTTCAAATTTGTAAGTTTTGAGTGTAATATTTCCAACTTATATAGTTATTGCACTAAAGTTTTTGTCATCATTGATAAATTTTGGTAGAAGAAGAGAAGATCTTATAAGATTTACATGAATCTGGTATTGACAGACATTTGATAGGTCTTCCATAGTGCATTTTCACAAAACTAAGGTGAAAATCCTTAGTGGCGACTCTGTATTGTTTAAATTCTTAATAAATACTAGTTTCTTAACATATATCAAGTAAGATTTGTCATTAATCTCTGTAAATCTGGAAGGAAGAAGATCTGTCTTCACCAGGGACCCTAGTAGAAGGTTGTTTCAAGAGTTGGGAAAGTCTAATTCAGAAGGAAGAAGAATTTGGAAGGTTGTTGGAGATCAAGCATCAAGAAAAGAGATCTCCATTGGTGAAACTGATCAGCCTGTGATTGAAGATTGCAATACTTCCTCAATTGCTTCTAAATTAGGTAGTCTCTTTGTTGAATTGAATTCTCCATTTGGAGAGGGTCCTTATTTTGTATTTGAAACATTTACTTCTCAATCAGCCCCTGCATTTTCCAGATCTGATAGAGTTTTCCAAGAAATAGATCCTTTAGAGGGGAGTCATTATGAGAATTACATCCCTATGCCACACAAATTTCTCACTCCTCATCAGTTTGCATCTCCTCTAAGGTCACCTCCTCAAAATAATACAACTCAGCCTCCACCCAGACCTCTATTGTTTGTTAATACTTTTGGTCCCATCAATTTTAGAGGTATGGTTGGCTATCCAAATGTTGTGCCATAAGATGTAAGAAATAGATTGCCTAAGTTTCAAGGAAATAATGCAATCACTGGTGATCAGTACTTGAAGCTATTTGTCAATATGATGGAGGAATTTGAAATAGAATTTGGGGATGTATACATTAAATTGTTTATCCATACTCTAGAAGAAGATGCAAGGGACTAGTATAAATATTTTCCAGATAATTCCATTGATTCTTGGATAGAGATGAAGAATGCTTTCAAAATACAGTATGGCGTTAAAACAGACCCTAGGTTTCTTTCATCAGAATTTGAAAATATAAAAAAAATCGCATTGAATCAATGCATTATTTGAATGCAAGACTTAACACAACATTGAGAAGACTTCTTGTTAATTTGAGGCCATGTGATTAATCATGTCTAATAAAGTATTTAGATGCATTTTATAAGAAAATTTCTTACTATTTGAGGGATAAGAACCCTCAAAATTTGAGGTAGGCCTTTACCATGGCTCTGCAAATTGAGAACAACATTAAAGCTATTGTAAAACCTCCTAAGAGAGAGGATGTTAAACTGATCAAACCAGAGAAGCCTCAATCAAGTAAGGTTGTGGATCTTGAGGAAGTTGTAAAGACTTTGGCCGTAGTTGTCAAACAAATCTCTTACAAGCTAGCCAGGGTAGAGAAAAGAATTGGATAAGGTTCTCAAGGTCAGCATAGGCAATAAGGACAAGACAAATTTACAAGTCATTCTAGAAATGATCAGAGATATGATGACAGAAGTAAAGGACCCATGGGAGCTAGAAAACCCCAAGCTAGGGAAAATAGAGTAGTGCATGATCCTCTAAATGTCCAGAGTTGTTGTTGTTGAAGAGAAAAATGAAATTGATTGGTGTGACAAATGTTTCTTAACCCACCTGCCATGTGAAGTAGATCAGCAAGTTGAGGAAGCTGAAGATGATGATAACACTGATGATGATGCATGCATGGTGGAGTGCTATAAAATCTCATAGAAAAGGAGCAACTTGAACTGAATTAATAAGTGCAAGAACTGCTACGATGCTTTTGGGATTGCTTTTCATTGAGTACCTCTCCTTTCATCTCTCTCATACTTTAGAAATAGATATGGTATAAGCTTTTGAACTTCCTAACACTGATTTCGAGTACCTGAGAGCTCTAATGATTAAGAAGTATGATGGAGGAATCCCATCAGAAGAGGATAAACAAGTTGTTAATGAAAGTTATTGTTGCCCAAGAAAAAGAGTATAATACAAGAAGTCAAGGTTGTCAAAGGGGTAGTGCCTTAGGCCAAACCAAAAACCCCAAGTTCTCACCAATGTCCCAAAAGAAACTCCAAAGAAATATGCATCTGGAAAAAGGCCTTATTGTCTTAACTAGAACTAGTGTTCCCACCCATGCCTAAAATTTGAAAAAAATTGTTCCATCCGATGAGTTTTTCAATCTTTCTCCAAATGTTGCTTTGCCCAAATAAATTCCTTATGACATTTCCCATGTCTTGAGTCAGATCAAGATTTCTATCCCAATTGTTGAACTACTTAGGATATGTGAGTACAAGAAGAGGACCTTTGAGTATTTCGGATTGGAAGAAGATAGGAGTACCCAAGGCATAAATATAAATAATGTAAACACTCCTCCTCCAACCATTATAGACCTAGAAAAACCACCAACATTGGAGGATATGGGTGAACCACCTGAAGTTTACTTGGGAACATCTTTAGTTGAGTCTCAATTAAATTTTGATCCATTTTTTACAACACTGGTTATTAAGGACAGACTATTGCACAATTGTATATTTGGTTCCAGAGAAACATGCAATGTTATGCATCTAGAATTCATGAATGAATTGAACATTAAAGTGACAACAACTTATCGAAAGTGAACTGCAATGGATTCTAGAGAGGTACTAGTTGTAGGGTGTGTAAAAGGTTTGATGGTACAACTTGCAGATTATCTAGTGTAAGAACTTGAAACTTGATGTTTTTATTGTTGATTGCCCTGTAAAATGGGGCATGTTGTTATCAAGAAAGTGGGCTTCAAGTGTTGTTGGAAGTGTTCAAATGGATATGTATTTTGCCACCATTGCAATTGAAGGAAACCTTGCAAAGTTGTATGGAGAGAAGAAGATGTTGCACCTCATTGAAGATCCCAATAATGATTATTATGAAGTGTTGTATGCTAATGTAGATGCTGATAACTTTGTTGGGTTTTCTAATGGAAAAGAGCATAATATTGATCAATGTAAATGTCTTGAACAAGTAGGTTTACCTTGGACCTTGGTATTCGATGGAGCATGTTCCAAGTTTGAAAATGGTGTTAGCATTGTTTTGATTTCTTCAGGACAGGAAGAGTTTGTTTTTTCTTTCAAAATCAACTTTGAATGCACTAACAAAATTTTTGATTATGAAGCATTGCTATTAGGTTTGAGAATTGCATGGAAATATGGTGTAAAGGATATAATTGTCAAAGGAGATCCAAAACTGATTGTCAAGCAAATTAGAAAACTATATGCTATTAAAAATCAAAGAATGAAACAATATAACCATGTAGTATGGGATTTGATTGAAATGTTTGTCTCATTTAATATTGTGCACCATGATAGAAATTTTAATGATGTTACAAAAGAGTTAGCAGTGCTAGGATCTAGATTTGGAAATTGTACAATATCTCCATTTTTTTAGTATGATGTTGAAATACTAACAAGGCCATCTATCCCTGACAATGAAAAAAATTGGCAAGTGTTTGATGATGATGCCTAGGTAAAATGGTTTATATAGAACCAAGGCAAGTTTGCAGCCCAAAATATAAATTGGGAACCAATGGTGTGTGTTGCTGAAGGAAAGGAAAATTTATTTGCAAAGACATCATCCAACTAAAGACAACACAATTCCCAGAGGTTTGGTGGCACTTGAATCAAAATTTGATAATGTTGTTTGCATTATTAATAGAATTATTTTAGTTTCAAGAGATTTGGAAGAGCACGACCTGGGAAGAAAGGAAAAACCACGTAAAATATGGTTAGGAAGTAGTCTAAGAAAGAAAGAGAAGTAGTCCTATGTTTAATTGTTGAAAAAATATTAAGATTGCCTAGCCTAGTCTTACTCTAAGTTGAAGGCATACAGGGAAGATTTTTTCTAACATTGAAATTCCTCTTGAATATAATGCCAAGCCTTTCAGGAAAAAACATAGGGCTTATCAATATTCTCCTTTCTTTAAAGATGCAAGAAGAATTAAAGAAGTTGAGGGATGGAGGGATCATTCAGCCCATAAGGTACTCATCTTCAGTTGTAAATTTAGTACCTGTCAGGAATAAGAATGGTGATATAAGGTTGTTCATAGATTTTAGGAACTTGAATAAAGCATCATTGAAATATAATTACCCTCTGCCAAACATGGAGAATATGTTATAATTGGTAACTGGTTCTAAATTATTGTCCACTTTGGATGGTTTCTCTGGCTATAATCAAGTTGTTGTGAAGGAGTCAGAAAGAATAAAGACTGCCTTTACCACTCCTTGGGGAACTTATGTCTATGTCAGGATGCCTTTTGGATTAATGGATGCTGGAGAAAATTTCCAAAGAGCAATGGATGTAGCCTTTGATGGTTATATTAATGATTTCATTGGTGTTTATCAAGATGATGTAACTGTGTTTTCCAGAAAAATAAATGATCACTTGCAACACTTGGAGAGAATGTTGTTAAGGTGTAGAGAGTATGAAATATAATTAAATCCCAAGAAGTGTCATTTTGGAGTACAAAAGGAAAAGTCATTTTGGAGGTCACATTGTATCAAAGGAATGGGTCATGATTGATCTTGAGAGAGTGGAATCCATCAGTAAGGTTCCAATTCCTAGAACTAAGAAGGGAGTTGAATCCTTCTTTGGACAAGTAAACTTTATTATAAGATTTGTGTCTAACTTTGCTGAGCTGACCATACCCATTACTAGCATGCTGAAAAAGGACCAAGTTATCAAATGGAAAGAAGCTTCCATTCAATATTTCAATGGGATTAAGGAAGCACTAAAGCATGCCCCTGTTTTGGCAGCTCTAAATTACAGGAATAATTTTCAAGTGTTTTCTTTTGTTTCAGAAAACACCATTGCATCTATTTTGTTGTAGAAGGATGTTGAAGGGACTGAAAGATCAATTGCCTTTTTCAGTAAGGCATTTTGAAGAGCTGAGTTGAAGTACACCATCCTGGAGAAGCAAGCATTTTCCTCAGTGAAAGCAACAAAGGTTTTCAGACCCTACATCTTGAGATGTAAATGTGTTGCTTATGTTCCCCACACCATGGTGAAAGAAATCTTATCAGAGATGGAGGTCTCAAGAAAAATATGTAGATGGGTAAACAAGTTGCAGGAATATGACACGGATATCCAAGGCATGAAATTGATAAGAGGTTTTGGCCTAGCTAAGCTTATGGATGAGAGCAACTTGCAAAGTATTGAGGTGAATGAGGTAGGAGGAAGGGTGGTGGATGTCCTTGAAATTTTGGTAAGATCTGAATGGTACAAATGAATAATTTTTTATCTTAGATATCTAAGCTATCGTGAACATTTGAGTAAAAATCAGAAAAGTTCTCTAAAGTTAGCCTCTCAAAAATATGTAATTACTGATTTTCGGGTTAGCTTGGAAGAACCCAGAGGGAGTGATCTTAAGATTCATTGTTGAGGATGAAGCCCCAAAGGTAATTGTTAATCTACATGGAGGATTTTTGTAGGGCACATTTTACTGGAAGAGTTACAACACATAAAATCCTTGAGGGCTTGTTATTGGGTGGCCAACTCTCTTCAAAGATACAACTCTATTAGTTAGGAAATGTGAAAGTTTCCAGCATTTTTCTAGAAGAAGGAAAGCTTCGAGCTCCCTTCTTTTGCAACCTGTGTCAATTGAAGCCCCATTTAAGTAATGGGGAATGGATTTCATTGGAGAAATTTCTGATCCTTCTAGTGCTAGTCATAAATGGACTCTTGTAGCCACCGATTATTTCACTAAGTGGGTAGAAGCAATCCCCACCAAGAAAGAAACACACCAAGTTATCATGGACTTCATGTTGAATCAAATCATATGAATATTTTGAGTGCCAGTTAAGATTGTTGCTGACAATGTCATGAGTTTCAGAGCCAAACCTTTGGTGGCAATGTGTAAAGAGTATGGAATCAATTTGATATATGCTTCTAACTACAATCCCCAAGGAAATGGACAAACTAAGTCTAGCAATAAAAACTTGTTGAAGATCATTAGAAGAACCTTGGAGCTAAACAAAAAGAAGTGGGGTGAGCAACTGAATTTTGCTGTTTGGGCTAATAAAATCACTGTCAAAAGAGCTACTAGTAAAAGACCATTGGAGTTGGTATATGGAACTAAAACTTTGTTGCCCCTTCATTTACAATTGTCTGCATTTCAATTTGTTCAAAAAATTAAAGATCAATAAGTTAATCCATATGATGCTCGAATCAATTAGATTATTGAGCTAGATGAATAAATAAGGGGCATCGCATCAGTGGCATGTGAAGTTTAGAGAAAAGTTGAAGAAGTTATTTCACAAGAAGGTGACTCTAAGAGCTTTTAGCATTGAGGATCTTGTGCTATTATGGGATAGCAGGCATGAATATCAGGGAAAGCATGATAAATTTGTTGCATTATGGATGGGCCCTTATTTAATTGATATTTGAATTGGTGAAAATACCTTCTTCTTAATAGACTTAGACGGGGAACTGCTTGAATTTCCTGTTAATGGCAAGAATTTGAAACATTTCTTTGATTGATTTCGCAGAATCAAGGTATTACTCCATTGTAAAATGATAATCTTTTGGTTGATTTCTACCTTCATGTTTTTCTATTTTTGTTTATCTTGGTCCTTGGTGGCCTTTTTTTGGTTTCTCGGTTCGTCCTTCGGGGGAGTTGGTTATTATTTTTCTACTCTACAAGCTTATTTTTTTGACTTCGTTGACCAATGGTTTGTTTTTGTAACATGATCTACCATTTGTTATTGTGGAACTCATAGGGAGTGCCCATCCCCGAGTTAGAACTGATGTTGGTGCTCAATTTGATCTTGCCCCATTTGTCATTGAAATTATTTAGTTTGCGGGTTATTTCATGTTTTCTATCTCCTCGTATTGATGCATGAAAACTATGTCCTCCATTTGGTGTCCATGATTAGTCCCTTCCTTGGTCGAGGATCATTTTAAATATAGAGTTTTTTTTCTATTCCTCTTTCCATGTGAAACCAATTTGTAACTTGGGCGAAAACTTGCGTTTTTTCCTTCCTTCCATTTTCCAAAGTCACATTTTGTTGTCCCTGTCATTTTTGTCTCAAATATCTATGGAAACATGATTGGATGCGGCTCGGAAGATCATATTTTGGCCGTATATCATTTCCATATTATATTTCCTTGAAGAACAATTCATTTCCACGCGTAAATGGTGATTTTCCTGCATTTTACGGTTTGACGGGTGTATTTTTCCTGGTCAAATTTACATCTCAGCATTTGTGGAAACGTGGCCTTTTTTGTTGGATGCGGCTCAGTGGGGCACTTTGAAAACTCTAATGGTCACTTCAACTCAAAATTTGTCCACGTGGAGGGTCGGCGCTCATCTAAAAATTCACCTTTGGGTTTGGCCTTAGATTTGCGCTAGGGAGACATGTGGAGGTTTCCCGCTACCTTGCCCAAACTTAGACAAATTTTTCATGCAGCTGGTACAACTTTGGAAGACCATGGATACATGGAGGGCTGGTGCTCATTTGAGGATCTACCTTAGGGTCCCACCTTAGCAGTTGTGTTGGAGAGACACGTGGATGATTTTTTTAGCTCTACTTTATACTTAAACCTTTGAAAGCAACTTTCTAAAGGCATGGGAAACGTGGAGGGACCGCACCTACTTGGGTACTGGCCCCTAAGTTTTATTTTGAAGAAGTGCGAAGAGGGACACTTGGAGGCTTCCGCTCACTTTGCCCTTGCTTGGAATTTCCAATGGCCAAGGAAAATTGTCTCAGACCCTAGACACATGGTGCCTTCTACTGATCCTTCAATTTTTTTTAACAACTCTTCCAGACTAAGACACATGGTGATCTCGTGCTTGTCTGAGGTCTCTACTTTTGGGGACCATCTCAAACTTCACCATTAAGACACGTGGAGGCTTCCGCTGGCTCCTTTTTATACTGAGACTTTTCAAAGGCCAAAAGGAATTTTTCTTGGGCCTAGGGCATGTGGAAGGCCCGCGCTTGTTTGGAAATTTTCCCCTATACTTCTTCTTTGCAGTTGTGCCAACGAAACATGTGGACAACTATAATAAAGTAAAGAAGGGGTAAAATCAATAGTTGTTATGCATTGCAATTGTTTTTCTATAATTTTTTCTCCAAGACTCCTAGAGATATGAATACACACTATTTTTCATCATTTTTTGATGAGATTCCTTGTTGTTTTTATTTGTAAAGTGCCATTGAATGGATTTAGAACTTAATTTGTGAGTCCAAGGATTGTTAAGGTCAGTATTTTGAAGTTGGAATTTCTTGAGCACTTGGAAAAATGTGAATTACCAGAGAAGATGGATGCGGGTTAGAGTTGTAGAGGAAACAAAGGGAAAAGGATGAAATGATGGAAGTTGCATGTGCAAAATATGAAAAAAGGTATTGCCTTGAGGGCAAAAAGGATTACTTGTCAGATCCAGCTACGCAAAGCCTCTCGAAAATGATTAAAAATGGAATTTCTTGCATGAAAAAATTAGAATGATCAAAAGGATTGTCAAAAAAAATTTCACACGGCATCCTAGTCATTAGTCAAGGGCCCAAGAAACATGATTAATTCATAATTGGTCCATCTAGCAACTTTTGTTGCAAATTTTTCAAATGTCACTTTCTGAGGCAAATTGGTAACCAGAAAAAGTCCCTTGAATATTATTCTCTTTTGGGGGGAAAATTTGAGTGAGTGAAATGTATAATTTCAATGAGAATACTCTTGTAAAAGTTTAGGTGCTAAATTCTTAAGAGAAAATTTGAGAAAAACTGTCTTCCTGAGAGACCAATCCGATATAACCTTTTAATTTATTCTGTGTTAGATTTTCTATCATTTCAAGTTGGTTATACATGTATAGCCATTGATGAGCACTAATATTTCTCTCGAAGCTTTCCCCTGCTAATGAATTTAAGAAATTTTGAAATTAATCTTTGTCAATCTTGGAGCAATTAGTGTCTGCTTTGTTTTAGAATGTTTGCAAGTAGGTTTTCTTGTTCCTATTGCGATCTCACATTGAAATCATTGTGAAATCACACAGGATATCATCCCTGTGATAGGTTAGTGGTATTTTCAATTTCATTTCAAGAAGATACTTCATCTTGTGATGCGATAAACAATTTAAAATCACTTCACTATCATTTGTTGATAAAGATTGTTTTTAAGTCTTTGGGTGTACCTTAGGCATGATTGATCAGAGATTTTGGTGTTTAATTGAGTATTTTAACTCGATCCTTCGTATTAGATTCTCAAATATTGTGTGAAAATGTGTTGATCCGAGCCTCCACTCGGGCCTCCATTGAAGCAAACCTTCTGGTTGAAGGAACGTCTTAACTATTCTGAAGATTTCTGTTGTTGAGTTGTCCATTGTTGTGAATTACCTCAAAGATCTAGTATAATCAACTTTATCCTTCTTAATATCCCAAAAAAATAATTAAAAAACCATGAATCCATCCTAAACTGCCCCTATTTTCCCTGTATAACAACAAAGGAACAAAATCTAATTACTAAAATATGCAGAACAATCAAGATCCCATAATATCTTCAGTAACCTTAGCCTTGTTTTGAAAGTATCTCCATCTGTTTAGAAGTGAAAACTCTTGATCATAATTTCCCAAGGTTTTCTTCATAAAATTTTTGCAAAAGAAGGATAGCTCCATCTCCTTCATCAAACAGAGGTTACACTATGTGTCCTCTCACCTTGGTCAAAATTCACTGCCTAAAGTAATGAGGATAGGTCAAATCCTCTTGAAGGTGCTATCCATCTCTTGATAAATTTGAGTGATAAATGGTCAGTTAGATCTCATCCTTGGCTACAAAAAAACACACATCATGATCTATCTGTCTCTAAGCTCCATGTCGTATCCTTGATGCTACTTAGCTCAAAAAGGAGAAAAAATCAGATGTGAATTTGGAAAAGAATTTTATATATATATATATATCACCTCCTTGCGATTTTCTTAGAAATGATTTAGTAATGTTATTAGTTATTCAATTAGCATGGTCCTATGAGTAGTTAAAAACTTTTTTTATTGTTCTTGCTTTTTATACCATACTCTAAATTGACTTGTATTGATCATTTAATTAAATCAAATCATAAGAATCTCCATATTAATTTATAATCAAAATATATCTAATTATATGAAATTATTATTAAAATTATATATATAATATATTATACATATTTATTTATTAAAATAAAATAGTGTGATTCTGTTTAGAATACACACACACACACACACACACACACACACACACACACACACACACACACACACACACACACACACACACACACACACACACACACACACACACATTGTAGTGCCCAACATTCCTTTTCTAAATTGAAAAACAAAGGGGGATGAAATCGATTATGGGTGTTTAAATATATGGGAGAGGAGTAGTGTGTTGGTGGCATATAATAGGAGGTTACATGTAGTAGAAAGATGGGATGACACGAGTGTGCAGGGCATGGGCTGCTTAAAGCACCCCTCAGACCTGTCTTTTCCTTTTTGCATAATAATTATTGCACTCTATTTTAGGTCCAAAGGCATAAAATATTCTGTAACCATAATTACTCCTCTTTCATTGTTCTTAACAGAGCGAATTTTTTGGATCTAGATCTACATCTGAAGTGTGTTTAATTTTCCTAGGAAAATAATTTTTCCCCTATCATTTTTTTGTTGTATTATCGGCAGAAGAATAGGGGAAAAAACTTGGGGATACAGAGGCACTCCATTCATAGTTGTATGGAGTTAATTTTCTGCTGTTGAGAATCTATCTTACGTGTACTCTAGCCTTTACGTCTACCATTTCTCATTCCTTCTCTCTTTACAACCTTGAATTTCATTAGGTTTTTTGTGGTTTTCATCTGTATGGGCTCAATTTTTTCATTGCAAGCATGAGTATGAAATTAGTAAGTTGGATTTCCAATATCAATTTCTTATACTCACTGCACCCTCCATCCATGGTTCCAACAACACACCCTTGGAAAAATTTGGGATCCCACATTTCTTTCAAGAATTTTGGAAAACATTTCACATGTCTTACGCATGTTTCCACATTCTGTAGGCATATATTCTAGGGAACTCGTAACTAAAACAATTCACAAAAAAAACCACTTCTCCATAATGGATTGGTGGATGTTTATACCTTGTTTTAAGGCTACTATTTTGACACTGGATATTGTAAGGGTTGTTCTCCATCCCCATATGGTTTCCTCCTTCATTTTTTGCACCAGGAAAATGCCATTTCAATTTAAGACTTCTGCTCCAAAATTAATGCCAATTAATGTTTTGCCCAGCCAAATCCACACCAACAAATAAATAACTAAATTGGGTTCTCTTTTCAACACTCGGGGAATATCTACCAGGACATCCACTTTGAAGTCCCAACAATCACGTTATGAAATTGTTGATCTAGATAGGGATGTTGATGAAGAAGAAATAAAATCTTTTTATAGATGTCTTGTAAAAAACTATCATCCTGATGTTTATGATGAAATTGGGGATCTAGAGGAAGGAGAAACAATAGAAACACATTTCATTAAGATTCAGGAAACTTATAAATTACTTATGGACAAGGAGCAGTGTATGAAGTATGATAAGGAAAACCAAGCAAACCATTTCAAGGCATCTAAAGCATGAATGGAGTGGGTAATGAAGAAAAAGAAATCATTTGACCGATAAGGGGATTTAGCAGTCATAGTGTGGGTAGAGAAAAACAACTTGAACTGAATCTTAGAGTTCTTCATCTTTCACGTACAAAGAGGACTTGGAGTCTTTTAAAAAGTCTCCGTATGGGGGTATTTTTGAATGCTCACGAGCTGTTGATGGAATGCTAATAGAGATTCAACACCTTCTGGAGTGTAGATGAAACTTCCATAAAGTGCATATGTAAATATCTCCCAGGCATGGTTCATCTTACCTTTTCCTTCATAATTATCGTACTTTAGTTTTTCATTTGCAATGAAATAAATTTAAAATTTTGGAATGTCACACATTCAATTATTAGGTTTTTATAAAAAAATTTTGTAAACAAATAAAACAAAATATAACACTTATGTAACCCATGTAACACTTGGTAACAAAGCATAAACTTAAAGCCTTCTTTTGAACACAAATTGGAGAACTGTTATCTATTTTTTACCCCCTAGTAAAATAGACAACTTAGGACGATGGGTTTGAGAAATTGAAAGATATTCATGGAGAAAATTGGAATGATACAACTAATTTTTTTAGTTTGGTAGCAATTATAAGTGATTCAGGAAAGTTTTGGATGTCTTGAAGCCATCCATCGGAAGTAGGATTTCAAGCCTTAAGGAGTTTGCGGTGTGAAAGAGGACCTAATATTCAACAGAAAATTTTGATAGCTATGTTAAGAATTAAAATTCAAATAAAGTTTGTATAGAATCCATTTTCCATGCCCTACATGGTGGAAAAGACAAGAAATCTTGAAGCATCATACGCTTCCCAAGGTAATTCATTCTTCTGGTGCACAACTGGCATCCCGAGAAAGAAAGAGATATTTCAATGTGATAAATTTAAAATTGGATCTTGAGACCATGTCCATTAGATTCAGTTTGTTTTTTCCATGTGAAATCATATAACATTTCACCCGACAACTCATCCGAGAGGTAAAGTTATCACCTCTGGGAGTTGGTCGGCTAGGGGTTGGACGAATCAGGGTGAGACGACTCAGGATTGGACGGATGGGGGTTGGATGCAAATTGGTTCAATGGGTAATATTTTTTGACATACTTGAATGGTTTTTGACACCTATTGCACCCATCACACTTACACGACACTCAGGTTGGACGGTACAAACAGGTTAGAAGTGTCATGGGGGTTGGACGGATCAAGGTTGGACGGTTGGGGGTTAGATGCCCATGGGTTGGTCGGGTCAATTTTTTTGATATGTAGGATCATTTTTTTGACATTTTTTGCATACATCACACTTGCAAGATTATCAGATTCGATGGTATGGCTAGGTTGGATACGTCATCAGGGTTGGACGCCCAGGGGTTGGTCGGGTCACATTTTTAGATGCATATGGATAGTTTTTTATGCCCGTCTTACCCCTCTCATTTTAAGGACACCCATGTTGGATGGTACTACAAGTTTGGATGGGTCCCAACAACTCAACAATTGGATTTTAATGCGGTATGGCACCCATGTCTTCATCTGATAGAAGTACCCTTAGGAAGTGAATTTGTATGGTTTTCCATACCTCTTTAATGAGGATTTGTAAAAAATTTCTGTTATATTGTAAAATCTACCTCATTTTAGAGGAAATATTCTAGGAGCTAGGGAAACCCTTGCAAAATTCTCCCTCAACTCCATTTGAGTTGTAAGCCTTCTCTTGCACCTAACAAGCGTATTTATGCTTCTAAGTGTTAATGTAATTGTATTTTCACCTTATAGATCAATAAATTCATGTTTTTGGTGCATTTTTCAACCCTTTCTCATATTTTTTTGTTTTTATGTACCTCTCCATTTTGGATTTGTTTTATGTGCATGTTATTTCACTTGCAGGTGTAAGATGTTGTGTTTCATGAAGTGCAGATGGAAGATAGAGTTTGGGTATGTGTCACTGATGTTCTGACCACTCCCAGCTCTATTTTTTTCTTCTTCCTACCTCATCAGAGTATCTTACCCATTTTATTGGTGTTATCACCTCGTTAGTGTAGGATTTACCTTTTAATGCACTTTCACTTTCCCTGTCTCCTTGACATTGTTAGAATAGGTGTAATTAGGCATATTTTATGCATTAGTAGTTTAGCATTAGGATTTGGTAGAGGAATCTGACCATCTCCAAAGGATCATCTTAAGTTCACAAGTCCCATAGCTTGAGAGATGGTCCCATGTTATGTAGGTTAAACCAGATGCCTCATTTAAACCTGGACCATTCGGGGGGTGCTGTTATTTTGCATCAACAATTTTGGCATGCCTGGTGGGATAGGTTTGAAGAATCTTACAACTTCACTTCATTAGGTTTATGTGTTCTTGGTGAGATTCAGCCTTTGGAGTCACATGCAAAGCACATCTGGTGACTTCATCTAGTCAACAACCCATTCTCTTAGTTGAAGACTTTCCTTCCATCCATTTCACCCTTTCTTCTTTCCATGTCTTTCATTTTCTACCATTCATGAAGCTGTGTAGTCATGGATTCATTCCCATCTTGGAATTCACACCTGCAATAGCAACAGTGCAGTCCACCTCCAATGTATTTCTCAACTCCTCTAGACCAATGTTATGAGAAAATCAAGAACCATTATGCCTACCCATATGACTAATTGCAAAATCAGTTTAGCTATGGATCTTGTAAGGAAAAAGGGGTATGCATACAATGACAACAGTAAATTGGACAATGTTGATCTGCTGGAGAAGATTCAAAGGATGGAGGCTAGAATGATTCAGTTAAGGGCTACAGTACAAATGAGGGCATGCAAAATTGGTTGCAGTGCATCTTTTCCATGGGAAGGCCCTTTTCCAAGACACTATAGCCCATAGGATAATATTGACTTCATGGTTGAAATGCTGCCTTAACTTGCACAGTGGACCAAGAAGATAAAGGCCTACAAACTTGGTGCTAAGAAACCTTGTCCATGGGTAAATCCTACACCATCATCTAGTAATTTTCTCTCCATTCCCTGAGCAGCACCATCTCAACTTGATATTCAATTTCCAAGTTTCCCATCCATTGCTTCTATTTTGGAATCTATTTCTCCATCTTCTAATCTCCCATCCCATCCTAATTTCTCTACCCTTCTCCCTTCCAAACCCAATTCCTGTCCACAAGAGCCAAAAGAAATACCTCCCCCTTCACCAAAAATAAAACAACAATTAGTGGAGACACCACCCACCACTTCTCCTACTTTCCCAAGTCCATGTTGGGAAGAGACTAAAAAACTAACCAAGGGGAGAAACATGAAGAAGAGCCAAGAAAAGAAGAAATGATTAGAATCTTGGTGAGCTTGGCTCTTATATTCAAGATTGATAAAATCCCCTTGATGGAGAAACCCGTGGAGGATTGTAAGGTCAAGCCATAAGTAGTGGAAGCTCCAACTACAACACAAGTGAGGGAATAAGGAGCTACTCCAAATCCAAAAGAGGAGGAGTGCATTCTACTTTTGGAGGAGAACCATACAGTTCTAGAGGTTTCAAGTATAGAGTAGGCCATATAAGAACCTTCAGTTTTTCCTCCCACTTCATCCCCTTCAAGATCTAATGTCAAAGAAGAGTTTGAGCTTTTAGAATTCATTTTTGAAGACGAGGGGAACCATGGTGAGAAATTTACAAATTAGGAGGACACTGTGGAGGAGGTCAAGCACATGTAGTGGGACAACGAGGAGGATGATTATCTGTCTGACTTGGAGGATTGTTTTGATGGAGAGGAACCTAAGGAGATCACATCATTTTCTCCTCCATCATCCACCTTCAAGGCACATGAGCTTGTTTTCATGAAGGATAGCATTCAATTGCAGCAACCTACATTTCACAACGGCCTTATGGAACCAAAGTTATAAGATTTGAATCTTCCATGTTATCAATAGAAATAGGAAGGGAAAAAAGATAACACACATTGCATTCCAGTCATCAAGGTAGAGGATCAAATTCTTGTAGAAGCACTCCAAAGTAAAAATCAGCATGTAAGTAGCCTCTTTTCTTAGGAAGGTCCACAAGAAGACTCCATTTTTTGGAGTTGAATTTTAGAACAATGGGTGCATACATCAAGTCAGACTGTGCCCAATCAGGTACTTGGCTTCATTGGAGCCAAGGGAGAAGCTATAAATGGTCCCACTTCAGGGCATGAGGATGAGTATCAAATCACCAAGGGCCACCATCAACACCTCCAGGAGTGTAATAATAATCAGCTTGAGAAGGTATTTTTGATTGATGTTGATACTTTTGTTATCTGGGTGGAGGATTGGCCTCTTGTTGGTTTTTCACTCATTATAACAACCATGATCAATGCCAAATCACATACATGGCTTCCTATTTTGAGAAAGGGAAGTTACTTCTCCCTGCCAGTTACAGGATTTGTTTGAGTTCCCTTTTCCTCTTGTTAGCATAGTGTAGGTAGGTTTTATTTTAGTAGAAGAAGTGCTTGTGCACACTCTGCATACTCCACTCGGAGCATGTATGATTTTTCAGTTTTATACATAGCGTGTGTTGTGACATGTTGTTGCTTTTGTATGATTCATTCTTTGGAGGGGGCATGTTTTCACATGAGAAATCAGGTTTCAACAACAGTCCTAGCCTCTCTGAGTCAGTTTTTGTTCCCATGGATTTTACAATGTTTATACCTGTCAAGGAATCATCGATTGGTCTTATTTCATACTTGGCAAGAAATCCCCAGATCAAGGACTGTTTTAAGGGGGCTTCAGACCTTTGTCATATACATCAGGTTTCTAAAAAATTGAGTAGGGAGTTCCATGTTCAAACATCAATGTTTTAGTGGCTCATCGGAAGAATTTAGATTTTAGGATTAGTCTATAGGTGTAACAATATTGAATCCATTCCCAATGGACAATTCAAGGCCACTGGTCACACATCTAGCAAGCTGATGTCCCCGAGAGGTCACCAATTGTTATCTATTTTCTACCACCTTGTAAAATAGAAAACTCAGGAGGATGGGTTTGAGCACTATGAAAAATATTCATGGAGAAACCTAGAATGATACAACTAATTTTTTGAGTTTGGGAACCATTACAAGTGATTCAGGAGTAGTTTTAGATGTCTTGAAGCCATCCATCAAAAGTAGGCTTTCGGGCCTTAAGAAATTTATAGTGTGAAAGAGGACCTGCAGATTCAATAGAAGATTTGGATAGGCATGTCAAGAATTTTAAGTCAAAAAATTCCCTATGGAATCCATTTTCCATGCCGTAAATGGTGGAAAATACGAGACGTCTTGAAGCATCATACACTTCCCAAGGTCAATTCATTCTTCTGGTGCACAACCGACATCCCAAGAAATAAATAGATATTTCAAGGAAATTAAGTAAAAATTGTATCTTGTGACCACATCAATTGGATTCAATGGGTTGTTTCCATGTGAAATCATATAAAATTTCACCTGAAACCTCATCTGGGGACTCAAGTTATCGCCTCTGGAAGTTGTTCGGCTAGGGGTTAGATAGAATCAGGGTGAGATGGGTCAGGGTTGGACGGTTGGGGGTTGGACGGATCAAGGTTGGATGGTTGGGGGTTAGAAAAGTATCATTTTTTGACACACATGATTGGTTTTTGATACCCATCACACTTGCACGATAATCAGGTTGGATAGTAGAGCCAACTTGGACGGGTCATGGGGGTTGGATGGATCAAGGTTGGACGGCTGGGGGTTAGACACCCAGGGGCTGGTCAGGTCACATTGTTTGATGTGTATGATCATTTTTTGATTCCTGTCACATCCATCACACTTGCATGATGATCAAGTTTGATGATATGGCCAGGTTGGACGTGTCATGAGGGTTGGATGCCCAGGGGTTGGTCAAGATCACATTTTTTATGCATAAATGGATAGTTTTTGATGCCCGTCATACCCATATCATTTTAAGGACACCCAAGTTGGATGGTATGGCAAGGTTAGATGGGTCGTATGGTTCTAAGGGTGGCTCACGAGTGTTGAACAACTCAACAATTATATTTTAATGCAGTATAGTGCCCATGTATTCATTTGACATAAATACCCTAAGGAAGCAAATTTTTATGGGTTCGCATACCTCTTTAATGAGGATTAGTAAAAAATTACTTATATATTGTAAAATCCACCTCATTTTTTAGAGGAGACATTCTTGGAGCTAGGGAAACCCTTACAAAATTCTCCCTCAACTCCATTTGAGTTGTAAGCCTTCTCCTACGACTGACAAACATATTTATGCCTCTGAGCATTAATGTAATGGTCTGTGAAACTTATAGAGTGATAAATTCATGTTTTTGTGGCATTTTTCAACCCTTTCTCATGTTTTGTAATTTCTATGTGCCTCTCCATTTTGGATTTGTTTTCTGTGTATGTTCTTTCACTTGCAGGTGTAAGATGTTGTGTTTCATGGAGTGCATATGGAAGATGGAGTTTGGGTCTGTGTCACTGATATTCTGACCTCTCCCAGCTCTATTTTTTTCTTATTCCTCCCTCATCAGAGTATCCCACCCCTTTTCTTGGTGTTATCACCTCGTTAGTTTAGGATTTCCCTTTACATGCACTTTCTCTCTCCTTGTCTCCTTGGCATTGTTAGAACAGGTGTAGTTAGGCATATTTTCTACATTAGAAGTAGTTTAGCATTAGGATTAGGTAGAGGAAGTCGGCCTTCTCCGGAGGACCATCTCAAGTTCACAAGTACCACAGCCTGAGAGATGGTCCCATGTTATGCAAGTTACACCAGATGCTCTATTCAAATCCAGGCCATTTGTGGGGTGTTATAATTTTGCAACAACAAGAACTTGGTAACCAGACTTTTAGCACAAAACAATAAAGCTCCTTATGTTTTATATCACCAAATTTTATTTTGATCATCATTCGTGGTTGCGACCACAACCTTATGAGACTATTAGACCCAGGTTATTGAAATTTGGTGCTCGTGCCCATTAGTGTTGACAAGAGCCAGATGAGTCGTCAATTAAAACCACCTTTATGTCTACCTTTTAAGTTAGAGAAACTAAATTTCAAGAGATTTGCAAAATAACACTCTAACCCTGTAAATGAGATGTCAAGTGTCATATGTGTTTGTTGTTATGTAGAGAGTCGTGTCAAGCACTAGCTCAACCTCATTTTCAAACTATTTATGCTTTCTTCATCACTTCTCTAGGAGCCCAGTCACTCTGTTTTACACTTTTGGGGAGTTGTTTAAATTGAAAAGTTGGATTTTGTTTTGACCTTCCATTTGAACCCAGAAAAACAAAATAATTATCATCTTTTGCAAACCTCTATTCTTTTTACTAGATAATTTTGTGGAACCTTCAGTTGAAGAAAATATCATTTCTTGTTAGTTTGACTAATAGGATTTGTAGGCCTCTGGTCACAGTTTGACTAGGTCAAAACTGGAACAATTATGACAAGTGCCTTCGGATAACCCATTGTCGTTTGAAACCCATTTGTTAGTTATCGGTCCTGTTAACTCTGATGAATTCACCATATATAGAGAAACTTGTAGGAAATTTTCAAATTGCATGTTTGTCCATCGAATGTTAGTTTTTGACGTAATTTTTGAGCCCTCGACCTAACCTTGATTGTTTTTCACTAGGCCAATTATGACCGATGGCCTTAGAAAACTAGCCTCCAATCGTAAACCGTTCACTAGTTCTGAAATTTGTCACTTCCTATGGATTCTTGATGTAGAGGAGGACACGTAGAAACTCACGCGTGGTGTTTTTTTTCCATTAGAAGACAACGTTCAAAATGGTTTCTTAGCCTCTAGGTGTAGATTGAACATTTTTGCAAGTAGTAGGAAAACGTAGGACCTTCGTCGGGTTCCCAAACCACCATGGAAACTTGTTGACATTTTTGAATGATTGTTTGGGACTCTATCTTATGGCTTATTGTGTGAAATTTGAATTTTGACAAAATAATTTTTCTCTCTCTTCCCTATTTCTTTCACTCTCCTTAGTTAAGAAATGAAATGAAATCAAATCAAATAAATATGTGTCTCTAACCTTCTCCTTTAGAATGCAAATTATTAATTTTATTATGTAAATGAGAAACTAAAAATGTTAATTATGCTAGATCTAGCTGGATGCCATGCTAGATGATTTATCATTGATTTCATGCTCACATGATTTTACAGGATACAAGAAAGATGGCGAAAAGGATTGGTGTAATTTATTGTTTATTATTATAATTTATATAGGTCATTGTAGAGTGTCTATATGCATAGTGTATTACCATGATACATAAAAGATTATATTTGAAATTTGGTAATATGTATGAGAGGTTAGTTTTAGGGATACCTTGGGAAATGTGGATTTAATTATAGGTGTAATTTTGATTTATAATTATGTATGGTAAAAAGGATTGATATATATATATATATATATATATATTTATGTTAAATGAATTTGAATTTAATATCTTGTAGTGTGTTTTCTAGTGTACAATAGATGATTAAATAATTGGTGTTGTGTTTCTTACCTTGAAAATGTAATAAATGAATATAACCACAATAGTAAACTCTAGTATAAGATTCATGCATAACTTCTCTGCATGTGTGATCCTTCTTAGCGTAGAAGAATTTAAGACCATAAAATGAATTTAAACCTTGTTCTCGATGTCACCTCCTAGTTTAGGTAAATAAGACCCCTAGTTTGAGTTTAGCATCGTATTCAGTATATTTAGCGACATTGTTGTGAACCCATATTTTAGGAACGACATGGTTCAAATTTATCGGGAGTATGTTGTTTCCTTCTAGGTTTGGTAACCATGTGTGGGGTAAGGAGAATATCTTCTTTTCAGGTATGACATCATGTTGACTAGTGAATATCACCTTGGAAGTCACCTTAAGAGTCCTTGTTCGAAACAACGACTATGTGGTGTAACCTTACCATTTATGGAGTAAGTAGAGTTATTACTTCCTTAGTATCCTAGTGGACTAACAAGTATTACAAAGTTAGATCTATGTTTTTTACTTGTCATCGAATGCATTCCTTGTGGGACCCCAGACGACAAAAATGGAGAGAGTGAAATAGTTTTTCTATGACTGAAACTCTTGTTAATAAACTCTTTAGTTCCTCTTCACTATATGTGTTACGTTGACTACTAAACACATAACACCTTGGTCTTTCATGAAGGTTTTTTAGTATAAATATGTCCTCTCACCTTAAACTGATATATAGTTGAGGCTTAGAACCTTAGGTGTTATTGGAATTAAACTAAACCTCAATTGATTAGGAGGTTAACTTGGGGTTCATGTGTAGTTATAATACTTCCAATCATATACTTCTTCAAGATGCTAGACAAGTATTTTCGTAACTCTTTATGTTATACAGTGACGCCAAAAAGAGAGATAAGAAATAATGTAAATGAAATGAGAAACAAGAGTTTATGTTTTATTGGTTTAGACACAAATTTTTCTCTTGAAGTCCTTATGGTTGATTTAAACATTGACTTTTTCTAAAGAAAGCTTACAATTTGTTCTTGGTGGGACTAGGCATTTGAGCTAATACAGAGTCCACTAAAAATAAAATAAAATAAAATTCTGTCATGTAATTGCTTAATTGAATCAAACTAAATTTTGAACTAAAACAACCATAGTATGAGAAAAAATGTGCTTCTAATGGAAGGAATTTTATAGGAAAGGGAAACTTGAACCTTCACCTCCTTTGAATCACATTATTTCTCCCTCATCAACTTATGTTTAGTCCTCTTGCATAATGAGGGTAAAATTAAATGTCAACTAAACATATTTTGAGAAAAAAACCTGTAACATAAGAGCGAGATAATTAGGAACTTTGTATGCAATTTGAAATATGGAAAATAATAATGTAAGTTATGGAGATCATCATATGGGACAAATAGAAAACTGAAATGGTTGAATGGTAAGTTGAATGTGGAATAAAATCATGACTCTGTAGGTGGCAAAAGGAAAAAATTAATCTTACATAATAATGTTATCAGAATGTTAATCGTAACAAACATGTAATCATGGTAATGATGTGTTGTGGGTTTTCCAATCCTTGTGTCCCTTTTCTTGTGGTTGGGTTATTTCTAGCATTCATTCATAGGGGAAAGTGTGGCATTGACATGTATATAGTGTTGTCATGTGTCTATGTGATTTGATGACTTGTGTAAGTGTCATATGCATTGTTGAGTTACTATATTTGGAACCTTGTTGTGTCAAAATTTTTTTTATTCTGGTATTTCTACTATTGTATTTGTGTTTGTAAAATGTGGGCGTTATATATATATATATATATATATATATATATATATATATATATATATATATATATACCGCCCACATTTTACAAACACGAATACAATAGTAGAAATACCAGGATAAATTTTTTTTTGACTTACATTTCTCACTATGCAACACCACAAGGTTCTAAATACAGTAACTCAACAATGCATATGACACTTACATATATACCAATGTAAAATCGGTCAATATTTAATGTATTGAGTGCAATGTTATTATATCCGAATTGACTTTGCTTTGTAGTTTGGATAGTGGGTTGGGGGAGGGGGCACTCCAAACCCAACCCATATGAATATGGGTTGGGGTAGGGGCAATTTCCCCTCCCCCAACCCACAAACTATATTAATTAAAAGAAACATTGGGTGGGGGCCGAGCCCACACCAAGCTAACCTGAATAATTGTAGTCAATATGCGGACGAACTCTTGTTTAACACATTCTGCAGATTCTTTATAACCATGGCCTTATTAATTGCTAGAAGTATATATATATATATATATATATATATATATATATATATATATATATATATATATATATATATATATATATATATAAAACAACCTAAATAAATCAAAATTTGGGTTTATTTATTATGAGAAATTTGTATATATATACACACACAGATGTACCCACAAGTGTATGTATATATATATATATATATATATATATATATATATATATGTATATATATATATATATGGAGACATGCATATATACTCAAACAATAAGAGGAGGAGTGCATTTATTACAAAATTAAAACTTGATCTATTGGGAAAATGCCATATACTGAAATGGGTGTTTTCATTGAAACAAATTTACAACAAATAACAAATGAAATTTACAATCAAACCCTAGGAGAGGGTGGAATAAAAATGAAAAACAAAAATGAAATAAGAATGGGGTGTGTGTATCCATACCAAGCTCCTTCCTCTTCCATGGCTTCCTCTCCTTCCCTTAAACCTGCAAAATAGAAATGAGAAAATAAGTCAAATGAAGGAATAAAAGACCCATAGATATGATTAGGGTTGTTTTGGAATTTCTTGATCCAATGGCTTAGATTGGTTCCATCCAATGGCAAAGATTTTTCCCTAAAAATGTTAGGTGGGAGTTAGGTGAGATTATCATTTAAAAGCATTTGTAAAGTTTGAATAGGGCCACTTGAGTGGTGTTGAAGCTAACTTTAAATTCGCTACGCATTATGTTTTATTTAGTAAATTAAAAATAAATAAAACCCATGAACCTTTTAAATTAATTATGCCAAATTCAACTTTAATATTTAGACAATGACTATTATTATGGGTTAAATTTTATTGTTAAATGGGGAGGGTAAGGTTAAATATTTTTCTATAGTAATTACTTATTAAATGGATAGAAACTGCATTATTGAATTAATTAAGAATTGATAGGAATGGATTTTTTAAACCTAACTAAAAATTAAATAAGATCAATTAATTGTTTGTTTTAACATTATTTGGTTAATTGTGAACTTTTCTAAACATTGCAACATAGCATATAGAAAAAAAATCCATAAGTGGAGGATCATGCACCTTTGCATCATAGTGCAGAGGATAGGGCAGAGAATTCCCACGTGGAGTCGGTTAGACGTGGGTCACCTCCTAGAGAGCACAAAGATAGAGCTACGGGACACAGAGATAGTTCTAGGATCCCTGGGCCTAGAAATGATAATGCAGAGATACCTAGGGGATGATAGTCGATAGCAATGGATCACATTAGAGATATATTGAAGTTATACCCACCTAATTTTTCTGAAGACACAATGCAGATTTCAGGAAGAGGCATTATTGTCTAGCTTGAGTGGATGCTTGAAGCTATGTCCTTGTTATAGTAACATGAAAGCTCATTTGTTCCATCCACCTTCCTAGAGATGGAGCTGAAGTTTGGTGGAGGACTGAGGAGAAGAAGATCAATGTTGATTCAAAGATAGTTACTTGGGAGATCTTCGAGGAACATTTCAGGAGTAGATACATATCCAGGAGATTCATCCAACAACAGATAGATGAGTTTCTTAATCTTCGACATGCTTCCATGATAGTGGCAGAGTATTGGGGATGGTTTTTATATCTCCTTTAGTATGTGGATTACAAGCAGCATGAGCAAGTTAGAGTTCACAGGTTCATCAGGGGCCTGAACTTAGACTTGGGTGGGGAAGTGTGCATTCATTGCCCAAAGAAATTATCAGAGGTCGTGGAGAAGGAATATATTGTAGAGGAAACCAAGTGGAAGATGCAGCAATCTCGTGGAAGAGTGGGGAACGAAATACATCAGTCACAGGATAGTATATCGAGGGGATCAGCTCCTCCTCCTCCTGGTAGATACATATCAACATGGTCTTCCTTCCGGCCTCTTTTATAGGTCTTAAGTCTCTGAACTAACACTAGGTCAACATATCAACATATCAAGTTATGTTTAGGTAGAAATGGATGCTTTGGGCTATTTTTCAAATTAGTGCTTAGAGGTTTTTGTTTTGTAGGTCTTAACACTACTATAAGAGGGGGTATTTTGAGACATTAATTAGAGACAAAAATATATTTTTGTCTCTAATTAATCACATCTAATATTTTTGTCTCTAATATTCTTCATATATATTTATGGTATCTTTTATATCAATTTCTAATTTTAAAAAATGCACACTTACACAATGTGGTGGTGAATTACAAGGAGGGAAAATTATTGCGGCAGCTGAGAAGTAGGCAGGAGATAGTTGATCGGTTTCATTTATCTCTGCATGCAAAACAATGGCAAGTAGTTGGTGGTTATACTGTAGATCTTAGGTGAGTACAGGAGGCCAGGTTGAGTAGAGGAGGCCAGGTTGAGCAAGGTATTCACCATGCTTTTATTTTTCCCTCTTCTATTTTATGGCTGGTTTACATTATTTGTCATTGATAATGCATTTTTTGATTATTTTTACCTACCAGAGTAGCACTAGAATTGTCAAGCCCCATAGTTTTGACTGCAATGATCTACTAGAATGGAACACAGAGAGCTCTGTAAACTATTGCAGTGTTACCCACACCCACCTCCTCCAACAGTTTATAATTAGAGGACTTCACTGGATACTTCTTCACATATCTCTACTGAACCACACCTAGATTTAGCAAAAATTTTCTCTTGGATGGCAAAGGCAATAACCTCCCTCTGAAGCATCCCCCATTGCCTCTGTAAGGCTCCATCTCTGTGAAAGGATGATCGTGAGGGTTATCCTTTCTTAGAAGGTCGAGTCATAGAGGGGTCCATCTGTTGGACACCTGTTCCTTCTACCCCAAAGGGTATACAAAGAAATTTCAGAGCCCCAAGCTAAATATACAAACAAGGCCACAACAGGGTAAAATAGGAAACATGAGATAGAATGGAGAGATACAAAATGAAGGAAAAGATCAAGAGTTCCGCTAGGGAAAAAACGCCATCAGAAAACCAATCGCAACCCAATCCCAACCCCTAGGGATCGAGAAGAAAACATCATGTTACAGAGAAGGGCATCTACTGTCACAGTTTTCTGAAAAATCATGCCCTGAAAAATCCCAACCCCTAGGGAATGAGAAGAAAACATGAAAAGTTGCTCGTGTTCTAGACTCATAAGTTGCTGAAGAAATAACAAATTACTCTTGTAAATCTACAAGTTTTTGTTTGATAAAAGATATAATTTTGGAAATATGGTTTTTATTTGACTGTATTAAAGATGAAATTGAGAAGAAATAAAATAAGCTTTTCCTTCAGTTGTTTGGTTTCTTGTTGATCTATGAAAAAGGATTTCTATTTTTTCACTGACAAAATATAGGTGTGAAGAGTTTTATCGCATCATAAGGTCTACCATGTTCTGAATCATGCATGTTAGTACTCTTGTGGTCATTGAATAACTTGTAAACCCTAACTAGAGGCTGTGTTATACAATGTCGAACTGTATGGATAAGTACTGTTATAGTCTCTCTCAAATAGCTATGAAGTACTACCTCTGTAAATGAGTTTGGTTCTTGGCTTTTCCTGGACTGTAATTTGCTTGAGCATGACATATCCTATTATGTTGAGTGGAAAGGAACGCCTTGTGGGCTACAATTTGACCGATTCAAGACTTTAAAAATGGTAATAAGAACACCGACTGAGATGTTAAATATAAAATGACTAGTCTAAGCTACTGATTGATAGATAAATGAGAAAGTGAATGCTTTAGCTACTTCAGATTGATGTATGAAACCTTTTAGCTTATCTACAGCCTAGATAGAATTTATATCCAACCTCGCTTAGATCTGTACTTTTTTTTTCATACCAGGTATGTATGAATTTGCTAGATGTTTGAGGGAAGAAGTGTTGCTATCTTTATGTACTACACAGTACTGAGAATTACTGCAATAGTCATTGACAACTAGACTAATTCTTCCTCTCACCAGAAATCACAAGGGTTATCATAGTTAAATGAAATTGGTTGTTGTCTCTTTGAAGCATGGTAAGAATTTCAAGCTTTATGCATTTATGAGTGTGTTTGAATTACCATTATGAGCATTGTTTGGAATTTGCCTTCACAATACAGTAGGCCTGTGTAACTTCTCAGGAGGATATTTGATCTTCATAGTTAAGTCTTCTTGACCTAAGAATTCATATTTCCCACTTGAGGACAATCATAGATATGTAAGTTATTATGGAAATATATAGTTTTTGGATTCTTGGGATTAAATATGGGCATCTTATAGAACATAATCTTCTCCTTGGAACTGTTGGTCTTGGGATGGGTGTTGGTTGTATATGATGTTGAAGCTGGTATGCTCTTGTATACATCATTTGCACTGTAGCATCGAATGAGTAAACCATGCTTGAATTTTGGTAGGATGTATAGTTACTTCATGACAGCATAGTATTTGTTACTAGATGTAGCAGGGGTGGTTTGGTTTGTATACAAGAGCAGGGCATCTAATGTCGTAGTTTTATGAAAAATCATGTTACAGAGAAAAAGTGGTTATAAGTTGGGGAAGTTGTGAATGAATTAAGTTGTATTAGGTAGCACAGACCTTCAGGAACTCACTAAAGCCTTTGAAACCCAATAATACTCATAAAACTTCAAATTCATCCTTCTCGGGTAAACCCAGAACTGTAAACCCTTGTCTAGGGTTTGTGAGCAAGAAAGTCATTTTGAAGGAGGTATAACCAGTGAAATCCCATGAAACTTGGTAGATATCTCTGTCCTAGGGCCTTTTAACATATTTTTGTTATTTGGAGTCTAAACCATTCTTCAGTTGTACGGAAACTCTGACAGTTTTCATCAAGAGTTTGATAGACCTAATCAGGACAGGGCAGGGTTTAAGAAAAGTGTAATTTGCTTGGAATTTGTTAAAGAAACTTCTTGGAGAATTGAAGGAGGATAAAGGGTGTCTTAAAAAGCCCTTATTTTGTTTTGAAACTCCTTAAAATTGATTTTCATTAAGGAGAACCAGGTTTAAAATGCTACTAGCATTGGAAAGAATAAGTGCCAAATAGACTAAGCATAGTGTCTTAAATCCTTTCACATGCCTTCTCTGCATCAAGGGGCATCAGAAGGTCAATTATAGATGTTTGAAGTGAAGGTGTGTGTTTTTTATTTCCTATCAGGAAAGCATGACTGGAAATCAAATATGCACATTTTCATGATCTTGAGTGTGCCTTCATCGCTAATGCTAAATGCAGGTGCATCAGAAGGTCAATCATAGATGTATGAAGCTTAGGTGACTGTGTTTTTTCTTTGTTATTGCTACAGAAAGCAATAGAAAAATTTAATAGAGGTCAAAGGAGGATCGTCTGGAGAAAATAAACATGCAAGTACAACCACCAAAAAAATGTTCTTCATGAAAAATGCTATCATGAACATGGAGAATAAGAGACATTACTCAACAAGAGAAATTTTGACTACAACTTGAACTATCCTAACTACACTCAACCACACTAACAACAAGCTTATGGATAAGGCAAGTGATGCAATATTTGAATCAAAAATGTCAAGATATATCAAAACCCAAGCTGAACTTAATATTCAGGATTACAGATTCTACTGAATTTGTAATTTGTAAATTACCTAATATGAACATAACTATGCAGCAATATATGTAATTTAGTAACCGAGTTCCTTCAAAAATAAGTTTAAAATTATGACTGTCTATGACCAACAGATATTTGAATATAAGAGAAAATAAACATGCAAGTACAGCCATTAAAAAAAGTCCATCATAAAAAATGCTATCATGAACATGGAGAATAAGAGACATCACTCAACAAGAGAAAGTTCGACTGAGACTTGAGCTATCCTGACTACACTTAACCACACTAACAATAGGCTGATGGATTATGCAAGTGATGCAATATTTGAAGCAAAAATGTCAAGATATATCATCCTAAGCTGAATTGATTTTCTTGGTGGTCACCAACTAGGTTATGACATTCCAAATTAAAGGTATAAGGTGTATTAATAAAGGGCACATTCTAAATTGAGGCAAATAGTTGGTGTAGGAGTGGTTGACAAACATACACGGTCCCACCCACCAGGTATTGGTGACACTCTCGTGTCTGTCATATATGTGTTCCTGGCATATACACATATATGACGCCCATCATAGATATATACACACATATACACATGCACACATGTACATACATATAACACAAAAATACAAAAAAAAACCAACCTATTAGTCAAGACTGGCAGTGGATACCCTTTTTGTTCAGAGGTGTACTATAAGGCACCAGATGCATTTTGAATGACCTGTTCATGTACATGATAGTGCAAATGATATCTGATAATATAGTCATATCAGAGGGTATGTGGTGTATGTATAAAGGAACAACTATATAAATATACCCACATGAGTTTGACCGTTTGGCAATCCAACTTTTACATGTGTGTGGGGCTTGTGCCAAAAGGGTGTGCATTGTATGATTGTATGCCATTGATTAAAGTTCGCCTGATTACCCTTCGGAAAGTGATGTGGTTTTAAACATAATAGGGACTAAGGACACATCTAATTTGAGCAACAAATAAGATCATATAGGCAAATAACTTTGATAAGAAATGGGAAAAAGTTGGAAATCAAACTTTTCATCAACCAATTATCTTAGTTCACATCTACTGCCAATTTATATTTGGTTAGAAATTCTAAATTAGTTGTGGTTGAAAGTAGGGATGATTCAATTGGTAGGTCAGGACAGAGTCATGTGAACTTATCTATAATTCACGCCTCCAGATGAGGAAATTGTAATGTCAGATGAAGATGATTTTATTTAATCACAATGTAAACCTTAAAATCATTGCAAGGACATAACACAATTTGATATATTTTATGAGTGGATTGCTAATGTTTTTTTCTCTATGTCAATGCATACATTGCACATGTTTCCTTGTTTCATTAAATGTTTCCTTATTGAAGATTATATGAAGATGCACACCTTTTGGTCCTTTTGAATATATATATTTTTTGATACATGAAATGAAATGGAAATTTAGTATTGCATATGTTATTATTCATTTGTTAGTGAAGCCGTTCAATGTTACATTCAACTTTGAAGTTTTTTTTTACTATTAATAATTTTTTTTTATGATATTTTGAAGGATCGTGGCAGGCCCTCTACTTATGCACTAGAAAATCCTAACACGAGAGTGCCGCCGAGAAGTAAATACCGTACCATACTTTCTACATCCAACATTGAAACATTTAGTATTCCAATTCTGTCAAGCATGCCAACACATATTATAGCACCAGAGTTAAGGAGTAACCCTTCATGTGTGGGTTCTCTCTGAATTCACCCTCCAACACCACAACATGCTTCCTTGACAAATATTATAGAATCACAAGCCAAAATTTTAATGCTCCTACCAAATCCTCCTGAATTTTATGAAGTTAGACAGGAAGTAATTAAGAAAATTCATGCATTGGAGTCTACATTGCTGGAAAGTATAGGTCTTGCTGCACCTGAATAGGTATGCTCATTATAATTAATTATATATAAAATATTCCTAACAGTCCTATTATCATTCATGTGCTATAAAAAAGCCATAACAACAATTTTTCATATTGCATAGTTTACAATAGTCCTAACAAACATTCATGCTCTATACATACAGGAAGAAAATGGCATGCCCCCTGATGTACCTATAGGGGAAGCTACATCGACCCCTATGACTACAACAATCTCCATAGTGAACACAAAAGGAAAAAAAGAGGTTACAATCTTGTTAACCTAAGATGGAAATGTCTTAAAAGAGAAATGGGGTCAAAATTTTTCCAATTTCTATTTCATCGCACAGAATGCCTATTTGGAAATACCATACAAGTGGATTGGAGAAAGCAAGCCAATTCTAAGAAAGATGAACTCTTTGAAGATGTCATAAAAGAGTTTGGAAATCCCGGTTTTAACAGGGATTTCATAATGGATTATGCAGGGAAATTCATTCATTTTAAAAGAGACAAAATAAGATCAAAGCTCTGTTTATACAAGTGCATATACTTGACTCACGGTGTGATTGGATAACATGGGTACTATCTCCAAGTTGTGGGACTTGCTACTTGAGATAGACCTCCAGAGAAAGCTGGTTCTTGCTCCTAAAACTACCTGCCACAATCTACTCTAATGCAGGGGAAACTAACTATTCTAATCTAAATTTCCAAGGGACCAGGGAGAGAGAATGAAAGCCTACAATAAAGTGGTGATACACTAGAAAAGGAGGTTGTGAGAGTAGTCTTCAAATGCGTGAAATACAGAAGCAAAGTGCACACTAGAAAGAGGTGATGACAGTTCTCCATAATCTAGCAAGATGCATTCACAACAATATTTCAAACATACAAAATGATAATGGATCCCTACATGAACATAATAATAGACACAATATTCTTGTAATCAATGTTGAAGGGGCAAGAAGAATGCAAGAAAACACAGCAGGGGAAGATACATCCACAAACTTATATTTTATTGCTTCATGATATGCACAGTTCAATCTATTACAAGATAAGGGCCTGGATCACCATGCAAGGAGTCCACAACAAGGGCCTGCAAACACATTGGCTTCACAAAACAATTTTGGTAGAGTTTGCTACAAAACTACCCCCCTTCTTACAATGAGCCCAACACTCTAATTTATAGAAAAGATGAGAAGGAGAGAGAGGGAAAAATGAAAATCCCGAAATCTATCCTTCAACCACTTGTAAGAGGCACTAAATGGAGTAAAATGATTATATATTACTTGCAAAAGGCTCCCCATACTGTCCCAGGTGCTGCAGCAGAGAAAGAATGATGACCATGCCTCTTAATTGCACTCCCAACCACCAAATACAACACTGTTATGAAACCCGGCCACATTTTATAAAAAATATCCATTTATAATATTACCAATTTTGTGCAATTTTTCCGTGACTTCGAATTTATTGTGCATGACAAATGCATACTTGATAAATTTTGGGTCTGGCAAGCATTTTCTGTCATTTGACGGGAATGAGCATTAACTGACTGGAGCCGAATATGTTTCTTTTAATTAAATATATATACCCTAATTAAAAATAAGAAATCTATTTTTGTGGCATAGAGGACTTGCTCGTTCCATAAAGTCCAATTTTGTGAAAATCGGAGCTCGGAGTCAAAAGTTATGGCCGTTTGAAGTTTCACGGGTCAAACGTTGACTTTTCTTCTTTGCCTTCGGCCGATTTGGCTTTTCCCATCCCTCGCATCCTGTGCTGTCTCGGCTGTCCCGGATAAAAATCTCCTACTTCGGCCAATTCGGGCTTCCTTGTTCCTGTTTGCAGCTTTTTTGCCTTTTTACGTCCCACGCGTCCCTCACGTACTTTTGTCCCAATTGTCCCGGACTGCCTGGGACAAATATCTCCGAACCGCTAGAAATGGACTGTCTGTCGGCAAATCGGCTGATTCACGTCCCAACTTTTTTCCCGGCTGTCCCAAAACCGCGTAAACAAAAACTTGACGATTTTCCTTGCTTTCGGCCGATTCAGCTTTTTCGCGTCCCTCGCGTCCCGACGTCCCAACTGTCCCGTGGACCGCCTGGGACAAAAATGTCTGACTTAGCTGATTTTCTTTGTTTTTTCAGCCCCAAGCTTGGTACGAGAACCTCAATACGACCTGAACTGGTACAACCCCGAACCCTTCAGACACTGAAAATGCTTTAAAAACAGTCCTGCAACCTTATTTTTTGCATTTTTTTGCATTTTTTCTAACTCGTTGGGATTTCTTCTTGGATGGGAGAGTTAGAGAGAAGCTGAGGGGGCCCCAAAAACATGATTTCGGGCCTTGAACCAATCTACTTGCTTAGGAAGGATAATTTTGATACATGTTATCAAAATAACCTTGAGGGTGAATTTTGGATAACAATTTTGGCGACTCAGCGGGGTTATCTGCTTGCCAGATGAAGAAGGTCAGCTGCTCGTAGCAATCCATTGGGCATGGAGTCTGTTTGATAACCTCTCAGCTGATCTAAAATTTGAAAACCTGTGTCCTTGAGCCATTGAAACATTCATTGAGCTTTCTCTTGTGGCTGCAATTCTTTTCCAGGAGCTTGATGAATTGCAAACATGCACATACTAGAAGCAATAGGACATGTGCACAAGCACTTAGGGAAATAAAAACTACTCTAACAGAGTACAATGTGCATAAGCACTTAGAGGAATGGAAATTCTAAATTAATATTTACAAGGGTGAGAAGCTATCTTTCTAGTAGCAGCATTTAAGATAGATCCCATTGACCGGAATCTACAATTCTTCACCGTCCAACTTAGCCAGTCAGGAAAGCATTGCTACCTTTGCATTGAATGATCATGTAATCCAGGCATCGAACTTGGAATGCCTTCCTTTGCACGATCTGCATCCCATTTCAACACTAGATCTCCAATTTGGAAGGTTCTAGCCTTGGCTTTCCTATCAAAAGTCTTCTTGATCAAGGCTTGATCCTTCTCTATTGCTTGGGCTGCATGCTCTCTAATTTCTTGGAGCTCCATAAATTCTGCATATCTAATCTCCATGGGTTTAAACTTTTTAGTTCCAACTGATTCATGAGTTCCAATGCTGGAAACTTTCTTTCTCATACACAAGCTTGTATGGAGAGCTTCCTGTAGATCTCTTGGGTGTGATCCTATCAGATAGGGCTGATTTGAGTGTGTGCCAAGTCCTTTGATTTTCATCCCTTCTGATGATTGCTTAGTAGGTTCTTGTTTGTAGATATTTGACCATTACCTTGAGGGTAATAGTTCGATGAAGTGCTCAGATACACATAATTCTTGACAGCGCATTCAGTGATCTTTGTCCCAAGGACCAATGCATTGTCTGATATGATAGTGGCAGGGGAACAAAACCTCGTGACTATTCCTTCATAGAAATCTAAGATATTTGATTCATTTGCCTCCCTGAAGAAAGAATAGATATGTGGGTATATTGGTGGCTGATGTTGGTTGATTTTTAAGTTCTCTAATTAATGTTAAAGAGTGGGCAGTCAACAAAACTATACATATATATAGAACATACACTGTTTTGTTCTTTCTGGGCATCGGTTGCTTATGTTTGAGTGAGTGAAGGTGCTACCTTTCTGTGGTATAATTATTACCTTAACCTATTTGAAAAAATAGGCCTTAAAATTGCACCAACAGATGCTGCAAATGTCCTTCTCGTTTATTCACTGGTATAGCAATGAAACATACTATTTATATGTTGTTCCAATCTGGCCTTCTTTCCTTGTACAGTTTCTGATGAGTTAGATGTGTTGGCTTGAATGTTTCAGGTTCCGAACTTCTTTGCCTTCTGCTGTCCATGAATACATCATTAACATCATTGTGTTCAGCTATGCAACATCATTTTACCTAAGTTGAAAATTGGCCTTGGTAGCTTTACCTCTCTTGGCTTTAGAGACAATGTAATCCCAAGATTGATGTATGGATGGATTCTCATGGGTGATTGGCTAGTAAACTGCATACAGACTATACAATAAATCCAGAATATCATTGTAGAGCAGGCTCTCTCCTCCATTAGAACTGTGTATTCCTTTATGGGAGAGAAGAGAACATTGGACAATTATTTAGCTCCATTAGAACTGGTCTTTCATTTATCACTAGAGGCTTGCATGACTTCCTAATTATCCTTCTCTACTTCTTGCACTGTATTTATATATAGTATTTTTGATGTTTGATTTTAACTTTAACTTATGGTTAGTTTTTGAAATCATTGTAATGTATTAACCGAGCTCTTGGAACTGCTCTTCCCAACTTGAAGTACTTCAGTGAGGCCTTTGTTGCCACACGCTGCATATCTGAGATGATTGAGAGGGTTCCTGACATAGATTGTGATGATAACAGAGGGGAGGTGATGGAGAAGGTCTATGGCGAGAAGGTCATATGCTTTTTATAGTGGTCATGACTAGTGGTTGGATATGTTTCCCCAAGGCATAATGATTACCGGGTGGGATGAAATGGTAAAAGAAGTTTGATCACGTTATTAATGGAAATGCTCTCTTTTGGATGTTTATTAAGAATCATAGTGGCACTGTTGTCTTTGTATTTACAGGGCCCTGGTTTATATTATGTAGACAGTGAAGGAGGATGACTAAAGGGGATGCATTTCTATATCGGATCTAGTTATACATATGCCTACGGTATCTTGGATAGTTGGTATGTCTGCCCAGCCTTTTATTCAGCTGTTTTCCAGCGTTCATTGTTTGATGTTATACATGCACGAACTTCTTTTGTTTCATGGTTGCATACGTAGTTACCGTTGGGATATGCCTATGGAAGAAGCTGGTGAACTTGCTTGTCGAGCTATATACCATGCAACATTTCGTGATGCAGCTAGCGAGGGTGTAGCAAGTGGTATGCAGCATAACATTAATTGATGCAGTTGGTTCTAATTATTTGATAGAAACTACATTAAGTTTGTGATCTCATTGACATAAATAATGATTGCAGGATAAATGGTTTTCTTGACAAGTCTTGAGGAATTTCAAAGAAATGCCTTTTCCATATGGCATCCCCTTAACTATCATTGTTGTTTGAAATGCACAAAATGAGTTTGTTGAAAAGTCCTTAGAGGCATGTAAGCAAATGCCATTGTCAGATTTAAAGCCAAGAATCCAAAATATTTGCAAGCATCAAATATTTAGAAGCAGTTATTAGACAACTGAAGGCAGTTAAAGATAAAGATTTTACAAATATGAAGATTCAATTCCTAACCGACAATGTAGAGAATTACCTGATATCAGTTCCAGCAGAGGAACAAACCCCTGTGAAAATGGGAATGTGGGTTCGCAAACTTGTATGCCTTGTGCCCGTTCAAATAGCTCATGCAGAAAACAATGCCATGGTAGCTCTCAAGGATGGACTTCAAATACCCCATGATATTAGCTACGTGGACAGTGTATCACTTTCTAATTCTATACACTTTGGCTTCTATGATGCTGTTCTCAATAGATGGAAGGGTGAAATTAAGGTTATATCCTCCATGGGAAAGCAGAGCAGTGGAAAGTCATATTTGCCGAACCATCTTTCAGGGTCTCTTCTAGATGTTGCAGGGGGCAGGTGCACTGATGGTGTCTGGATGACAATTACAATAGGTGAAAATGGAGATGGACAGGGGGACAACAGGTACTTGTATGTACTCTTAGACTTTGAGGGACTGGACAACTTCGAACGAAGCGAACAGGAGGATATGCTCCTCTCTGTTCTCAATGCTACTGTTAGCAATCTTACAATATTTAACAAGAAGGTATGCAATTTGTGGCCTTAAAATTCTGTAATGTTTTTTGTTTTAAATCCTATTGCTTTGATAAGATGTACTTAGTTGAGAGGAGGGGGGAATCCATTTTATGAAAAATAAAATGTGAATAACCCATCCATTGTACACTTTCTTTCTTACCTATTTCTGGCATTTAACAGGATTTTCACTTAGACAACGACACAAGATCTGCATTCAGCCGGTTCCAGAATGGCATTAATTTGTTGAAGCAGGACAAAAAGTTGTTTAAAGGTCTATTTTACATCGCAATCAAGGATATTGATACATCCAATATTGAATACCTTATGCAAGAATTTAATGAAAAATTTCCTCAGATATGCACCAAATCTCAAGAGAATTTCATTATAAAAATGTACGATGGAAAGGTTCGAGATTGCTGCTATGGCTCCTTATAATCAATCTGAATACTATAGAGAGAGTTTGAGTGAACTAGTAGAAACTATGGAGAATAGAATTGATTCTTGCTATGATAATGGTTCCCCTTTCTTGAGGGATCTGAAGGTTCTTATAGCCCAAATTGCAGCAAAAGACTGGACTTCAATTGACAGTAAGCATGTTGCTGTCATAGTTGACATTCTCAAGAGAAATCTTGTATCTGCGGTTCATATGGGATGTCTTTCTGCAAATATAGATGAAGAATTGCAGGTTTTTGTAAATTTTGACACATAGGAAGAAGTTCCAGATTTGCCTGTTGCTGTGGGTGATTTCTCATGCAACATCAAAGATTCAGGTTTATATCTCTCACCTTGTGAGGAATCATCAATTTGTGCTACCATAAGAGATGTTTTATCTCAACTTATGTCAAGCTGGGAGTTGGTTTTACCAAGGAATGGCAGCAACGGTGAAGTGTGGCATTCTATGTTTAATAACTTCCGTGAGTCACTGGCAGAGAGAAGGCAAGACAGAGTTCAAAAGTGGATACGTCCAAACACTGCAGAATTTTGTGATAATGATGAGGTACAAAGGTTGCAATTAGAAGCCAATGTAGCTCTGGGTAAAGTAAAATAAGGTCTCTCTGTGTGTGGATGCAAATGTTCAGTGTGCTTTTGGAGATGTGTGTTTGAGAAAGGCCATGGTGATGACCATTCTTGCATGAGTAATCATTCATGTGCAGAAAGCTGCAGCTATTGTGCTCGAGGAGGAGGCAGCTTAAATGTGTGCAAGGATTTGGCAGGGCATGAAGGCTCTCATGATTGCAAAGAAAAAAATCACACATGCCAAGAGACCTTTCACTTATTTCAAATGTCTTCAAATTGTAATGAGTTGTGTTCTCTGAGGCCCGAACACTTTGGTCAGCATAAGTGCAATTCCCCACAACATGTGTGCAACAAAAAAATGCTCTCTTCGAAGCTACAGCAATCCATGTGCTGTGCCAATCGAGCGTAAACACAAGCGACATAAGTGCCATGAGAGATATTGCCAGAGCAATTGCAGTATAAAGGGTTGCAGCAGGACATGTGGAGTCAAAGACCATTTCCATGATCTGGATCCATATGCAGAGCATTTGTGTGGAAATGAACATGCCTGCCCTGAAGAATGTGAAATGTTCAGAATATGCGAGATCTTTACAGAGCTAGTAAGACAAAGTAGGGTTTTCCAGGGTCAAAGGGGATTTTTCGAGTATGAACTTGTCTCAGAAATAGGGTCGAGGCCATATCACAAGAAACAGGGTCGAGGCCATATTCATTTAGTTCTATGTCCAAAGGTGAAATGCACCAGCAATCTCTACGATGGTTCCAGACATGAAATTATGAAATATGGACCTGACGTGGATATTGCCAAAGACGAGATGACACGGAAGAAGAGTAGAAAGAATTTGGCCATTGTAATCACTACTACAAATCTGAGGAGCATGAGACAGAGGCAGGTGGCTCTGATAAATCTTACTGCACTGAGAAACTGTGGCACCTACCTATTAAGAGCACTGGACACAATATAAGTTCTGCAGGGTACATAACCGATGATGGACATCATTTTGGCTGCGATCATTATAGAATGTCCCTCACCATGCCTTTTTTGTGATAAATTGGCATAAATGTTGTTCCAAAGCTAATTATTTTAGATGAAGACAACGGGGATGGAAATGAACTAAAATCCTGCGCACACAGCTTTTGGCAAAGTGAACATCATTTTCTATTTTAATTAATGATTGTCTCAGAAACCCCAATTTGGCTATATATTTTGGTGATTATACATACTACCAGTAATATGTTGAGGAGTATGTACTTCTTTCAAATTTTAAAAGTTTTGATATATACACTGGAAACCTGTAGTATGTTCATGGAGATAATACTTGTGGAGAATGATATATACACTGCAAACCTATAGTATGTTCATGGAGATAATACTTGCAGATAATGGCTCGTTTGAGGAAATAGCTGGTGGCCTGGTAAAATGATGACCCTAAACTGATAGTTTTCACTTGATGGTCCAGACCACTGTTGTGATTGATAGTGCCAATGCGAACAAAAACAGAGTTGTCATTCTGTTTAAGAGTACCAAATTGAAAACTCAGACAAAAGAAAATATCAATGAAAGGTGCTAGGATGGATGTAGCAATTCAGCTGATTGCCTCTTTTTTCTTGAACCTAGGTTCATCTAGAATGGAAGAGAGGCACTTATGATTTGTATCCGATTTTGATTACAACCTGAAGTAATATACACGTGTCAGTCTCAGTCACAGTACATTGCATTCCAGTTACCAGTATGCATTACAGTATGATTAGGCTTATACGAATGAATGGATGTTTTTGGCCAATGGATATAATGTATCCCATGTCTTCCACATTTAACATCTTATATCTTTTATGAAGGCTTTTGAAACCACCTTAATACAAAGTAACTACAAATCTAACTTGTGAGAAGAGTTTGTGGTGTTGATAATGAAAGAAATTGATAATACATAATTTTTATTGCAGTCATTGGGAAAAGTGTATTTAAAATGCAAGTTGCAACACTAACAATGGTAAGAAAAAGGAACATGAGACCATAGTCTTGGTATTGAGGAAGCCATGAAACCATGACACTTCAAGGCTCAAGATCATAGCCTTTTCTTGCAACTTTTACATTGTGTGCTGCAGATCCTGCTGTTATCAAGACTGGCTTAGGCATGCTTGTTTCACTTGAAGTATATTGTATGAAAAACAAGTCTTCTGCTCCACACCCCATTTACTTACTGTTACCTCCATTGAATAAGCTTGTCCCTTCTTCATTGGCATTGAATAAGGAAGTAATAGTTATCTACTGTATTTTCCTCAATAGAATACCCATCTCGTTAACATCAGTATGCTTCATTACACTCGAAATATATGCAGGATGAGCTATGGCGGCCTTGGGCTGAGTCTGTCATAGTATCCTGATAAGCTTATGGCGATCTTCTTGAAGAAAGAAAGAATTACTTATATCATAACATAAGTTTTTTCTCTGTAGCACTCAAACATGTTTCATCACTTAGCTGTCACAATTGTTATCACAAGTTTCTGACCACCATGAAAAAAATTATAAGGTGCAATTGTTATTTCTATATTATAACAATAGTTAACTTTTGCTAGCTATAAAAGCCCAATATTTTATTCTTTACATGGTAGTTTAGACTTTTTAATAATATTGATAGTACAACTTCTTGTAATGTCATAGTATTTTATCCTAATAAGTATGAATATTTTAACAAAGTAGGTCATCGTGGCATGCAAATGTGGCTGCAGAAAAACTTGATGCTAGAGAAAGACATTCAATTTTGAATTGGTTGTGTTTTCAGGTATTTTTCAAAAAAAGCAAATATTTTACTTTATTTTAAAGAAACAATTTTCAATATTCTTATTTCATTTACATTTGAATGATTAAGGCATTTAAAGAAACAATATCTTCAGGTTCTTGTCACGTAGAAATGTTTTCACATGATAAAACAACTCCACAAACAGTTTTACATACTATTCAACTGAGTTTCTCCTATTGGAGGATGATCTATTTTCATTTCAAATTAGTTCTTAGACTTTTGTTTCTGCTTAAAGTATTTTCATTGGAAGCTTTTACCTTCTTATAGTGTTTTTCTAATTTCTATAACAGAAATCTAAACTGAACCAAGAATTTGTTATCAAGGAATTATGAACTTCAACTAATTCATTCAATCTTATAAAAAATTCTATAATCATGAGTTCGGAGTGTAAACTGCAAGGCTATAAGGGGAGTTAAAAAAATGAATGAAGAAGACAAGATTGTGATCTAATTTGTCTTCATAGTCCATGAGGCATGTCCTAGTGATATCTTGTTGACCACTTGTGAGTGGGTACACAAAGGCATATTAGACATAAGAATAGAGAATACTGAACTATTGCTGCTGCTATTTATCTTGTTCTCAAATTCCAAATGCCAATAACACTACGTGTATGCAACCAAGACGCAGATGACACAGATATGCTCACGCTACATTTAGTGATCAATACAAGGCAACCATTGGTGCAGATTTTATGACCAGGGAGATTCAGATTGGAGATAGATTGGTTACATTGCAGGTTTGCCAAGTTTTACAGTTTTATGGGAATAAAGATTGAGAAGTATCCATTTCTTAATAAGTTAGCATCTTCTAATATATATATATATATATATATATATATATATATATATATATATATATATATATGATGAGCAGTGCATTCTTTTGGGTATTAGATTAGATAGATTGTGGGCAATTCTGTTCATGTTTTGCAAGAAGCATATAGCAGATTTACAATTACGATTGAGAAGTATCCATTTCTTAATAAGTTAGCATCTTCTAATTGTTTTATGAAAATAAAGATTGAGAAGGATCCATTTCCTAGTGGTAAATGACTTGTTTTCCTGAAAGATAGGTTATAATTTTGAATCTTACAGAGAGTAAAATATGTATGCCATTGTTTACATTTATATTGACTCATAGCTCAGTCTTTAATGCCTTCAACGACCCTTGGATAAATTACTATGATTTTGAAGGGAACTAACAATTATAACCATGAAAATATTGGGTTGATTCATGTTTAGAAATATGTAAGCTTCATCTCCCTGATGATGGGTCCAGTATTGGATTTATAAATAAATATCGTGTATAACTGTGATATGAATATCCAAACTCGAATATATACGATATTATATGTGAATGTTTTTGAGAAATCTATGTGCATGTGTCATGATGAATGATTTTTTGAGGAAAAATGTTAGGTAGATATGGGATACAGCTGGGCAGGAGAGATTCCATAGCCTTGGAGTGGGCTTCTACAGAGGGGAAGATTGTTGTGTTCTGGTGTATGATGTGAATGTGGCCAAATCCTTTACAAACCTCCGCAATTGGTACAATGAATTTCTCAATCACGTATGTCAATATATAAGATATTATACAATCGGCTGTAGGTAGTGTTTTCTTATTTAAAGATTTTAAGGGTTCTTTCAAACACCCACTAATTTTTGCTAGCCTGCACACAAGTTCCAGGGGTAACAAACATTTTCTAATTATTTAAAAAACTCCATTCATGTTTGCCAGGCATGGTCTCCAAGCTAGAAAAGATTTACATTCGTTGTGATGGGAAACAAGTTTGATCTAAATGGGGGAAGTAGCAGAGTGGTATGGTTCTTCTCCAAATATATAATTACAACACTAGGAATTGTATGACGCATGAGTTGATAGATTTTCAGTTAATTTGTTCATGGTAGGTTAGATTTCTGAAAGGAAAGCCAGAGATTGGTGTGCCTCCAAAGGGAACATCCCATACTTTGAAACATACTGCTAAGGAAGATTACAACGTGGAGGAAGAATTTTTATGTGTTTCCCAGATTGCCCTATCCAATGAAGTTTATGATCTACATGACAGGTAATAATTATTTCATTTATTAATATATATGTCTATCATATGTGTTTACTGGTCAACTAACCAATATTATGGTGTAACTTGTTTATATTTATGTCTGTATTTGATGATAAAGTATATTCCTTATAGAAAAGAACTGATTTCATCTTTTATCTGTTGCACTGATATGTGAAAAGCTAGTATGAACCACCTGAGTTCATGATTAGGATTAACCACCATATAGCTCAAAATTTCTGGTAGTTTGAGTTGTTAACATTTAAAGATCTATTTCATGTGTCCCATTTTGTTGAACTAAATCTTGATTTCAACCACTCATAATCATCTACGTTGTTATAACTAGCATATTTGGATGTGGAATATAATGTGCCCTACAAAAACACACATTGACATTTACACATTGATCATAATGTTCTTTATAGATGTGGGGATGGTCTTATAGATGTGACTGTGGGTTCAACTGCTATCACTATTTCCTGCAACATTGGGTAACCACACAACATTTTGAGGAGGCTAAAGTTGTCCAGAAATTTATTCTTCGGGGATCTAGATATTATAGGTTCATAAAAAATGGAGGCAACCGATTGAACTACAACTATTCCAACTGAATTTCTAATTCCCCAACTTCTTCCTGTTCACTTTCATCCAACCATTCTTCAACTTCATTTAAAATCTTAATGATGTCTTTCGCATCAAAATGCTTTAATGTTCCTTTATACTTGGCATCGGTCACCCTGCTTTTTGTGTCATAAATATAACAATCCAGATTGTTTTTGGCCATTTTTCTTCTTTTTCATTTGTTTATCCTCCTTTAGAAACCTCTGTGCATCACCTATCATCCTTTTAATCTCCTCTTTTTTAAGTCTTCCACCATTGTTATTTATAGTGATTTTAATTACATGTCTCGGTCTGTTTGTCTTGGGAAAAGGCTTTTAGAATCCCTTCCGCGCTCACTTGGAAGTAAACTTTAATTTTTGGCATCCCATGTCGTGTTGGTTGAATTCCCTCTAGTTCAAATTCACCCAACAAATTGTTTCGTACAGTCAAGGGTCTCTCTCCTTCATAGACTTGAAACTATATGGTTTTCTGATCATCATATCTTGTGGTGACAGAAGTCTCTATCCTAATGGGAATTGGAGTATTCCTAGGAATCACCACTTTTATGATACCACCATTGACCGAAATTCTGAGGCTCGAAGGTGTAACATTAGTGAGTATGAAGGGTACATCTTCATCATTTAATGTTTCTTGCCTGCACAGCCACACCATAGGCAACGACCTCATCAGGATTTATTGTTTTACACAACTCCTTTTTGTCAAAAAATTGTCTCAGTAACTCCCGCACCTTTGGTATACCGAGACAAACCTCCTACCGAAACAATGTCATCGATTTGGTGCTTGCTCCTCTCCGCATCTTGTAGACATTTTTTGACTATCCCCAGTTCTACAAGAGATTCTATCTGCTCATTCAAATAAATTCTTAGGGACCCTGCCTACATCCTTGGCCAATTGTACACAGCTTAAGCTTCTAGATTTCAGCAAGAATATAATAGAATAGAATAGATTGATTTCAGCAAGATCACAATTATTCATGTTTATTGTGGATTATCTTGACTCATTTTCTATTATACAGGGGCATTCTCATCAATCTGCTTTGAAATTTCTTTGAAGCAAGGTAGCTTTAATTTGTCTATTGGTGAGTGTTGTGCCTCAATGGTTTCACTGGGCATTGTTTGTATATAATGCTTATACGTTTTTACTCAATTTTCATGCATGTAGTGTAGAATATCCACTAAAGAAAAAATAGATGAATAATGGCTTCTTTTTTGTTTTTTCTGTACAGGCTTATATTAGAACATTTTCACTAGGCATGTGTGGAATTCTAAGGATTATAATGTCTGAGGTTAGTCCTTGATATAAGTTATGAAAATTGATTGATAGTAATGAGTTAGTGATAACTAATTTTTTAGAGCAAAATATAAAAATCAGGTCGATTTAGTGAAAACTAATTATTATCCTAATTTAAATGTAATTTGTGAATACTTTTGGCAGAATTGGAGTAAAATATGTGATCATAATTTCTTAGAATCCAATGCACCTTCGCTACTAACGATAGTAGAGAATTGCATCAAATTTGAGACAATCAAAGCGAAGAACATGAAGACGACTGTTGCCGATGCAAAGGCAATTGCTCAAAAAGGAAGTTGCTCAAAATTGAAGTTAAGAAAAATAACCTCAAAGTAGCACTAGGGAATCATATGGATCACTTGAAGTTGGTGGTGGAGAGAAGGTGTTAATATTGTATATCAAGGGTTAACGGAATTCAGACACCCTTTTGTATTTTATCATTGTATTTCAAGGGTTAAAGGAATTCAGACACCCTTTTGTATCTTATCTTATTTGATATTAATAAAATATTTGTGGACCCATTTTTTGGGCACAACATTTAAATCAAATTGTTGTTAATTTATAATATTAATTACCAGACAACTTCGACATCATAGATGATATGTATCTTCATTGATTGCACTATATGATATTTGGTTATTGTGTAGTTTTAAAATTCATATTATTCATTCTTTAAATTCGTATCGTCTCTAGAGAGACAATAAAAATTGAAATTAGTATTGTCTCCAGAGAGACAAAATGTTAATATTCGGTATTGTCTCTAAGGAGACAATACTGATATTGTCTCTAGAGAGACGAAAATGATATTGTCTCTAGAGAGACAAAAATTATAGTCTCTCGAGAGACAAAATATGTATCAATCGTTATTGTCTCTTGAGAGACAATAATTAGAGACAATATTAGAGACACCCGCTTTGAGACAATAATAGAGATGATATACAACTTTTTTATTGTCTCTATTTGAGACAATTTAGTCAAATTTTGTCTCTATTAATGTCTCAAATGACCCCTCCTTGTAGTAGTGTAAGTCTTCGACCTTGGCTGTGTTTCTGTGATGCTCTTTCATCCATGGCTATAACTCTTGACCTTAGGGGTTATCCATGCTCTTTCATCCATGGCTATAAATCTATGAGAAAATACCAAGAATTCCATTATACTTTCCCTAGAAGTAGAATGGATAAAATTTGCCTCCTGTATAGAATGGCAAGAAATCATGTCAACATTGATGATGACCCTTTATGACACAAGGTATAGGATATTATAATATAAGGAATGCATTAATTAGAAGACTTATAAGAAATATGGTTAGAAAATGTAAATATAACTTTGTATTTGGATTATGGAATGGATAAATTTATGGGATTAAATACAAGTAGAATGAGTAAATAAACTACCTTGTTGTATAAATTGTTATTTGCATGCCAGAAAATTCAGAAAGGATAAAATCTTACAGATAGAACTAATTGTAAAATTTCCATTGAACTACAATATGAGTACTTAAGCTCAAATGCGCCCTAAGATTGTAAGATGTTTCAAATAATATTGAAATATTATAAAAATGTATCAAATATATATATATATATATATAGCCTTAACATAGCATGTATTTTGTTATCATTGTAAAATTATCATGATCTTTACAAAAGTTACTATGTGATATAATAGGTCATAACCTTAAGTCATGAAAGAATGAGCTGTTTCAATGCTAGACTAGTATAAAATAATACTTTGAATCTCGTACTGAAATCCAAGCTGGAAACCATGGAAATAAAATTATTATACCTCCCTTATTATATAAAACAAAAAACACATGTATAACGTTTATAACACAAGTCACATGCTATGTCTTTTAAACCCCTCACTGATTAGTATGAAGTTTCTCTTAGAAGTGTACATCAAGATTTTTTTTCCTAGGTTTTAGAATGGATTAAATATTATGTTCACATGGGTGGACCATACGTCCACCTTGTCAAATGATTTGGCTATTAGAACCTCTAATATGTCCTCCTGCCCTTGATAATGGAGTACTGTATTGATAGTGATGTGTTCTAGTCATGTTTTTATACCTGAATATAAATGTGTGTAATGTTCCCTTGTTGGATTGTTTTAGGTCGTCATACCCTTTCACCTCTTAGCTTGACTGGTATACGATTTATGATCTTCTAGGTGTTAGTATATATCTCATGTTTTAAAAGAGGAAACCTCCTTGTGTTGGAATAGGCCATTGGTGACCTAAGCTTATTGGCAAGCTTAGGCAACATATGTTAAGGATATGGAGGAATTTCATAATCCTCCTTCCTTTTGGAAACTATGATGTTGTTTCCCTTGTGCTTGGGAAGAAGAAGGGGCATGTTATTTTTGTAAGTGTTTATAGAAATTTTTGGTGTGTTGCTCTCGTAAAATTTTAGTTAGACCTCTCTTGTTGCCTATTTTCTTCTAGCTTGCTTGAGTGTTCCTTTGTGTTATAATAAAGCTTGTGTTTGTTTTAAGATTGATCCATAGGGATCCAAAATGAATCTACTTCATCAAAACAGTCTACACGAAGAAGGAAAAATGAAAACACAGAGGTTCTATCTTTTTAGTAACATGATCACCACTCTGTGTAGAGTGGCAGTTACATAACCACTGCCCAACCAAGGCAGTGGTCCTGGGACCACTAGTTTGCATTGGGAGAAGGTCCTGGATCTTTCAGATAGAAAATGAAAATATAAAATGAACAACCCAGAATTTGAATAATTATTCATATCTCTTCTCCTTCATGACCTTTCTCATTCTCCAGTGCATAGGAGGACATGAGAGAGGCTATAAATACATGTTTGTAGAAGAGAATGGGATCATCAAAACATGAAAGCAAGTGAGCAAGAAGTTCTTAATGCTGGTATTGTGTTTTGTAGAAGAAAGGAGTGTTAAGACATAGCAATCAAGTATTTGGGAGGAAATGTGAGATATTATCTACTTCTCTTTCATACTTATTATAAATTTTGTACTTGTTATTTTGAATTGGCCAATAAAAGTGGAAAGAAAGAGCAATTGCCTTTCCTGACTAGTTTTTCCTCCTTTGGAGGTTTCCAGGATAAAATTTGTTGGTGTTTATGAGATTAAATTCTTTCCCTTCCTACAATTGTGGATTCTAAGCATAATCATAATTCATTCACTAGCTATCTTTGTCATTTTCTAATAGAAATTAGAACAACATCGTTTATTTGTGTTTCTGTGGATAATTCCAAAGTTAAATAGTTTACAAACCATTTTGGTATTAGAGCTAACATTTATCTAGGAATATGGTATTCATTCTTGGATTTGTATGACAGTGATAAGATCTAAAGGCAAATAGGCTTTGCCTTGCGATCCAGAAATTTCTACAAAGAAGTGGAACCAAAGAATTTAAGGAAAAATGAATGAAGAGAACTTGGTCCATAGAATTGAGATGCTGGAGACCATGATGGATAGGATGTTTAGTAGGCAAGAAGAGCTTGGTGATTTACAGAAAACAACTTCTGTCGAACAAGACTCCATGGAATCAGTGTTTCCGGGCTTAGATGAAAATTTTTGCATAGGAAGGAGCCACCACAAGGAAAGTTATGGGGAAGAGTATGAAGAAGAGACTTCAAACACAAGAGAAAAAGTAAAATCTGATCATACTCCTTTTAAAGTTGAGACAAAAGTTGATATTAAAAGATTTGAAGAACAAGTAGATGTGGAGTTGTTTGATTAATGGTTAAAACAGTTAGAAGTCTACTTTAGCGTCCATAATGTCACTGAGGCACAAAGGATCACCTTTACACATCTCAAATTGGAGGGACACGCTCTGGTTTGGTGGAAAACCCATCTAACCAATTGTGAAAAGAAGAAGCATCCTATTGTGAAATATTGGCAAGAATTTTAAGAATTACTTATAGCTAACTTATATCCTATTGGCCACAAGATTGACCAAATGATTAAATGGAAGTATTTTAGAGAAGGGAGTGGTCAAAGTGTGCAGGACTATACTATAGAGTTTCGGAGGTAGACCATGTTGCTAAACATGGACTTGAAGAATGAGGATATTTTGACTAAGTACTTGATAGGGCTTCACACTCAACTTCAAAGAAAAATCATCTCCACTAAGCCCAAAGATCTCAACGAGGCATGTGTTAAAGCATACTACATAGATGATGAAAAGAAGCAAGAGGAATTAGAGCCAAGGGAAACATAGTCGAAAAATTAGCAGAAGAAAGAGTATGGACAAACAAGTAACAAGGGTAAGTGGAAAGGGAAAGGTAAACAAGTTTTCACTACTTTAAATACTTGTAAAGATCCTAGGAATTTTTTGAAGAACTGTGATATTAATGGTCATACTAATGATATGTGTTGGAATTTACATCCAAAGAACCGAACCAAAGACTTGAAGAAGTCCATGACAGCTGTAAGAACAGAAGGAGAGGTGGAAATCGAAGATGAATATGATGTAGATGAAAGGCTTATATGTACGGCCACCAACATGGACAGCCAGGAAGAGGAGATGAGTAGACTATTCTAGATCAAAATACAGATGAAGAGAACTAAGGTCAATGCTTTGGTGGATACCAGTTTCAGTCTAACTTGATTTTTGAAGTAGTTAAAAAGAATCTTGGTCTTGAGACTTACGAGCATCCACACCCTTATCCTTTGGGTTAGGTGAAGAAGGGTGTTGAAATTCAGCTAACAAGAAGATGTAAGGTCAAGTTTGGGATAAATTTTTAGTATATTGATGTTTTGGAAGCTGACGTTATTCCACTTGATGCTTTTGATGTTGTATTCGGGAGTCCTTACTTGTATATCAGGGATGCTATATTTATGAGAAGGGAAAACCGGTACAGATGGGTCAAGGAAGAGATTAACTCAATAGTCGGGAACACCAACGTAATACACAAGTTACTATGGTGACTACTAACCAAGCAAAACAACTTATTCAGGAACATCATAATCAGTTTTGTTTACTTTTGTTAAAGGATAAACAAGATGGGGTAGAAGTTTCAGAGATTTATAACTAGGGAAAGCATGATTTTGATGGTATTATTTAGTCTTTTTATGAAGTATTTCAGGATCTCAGTGGGTTACCACCAAAACAAGAAGTAGAGCATGAGATTTAGCTATTGCTAGAGTCCCCTCTACTAAACATCAGGTTGTATAGGAAATCCTTACTTGAGAGTATTGAAGTAAAGAAACAACTCTAGGAACTACTAGACCAAGGAGTGATAGTCTGACCACCTCACCATGTGGTTCACCTATTGTGATGGTGCTAAAGAAGGAGTGTTCTTGGAGAATCAACATTTATTATTGTGCTTTAAACAAAATCACCACAAAGAATAGATATCCACTTCCCTGCATAGATGATCTCTTGGACTAGCTTCAGCATGCCAAATTATTCACTATTTTGGATCTCAAGTCTGGTTATCACCAAGTCAGAATGAAGGAGGAGGATATATGAAAGACTTCCTTTAAAATAAAACATGGTTTGTATGAATGGTTAGTACTTCCTTTTGGGTTATGCAATGCACCTTCTACATTTATGATATTGATGAATGATGTATTGCAGGATTTCATAGATTAATGTTTCATTGTATATCTAGATGATATATTGATTTTTAGTGCCACATGGGAAGAACATCTAACTCATTTACAAAAAGTCTTGTAACTTCTAAGGGAGGATTAACTACTTTTTAATATGAAGAAATGTGAATTTTCCAAACAGTAACTTATATATCTTGGGCATGTGGTTGGACGATGAGAGCTATGAGTGGATCCAAAGAAGGTGGAAACCATCACTAATTGGAAAACACCAATGGGGGCCATAGAGAATAATATTTTTGTGGGAGCAGTACAATACATGCGGAAGTTCATTTCAATCTTCTCCATGATTGAAAAACCTCTACATACAGTGGCTGCATAGAGTCATGGTTTTGACTGGGGTAAGGAACAAGAAAAATCATTTGAGTTATTGAAATACAAGATTATTCATGCTCCAATACTTGCTCTTCCTAATTTGTAGCATATTTTTTAAGTAGAGACACATGTCAATGATTACGCCATGGGTGCAGTGTTTCTTCAAGGAGGTAAACCCGTATGTTATCATTCTGAAAATTTCACTTTAGTAGGTAAAGGATATTCAATATATGATAAGGAAATGTATGCACTAGTTCATGCAATTAACAAATGGAAAAATTATTTGTTGGGTAAAGAAACTATTGTCCACACTGACCAAAAACATCTCTAGTATTTGCAAGCACAGTCTAAATTACAGTAGGTAAGGCACTACAAATGGATGGGGTTCCTTTAGCAGTTCCATCTATTGATCAAATACAGGAAGGGTAGTACAAACTTGGTGGCAGACATGTTGTCTAGGCCACCCACATAGGAGAAGTTTTCCTGTTTGGCCACTATCTCTCAGATCGAGCCCTTCACAAAGGAAGCTTAAAGAGAGGCATATGCCCAGGACAAATAATTTGGGGTGACATTTCAGCGGTTTGCAGTCCCAAGGGACTAAAAGGATAGGGATTGAATATTTTTATCTCAAGTATGGGCTGCTCTACCGATGGGGGAAGCTTTGCATGCCAAAAGAAGGAAGAATTCTATTGATGAGGGACACATACCTCAAAATTAGTAGGACATTTTGGTGTTGGTAAGACCCTAGCCCACTTGCAAAGGTACATGAATTGGCCCAATATGTGAGAAGAAGTATCAAAATTTATACATGGATGTAAACTTTGTTGTACTAGAAAGCCTTAGACTAGGAAGGAGGTTTTGTATATGCCTTTTCCAATACTTTCTCATTCATGGGAGGAAATTTCTATGGATTTTCTAGGAGGATTACCTATGTCTAAACATGGCCATGACTATCTATACGTTGTTGTTGATATATTCGGTAAGATGTGTATTCTTATGGCATGTAAAAAGAAAGTAAAAGAACACGAGGCGACAGATATTTTCTTTGCTAATGTATGGGTGTATTTTGGTTTGCCAAAGTCTATTGTTTCTAACAGGGATTCTAGGTTCTTGGGGAAGTTTTGGATTACTTTTTGGGACAAGATGGATACCAAGTTACAGAGGAGCACAAATTTCCATCCACAGATAGAGGTCGTAAACAAGACTTTGGTACAATAGATCAGAGGGTATAATAGTAAATATCCAAGGACTTGGGATGAGTCCTTAACCTACATTCAACATTCCTATAACTGAGTAGTACACACATCCACTATGAAGTTACCGTTTGAAGCATGCTTAGGATATCTACCCACCAATAAGCTAGATATAGGAGTTGGAAAACAAGATAGGGAGGAGACATGAGACATAGAGGTGAATAGATAAAACAAATTCATTGAGAGGATCCGGAAAATCCATATCAAAGTCAAAGAACAACTTGAGAAATATCAACACAAGTACAAAGATAGGCAAGATAAACATAGGAGAGAACATAAGCTACATGTTGGAGATAGAGTTTGGGTTTACTTGAGTAAGGATATATTACAAGGTCAATCATGGAAACTAAAGCCATTATGATATGGACCCTTCACCATATTGGAGCAGGTTGGAGAAAATGCTTTTCGGCTTGACTTGCAACCATTTATGAGGATGTACTATGTAGTAAACTGTGAGAACTTGCACCTATATGAGCCATCCATGCTATGTGAAGATGAAGTGCTATAGTTGCTACCTTCCATTAAGGATTGCATCTTGGACTCATGAGGCGAATTGGAGGAGGATGTAGTGCTGCAGCAGAAGATTAGAGAGACTAGGAGAGGCCCACGGGAGTCTTAGCAGATTGGACTGAAAGGGAAGACACCAAGGCAAGCCCGGTGGTACTCAAAGGAGAAAGAGAGGGAATTATTTCCTCATCTACTACCCCACTAAGATTTTGTGGCACCAAAATCCTCCTAAGTAGGGTAGGTGTGATCCATAGGGATCCAAAATGAATCTACTTCATCAAAATAGTCAGCACAAAGAAAGAAAAAAATGAAAACACAGAGTTTCTATCTTTTTAGTAATAAGACCGCCGCTCTGAGTAGAGCAATGGTTACAAAACTGCCACCAAACCAAGGTAGCAATCTTGGGACCTCCAGTCTGCATTGCGTGGCGGTCCTCGCTCTTTCAGATAGAAAATGAAAATGTGAAACAAACAGCCCAGAATTTGGATAGTTGTTCGTATCTCTTCTCCTCCATGACCTTTCCCATTCTCCAGTGCATGGGAGGACATGGGAGAGGCTATAAATACATGTTTGTAGAAGAGAATAAGATCATTGAAGTATGAAAGAAAGTGAGTAAGAAGTTCTTTGTGCTGGAATTGTGTTTTGTAGAAGAAAGGAGTGTTGAGACAGAGAAAGCAAGTATTTGGGAGGAAGTGTGAGATATTATCTACTTCTCTTTCATACTTATTGTAAATTTTGTACTTTTTATTTTGAATTAGCCAGTAAAAGTGGGAAGAAAGAGTAATTTACCTTCCTGACTAGTTTTTCCTCCTCTGGAGGTTTCCAGGATAAAATTTTTTGGTGTTTATGAGCCTAAATTCTTTCCTTTCCTGGAATTGTGGATTCTAAGAATAAGCATAATTCATTCACTACCTATCTCTATCATTTTATAATAGAAAGTAGAACAACAACATTTGTTTGTGATTTTAGGGATGATTCCACAGATGAAGAGTTTACAGATCAAAGATTCTTGGAGCTAGGGCGAGTCAAAAAAATTTAATAAATTTTGTTTTAAAATAAAGTGAATGGTATCTCTTGTGTCAATATTATAATATGGGCTAATATTGTATAGTAAAAAAATAAAGTGGAAATACTATCTATGTGTTTTAGGTTTTTTAATTAGGATTCATATTTGTGTGTTTGATATTCGATTACAAATTCAAGTTATGGAAACCTTGTGGCCAAGGGTATGCTTAGTGTTACCTTGAAATTCAAGAGAGTTCATCCAAATTATATGAAGTACTTCCAATAAATAATTTGCATCATTTGAAATTATTTTATTATAGGTCATGATTGGTAGTTGTTAATCTCATCTAAAAAAAAAAAAAATTGAAGTGTAATTCAACATAAGTGAAAGTCTTATCCTTCCTTGTTACCATGTGTTTTATCCATGAGTGGCTACGTAGACACCCTGTGTACATGAAATTTCCTATTATTCTTGGACCTTAGTTGTCATTCATTGGGATTCTGTAGACCATTTTCCTATTTAAATACTATTTGTTGTATCTTGGTTAACCTCGTAGAGGTTATTCTAAAATTTTGTATGATTTGTTTCCCTATCTCTTTCCATGACTTCTAGGAGGAAGTTGAGTCTAAGCGGAGGGGGATGTAATACCAACTCCTCTTTGACACTTATCCACTATGATCTTTATTACTATTGATTAGAGACATTGACATTATGCTTGTTATATTTTGATCAATAGGTGCTAGACTATATAGACATTTGGAATTATTGATATGTTGTGATTCATATTTCAGATTGTGATATGCTAGATGACACTGGTGGACAGTTCTATACATGTTTGTTTACATTGTTCTGATTTTATATTGACAAGTTATATTCATGATGCACTGCGTATTTTTTGATTTGCTAAATAATATTGTGATCTCATGGATGTTAGTAAAATGGTAGAACCATATTATTTTGATATGGTTGATATATGATAGAATTGCATAATTTTGATGATGACTATTGATTTCTAAATGTGTGTTTTTTTTAATGTTATTGATCCGTCCATGAGGCCAGAGAGGTATTGTTTGATTTTTCGAAGTTATTTTATCATAACAAACAAGAGGGGGATATGAGACTAATAATAGTAGAATATCGAATGGATACAACAAAGTTCACCATGGCATTTTTATGTTTAGTTATGTTGTTGTGTGTTGTTAGGTTGTTCCCATGGGGGGATGACCTCAAAATGTGACCATGGGCTGTGTGTGTGTTTTTTAGTTTTTCCCTTTTAATTATTTGTAGAGTATGTGATTTATTATAGTAATGTGTTTCACTTTGTTATTGATAATTAATATGCTCTTATTTAAGTTGATTAATCATGTTAATTAAATTAATTTGGGATGTCACCTTTTGGGCATTAAATCGGTTACATAGTCCTTATTGCTTTCTTGATTTTAATTAGATTTGAATTTATTTTTGTAAGTGTACTTGTCTCGATCCCTCAATCATGAAATTTGAATTTAGAGACATTTGTAGAGGCTTGTGGGACAAGTTAAACTTGTCCCAAACCTCTTAAATTCATCTACCAACTATACATATGCGGTGAGGGGTCAAAATTTGACCCTCTTATATGATATCGATGGTAAAAAGGTGAAATGATTGCACTTTCTTACATGAACTTTTATTTTTTGTTCTTTACGGTTTGAAGTGAGAGTTGTGTGTGGAAAGAAACTTGTGACTTCCTCACCCACCAATTTATTAACCCCTATTTTGATGTTTGACTTATTGATGTGGATTTAAGGAGAAGTGATGTGGAATCCTACATGGAGTCACCTCACCCTCCTCTCTTCTTTTTCTATTTATACAAGTTATTTTAATATTTATGGGGTTACTTGATTTAGTTGTGCACTTACATTTTGGAGATTTTTGCTTGAGTTGCTTTCTTGAAGTCTTGGAGCTTGTTTGGATTTGGGCTTAAGGTTGGAAGGAGCTTAGAGTTGTGATTTTGGATCAAATATTCTTGTAATGCTAAGATAGGGACTTAACCTTTTAATTTTATTTTATTATATGTATGTTGTATGTAAAATGAATGTTTATGTGTGTAATTTTGGGACATAGGTAATATGGCCTTAAGGATGGTGTAGGACAAATAGTATGGGGATATTTTGAGGGAGAGATAAGAGTATTGTTTTCATATTTTGGAGGGTGTTTTGGTTGGGTGTCCCACCTTTTTAAGATAAAAAGTTCTTATCTTTGTATGAAAATACTTTAGGGAGTGATAAGAGTATGAGGTAGTGAGAAGAGTAGGAGGGATTGATAAGAGTTTGAGTGAGGCATAAGAGTTTGGTTGTTGTATGGATGAATATTTTTATGGAGGCTTATAAGGTGGACAGTTAGCCCACTAAGAGGCATAAGTGATTTCTCATATTTTCTTTCTCCCTTGGCTTAGAGTTTTAAAGATTTATTTTGGAAAAGTTGCATTTTATTGATATTGTTGTTTTGTGCTTATATGTGTGTAAAAATATTGTTGGCATGTGTGTTATAATGTGAAAGCATTTTTGAAAGTTGTCATTGGTTGAGTCCATTCCTTATTGCTTTATGGTTGGGGCTCGAGGGCCAATGAGGAGGATAGCTTATTTTTCTCATTGAAATATTTATTGGGCAGAGAGCATTGTCTGTTCTCCCTTCCTTGTATTATGATCGGAAATTGAAGAGAAGATGGAGTTCAAGTTGATGTTTTGGAGGAGTTTACATATGTTGAAGACAACAATAATTTTCAATTTATGAATTTTATCTCATTTTTTCAATTGAAAATTTTGTAATCCATGCAATGAATTCTCATACAATTGTATTGTAAAGAGCTCTATTTGGTTGTATATTGGATTATGAAGATTTGAGATAAGTAATGCATGTAAAATTTGTTTGTAAATGAATTTATGAATGTTGGAAAATGAGATATTTTTATTATTGTTGTCAAATGTTGTTTTATTTGAAATCTATAACTCATTAGAAAGATGGAAGTAATTCTAAATCTGCTTCAAATTTGTATGCAAAAATCTAGAAATTTCAACGTAGGAATAAAATTCCAGCGATTTTAGAAAATTTAGTACTCCTAAAATATCTTCTAGGTTTTCCCAAAAGTTTTATGGTCTACTTATAACATAAGAATTTAAAGATCCTTTAAATCTCATAATAGCCCATCTTGTAAATGTCTATATACGTCATGATTTTCAGAGAGGGTTTTAATCTTGATATGCCTGTGTAAGAATCAATTTACAACAATTTTCAAAAATTTATTACTCCTAAATTATCTTCTATGTTTTCCCAAGAGTTGGACAGTTTACTTATAACATATGAATCTAGAAACCCTTTAAATCTCATAACAACCCATCATGTAAATTGAGAAAGATAAGTCACTGTCTTCATAAAGGTTTTATTCACGCGCCATGGTGAGTTTAGATTATTATGTGACATTTTTGTTTAAATTATGGGTCAAATAAGTAAATGGGTAGCATAGGTATATTGGAATTAGTTTACTTCGGGTGATCAAAAATAATAATATTTAAAAAAACATAATGGTATGGGCATTCTATTTTATTATGACGTTGTCTTAAGGGTATGTTAATTGGGTTGACCTTAAATTCTACTGGGTATATCTAAATTGCCAGGAAAAGTAATCTTTTTAAATGACCAAAATTATATAATCACTTAGTCATAATATTTCGTGGTAAGATTATCATTTTGGTAAAACAAAAAAAATGGTTGAATTTATTATTTAACTTATTGGGATAATTTAAATAATTAAATTAAATTTAGTTACTTTCAAGTAAGTTAACGTAAAGAGTTAATTAAAATTATATGGTTTAAATCTATATAATTAATTTGACCCGTGATGGTTTTGGGAGAATGGAGTAAAACTACTTACGAAAGGGAAGCGTGGGAAATAAGTGAATGACTTTTAATGACCATAATTAATGTATAAAAAAGGGGCGAGAATGGAATAATTAAATAATAATAAAATGGTTGGAGAAGTTGTTCAACAACCTACAGTCACTGCCGAGCACCTAGAACAACTACATAGCGAGTTGTAGCCATTGTCTAGCACGTGTAGCAACAATACAACAACCTACAACCATTTCCTAGTGTTTGTATCAACTGTCCAGCAACCAGCATCCATTGCCCAGCGCTTGCAGTAACGTTTCAATAACCCGTAGTCATTGCCCAATGTCTGCAGGAACTGTCCAGCAACCTACAACCATTTCCCAATGCCTACAACAACTACACAATAGCCTGCAACAACTGCCCAATAGTCTTCAACATCAACTTAGTAGCCCTTAACAATGTGTAGTGATTAGCGAGTGATATTTTAGTAAACATAATTAATGTATTTTAAAATTCGATTAATGTATAAATAAATAAATAAATCATTCTCATAATTTCCTATGTAATGTGATGAGTTTTTATGGGTTAACGTGTCATAATCTATAGATGGTACAAAACTTAGAAGGTTTAACTACTAACATATTAATGAAACTAACACAGATGAATGAATCTAAATAAAGGAATAAACATAGAATGAATTACAAAATAATCATCTAGGCAACTGTTAGTGCAAAATCACAGCACCCCTGGATGCACATCAGGCTTCTAGGTTGATCACTCAGGCATCCAGTGTGATTGCACAACATGGAAACCTCTCTCCAAGCGTGGGACTTGTAAAACCGAGAGAGGAATCTCCAGAGAAGGCTGGTTCCTGCTCCTAAACTACCTGCCACAAGCTATTCCAGTGCAGGCAAGCTAATCTAAACCTAATCTAACCATGCCAAGGAGACAGAGAGAGGGAGAGAAGGGAAAAAACAGCAAAAGCCTACACTAAAACGGTGATACACCAGAGAAGGAGAATGTTGGACATCTATCAAAACCGCCATGGGACAAAGAGAGGTGAGCAATGGGAAGGATGGACAGATGCATCACAGGCCCAAGGATAGATTTCACATAGAAAATGTCCCAAAACTCCATGAACACAGCTCCAAACCTGCAATGAACATTCAAACATGCACAGATACCTGCAATGAAGAGAGGCAAGAAGAGAACAAGCAAAACGAGAAAGGATGGACAGATGCATCACAAAACACGTTTTGTTGCTCCAGAAGTTTGCACAGAACATCATTCCATTAATAAGAGGCAAAAACGCCATTACAGAGCAAGGTGGTTGATTCTTTTTGCTCTGCCCTCCCTTCTTTTCTTCTCTAGGGTTGAAAATGGAGTTCGAACCTCCTCCTTGCTCTGTAATGGCATTTTTGCCTCTTATTAATGGAATGATGTTCTGTGCAAACTTTTGGAGCAACAAAACGTGTTTTGTGATGCATCTATCCATCCTTTCTCGTTTTTGCTTGTTCTCTTCTTGCCTCTCTTCATTGCAGGTATCTGTGCATGTTTGAATGTTCATTGCAGGTTTGGAGTTGTGTTCATGGAGTTTTGGGACATTTTCTGTGTGAAATCTATCCTTGGGCCTATGATGCATCTGTCCATCCTTCCCATTGCTCACCTCTCTTTGTCCCATGGCGGTTTTGATAGATGTCCAACATTCTCCTTCTCTGGTGTATCACCGTTTTAGTGTAGGCTTTTGCTATTTTTTCCCTTCTCTCCCTCTCTCTGTCTCCTTGGCATGGTTAGATTAGGTTTATATTAGCTTGCCTACACTGGAATAGCTTGTGGCAGGTAGTTTAGGAGCAGGAACCAGCCTTCTCTGGAGATTCCTCTCTCGGTTTTACAATTCCCACGATTGGAGAGAGGTTTCCATGTTGTGCAATCACACTGGATGCCTGAGTGATCAACCTAGAAGCCTGATGTGCGTCCAGGGGTGCTGTGATTTTGCACTAACAGTTTTGGCACGCCCGGTGGGAACTTAGAGGTCTTTCACTTCATCTTTTGCAGGTTGATGTGTTCCTGTGAAGATTTCAGCCTTTGGAGGCACTTGCAAACACATCTGGTGACTCCATCTGGTCAACAACCATCTCTGAAGTTGCAGACCTTCCTTTCCATTCATTTCCATCCATTTTTCATTCATCCTTCTTTCCATCCCTTTCATTCTTTTCCATTCCATGAAGTTGTGCAACCATGACTTCATTTCCATCATGGAACTCACATTTACAACAACAGCAGTATTTTCCACTTCCAACATGTTTTACAAATCCTCCAGATCAACATGCATACTCATATGAACAGCAGTGCCAAAGTCAGTTTGGCAATGAAGCTTCCCAAGAGCAAGAGTATGCATACAATGAAGACCATCAGATCCAAGATGCTGGTCTGTTGGAGAAAATCCAAAAGATGGAGGTGGGGATGGTGCAGTCCAGGGCTCAAGCACAAATGAAAGCTTTTGGAATCGGTTATGGAGCACCCTGTCCATGGGTGGGACCTTTTCCAAGGCACTACAGCCCTCAGGAGAAGTTGGACTTCATGATAAAGATGCTGCCCCAACTTGCACAATGGACAGCAGAGATAGAGGCCTACAGAATTGTTGTTGAACAACCTTGTCAATGGGTAAGTTCTACACCATCATCTAGTTTTTCTCTTTCCATTACTCAAGTAGCACCATCTCATTTAAACTCCCCATCTGCTGTCCCATGTGTTGAATCCATCCCTCCATCCCCTAGTCTTCCACCCCATCTCAATTCTTCTTTCCTTTTCCCTTCCAAACAGTCATCCCCTCCACAAGAGCTAACAGAAATACCCCCCTCCTCCAAAGAAACAAGAGGTTTCACCTCCTCCACCACCACAAAAAAATTGTCAAATCAGTGGAGTTTCAACCTATCCCTCCTTTTGCATTCCCAATTCCATGTGGGGAAGAAGAAATTGAAAAAATCAGTCATCAAGGACAACAAGAGGAAGAGCCCAAAAGAAAAGAAGTGACAGACAGTCTGAAGAGTTGGGCTCTTAGATTTGGGATGACAAAGATCCCCTTGATGGTTAAGCCTACAGAAGAGGCTGAGGTTGAACAAATGGTGGTGAGGACTGATTTTGTTGGAGAAGAAGATCTTGCAGTCCCAACTTGTCCTCTAGAGCAACAAATTGAAGAGTTTGACTTGACAAACTTCATGCTGGAGGAGGAGTTCAATCAAGAGCAAGATTCTCTTCAAACATTGGAGGAAGGAGAAGCTGCTCCAAATCCAAAAGAAGAGGAGAACATTCCAGCTGTGGGGGAGAAAAATGCAGATCCAAGGGCTTTGAGCACAAAGCAGGTTACAGAAGAACCTTCAGTTCTTCTTTCCACTTCATCTCTCTCAAGTTCTAGTACTGAAAAGGAGTTTGATCTCTCAAACTCAATATTGGAGAGTGAAGGAAACCATGGTGGTCAAGTTGCAGATCAAGAGGGACACCATGGAGGAAGTTGAAAACGAGTAGCAGGACAGCAATGAGGCAGTTCACCTGTCAGATTTGGAGGACTGTTTTTGATGGAGAAGAGCCGGTTGAGCTTTCACCTTTCTCTCTTTCATCATCCACATTCCAAACACCGGAGCCTGCTGCCATGAAGGAGAACTTTCATTTGCAGCAGCCTGCATCTTATAACAGCCCTTTGGAATCAAAATTGGAAGATTCTAATCTTCGCTGTTCTTCATTAGAGGAAGAGAAAGGACAGAAGAATTTCACCATTTCTTCCACATCATCCATTCAAGAGGGTCTACAAGAAGACTCCATTCTTGGAGTTGAAAATCACAGCAATGGGCATACTCAAAGGACCATACCTTGCCCAACCAGGTATTTGGCTTCATTGGAGCCAAAGGAGAAGCCACAACCAGTCATGCTTGCTTCTGAGCATGAGGATGAGCTACAAAGTACCAAGGATCAGCTGCCATACCTCTCCAATCCAAATGCAGAGCAACTAAAAGAGGTATTGGATTTTTCAGTTGATACCTTGATGATTTGGATAGAAGACCAACTTCTTGTTGATTTTCCATCCATCCAAACAGCCATGATTAGTGCCAAAATCAATTGCATGGCTGCCAATTTTGAAGAAAGGAAGCTATTTCTCACAACCAGTTGCAGGGTTTGTTTAGCTTGCCTTTGCTTCCAGCTAGAGTAGAGTAGGTAGATTTGCTTTCAGTAGAAGAAGTGCTCGTGCACACTCTGCATGTTCCATTTGGGGCATGTATGATTTTCAGTTTTGTACATAGTTTTGGTGTTGCTGGTTTTGCTCTTGCACAGTTCTTTTCAGTGGCATTTTGGTGAGAACAATTCCATGTCCGGTGGGTTTCCTAGTGGCTCAGAGGGGATATTTTCAAAGTTTCAGATCAGTTTTCAGGCTACTGCTTATGACTCCATGCCCAATGGATTGCTTCAGGTAACTGGTCTTTTCATCTAGCAGGCAGATGACCGCGCTGAGTCGCCAAACTGTTGTCAAAATTTCACCCCCCCCTGGGTAATTTTGATAACATGCATCAGAATATTCAAGTCCCAGGCACATTGATTGATTCAGAGCAAACATCATGTTTCTGAGGTTCTCTCATATATTTTTTCTAACTCTCCTGTCCAGGTAGTTAGGAGCAAGCTCTGAGAAAATGCGGGAAAAGGTTGCAGAAGGCAAGAAGGTTGATCCAGAAAAAATGGTGAAAATCGGCTAAGTCCTAGTCCTAGGAGCAATTGGGACATCTGGGACAAAAAGGCACGGATCGGCCAAAAATCCTCCAAGCGGCCCAAATTGCAACAGGGACATCTGGGACAAAAGTACGCGGCGGGCGCAAAATGCCGGTTCGACCGAGAGAAAATCGACTAACTGCTGAGAGGGACAGTTCGGGACATCTGGGACAAAAAGGCGCGAACCGGCCCGAACCGGGCGAAATCAGCACAAACAGTCTGAAACACAATGGGACAAGCGGGCCGCGAGTACGCGAACCGGCCGAACCGGGCGAAAAAGGTCGAGGCAAGTCCAAAGCAAAGTGGGACATTTGGGACAAATGGACGCGAACCGGCCGGTTCGCGCGAAATCAGCACAAGGAGCACTAAGCATTTGGGACATCCGGGACGAAAACACGTGAAATGCGCGAAAGAGCCGGTAGGGCCGAGAACCAACCAGATCACGCCACGTGTCTCAAGGAGAAAAGTCAAAAGTCAAAGGGCAAGTTTTAAAGGGTCAGCCCGAACCAATGGGATAGTGCCACGTGTCCCAGTAAAGGGCCCCACAAGGAAATTTCAAAAGAAAGCCCGCCGAAAGGTGGAGGAGAGAGAATTGCGCAACCAATCAGAGCATGCCACGTGTCATCCAAGTGGCAGAGCGCGGGAAACATTTCAAAACCCATTTTGGTCTGTTCCGTGCCCTAAATCTTCAGATCACCATATCTTTTGATCCAGAGCTCGGATTTGCACGTTCTTTATATCAACGGAAAGCTGGTGAAATTCTCTACATGATTCTGGGATCAATCTCGAGTTTTGGTGGAGTCTGAAGAGAGAAAATCAAGAAAACGGCTCTGACACGTGATAATGGCCAGAAGCGACCTTTCAACAACCAGTTTAATGCACATGGGTCGCTTTCTTCTTCAGCACGGCCAGAAGTGACATTTCAGTGGCCAAATTAATGCAGAATGGGTCGCATTATCCTCAAAATCAATCAGAGTGACAAGGTATGGGTTTGTAAGGTCCCCCCATGCCGATTTAATGCACCTGCAGTCATGAGGAATGGGCTTGCACGTTTTCCTACGTTTCTGTCCCCTGGGCTCGACCCATGCAATGTAAAAGCTAGATTTGGCTCATTTTGAAAGGAGGTGGTTGATTCTTTTTGCTCTGCCCCTCCCTTCTTTTCTTCTCTAGGGTTGAAAATGGAGTTCGAACCTCCTCCTTGCTCTGTAATGGCATTTTTGTCTCTTATTAATGGAATGATGTTCTGTGCAAACTTCTGGAGCAACAAAACCTGTTTTGTGATGCATCTGTCCATCCTTTCTCATTTTTGCTTGTTCTCTTCTTGCCTCTCTTCATTGCAGGTATCTGTGCATGTTTAAATGTTCATTGCAGGTTTGGAGCTGTGTTCATGGAGTTTTGGGACATTTTCTGTGTGAAATCTATCCTTGGGCCTGTGATGCATCTGTCCATCCTTCCCATTGCTCACCTCTCTTTGTCCCATGGCGGTTTTGATAGATGTCCAACATTCTCCTTCTCTGGTGTATCACCGTTTTAGTGTAGGCTTTTGCTGTTTTTTCCCTTCTCTTCCTCTCTCTGTCTCCTTGGCATGGTTAGATTAGGTTTAGATTAGCTTGCCTACACTGGAATAGCTTGTGGCAGGTAGTTTAGGAGCAGGAACCAGCCTTCTCTAGAGATTCCTCTCTTGGTTTTACAAGTCCCACGCTTGGAGAGAGGTTTCCATGTTGTACAATCACACTGGATGCCTGAGTGATCAACCTAGAAGCCTGATGTGCGTCCAGGGGTGCTGTGATTTTGCACTAACAACAACTATATAGATAAATTATTCAAAATTCAACAAAATTAGATGATACAGAAAATACCAAAGGAGTTTTGAGTCTCAGTGTGAGTGGGCCCTTGGTCTCCCATTGGTTATAATTGCATTTTCTCTCTCAATTCACCAAAGCAGTAATCTCTATTGATTTCAAAAGTTGATACAACATTATTATTTAATAACATATAGTTTTTTGTCTAACTTATTACACTCGATAAGGGAAAATTATATAATCTATCGTCCTCAACTAAAACCTATGCTATATGAAAAATAGATATTTAGATAGTATAAATAGGGATTCAAAATTATCTCCACATTTTAGGATGAAGTAATGGAGATGATTAAGGAAATCTATTAACAAAATTGATTACATGATTTATTCTAAAATGACATGTGCAGATATGAACTAGATGTATCCTCTAAGATAGCAATATTTGGTCCTTTCTACTTTATTGTTACATGCAAGAGAGGTCATGAAGTCCAAGGTCAACTCTACAACATCTCGGTGAACTTCTAGGCAAGCTAAGATACCTAAAGTAGACTTTAGAATAACTTGGGAGTGAGCCAAGACATAACACTCTAAAGCAAGTTGAGATGCTTTGAAACAAGCTAGGAGAGAACACTCTGAAGAAAGATGTGGTATTCTGAAGCAAACTTAGGTACTCTGAAGTGAGCTTAGGTACTAAAAAGCGCACTAAGGTCCTCTGAAACAAGCTCCGCTTTTAGAATTTTGTGCCCAAAAGTTTTTATGTTGGTAAAAATTTATTCTATCGTTCATCTGTACACAAAACCGAGTTCTTTTTGAGGATTTTTAGATAGAATTTCATGATACAACAGAGTTACGTACTAATCCAGCAAAATGCACACAACCTCTACTTTAAATTAGTAAAAAGTTATAAAATGTGTTCAAATTCTAACAAGGGGAAAATACAAATAATAACATTATTTACTCAATTAGTGAGCTCATCACACGTGTAATCCATATGAATACAGTTAAATAAAAGAAAACTAGTTCTTTTTGTTGATTAAATTATATACATTGAATCTTATATATTAAGATTCTGCTACTTTAATTATGATAACACTAATACAACCAACCTTTTTAATCAATTTATATAAATGGGCCATTTTAAATCCATTAATATAAATAGAAAATAATGCACTCATTACAAAATTAAGCGTCTTCATTATAATATGAGCAACCATATAGTTTTTAGATTATTTAGGCTAATTTTAGTTTTCTATCATTTTTAAGGAATAAACGCCTATTAGATAAGAATTTTTAAAAAAATGATTGATCACTAATTCCATGTTATATGGATCGAGTCTCACATTAAATATGTTTTTTTTGCATTATAAATGTAGGTTGGTTTCTTCTCTAGGATGCAAATAAAATAAAATGAAAAAGAAATTTAATAAAAGATGTAATTTTGAAGGTTAAGTGTTACATGTAGAACACTAATTGGCTATGTAGTCATTTGATGATGACATGTTTAAAACTACATATATTTTTGATTCGAATGTTATATCTAACTTTAATAATCGTACACACCTCTTATTTCTTAGAATATGAAGGAAAATTACAGGAATATTACTTTCACTCACCTTCAAAAAATCGTAGGACATGAAAAATATTGAAATAACAACTAAAAGATTTCCAACCATACATTGTATAATGAATGAAATGTTTTTACGCGTGTGGTATTCAATGTCCCTTTGAATAGACTAATCGACAACACTGAGGAGTCAATGTCTTATGGAATTGGAAACGTGGGAATGAATTTATATGGGTAAGTGAGTTATATGAGCTTCTGGGAAATGATTGACGAATTAACTGCTGATTACGAAGAGGACGTAATAAACTATTCCAATTACAGCTGTCACGTGAATTTGCCGTCTGGTAGGCGGTCAAATTTCAACACGTAGTGTTTAGTCCACACGGTCTTTACTTTCCCTTTCTTTGTGGACGGAAATTAAAGATTAACGGACCGTGAATTGGTATAAATAATGGTTCAGGTTAAACTCTATAAGAAATGTATTGTTTTAAAGGATCAATTTTTTTATAAAGTTATAATAAAATAAAACCAAATAGCTGCATGGCTGTTGTGGCGATGAAGGGAGTTTCTTTGATTTATAGTTTCTTTCGGACGGAAATTTGAATCTGAGTTTGTTGAAGGTGAAAGCAAACTTTCAGTTTGGGTAGGGCAAACTCTTTTCAATATAGGCCTGGCAGAGAAGAGTTTAAATAGGGCCTGGATTGTTTAATATTTTCCGGTGGTGTTGTGTTAAAGCTGTGTTCAAATAGTTTAAAGAGGGCCCGGATTGTTTAATATTTTCCGATGGTGTTGTGTTCTACTCCATCCCAAACTCTTCTCCATCAATTATACTCATGTGTGCCTTTTTGAACCATCCAAACTCTTCTTTTCCCTCCGACTTTCATGAACTCAGAATCAAAAGATTTCTACTGTAAATAATACCCAGCTGTGTAGAGTGCAATAGGCAGTAGAAAAAGTGTTTCTCTTCTCACCGGTTCAAAATCAAAAAATTTCTATTTAAGTAATACCCAGCTGTGTAAGGTGCAAAAGGCAGCAGAAAAAGTCTTTCTTGTCTCAGGAGTTCAAAATCAAAAGATTTCAATATAAATAGTATTTAGGTGTGCAGGGTGCAAGAGGCAGTGGAAAAAGTATTAAGAATAATATTGGAGTCTCATATTGTGTGGTTTGCATTTGAGTCCCGAGTCTCACCATCTCAAAATCAAAATATTTCTACTTAAATGATGCCGAGGTGCGCAGGGTGTACGAGGCAACGGAAAAAATGTTCAGAAAAATGCATTCTGGCTCCACATTTTCCATCAAGTGATCCTCACAAGTTTGAAATTGTCCATAGGGTTTTTGGAACCAATCATGTCCTCAAAACGCTTCAAGTAATCACATTGGCATTTCAGTTTTTTTAATTTCTACTCTTGAATTTGTGTTATTAAGGCTGTGGAGCTCATGGTTGCTTTTGTTTTTGTTTTCCATCAGTGTGTTGTGGCTGAGCAGAGAGCAGATGCAGTGAACAGTATGGTGTGTGAAGCAAGTGCCAGAGTGCAGGACCCCATCCATGGAATTACAAGTGCAGTTCATCAGATGGAGAAGAAAATTGCTGAGTTGGAATCCCAGTTGGCAGCCAGGCAGGCAGAGGTCGCGTGCATGCGTTTGCAGCGGGATAAGCTGGAAGACTTCCTAGTGAATGGATGCAACGAAGGAGGAAATGTTTTATATCCGTCACTGCAAAATGATGATTTAATGTTAGATGACGTGGATCAGTTATGGAAGCCCACTCTGGGAGGCATAAATTTAAGACACTTTGACGCAAAAAAATTTCACAGTTTTTTCAAAAACTTTTCGGTTAACACTGGTTTAATGCGCCCTCAAAATTCGAAATTTTATACAGTATTTATTGGTCTCTGCATACCAGGAAATTTTGGTATTCAAATTTACCATAAGACTGGGGTTACAACTCCAAGTCGAATACGAGAATATTAGAATTCTGTTATATGTTCCAGGAAGAAAAAAGGAAGATATTGAAGTCGGTTTGGCTCAATATATAATACTCTCGAGGACTTTTAGTTGTAATGATAAGTACTTATTCATGGTAATGAGTAAATTGTGGTTTTTTTCTCCTCATGATGGTTTACCGGGAGTGATTTGAAATATAATTTTTTCTTTCAATTTTTTCATATACATTTTTCATTAAAAAATATAATATAAGAAAATATTATCGATTTTTATAATATTATTTAATTAACAATATTAAATTTTAAAAATTAATTTAAAATTGCACTTTCATAGCTTGCAGTAGAAACCATAAAAAATGTTGATGTGAAGTGAAAGAAAGCAAATCCAAAGACCTGAATCACAAAATTTGAGTTTGGATTGCGGCTTTTGCACTTGAGAGACAAATTGAGGGTCATAAAATGATAGATTTGTTTGAATTCAATATATTTAATGTTATAGGACCTTAAAACATGAAATTGTTGCTTGTTCAAGGAAAAAAGGAATGGGATTTCTTAAAAAATAATAATTATGAGTAAAGAGGAGCTTATAATTGTCATTGTTAAAATAGTTCGTGTTCATCTGAGGTGATTATGATATTGAAAAATTCTTGTATATAAATATAAGAAAAAACAAAAAAAAAAAAGTCTAGCCCAATTAGTTTGTAGTTGTAGTGCCCACTCCTCTTCGACACTATTTAAGTTTGATGTTGATTCTGTTGGACTGATACTTAAACATTTGAGTATTATATTTTGATCAGTAGATGATGGATTGCAGATTTTTAGACTATTGATATTATGTGGTTTACATTTTTATTACGATGCACTAGATGGTGATGATAGATAATTATATAGATTGAGTTGCGATATTCTAATTTTAAAACTAACATGTCATAAATTGGATCCATAACATATGTTGGATGTTATGAATAGAATTAGGATTTGTTTATGAATGTCAAAATCAAAATTATTATATGATGCTAGATGATAGAATTGCTAAAGTCGAATGATGATTATTGATTTTATATGTAAATTGTCTCGATGTGTTTAATACTGCCGAAAGGTCAAAGAGGTATTTTGTTTGTGTTGTAGGACACTTTATCACGTAAATTGAAAGGGGATAGGGGACCAACCACGAAAGGATGTTGGGCATTAAGCAACACGGCTAATTTTGACAACTCGTGTAGTGTTATGTTGTGTTATTGTTGCATGCCTAGTTAGGAGGTTTCCCTTGGGGGGTGACCTCACATGTGTGGCCATGGGGTGATATGTTTTCCCCTTTCTTTTAATTTTTGTATGTGTTTTATTTGTGTTTTATGCATTTAAATTTTGGAAATTGTTGTCACTCTATTAGCATGTAATAATGTGTCTTAATTAAGCTAAATCCTTCTTATTTGGTTAACTAAAACTGGGATGTGGTAAATAGATAGTTATGAGGTTAGGTGGTTCTTGTTGTAAGTAAGATTTATGTTCATTGGTGTGTGTTTTACTCCACCCCAACTTTAAAATTCAGATTTTGACTTGGGGGCCTTTTTGGAAGCTTGTGGTACAAGCTAAGCTTGTCCCAAGCCTCTTAAAGTTACCTAACAACCCTACCTATGGTATGGGGAGTAAATTTTTGACATTTTCATCCTTTTTGGAGTGTAAAAGAGAGAAAATAATTGCACTTTCCTTCTACCTCAATTAATTTTTTTTCTTAGAAAGCATGGTGTGCAAGTTTGTGTGTGATGTGGGTTGGCATAGTTCTTACAAGCTTACTGATTGTGTTGGGCTTGGTGTGTTGACTTGAGTGTGAGAATGGAGGAATGATGAAGTGATATCCTACATGGAGCCACCTCATCATCTTTAGATTCCATTTCTATTTATTGTTGTATTTTGATGGAATAGGGATTACTTGTTCATTTTCTTCCTTGGTCATTTTAGAAATTGGGAACTTGTTGGACTACTTTTGGGGAATTGGCTTGGCTTGGAGGTGTGAAAGACTTGTGAAATTTTCTTGGAGATTGATGGAGAGGTAGGCTGTCGACCTTTTTTATTTTATGTTTATTGATATGAAATGTTTTGTTTGTTAAATTTGTTTAGTTTCTGTGAATGTGCTTGTGTGGGGTTGGGTACTAGGCCTTAAGTTGAGTGTGGGAGAAGGGCTTATGGGACCATTGGGGAGGGAAAGGGGATTTTTGTGAGGCATTTATTTCACAGGAGTGTGATTGGGAGTTTCACCTATGGGGATTGAAAAGGAAATCATGGTTATTTTGTTGCATACTTGCAAGGGAGAGATACGGGTTCTGTGTTGATTTTTTTGTGCATTTCGAGGCTTATATTGAAACTTCCACTCAAGTTGGGAGGTATAAGGAGGTGGTTTCTCATAGTCCTTTCTCCATTTGATTTGATTTCAAACCTTTTTTTTTATAGAAGTTGTAAACTTGTTGAAAATATCATTTTGATTGTGTGCAATGTCTTAAATGTCTGTTATTTTGTAGAAGACATATTTGTTGAAAGTTATCAAAAGTTTCTCAAGATCTCTCATTGTTATTTGGTTGGGGCTCGGGGGCCATTAAGGGGATGACTTCTTCTCTTAATGGATTAGAGGTTGAGTGGAGAGTGTTGTCTACTCCCCTTCCTTTGTGTTGTGATCCTTTTTATGAGAGTTTGAAGAATGTGAGATTTGGAGCTACCCTTGGATGAGATATGCAAATAGAAGACTTGTATTTTGGACTTGTTGAAAACTTGTATGTGGTCATTTGTTCATTCCATCATTCCCACTTTGAGTGGTAGATTGCAAAAATTGTATGCTTGTATGAAAAACTTAGAATTTCAAATATGTTAGTTTTATGTGAAAGGAAATGACAAAAAATTTCATTGGTTAAAGGGAATAGAAACTTGATATGGCTTGAAATGGAAATGTATCTCCCTTAATTGAAATTATTTCATTTTCCCCAAAAATTTGATAAGTTGCATATTTTTTTTAGAAATGACAATCTTGTTAAATTCTGGTTGCTTTATGAAATGGTTGCTATTTAATTTTTGAAGGAAGAAATGAAATAATTACTCTTATTTTATTGAATGAAGGATATATGGAAAGAATCAAGATATAGACACATTTTAGTCAAGTGTAAGGTGTTGGTGCTCAATTTGATCTCACCCCGTTTATCATTTAAATTCTTCAGTTTGTGGGCTCTGTCGTGTTTTCGATCTCCCGGTATTGATGCACGAAAACAATATTCTCCATTTGGTTGCAATGACCAGTCCCTTCCTTGGTCAAGGATCACTTTAAATCCAGAGTTTGTTATTCATTCCTCTGTCCATGTGAAACAATCTATAACTTGGGTGAAAACTCAGGTTTTTTCCTTCCTTCCATTTTCCACAGTTGCATTTTGTTGTCCCTTTCATTTTTGCCCCAAATATCTATGGAAACGTGATTTGATGCGGCTCAGAAGATCACATTTGGGCCTTATATCATTTCCAAATTCTGTCCTTGAAGAAGGATTCATTTTCGGGCGCAAATGGTGATTTTCCTGTATTTTACGATTTGACGGATGTATTTTTCCCAGTCAAATTTACATCCAAGCATCAGTCAAAATGTGGCCCTTTTTGGTTGGATGTGGCTTAGTAGGGAACTTTGAAAACTCTAAGGCTCACTTTATCTCAAAATTTGTCAACATGGAGGGTCAGCACTCATCTGAAAATTCACCTTTTGGTTTGGCCTTGGAGTTGCGCCAGGAAGACACATAGAGGTTTCCGTTTCCTTGCCCAGTCTTAGAATTTTTTTTCATGTAACCGGTATAGCTTTGGTAGACCATGGACACGTGGAGGGTTGGTGCTCATTTGAGGATCCGCCTAAGGGTCTCACTTTAGCAGTTGCACTGGGGAGATATGTGGAGGCTTCCGCCAGCTCCACTTTATACTTAAATCTTTCAAAGAAAATTTCTAAAGGCCTAGGACACGTGGAGGGACAACGCCTATTTGGGGACTGACCCCTAAGTTTTATTTTGAAGAATTACTAGGAGGACACTTGGAGGCTTCCACTCACTTTGCCCTTGCTTGGACTTTACAATGGCCAAGGAAAATTGTCTCGGACCCTAGACACATGGCACCTTGAGCTGATCCTTCCACTATTTTTTAACAACTCTGTCAGAATGAGACACATGGTGAGGCCCATGCTTGTTTAGGGTCTCTATTTTTGGGGACCATCTCAAAGTGCACCATTGAGACACGTGGAGGCTTCCGCTGGATCCTTTTTATACTGATACTTTTCAAAGCCCAAAAGGCATTTTTCTTAGGACCAGGGCCCATGGAAGGCCTGTGCTTGTTTCAAAAATTTTCCCTTTTCTTCTCCTTTGTAGTTGCGCCAAAGAAACACATGGAAGACTATAGTATAAAGTAGAGAAGGGGAAGAATCAATGGTTATTGTGCATTGCGTATGCTTTTCCACCATTTTTTCTCCATAACTCCTGGAGATATGTATATGCACTATTTTTCATCATTTTTTGATGAAATTCTTTGTCATTGTTATGTGCAAAGTGCCATTGAGTGGATTCAAAACTTAATTTATGAGTCCAAGGATTGTTAAGATCGATATTTTGAAGTTGGAATTTCTTGAGCACTTACAAAAATCTGAATTACCAAAGAAGATCGATGCGGGGCAGAGTTGTAGAGGAAAAATAGGGAAAAGGATGAAATGATGAAGGTTGCAGGTGCAAAGGATGGAAATGGTGTTGCCTCGAGAGTGAAAAGGATTTCCTGTTAGATCCAGCTATGCAGAGCCTTTGGAAAATGATTAAAATGGGAATTTCTCGCATGAAAAAATTAGAATGATTAAAAGGAATGCCAAAAAGTTGTATTATGGCATCCTAGTCATTAGTCGAGGGTCTGAGAAATGTGGATCAGTTCATAATTGGTCCACCTGGTAGCTTTCGGATGCGAATTTGTTAAACGTCGTTTTCTGAGGCAAATTGGTAACAAGCAAAGGTCCCTCGAATATTATTCTTTTTTGGGGGGAAAATTTGGGATGAGTGAGTGAGTGAAATGTATAAATGCAATGAGAATAATCTTGTAAAATTTTAGGGGTTGAATTCCTTAGAGAAAATTTGAGAAAATTTGTCTTCTTGAGAGACCAATATGAGATAACTTGTTAATTTCTTATGTGTTAGATTTTCTATCACTGTCAAGTTGGTGGTAGATGTATAGCTATTAACGAGCACTGAGATTTCTCTAGAATCTTTCCCCTGCTGATGAATCTAAGAAAGTTTGTAATTAGTTTGTGTCAATCTTAGAGAAGTTAGTGTCTGCTTTGTTTCAGAATTTCTACAAATAGTTTTTCTTGTTCCTATTGCAATATTACATTGAAATATTTGTGAAATCAGACATGATCTCATCCTTGTGATAGTTTAGTGGCATTTGCAATTTCATTTCTAGAAGAGCCTTCATCTTGTGATGAGATAAATAAATTTAAATTCACTTCACTATCATTTGTTGATAAAGATTGTTTGTAAGTCTTTGGGTGTACCTTAGGCGTGATTGATTAGCGATTTTGGTGTTTAATTGAGCTTTTTAACTTGAGACTTCGTGTTAGATTCTCAAAGATTGTGTGAAAACGCACTGATCTTGGCCTCTATTGAAGCACACCTTATGGTTGAAGGAACGTCTTAACTATTCTGAAGCAATATGTTGTTTAGTTGTCCATTGTTGTGAAGTTTCTCAAAGATCTGGTATAATCAACTTTATCCTACTTAATCTCCCACCAAAATCATTAAAAAACCATGAATCCATCCTAAACCACCCCTGTTTTCCCTGTATATCCAAAAACAAACAAAATCTATTTACTAAAATATGTAGAGAAATCATGATTTAATAATGTCTTCAGTAACCTTAGCCTTGTTTTGAAAGTATCTCCATCTTTTAGAAGTGACAACTCTTTAGAGTTAAATTATGGAGTATTGACCATACTTTCCCAAGGTTTCCTTCATAAAATTTGTCCAAAAGAAGGATATCTCCATCTCCATCATCAAACCAAGGTTACACTAAGGGTCTTCTCACCCTGGTTGAAGAGGCACAACCTAAAGTAGTGAGGATAGGTCAAATCCTCTTGAATTTGTTATCCATCTCTCCACAAATATGAGTGAAAAAGGGCCAGTTAGATCTCATCCGTGGCTACAAATCAACACACATTATGATCTATCTGTCTCTAAGCTTTGAGCCCAATATGTGATGCTACTCAGCTTGAAAAGGAGAACAAATTTGGATACCAACATATGTGGCGTTATTGCCGGGGATTATTTGAGCTCCGATATTTATTTTTGTGGCAACAACACTCGTGGCACAATTTTCAAGGATTATTTGAGCTCCGAGATTTATTTATGTGGCAACAACACTAGTGGCACCGTTGTCAGAAAATCTTTGAAGTATTTGAACAAAGGTAGTACATACAGACCTTGGTAATGTTTCTTACATGATCTAAGTGAAAATACATTACTAAAACATCATTATGTGTTTAGATTTATAAGAATTGTTCAAATTTGTAAGTTTTGAGTGTAATATTTCAAACTTATATAGTTATTGCACTAAATTTTTTATCATCATTGATAAATTTAGGTAGAAGAAGAGACGATCTTGTAAGCTTTGCATGAATCTGGTATTGACAGACATTTGATAGGTCTTCCATGGTGCATTTTCACAAACTAAGGTGAAAATCCTTAGTGGCGACTCCGTGTTGTTTAAATTCTTAATAAATACTAGTGTCTTAACATATATCAAGTAAGATTTGTCATTAATCTTTGCAAATTTGGAAGGAAGAAGATCTGTCTTCACCATGGACCCAAGTAGAAGGTTGTTTCAAGAGTTGGGAAAGTCTAATTCGGAAGGAAGAAGAATTTGGAAGGTTGTTGGAGATCAAGCATTAAGAAAAGAGATCTCCATTGGTGAAACTGATCAGCCTATGATTGAATATTGCAATACTTCCTCAAGTGCTTCTAAATCAGGTAGTCTCTTTGTTGAATTGAATTCTCCATTTGGAGAGGGTCCTTATTTTGTATTTGAAACATTTACTTCTCAATCAACCCCTGCATTTTCCAAATCTGATAGAGTTCTCTAAGAAATAGAGCCTTTAGAGGGGAGTCATTATGAGAATTACATCCCTATGCCACACAAATTTCCCACTCCTCATCAGTTTGCATCTCCTCTAAGGTCACCTCCTCAAAATAATATAGCTCAGCCTCCACCCAGACCTCTATTGTTTGTTAATACTTTTGGTCCCATCAATTTTAGAGGTATGGCTGGCTATCCAAATGTTGTGCCATAAGATGTAAGAAATAGATTGCCTAAGTTTCAAGGAAATAATGCAATCACTAGTGATCAGCACTTGAAGCTATTTGTCAATATGATGGAGGAATTTGAAATAGAATTTGAGGATGTATACATTAAATTGTTTATCCATACTCTAGAAGAAGATGCAAGGGACTAGTATAAATATTTTCCAAATAATTCCATTGATTCTTGGATAGAGATGAAGAATGCTTTCAAAATGCAGTATGGCATTAAAACAGACCCTAGGTTTCTTTCATCATAATTTGAAAATATAAAACAAATCGTATTGAATCAGTGCATTATTTGAATACAAGATTTAACACAACATTGAGAAGACTTCTTGTTAATTTGAGGCCATGTGATGACTCATGTCTAATAAAGTATTCAGATGCATTTTATAAGAAAATTTCTTACTATTTGAGGCATAAGAACTCTCAAAATTTGAGGCAGAACTTTACCATGGCTCTGCAAATTGAGAACAACATTAAAGCTATTGTAAAACCTCCTAAGAGAGAGGATGTTAAACTGATCAACCTAGAGAAGCCTCAATCAAGTAAGGTTGTGGATCTTGCGGAAGTTGTAAAGACTTTGGCCGGAGTTGTCAAACAAATCTCTTACAAGCTAGCCAGGGTAGAGAAACGAATTGGACAAGGTTCTCAAGGTCAGCATAGGTAATAAGGACAAGACAAATTTGCAAGTCATTCTAGAAATGATCAGATATTTGATGAAATAAGTAAAGGACCCATGGGAGCTAGAAAAGCCCAAGGTAGGGAAAATAAAGTAGTGCATGATCCTCTAAATGCCAGAGTGTTGTTGTTGAAGAGACAAATGAAATTGATTGGTGTGACAAATGTTTCTTACCCCACCTACCATGTGAAGTAGATTAGAAAGTTGAAGAAACTGATGATGATGATGAGATTGATGATGATGCATGCATGGTGGACTGATCTCCAAGCTCATAGCAAGGAGTAACTTCAACTGAAGTAATAAGTGCAAGAACTGTTGCAAGCTTTTGGGATTCTATTCACTGGGCACCTCTTCTTTCTCACTCTCATACTTTAGAAATAGATATGGTACAAGCTTTTGAATTTCCTAATAATGATTTTGAGTACCTAAGAGCTCTAATGATTAAGAAGTATAATGGAAGAATCCCATCAAAAGAGGATAGAAAACTATTAATGAATGTTATTGTTGCCCAAGAAAAGGAATATAACACAAGAAGTAAGGTTGTCAAAGGGATAGGGCCTTAAGCCTAAACCAAAAACCCAAGTTCTCACCAATGTCCCTAAAAGAAACTCCAAATAAATATATGCATCTGGTAAAGGCCTTGTTGTCTCAAGTAGAACTGGTGTGGCCACTGATGCCTAAAATGTGAAAAATCTTATGCCATCCGATGAGTTTGTCAATATTTCTGAAAATGTTGCTTTGCCCCAAATACATTCCTTATGAAATTGCCCATGTCTTGAGTTAGATCAAGATTTATGTCCCAATTGTTGAACTTCTTAGGATTCCTGAGCACAAGAAAAGGGCCTTTGAGTATTTTGGGGTTGGAAGAAGATAGGAGTACCCAAGGCATAAATATAAATAATGTAAACCCTCCTCTTCCAACCATTACAGACCTAGAAAAACCACCAGCATTGGAGGATATGGGTGAACCACCTGAAGTTTACTTGGGAACATCTTTAGTTGAGTCTCAATTAAATTTTGATCCATTTTTTACAACACTGGTTATTAAGGACAAACTGTTGCAAAATTGTATATTTGGTTCCAGAGCATCATGCAATGTTATGCCTCTAAAATTCATGAATGAATTGAACATTAAAGTGACAAAAACTTATCGAAAGTGAACTGCAATGGATTCTAGAGAGGTACTAATTGTAGGGTGTGTAAAAGGTTTTGTGGTACAACTTGCAGATTATCCGAGTAAGAACTTGAAACTTGATGTTTTTATTGTTGATTGCCCTACCAAATGGGGCATGTTGTTATCAAGAAAGTGGGGCTTCAAGTGTTGCTGGAAGTGTTCAGATGGATATGTATTTTTCCACCATTCCAATTGAAGGCAACCTTGCAAAGTTGTATGGAGAGAAGAAGATGTTGCACCTCATTGAAGATCCCAATAATGGTTATTATGAAGTGTTGTATGCTAATGTAGATGCTGGTAACTTTGTTGGGTTTGCTAATGGAAAAGAGCATAAGATTGATCAATGTAAATGTCTTGAACAAGTAGGTTTACCTTGGACCTTGTTATTCGATGGAGCTTCTTCCAAGTTTGAAAATGGTGTTAGCATTGTTTTGATTTCTCCAGGCCAGGAAGAGTTTGTTTTTTCTTTCACAATCAAATTTGAATGTACTAAAAAATTGCTGATTATGAAGCATTGTTATTAGGTTTGAGAATTGCATGAAAATATGGTGTAAAGGATATAATTGTCAAAGGAGATTCAGAACTAATTGTCAAGCAAATTAGAAAACTATATGCTATTAAAAATCAGAGAATGAAACAATACAACCATGCAGTATGGGATTTTATTGAAATGTTTGAATCATTTAATATTGTGCACCATGATAGAAAGATTAATGATGCTACAAAAAATTTAGCAGTGCTAGAATCTAGATTTGGAAATTGTACAATATCTCCATTTTGTTAGTATGATGTTGAAATACTAACAAGGCCATCTGTCCTTGACAACGCAAAAAATTCGCAAGTGTTTGATGATGATGCCTAGGTAAAATCGTTTCTATAGAACCAAGGCAAGTTTGCAGACCAAAATATAAATTGGGAACCAATGGTGTGTGCTGCTGAAGGAAAGGAAACTTTATTTGGCAAAGACATCATCCAACTTAAGACAACACAATTCCTAGAGGTTTGGTGGCACTTGAATCAAAATTTGATAATGTTGATTGCATTATTAACAGAATTATTTCAGTTTCAAGAGATTTGGAAGAGCACGACCTGGGAAGAAAGGAAAAACCATGTAAAATCTACTTATGAAGTAGTCTAAGAAAGAAAGAGAAGCAGTCCTATGTTCAATTGTTGAAAAAATATTAAGATTGCCTAGTCTGGTCTTACTCTGAGTTGAAGGCATATAGGGAAGATTTGTTCCAACATGAAATTCCTCTTGAATATAATGCCAAGCCTTTCAGGAAAAAACATAGGCCTATAAATCTGCTCCTTTCTTTAAAGATGCAAGAAGAATTAAAGAAGTTGAGGGATGGAGGGATCATTCAGCCCATAAGGTACTCATCTTCAGTTGTAAATTTAGTACCTGTCAGGAATAAGAATGGTGATATAAGGTTGTTCATAGATTTTAGGAACTTGAATAAAGCATCATTGAAATATAATTACCCTCTTCCAAACATGGAGAATATGCTATAATTGGTAACTGGTTCTGAATTGTTGTCCACTTTGGATGGTTTCTCTAGCTATAATCAAGTTGTTGTGAATGAGTCAGAAAGAATAAAGACTACCTTTACCACTCCTTGGGGAACTTATGTCTATGTAAGGATGCCTTTTGGCTTAATGGATGCTGGAGAAACTTTCCAAAGAGCAATGGATGTAGCATTTGATGGTTATATTAATGATTTCATTGGTGTTTATCAAGATGATGTAACTGTGTTTTCTAGAAAAATAAATGATCACTTGCAACACTTGGAGAGAATGTTGTTAAGGTGTAGAGAGTATGAAATATCATTAAATCCCAAGAAGTGTCATTTTGGAGTGCAAAAGGAAAAGTCATTTTGGAGGTCACATTGTATCAAAGGAAAGGGTCATGATTAATCCCGAGAGAGTGGAAGCCATCAGTAAGGTTCCAATTCCTAGAACTAAGAAGGGAGTTAAATCCTTCTTTGGACAAGTAAACTTTATTAGAAGATTTGTGTCTAACTTTGCTGAGCTGACCATACCCATTACTAGCATGCTGAAAAAGGACCAAGTTATCAAATGGAAAGAAGCTTCCATTCAATATTTCAATGGGATCAAGGAAGCACTAAAGCATGCCCCTGTTTTGACAGCTCTAAATTACAATGAGAATTTTCAAGTGTTTTCTTTTGTTTCAAAAAAACACCATTGCATCTGTTTTGTTGTAGAAGGATGTTGAAGGGACTAAGAGATCAATTGCCTTTTTCAGTAACACATTTCAAAGAGTTGAGTTGAAGTAGACCATCCTAGAGAAGCAAGCATTTTCCTCAGTGAAAGCAAAAAATGTTTTTAGACCCTACATCTTGAGCTCTAAATTTGTTGCTTATGTTCCCCACACCATGGTGAAAGACATCTTATCAGAGATGGAGGTCTCAAGAAAAATATGCAGATGGGTAAACAAGTTGCAGGAATATGACATGGATATCCAAGGCACGAAATTGATAAGAGGTTTTGGCCTAGCTAAGCTTATGGCTGAGAGCAACTTGCAAACTATTGAGGTGAATGAAGTAGAAGGAGGAAGGGTGGTGGATGTCCTTGAAAAATTGGTAAGATTTGAATGGTACAAATGTATAATCTTTTATCTCAGACATCTAAGCTACCCTGAACATTTGAGTAAAAATCATAAAAGATCTCTAAAGTTAGCCTCTCAAAAATATGTAATTACTAATTTTGGGTTAGCATGGAAGAACCCAAAGGGAGTGATCTTAAGATGCATTGTTGAGGAGGAAGCCCCAAAGGTAATTGTTAATCTACATGGAGGAGTTTATGGGGCACATTTTACTGGAAGAGTTACAACACATAAAATCTTGAGGGCTTGTTATTGGTGGCCAACTCTCTTCAAAGATACAACTCTATTCGTTAGGAAATGTGAAAGTTGCCAACATTTTGCTAGAAGAATGAAAGCTTCGAGCTCCCTTCTTTTGTAGTCTGTGTCAATTGAAGCCCCATTTAAGTAATGGGGAATGGATTTCATTGGAGAAATTTATGATCCTTCTAGTGCTTGTCATAAATGGACTCTTGTAGCCACCGATTATTTCACTAAGTGGGTAGAAGCAATCCCCACCAAGAAATAAACACACCAAGTTATCATAGACTTCATGGTGAATCAAATCATATGCATATTTTGAGTGCCAGCTAAGATTGCTGCTGATAATGTCACGAGTTTCAGAGCCAAACCTTTGGTGGCAATGTGTAAAGAGTATGGAATCAATTTGACATATGCTTCTAACTACAATCCCCAAGGAAATGGACAAACTAAGTCCAACAATAAAAACTTGTTGATGATCATTAGAAGAACCTTGGAGCTAAACAAAAAGAAGTGGGGTGAGCAACTAAAGTTTGTCTGTTTGGGATAATAAAATCACTGTCAAAAGAGCTACTAGTAAAAGGCCCATTGGAGTTGGTATATGGAATTCAAACTTGGCTGCCCCTTCATTTACAATTGTCTTCATTTCGGTTTGTTCAACAAATTAAAGATCAATAAGTTAGTCCATATGATGCTCGAATCAATTATATTATTGAGCTAGATGAAGAAGTAAGGGCATGGCATCAGTGGTATGTGAAGTTTAGAGAAAAGTTGAAGAAGTTATTTGACAAGAAGGTGACTCTAAGAGCTTTCAACATTGAGGATCTTGTGCTATTATGGGATAGCAAGCATGAAGATAAGGGAAATCATGGTAAATTTGATGCATTATGGATGGGCCCTTATTTAATTGATATTTGAATTGGTGAAAATACCTTCTTCCTAATAGACTTAGACGGGGAACTGCTTGAATTGCCTGTTAATGGCAAGAATTTGAAACATTTCTTTGATTGATTTCTCAGAATCAAGGTATACTCCATTGTAAAATGATAATATTTTGGTTGATTTCTGCCTTCATGTTTTTCTATTTTTGTTTGTCCTGGTCCTTGGTTGCCATTTTGTTGGTTTCTCGGTTCATCCTTGGGGGATTTGGTTATTATTTTTCTACTTTGCAAGCTTATTTTTTGACTTCATTGCCCAATGGTTTGTTTTTGTAACATGATCTGCCATTTATTCTAGTGGAACTCATAGGGAGTGCCCATCCCCAAGTCAGAACCGATGTTGGTGCTCAATTTGATCTCGCCCCATTTGTCATTGAAATTATTCAGTTTGCGGGTTCTTTCATGTTTTCTATCCCCCCGTATTGATGCATGAAAACTATGTCCTCCATTTGGTTGTCATGATTAGTCCCTTCCTTGGTCGAGGATCACTTTAAATATAGAGTTTGTTTTCTGTTCCTCTTTCCATGTGAAACAATTTGTAACTTGGGTGAAAACTTGGGTTTTTTCCTTCCTTCCATTTTCCACAGTCACGTTTTGTTGTCCCTGTCATTTTTGTCCCAAATATCTATGGAAACGTGATTGGATGCGGCTCGGAAGATCATATTTTGGCCGTATATCATTTCCATATTATCTTTCGTTGAAGAACGATTCATTTCCACGCGTAAATGGTGATTTTCCTGCATTTTACGGTTTGATGAGTGTATTTTTCCCTGTCAAATTTACATCTCAGCATCAGTGGAAACGTGGTCTTTTTTGTTGGATGTGTCTCGGTGGGGCACTTTGAAAACTCTAATGGTCGCTTCAACTCAAAACTTGTCCACGTGGAGGGTCGGCGCTCATCTAAAAATTCACCTTTTGGTTTGGCCTTAGAGTTGCGCCAGGGAGACATGTGGAGGTTTCCGCTACCTTGCCCAAACTTAGAAAAATTTTTCATGCAGCTGGTATAACTTTAGAAGACCATGGACACGTGGAGGGCTAGTGCTCATTTGAGGATCTGCCTTAGGGTCGCACCTTAGAAGTTGTGTTGGAGAGACACATGGAGGCTTTTTTTGGCTCTGCTTTATACTTAAACCTTTGAAAGCAACTTTCTAAAGGCATGGGACACGTGGAGGGACCACACCTATTTGGGTATTGGCCCCTAAGTTTTATTTTGAAGAAGTGCGAGGAGGAAACTTGGAGGCTTCCGCTCACTCTGCCCTTGCTTGGAATTTCCAACGGCCAAGGAAAACTGTCTCAGACCCTAGACACATGGTGCCTTCTATTGATCCTTCAACTTTTTTTTAACAACTCTGCCAGACTAAGACACATGGTGATCCCGCGCTTGTTTGAGGTCTCTACTTTTAGGGACCATCTCAAACTGTGCCATTAAGACACGTGGAGGCTTCCACTGGCTCCTTTTTATACTGAGACTATTCAAAGGCCAAAAGGAATTTTTCTTGGGCCTAGGGCACGTGGAAGGCCCGCGCTTGTTTGGAAATTTTCCCCTATACTTCTTCTTTGCATTTGTGCCAAGGAAACATGTGGACAACTATAATAAAGTAAAGAAGGGGCAGAATCAACGGTTGTTGTGCATTGTGATTGTTTTTCTGTAATTTTTGCTCCAAGACTCCTAGAGATATGAATACACACTATTTTTCATCATTTTTTGATGAAATTCCTTGTCATTTTTGTCTGCAAAGTGCCATTGAGTGGATTCAGAACTTATTTTTTTAGTCCAAGGATTGTTAAAATCAATATTTTGAAGTTGGAATTTCTCAAGCACTTGCAAAAATGTGAATTACCAGAGAAGATGGATGTGGGGCAGAGTTGCAGAGGAAAAAGAGGGAAAATGATGAAATGATGAAGGTTGCAGGCATAAACAATGGAAATTTTTTTTTCCTAGAGAGCGAAAACGATTGCCTTTCAGATCCACTTATGCAGAGCCTCCAGAAAATTATTAAAATATGGATTTCTTGCATGAAAAAATCAGAATGATTAAAAGGAATGCCAAAAATTTGTGGCATGGCATCCTAGCCATTAGTCGAGGGTCTAAGAAATGTGATAAGTTCATAATCGGTCCACCTAGCAGTTTTCATATGTGAATTTGTTAAATGTCACTTTCTGAGGCAAATTAGTAACAAGCAAAGGTCCCTCAAATATTCTTCTTTTTTGGGGGGAAAATTCGGGATGAGTAAGCGAGTGAAATGTATAAATACAATGAGAATACTCTTTGGAAAGGTTGGGGGATTGAATTCTTAAGAGAAAATTTGAGAAAATTCGTCTTCCTGAGAGACCAATCTAAGATATCCTATTAATTTCTTATGTGTTATATTTTCTATCATGTCAAGTTGGTTGCAGATGTATAGCCATTAACGAGCATGGAGATTTCTCTCGAATCTTTCCCCTGCTAATGAATGTAACAAATTTTGAAATTAATTTATGTCAATCTTGGAATTAGCGTCTTCTTTGTTTCAGAATGTCTACAAGTAGTTTTTTTGTTCCTATTGCAATCTTACATTGAAATCTTTGTGAAATCACATAGGATCTTGTCCCTGTGACAGTTTAGTGGAATTTTCAATTTCATTTCAAGAAGATCCCGTTATCCAAAATTCACCCCCCAGAGGTAATTTTGATAACATGCATCAAATTCTCAAGTCCCAGGCAAATAGATTAAGTCACGACAAAAAATTTCATGTTTCTAGGGTCCCCTCATGTTTTTTTAACTCCCCTGTCCAAGTAGAAGAGAGCAAGTTCTGAGGAAAGTTAAGAAAATTGCAAAAAACAGGCTCAGGCCAGAAAAAATCATAAAAAATGGCTAAGTCCTAGTCCTCGCAACAGTCGGGACAGTTGGGACAAAAGGGGGCGAACCGGCCGAAAGGCCGAGAGGCAGTCTGCGCAGCATTTGGGACATTTGGAACAAAAGGACGCACGGGACGCGGAAATCCGAACTGGCTGAAAAATGGAAAAAATTGACTAACTGTTGAAATAGGCAGTCTGGGACATCTGGGCAAAATGTACGCGAACCGGCCGGATCAGCCGAAATGAGTCAAGGCAGCCCGGAACAGTCGGGCCGAAGGTACGCGAAGTACGCGAACCGGCCAGATCGGCCGAAATGAGAACTTTCAGTCAGGGACGCGCGGGCCAAAAGTGCGCGAAACCGGCCAGTTCGGCCAAAATGGGAAATTTCAGCACTGTGCCAAATGGGACAAAGGGATGCGTGGAACGCGAAAATCCGAAGCGGCCGAAGGCAGAGAAGAAAAGTCAATGTTTGACCCATGGAACTTCAAACGGCCATAACTTTTGACTCCGAGCTTTGATTTTCACAAAATTGGACTTTCTGGAACGAGCACGACTACAAAAGAAACATATTCGGCTCCAGTTAGTTAATGCTCATTCCCGTCAAATGACAGAAAACGCCTACCAGACCCAAAAATAGCTGCCCGCACTCAGAAGGCCATAAATTTCTCAACGAAATCGCACAAAATTGGTACCGTTGGAATCGTGGTTCCGAGCCCGATGCAAAAAAATCAAGAAATTCTGGATTTTATCAGAAATTTATTGAGATTTTTGACCCAGGTTCAGAACAGTGTTTTTATTGGTAGCTGGGAGTGCAATTAATAGGCATGCCCATCATTATTTCTCTGCTGCAGCACATGGGACAGTATGGGGAGCTTTTGCAAGTAATGTCTAACCATTCCACTCAATTTAATTCCTCTTACAGGTGGTTGAAGGACAGATTTCGGGATTTCCATTTTCCGTCTCTTCTCCTCATTTTTTCTATTCCGAGCCCGATGCAAAAAAATCAAGAAATTCTGGATTTTATCAGAAATTTATTGAGATTTTTTGAGGAAACGTGGCCAGGTTCAGAACAGTGTTTTATTTGGTAGCTGGGAGTGCAATTAAGAGGCATGGCCATCATTATTTCTCTGCTGCAGCACATGGGACAGTATGGGGAGCAAGTAATGTATAACCATTCCACTCAATTTAATTCCTCTTACAGGTGGTTGAAGGACAGATTTCGGGATTTCCATTTTCCCCTTCTCTTCTCCTCATTTTTTCTATAAATTGGAGTGTTGGGCTCATTGTGAGTTTTTGGGTAGCAAAGCTCTGTCAAAATTGCTTTGTGAAGCCAGTGTGTTGCAGGCCCTTGTAGTGGACTCCTTGCATGGTGATCCAGGCCCTTATCTTGTAATATACTGAACTGTGCATACCAGGAAGCAATAAAATACAAAGTTTGTGGATGTATCTTCCCCTGCTGTGTTTTCTTGCATTCTTCTTGCCCCTTTTATCTCTCTACAAGAATATTGTGTCTATTATTATGTTCTTGCAGGAATTCATTATCATTGTGTGTGCTTGGAATATTGTTGTGAATGCATTTTGCTAGATTATGGAGAACTGTCATCACCTCTTCTAGTGTGCACTTTGCCTCTGTATTTCACACATTTGGAGACTACTCTCACATCCTCCTTTTTTGGTGTATCACCGCTTTAGTGTAGGCTTTCATTTTATGCATTCTCTTTCCCTGGTCCCTTGGAAATTTAGATTAGAATAGTTAGCTTATCCTGCATTAGAGTAGATTGTGGCAGGTAGTTTAGGAGCAAGAAACCAGCTTTCTCTGGAGGTCTATCTCAAGTAGCAAGTCCCACAACTTGGAGATAGTACCCATGTTATCCAATCACACTGGATGCTTAGAGTGATCAAACTAGAAATCTGATCAACATCCAGGGGTGCTGTGATTCGGTGATAACAGATCCTTCATCTTGTGATGAGATAAACAAATTTAAAATCACTTCACTTTCATTTGTTGATAAAGATTGTTTGTAAGTCTTTGGGTGTACCTTAGGTGTGATTGATTAGATATTTTGGTGTTTAATTGAGCCTTTTAACTCAATCCTTCATGTTATATTCTCAAATATTGTGTGAAAACGTGCTGATTTGGGCCTCCATTGAAGCACACCTTCGGGTTGAAGGAATGTCTTAACTATTCTGAAGCTTTATGTTGTTAAGTTGTCCATTTTTGTGAAGTTTCTCAAAGATTTGGTATAATTAAATTATCCTACTTAATCTCCCACCAAAATCATTCAAAAACCATGAATCCAATCCTAAACTACCCTTTTTTTCCCTGTATATCCACAAATGAATAAAATCTATTTACTAAAACATGCAGAACAATCAGGATTTAAAAATGTCTTCAGTAACCTTAGCCTTGTTTTGAAAGTATCTCCGTATTTTATAAGTGAAAACTCTTGAGAGTTAAATTATGGATTATTGACCGTACTTTCCCAAGGTTTTCTTCATAAAATTTTTGCAAAAGAAGGATATCTCCATCTCCTTCATCAAACAAAGGTTACACTAAGGGTCGTCTCACCCTGGTTGAGGAGGCACAACATAAAGTAGTGAGGAGAGGTCAAATCCTCTTGAAGGTGTTATCCATCTCTCCACAAATCTGAGTGACAAGGGCTAGTTAGATCTCATCCCCGGCTATAAAATGAAACACATTATAATCTATCTGTTTGTAAGCTCCATGCCCAATTTGTGATGCTGCTCAACTTGAAAAGGAGAAAAAATTTGGATACCAACATAAGGAAATGAAGTAATTGATCGAAATCCTTAAAATGGAAAAGAATTATACATACATACATACATACATACATACATACATACATATATATATATATATATATATATATATGTATATATGTATGTATATATCACCTCCTTGCAATTTTCTTAGAAATGATTTAGTAATGTTATTAATTATTCAATTACCATGGTCCTATGAGTAGTTCGAAACTTTTTTTATTGTTCTTGCTTTTTATACTATACTCTAAATTGATGTGTATTGATCATTTAATTAAATCAAATCATAAGAATCTCCATATTAATTTATAATCAAAATATATCTAATTATATGAAATTATTATTAAAATTATATATATAATATATTATACATATTTATTTATTAAAATAAATTAGTGTGATTCTGTTTGGAACACACACACACACACACACACACACACATTGTAGTACTCAACATTCCTTTTCTAAATTAAAAAACAAATGGGGATGAAATCGATTATGGGTGTTTAAATACATGGGAGAGGAGTAATGTGTTGGTGGCATATAATAGGAGGTTGCATGTAGTAGAAAGATGGGATGACACGAGTGTGCAGGGCATGGGCTGCCCAAAGGACCCCTCAGACCTGTCTTTTCCATTTTGCATAATAATTATTGCACTCTATTTTAGGTCCAAAGGCATTAACTCTTTTGTAACCATAATTACTCCTCTTTCATTGTTCTTAATAGAGTGAATGATTTGGATCTAGATCTACGTCTGAAGTGTGTTTAATTTTTTCTAGGAAAATAATTTTTCCCCTATCATTTTTTTGTTGGATTATCGGCAGAAGAATAAGGGAAAAAACTTGGGGATATTGAGGCACTCCATTCATAGTTGTATGGAGTTACTTTTCTACTGATGAGAATCTATCTTACGTGTACTCTAGCCTTTACGTCTACCATTTCTCATTCCTTCTCTCTTTACAACCTTGAATTTCATTAGGTTTTTTGTGGTTTTCATCTACATGGGCTCAATTTTTTCATTGCAAGCATGAATATGAAATTAGTAAGTTGGATTTCCACTATCAATTTCTTATTCTTACTGCACCCTCCATCCACGGTTCCAATAACACACCCTTGGAAAAATTTGGGATCCCACATTTCATTCAGGAATTTTGGAAAACATTTCACATGTCTTACGCATGTTTCCACATTCTGTAGGCATATATTCTAGGGAACTCGTAACTAAAACAATTCAAAAAAAAAAAACACTTCTCCATAATGGATTGGTGGATGTTTATACCTTGTTTTAAGGATACTATTTTGACACTGGATATTGTAAGGGTTGTTCTCCATCCCCATATGGTTTCCTCCTTCATTTTCTGCACCAGGAAAATGCCATTTCAATTTAATACTTCTGCTCCAAAATTAATGCCAATTAACGTTTTTCCCAGCCAAATCCACACCAACAAACAAATAACTAAATTGGGTTCTCTTTTCAACACTTGGGGAATATCTACCAGGAAATCCACTTTGAAGTCCCAACAATCACGTTATGAAACTGTTGAGCTGGATAGGGATGTTGATGAAGAAGAAATAAAATCTTCTTATAGATGTCTTGTCAAAAACTATCATCTTGATGTTTATGATGAAATTGGGGATCTAGAGGAAGGAGAAACAATAGAAACACGTTTCATTAAGATTCAGGAAACTTATAAATTACTTATGAACAAGGAGCAGTGTATGAAGTATGATAAGGACAACCAAGTAAACCCTATCAAGGCATCTAAAGCATGGATGGAGTGGGTAATGAAGAAAAAAAAATCATTTGACGGACAAGAGGATTTAGCAGTCATAGCGTGGGTAGAGAAAAACAACTTGAACTGAATCTTAGAGTTCGTCATCTTTCACGTACAAAGAGGACTTGGAGTCTTTTAAAAAATCTCTGTATGGGGGTATTTCTGAATGTAGATGACATTGCCATAAAGTGCATATGTAAATATCTCCCAGGCATGGTTCATCTTACCTTTTCCTTCATAATTATCATACTTTAGTTTTTCATTTGCAATGAAATAAATTTAAAATTTTGGAATGTCACACATTCAATTATTAGGTTTTTATTAAAAAAATTGTAAAAGAATAAAACAAAATATAACACTTATGTAACCCATGTAACACTTGGTAACAAAGCATAAACTTAAAGCCTTCTTTTGAACACAAATTGGAGAACTGTTATCTATTTTTTACCCCTAGTAAAATAGACAACTCAGGACAATGGGTTTGAGAAATTGAAAGATATTCATGGAGAAAATTGGAATGATACAAACTAATTTTTTTAGTTTGGTAGCAATTATAAGTGATTCAGGAAAGTTTCGGATGTCTTGAAGCCATCCATCGGAAGTAAGATTTCAAGCCTTAAGGAGTCTGCAGCGTGAAAGAGGACCTAAGATTCAAAAAAATATTTTGATAGCTATGTTACGAATTAAAATTCAAATAAAGTTTGTATGGAATCCATTTTCCATGCCCTACATGATGGAAAAGACAAGAAATCTTGAAGCACTATACGCTTCCCAAGGCAATTCATTCTTCTAGTGCACAACTGGCATCCCGAGAAAGAAAGATATTTCAATGTGATAAATTGAAAATTGGATCTTGAGACCATGTCCATTAGATTCAGCTGGTGTTTTTCCATGTGAAAATCATATAACATTTCACCTGAAAACTCATCCGGGAGGTAAAGTTATTGCCTCTGGGAGTTCGTCGGCTAGGGTTTGGATGAGTCAAGGTTGGACGCAAATGGGTTCAATGGGTAACATTTTTTGACATACTTGAATGGTTTTTGACACCTATTGCACCCATCACACTTACACAACACTCAGGTTGGATGGTACAAATAGGTTAGAAGTGTCATGGGGCTTGGACGGATCAAGGTTGGATGGTTGGGGGTTGGACGCCCACGGGTTGGTTGAGTCAACTTTTTTGATGTGTAGGATCATTTTTTTGACATTTTTTGCACACATCACACTTGCAAGATGATCAGATTCGATGGTATGGCTAGGTTGGATGCGTCATCAGGGTTGGACGCCCAGGGGTTGGTCGGGTCACATTTTTAGATGCGTATGGATAGTTTTTTATGCCCGTCATACCCCTCTCATTTTAAGGACACCCATGTTGGATGGTACTACAGGTTTGGATGGGTCACATGGTTGGGTGGATCACGGGTCCCAACAACTCAACAATTGGATTTTAATGCGGTATGGCGCCCATGTCTTCATCTGACAGAAGTACCCTTGGGAAGTGAATTTGTATGGTTTTCCATACCTCTTTAATGAGGGTTTGTAAAAAATTTCTGTTATATTGTAAAATCTACCTCATTCTTAGAGGAAATATTCTGGGAGCTAGGGAAACTCTTTACAAAATTCTCCCTCAACTCCATTTGAGCTGTAAGCCTTCTCCTGCACCTGACAAGCGTATTTATGCTTCTAAGCATTAATGTAATTGTCTTTTCACCTTATAGATCAATAAATTAATGTTTTTGGTGCATTTTTCAACCCTTTCTCATATTTTTTTTGTTTTTATGTACCTCTCCATTTTGGGATTTGTTTTATGTGCATGTTATTTCACTTGTAGGCATAAGATGTTGTGTTTCATGGAGTGCAGATGGAAGATAGAGTTTGGGTCTGTGTCACTGATGTTCTGACCTCTTCCAGCTCTATTTTTTTTCTTCTTCCTACCTCATCAGAGTATATCACCCATTTTATTGGTGTTATCACCTCGTTAGTGTAGGATTTCCCTTTTAATGCACTTTCACTTTCCCTGTCTCCTTGACATTGTTATAATTGGTGTAGTTAGGCATATTTTATGCATTAGGAGTAGTTTAGCATTAGGATTTTGTAGAGGAATCTGACCATCTCCAAACGATCATCTTAAGTTCACAAGTCCCACAACTTGAGAGATGCTCCCATGTTATGTAGGTTAAACCAGATGCCTCATTCAAACCCGGACCATTCGGGGGGTGCTGTTATTTTGCATCAATAGTTTTGGCACGCTCGGTGGGATAGGTTTGAAGAATATTACAACTTCATTTCATTTGGTTGATGTGTTCTTGGTGAGATTCAGCCTTTGGAGTCACATGCAAAGCACATCTGGTGACTTCATCTAGTCAACAACCCATTCTCTTAGTTGAAGACTTTCCTTCCATCCATTTCACCCTTTCTTCTTTCCATGTCTTTCATTTTCTACCATTCATGAAGCTGTGTAGTCATGGATTCATTCCCATCTTGGAATTCACACCTGCAACAGCAACAGTGCAGTCCACCTCCAATGTATTTCTCAACTCCTCTAGACCAATGTTATGAGAAAATCAAGAACCATTATGCCTACCCATATGACTAATTGCAAAATCAGTTTAGCTATGGATCTTGTAAGGAAAAAGGGTATGCATACAATGACAACAGTAAATTGGACAATGTTGATCTGCTGGAGAAGATTCAAAGGATGGAGGCTAGAATGATTCAGTTAAGGGATACAGTACAAATGAGGGCATTCAAAATTGGTTGCAGTGCATCTTGTCCATGGGAAGGCCCTTTTCCAAGACACTATAGCCCATAGGATAATATTGACTTCATGGTTGAAATGCTGCCTCAACTTGCACAGTGGACCAAGAAGATAGAGGCCTACAAACTTGGTGCCAAGAAACCTTGTCCATGGGTAAATCCTACACCATCATCTAGTAATTTTCTCTCCATTCCCTGAGCAGCACCATCTCAACTTGATATTCAATTTCCAAGCTTCCCATCCATTGCTTCTATTGTGGAATATGTTTCTCCATCTTCTATCTCCCATCCCATCCCATAATTTCTCTACCCTTCTCCCTTCCAAACCTAATTCCTCTCCACAAGAGCCAAAATAAATACCTCCCCCTTCACCAAAAATAAAACAACAATTAGTGGAGACCCCACCCACCACTTCTCCTACTTTCCCAAGTCCATGTCGGGAAGAGACTAAAAAAACCAGCCAAGGGGAGAAACAGAAGAAGAGACAAGAAAAGAAGAAATGATTAGAATCTTGGTGAGCTTGGCTCTTATATTCGAGATTGATAAAATCCCCTTGATGGAGAAATACGTGGAGGATGATAAGGTCAAGCCACAAGTGGTGAAGCTTCAACTACAAACACAAGCGAGGGAATAAGGAGCTACTCCAAATCCAAAAGAGGAGGAGTGCATTCTACTTTTGGAGGAGAACCATACAGTTCTAGAGGTTTCAAGTATAGAGTGGGCCATAGAAGAACCTTCAGTTCTTCCTCCCACTTCATCCCCTTCAAGATCTAATGTCGAAGAAGAGTTTGAGCTTTTAGACTTCATTTTTGAAGATGAGGGGAACCATGGTGAGAAATTTACAAATTAGGAGGACACCATGGAGGAGGAAAAGCACATGTAGCAGGAACAACGAGGAAGATGATTATCCGTCTGACTTGGAGGATTGTTTTGATGGAGAGGAACCTAAGGAGATCACATCATTTTCTCCTCCATCATCCACCTTCCAGGCACATGAGCCTGTTTTCATGAAGGATAGCATTCAATTGCAGCAACCTACATTTCACAACGGCCTTATGGAACCAAGGTTAGAAGATCTGAATCTTCTGTGTTATCCATAGAAGGAGGAAGGGAACAAAGATAACACACATTTCATGCTAGTCATCAAGGTAGAGGATCAACTTCTTACAGAAGCACTCCAAAGTAAAAATCAGCATGTAAGTAGCCTCTTTTTTTAGGAAGGTCCATAGGAAGACTCCATTTTTGGAGTTGAATTTTAGAACAATGGGTGCATACATCAAGTCAGACCGTGCCCAATCAGGTACTTTGCTTCATTGGAGCCAAGGGAGAAGCTATAAATGGTCATGCCCACTTCAGGGCATGAGATGAGTATCAAATCACCAAGGGTCACCATCAACACCTCCAGAGTGTAATAATAATTAACTTGAGGAGGTATTTTCGATTGATGTTGATACTTTTGTTATTTGGGTGGAGGATCGGCCTCTTGTTGGTTTTTCACTCATTATAACAACCATGATCAATGCCGAATCACATACATGGCTTCCTATTTTGAGAAAGGGAAGTTTCTTCTCCCTGCCAGTTGCAGGATTTGTTTGAGTCCCCTTTTCCTCTTATTAGCGTAGTGTAGGTAGGTTTTATTTTAGTAGAAGAAGTGCTTGTGCACACTCTACATGACTCCACTCGGAGCATGTATGATTTTTTAAGTTTTATACATAGCGTGTGTTGTGACATGTTGTTGCTCTTGTACGATTCATTCTTTGGAGGGGGCATGTTTTCACATGAGAAATCAGGTTTCAACAACAGTCCTAGCCTCTCCGAGTCAGTTTTTGTTCCCATGGATTTTGTAATGTTTATACCTGTCAAGGAATCATCGATTAGTCTTATTTCATACTTGGTAAGAAATCAGATCAAGGACAGTTTTAAGGGGGCTTCAGACCTTTTCCATATAGATCAGGTTTGTAATGGTAGGGAGTTCCATCTTCAAACATCAGTGTTTTAATGGATCATGGGAAGAATTTAGATTTTAGGATTAGTCTATAGGTGTAACAATATTGAATCCATTCCCAATGGACAATTCAAGGCCACTGGTCACACATCTAGCAGGCTGATGTCCCCGAGAGGTCACCAATTGTTATCTATTTTCTACCACCTTATAAAATAGAAAACTCAGGAGGATGGGTTTGAGCACTGGAAAAATATTAATGGAGAAACCTGGAATGATACAACTAATTTTTTGAGTTTGGGAACCATTACAAGTGATTCAGGGTAGTTTAAGATGTCTTGAAGTCATCCATCAAAAGTAGGCTTTCGGGCCTTAAGAAGTTTATAGTGTGAAAGAGGGCCTAAGATTCAACAGAAGATTCAGATAGGCATGTCAAGAATTTTAAGTCAAAAAATTCCCTATGGAATCCATTTTCCATGCCCTATATGGTGGAAAATACGAGACGTCTCGAAGCATCATATGCTTCCCAAGGCAATTCATTCTTCTGGTGCACAACAAGACATCCCAAGAAAGAAAGAGATATTTCAAGGAAATAAATTCAAATTTTCATCTTGAGACCACCTCCATTAGATTCAATGGGTTGTTTCCATGTGACAATCATATAAAATTTCACCTGAAACCTCATCTGGGGGACTCAAGTTATCGCCTCTAGAAGTTGGTCGGCTAGGGGTTGGATGGATCAGGGTGAGACGAGTCAGGGTTGGACGCCCATGGGGGTTGGATGGGTCACAGGTTGGATGGTTGGGGGTTAGACACCTATAATGGTTTTGATGCACATGATCGGTTTTTGATACCCATCACACTTTCGTGAACACTCAGGTTGGACATGGTACAGCCAAGCTTGTATTGGTCATGGGGGTTGGATGGATCAAGGTTAGACTCCTGGGGGTTGGACACTCAGGGGTTGGTCGGGTCACATTTTTGATGTGTAGGATTAGTTTTTGATTCCCATTGCACCCTGTCACACTTGCATGATGATCAGGTTTGAAAATATGGCTAGGTTGGACATGTCATGAGGGTTGGATGCCTAAGGGTTGGTCGGCTAGGGGTTGGATGCCTAGGGGTTGGTCATGTCACATTTTTTGATGTGTACGGATAGTTTTTTATGCCCGTCATACCCATCTCATTTTAAGGACACCAAATTTGGATGGTATGGCAAGGTTGGATGGGTCACATGGTTGGGTGGCTCATGGGTCCCAATAACTCAATAATTGGATTTTAATGTGGTATGGTGCCCATATCTTTATCTGATAGAAGTACCCTCGGGAAGAAAATTTGTATGGGTTCCCATACCACTTTAATGATGGTTGGTAAAACATTGCTTATATATTGTAAATCCTCCTCATTTTTTATGGGAGACATTCTGGGAGATAGAGAAACCCTTGCAAAATTCTCCCTCAACTCCATTTGAGTTGTAAACCTTCCCCTGCACCTAGCAAGCGTATTTATGCCTCTAAGCATTAATGTAATGGTTTGTGCACCTTATAGAGAAATAAATTCATTTTTTTGTGGAATTTTTCAACCCTTTCTTTTGTTTTTCAATTTCTCTATGCCTCTTCATTTCAGATTTGGTTTTTGTGCATGTTCTTTCACTTGTAGGTGTAAGATGTTGTGTTTCATGGAGTGTAGATGGAAGATGGAGTTTGGGTCTATGTCACTGATGTTCTGACCTCTCCCAGCTCTATTTTTTTCTTCTTCTCTCCCTCACCAGAGTATCTCACCCATTTTCTTGGTGTTATCACCTCATTAGTGTAGGATTTCCCTTTTCATACACTTTCTCTCTCCATATCTCCTTAGCATTGTTAGAATAGGCGTAGTTAGGTGTCTTTTTTACATTAGGAGTAGTTTAGCATTAGGATTAGGTAGAAGAATTCAGCCTTCTCTGGAGGACCATCTCAAGTTTGCAAAAGTTCCAAAAATTGAGAGACGGTCCCATGTTATGTAAGTTACACTGGATGCCCCATTCAAATCCTGAGCCATTCGGGGGGTGTTGTAATTTTGCATCAACAAGAACTTGGAAACCAGTCTTTTAGCACGAAACAATAAACCTCCTTATGTTTTATATTACCAAATTTTATTTTGATCATCATTCGTGGTTATGACCACAACCTTATACAATGTTAGACCTAGGTTATTGAAATTTGGTACTCGTGCCCATTAGTGTTGACGAGAGCCAGATGAGTCATCAATTAAAACCACCTTTATGTCTACCTTTTTAGTTAGAGAAACTAAATTTCAAGAGATTTGCAAAACAACACTCTGAACCCTATAAATGAGATGTCAAGTGTCGTATGTGTTTGTTGTTATGTAGAGAGTCGCATCAAGCACTAGCTCAACCTCATTTTCAAACTATTTATGCTTTCTTCATCGCTTCTCTAGGAGCCCAGTCACTCTGTTTTACACTTTTGGGGAGTTATTTAAACTAAAAAGTTGGCTTTTGTTTTGACCTTCCATTTGAACCCTGAAAAACAAAATTCTTATCATCTTTCGCAAACCTCTATTCTTTTTACTAGATAATTTTGTGGAACCTTCAGTTGAAGAAAATATCATTTCTTGTTAGTTTGACTAAGAGGATTTGTAGGCTGCTGGTCGCAGTTTGACTAGGTCAAATTGGAACATTTATGATAGGTGCCTTCAGATAACCCATCGTCGTTTGAAACCCGTTTGTTAGTTATCAGTCCTGTTAACTTTGATGAATTTTCCATATATAGGGAAACTTGTAGGAAATTTTTAAATTGCATGCTTGTCCATCGAACATTAGTTTTGGACGTATTTTTGAGCCCTCGAACTAACCTTGATTGTTTTTCACTAGGCCAATTATGACCGATGGCCTTAGAAAACTAGCCTCCAATTGTAAACCATTCACTAGTTCTGAAATTTGTCACTTCTTGTGGATTCTTGATGTAGAGGAGGACACGTAGAAACTCACCCGTGGTGTTTTTTTTCCATTAGAAGACAACGTACAAAAATGGTTTCTTAGCCTCTAGGTGTAGATTGAATTTTTTTGCAAGTAGTAGGAAAACGTAGGACGTTCGTCAGGTTACCAAACCACCATTGAAACTTGTTGACATTTTTGAATGATTGTTTGGGACTCTATCTTATGGCTTATTGTGTGAAATTTGAATTTTGACAAAATAATTTTTCTCTCTCTTCCCTATTTCTTTCACTCTCCTTAGTTAAGAAATGAAATGAAATCAAATCAAATAAATATGTGTCTCTAACCTTCTCCTTTAGAATGAAAATTATTAATTTTATTATGTAAATGAGAAACTAAAAATGTTAATTATGCTATATCTAGTTGGATGCCACGCTAGCAATTTATCATTGATTTCATGCTCACATGATTTTACAGGATACAAGAAAGATGGCGAAAAGGATTGGTGTAATTTATTGTTTATTATTATAATTTATACAGGTCATTGTAGAGTGTATATATGCATAGTGTATTACCATGATACATAAAAGATTATATTTGAAATTTGGGTAATATGTATGAGATGTTAGTTTTAGGGATACCTTGGGAAATGTGGATTTAATTATAGGTGTAATTTTGATTTATAATTATGTAAGGTAAAAAGGATTGATATATTTATGTTAAATGAATTTGAATTTAATATCTTGTAGTGTGTTTTCTAGCGTACAATAGATGATTAAATAATTGGTGTTGTGTTTCTTACCTTGAAAATGTAATAAATGAATATAACCACAACCGTCAACCCTAGTATAAGATTCATGCATAACTTCTCTGCATGTGTGATCCTTCTTAGCGTAGAAGAATTTAAGACCATAAAATGAATTTAAACCTTGTTATCGATGTCACCTCCTAGTTTAGGTAAATAAGACCCCTAGTTTGAGTTTAACATCATATTCAGTATATTTAGCGACATTGTTGTGAACCCATATTTTAGGAACGACATGGTTCAAATTTATCGGGAGTATGTTGTTTCCTTCTAGGTTTGGTAACCATGTGTGGGGTAAGGAGAATATCTTCTCTTCAGATATGACATCATGTTGACTGGTGAAGATCGCCTTGGAAGTCACCTTAAGAGTCCTTGTTCGAAACAACGACTATGTGGTGTAACTGTTATCCAAAATTCACCCCTCAAGGTAATTTTGAGAACATGCATCAAATTCTTCAGTCCTGAGCAAGTAGATTGTTTCAAGGCCCAAAATCGTGTTTTTGGGCCCCCCTCGGCTTCTCTCTAACTATCCCTTCCAAGGAAAAAATCCCAACGAGTTAGAAAAATAGAAAAAATGCAAAAAATAAGGTTGCAGGATTGTTTTAAAGCATTTCGGGTCTGAAGGGTGCGACATCGTATTAGTGCGGGTCATACCGAGGTTCGTCGTACCAAGTTTGGGACCAAGAAAGGGAAGAAAATCGGCTAAGTCAGACATTTTTGTCCTAGGCGATCCACGGCACAGTTGGGACGTCAGGACGTGTGGGACGTGAATCGGTCCGATTAGCCGCAAGGAAGCCCAAATCGGGCAGTGCAGAGATTTTCGTCTAGGACAGCCGGGACAAAAGTATGTACGGGATGCAAAAAGGTGAAAAGGCTGCAAAAGGGGACAAGGAATCCCGAATTGGCCGATGCAGGAGAATTCGTCCGGGACAGCCAGGACACGCGGACCCTATTTTTGCCGAAATAGCTGCAGCAAAGAAGAAAAGTCAACGTTTGACCCGTGAACTTCAAACGGCCATAACTTTTGACTCCGAGCTCTGATTTTCACAAAATTGGACTTTCAGCTCCAGTCAATTAATGCTTATTCCCGTCAAATGATAGAAAATGCCTGCCGGACCCAAAATAGCTACCCGCACTCAGGAGGCCATAACTTTTGTATTTCTCAATGAAATCACACAAAATTGGTACCGTTGGTATTGTGGCTCTGAGTTTTTAGCACAACAATCAAGAAATTCCAGATTTGACGAGATATCGGTGGGGATTATTTTATAAAATGTGGCCGGGTTCATAACAGTGTTTTATTTGGTGGTTGGGAGTGCAATAAAGAGGCATGGTCATCATTCTTTCTCTGCTGCAGCACCTAGGACAGTATGGGGAGCCTTTTACAAGTAATATATAATCATTTTACTCCATTTAATGCCTCTTACAAGTGGTTGAATGACAAATTTCAGGATTTCTATTTCCCCCTCTCTCTCTCTTCTCATTTTCTCATAAATTGGAGTGTTGGGCTCATATAAAAAAAGAGGAGTAGTTTTGTAACAAAGCTCTGCCAAAATTGCTTTGTGAAGACAATGTGTTGCAGGCCCTTGTTGTGGACTCCTTGCATGGTGATCCAAGCCCTTATCTTGTAACCGATTGAATTGTGCATATCAGGAAGCAATAAAATATAAGTTTGTGGATGCATCTTCCCTTGCTGTGTTTTCTTGCATTTTTCTTGCCCCTTCAACCTTGATTACAAGAATATTGTGTCTATTATTATGTTCTTGCAGGGATCCATTATCATTGTGTATGTTTGAAATATTGTTGTGAATGCATTTTGCTAGATTATGGAGAACTATCATCACCCCTTCTAGTGTGGGCTTTGCTTCTGTATCTCTAGCATTTGAATACTACTCTCACACCATCCTTTGCTGGTGTATCACCACTTTAGTGTAGGCTTTCATTTTAAGCATTCTCTCTCCTTGGTCCCTTGAAAATTTAAATTAGAATAGTTAGTTTCCCCTGCAATTAGAGTAGATTGTGGCAGGTAGTTTAAGAGCAAGAACCAACTTTATCTGGAGGTCTATCTCAAGTAGCAAGTCCCACAACTTGGAGATAGTACCCATGTTATCCAATCACACCGCGAGCTCAAGTATTTGCACTTGTATAAACATAGGGGTGCTGTGATTCGGTGATAACATTAACCTTACCATTTATGGAGTTAGTAGAGTTATTACTTTCTTAGTATCCTAGTGGACTAACAAGTATTACAAAGTTAGATCTATATTTTTTACTTGTCATTGAATGCATTCCTTGTGGGACCGGAGATGACAAAAATGGATAGAGTGAAATAGTTTTTTCTATGACTTAAACTCTTGTTAATAAACTTCCTCTCAGCTATATGTGTTATGTTGATTACTAAACACATAACACCTTGGTCTTTCATGAAGGTTTTTTAGTATAAATATGTCCTCTCACCTTAAACTCATATATAGTTGAGGCTTAGAACCTTAGGTGTTATTGGAATTAAACTAAACCTCAGTTGATTAGGAGGTTAACTTGGGGTTCATGTGTAGTTATAATACTTCCAATCATATACTTCTTCAAGATGCTAGAAAAGTACTTTCATTACTCTTTATGTTATACAGTGATGCCAAAAAGGGAGCTAAGAAATAATGTAAATGAAATGAGAAACAAGATTATATGTTTTATTGGTTTAGACACAAATTTTTCTCTTGAAGTCCTTATGGTTGATTTAAACATTGACTTTTTCTAAAGAAAGGTTACAATTTTTTCTTGGTGGGACTAGGCATTTGAGCTAATATAGAGTCCACTAAAAATAAAATAAAATAAAATTCTGTCATGTAAATGCTTAATTGAATCAAACTAAATTTTGAACTAAAACAACCATAGTATGAGAAAAAATGTGCTTCTAATGGAAGGAATTTTATAGGAAAGGGAAACTTGAACCTTCACCTCCTTTGAATCACATTATTTCTCCCTCGTCAACTTATGGTTGGTCCTCTTGCATAATGAGGATAAAATTAAATGTCAACTAAACATATTTTGAGAAAAAAACCTGTAACATAAGAGCGATATAATTAGGAACTTTGTATGCAATTTGAAATATGGAAAATAATAATGTAAGTTATGGAGATCATCATATGGGACAAATAGAAAATTGAAATGGGTTGAACAGTAAGTTGAATGTGGAATAAACTCATGAATTTGTAGGTGGTAAAAGGAAAAAATTAATCTTACATAATAATGTTATCGGAATGTTAATCGTAACAAACATGTAATCATGGTAATGATGTGTTGTGGGTTTTCCAATCCTTGTGTCCCTTTTCTTGTGGTTGGGTTATTTCTAGCATTCATTCATAGGGAAAGTGTGGCATTGACATGTGTATATGTGATTTGATGACTTATGTAAGTGCCATATGCATTGTTGAGTTACTGTATTTGGAACCTTGTGGTGTTGCATAGTGAGAAATGTAAGTAAAAAAAAAAATTTATCCTGGTATTTCTACTATTGTATTCGTGTGTGTAAAATGTGGGCGTTATATATATATATATATATATATATATATATATATATATATTTAGAACCTTGTGGTGTTGCATAGTGAGAAATGTAAGTAAAAAAAATAAATTATCCTGGTATTTCTACTATTGTATTCGTGTGTGTAAAATTTGGGCGTTATATATATATATATAACGCCCACATTTTACACACACGAATACAATAGTAGAAATACCAGGATAATTTTTAGTTTTTACTTACATTTCTCACTATGCAACACCACAAGGTTCCAAATACAGTAACTCAACAATGCATATGACACTTACATATATACCAATGTAAAATCGGTCAATATTTAATGTATTGAGTGCAATTTTATTGTATACGAATTGACTTTTCTTTGTAGTTTGGATAGTGGGTTGGGGGAGGGGGCACTCCAAACCCAACCCATATGAATATGGGTTGGGGTAGGGGCAATTTCCCCTCCCCCAACCAACCAACCATATTAATTAAAACAAACATTGGGTGGGGGCCGAGCCCACACAAAAATAACCTAAATAATTGTAGTCAATATGCAGACGAACTCTTGTTTAACACATTCTGCAGATTCTTTGTAACCATGGCCTTATTAATTGCTAAAAGTATATATATATATATAACAACTTAAATAAATCAAAATTTGGGTTTATTTATTATGAGAAATTTGTATATATATATATATATACACACACACAGATGCACCCACAAGTGTATATGTGTATATATTAGACATGCATATATACTCAAACAATAAGAGGAGGAGAGTGCATTTATTACAAAATTAAAGCTTGATCTATTGGGCAAATGCCATATACCCAAATGGGTGTTTTCATTGAAACAAATTTACAACAAATAACAAATGAAATTTACAATCAAACCCTAGGAGAGGGTGGTATAAAAATGAAAAACAAAAATGAAATAAGAATGGGGTGTGTGTATCCATACCAAGCTCCTTCCTCTTCTATGGCTTCCTCTCCTTCCCTTAAACCTAAAAAATAGAAATGAGAAAATAAGTCAAATGAAGGAATAAAAGACCCATAGATATGATTAGGGTTGTTTTGGAATTTCTTGATCCAATGGCTTAGATTGGTTCCATCCAATGGAAAATATTTTTCCCTAAAAATGTTAAGTGGGAGTTAGGTGAGATTATCATTTAAAAGCATTTGTAAAGTTTGAATAGGGCCACTTGAGTGGTGTTGAAGCTAACTTTAAATTCGTTACCCATTATGTTTTATTTAGTGAATTAAAAATAAATAAAAAACCCATGAACCTTTTAAATTAATTATGCCAAATTCAACTTTAATATTTAGACAATGACTATTATTATGGGTTAAATTTTATTGTTAAATGGGGAGGGTAAGGTTAAATATTTTTCTATAGTAATTACTTATTAAATGGATAGAAACTGCATTATTGAATTAATTAAGAATTGATAGGAATGAATTTTTTAAACCTAACTAAAAATTAAATAAGATCAATTAATTGTTTGTTTTAACATTATTTGGTTAATTGTGAACTTTTCTAAACATTGCAACATAGCATATAGGAAAAATATCCATAAGTGGAGGATCATGCACCTTTGCATCATAGTGCAGAGGATAGAGCAGAGAATTCCCACGTGGAGTCGGTTAGAGGTGGGTCACCTCCTAGAGAGCACAAAGATAGAGCTATGGGACACAGAGATAGTTTTAGGATCCCTGGGCCTAGAAATGATAATACAGAGGTACCTAGGGGATGATAGTCGATAGCAATGGATCACATTAGAGATATATTGAAGTTATACCCACCTAATTTTGCTGAAAACACATGCAGATTTCAGGAAGAGGCATTATTGTCTAGCTTGAGTGGATGCTTGAAGCTATGTCCTTGTTATAGTAACATGAAAGCTCATTTGTCCATCCACCTTCCTAGAAATGGAGCTGAAGTTTGGTGGAGGACTGAGGAGAAGAAGATCAATGTTGATTCAAGATAGTTACTTTTGAGATCTTCGAGGAACATTTCAGGAGTAGATACATATCCAGGAGATTCATCCAACAACAGATAGATGAGTTTCATAATCTTCGACATGCTTCCATGATAGTGGTAGAGTATTGGGGATGATTTTTATATCTCCTTTAGTATGTGGATTACAAGCAGCATGAGCAAGTTAGAGTTCACAGGTTCATCAGGGGCCTAAACTTAGACTTGGGTGGGGAAGTGTGCATTCATTGCCCACAAAAATTATCAGAGGTCGTGGAGAAGGAATATATTATAGAGGAAACCAAGTGGAAGACGTAGCAATCTCGTGAAAGAGTGGGGAACGAAATACATTAGTCACAAGAAAGTATATTGAGGGGATCAGCTCCTCCTCCTAGCAGATACATATCAACATGGTCTTCCTTCCGGCATCCTTTATAGGTCTTAAGTCTCCGAACTAACACTAGATCAACATATCAAGTTATGTTTAGGTAGAAATGGATGCTTTGGGCTATTTTTCAAATTAGTGCTTAGAGGTTTTTGTTTTATAGGTCTTAACACTACTATAAGAGGGGTATTTTGAGACATTAATTAGAGACAAAAATATATTTTTGTCTCTAATATTCTTCATATATATTTATGGTATCTTTTATATCAATTTCTAATTAAAAAAATGCACACTTATATAATGTGGTGGTGAATTACAAGGAGAGAAAATTATTGCGGCAGTGAGAAGTAGGCGGGAGATAGTTGGTCGGTTTCATTAATTTCTGCATGCAAAACAATGGCAAGTAGCTGGTGGTTATACTGCAGATCTTAGGTGAGTACAGGAGGCCAGGTTGAGTAGAGGAGGCCAGGTTGAGCAGGTATTCACCATGATTTTTATTTTTCCCTCTTCTATTTTATGGCTGGTGTACATTATTTGTCATTGATAATGCATTTTTTGATTATTTTTACCTACCAGAGTAACACTAGAATTGTCAAGCCCCACAGTTTTGACTGCAATGATCTACTAGAATGGAAGGCAGAGAGCTCTGTAAACTATTGCAGTGTTACCCACACCCACCTCCTCCAATAGTTTATAATCAGAGGACTTCACTGGATACTTCTTCACATATCTCTACTGAACCACACCTAGATTTAGCAAAATTTTTCTCTTGGATGGCAAAGGCAATAACCTCCCTCTGAAGCATCCCCCATTGCCTCTGTAAGGCTCCATCTCTGCAAAAGGATGATCGTGAGGGTTATCCTTTCTTAGAAGGTCGAGTCATAGAGGGGTCCATCTGTTGGACACCTGTTCCTTCTACCCCAAAGGGTATACAAAGAAATTTCAGAGCCCCAAGCTAAATATACAAACAAGGCCACAACAGGGTAAAATAGGAAACATGAGATAGAATGGAGAGATACAAAATGAAGGAAAAGATCAAGAGTTCCGCTAGGGAAAAAACGTCATCAGAAAACCAATCGCAACCCAATCCCAACCCCTAGGGATCGAGAAGAAAACATAATGTTACAGAGAAGGGCATCTACTGTCACAGTTTTCTAAAAAATCATGCCCTGAAAAATCCCAACCCCTAGGGAATGAGAAGAAAACATGAAAAGCTGCTCGTGTTCTAGACTCATAAGTTGCTGAAGAAATAACAAATTAGTCTTGTAAATCTACAAGTTTTTGTTTGATAAAAGATATAATTTTGGAAATATGGTTTTTATTTGACTGTATTAAAGATGAAATTGAGAAGAAATAAAATAAGCTTTTCCTTCAGTTGTTTGGTTTCTTGTTGATCTATGAAAAAGGATTTCTATTTTTTCACTGACAAAATATAGGTGTGAAGAGTTTTATCGCATCATAAGGTCTACCATGTTCTGAATCATGCATGTTAGTACTCTTGCGGTCATTGAATAACTTGTAAACCCTAACTAGAGGCTGTGTTATACAATGTCGAACTATATGGATAAGTACTGTTATAGTCTCTCTCAAATAGCTATGAAGTACTACCTCTGTAAATGAGTTTGGTTCTTGGCTTTTCCTGGACTGTAATTTGCTTGAGCATGACATATCCTATTATGTTGAGTGGAAAGGAATGCCTTGTGGGCTACAATTTGACCGATTCAAGACTTTAAAAATGGTAATAAGAACACCGACTGAGATGTTAAATATAAAATGACTAGTCTAAGCTACTGATTGATAGATAAATGAGAAAGCGAATGCTTTAGCTACTTCAGATTGATGTATGAAACCTTTTAGCTTATCTACAGCCTAGATAGAATTTATATCCAACCTCGCTTAGATCTTTACTTTTTTTTTCATACCAGGTATGTATGAATTTGCTAGATGTTTGAGGGAAGAAGTGTTGCTATCTTTATGTACTACACAGTACTGAGAATTACTGCAATAGTCATTGACAACTAGACTAATTCTTCCCCTCACCAGAAATCACAAGGGTTATCATAGTTAAATGAAATTGGTTGTTGTCTCTTTGAAGCGTGGTAATAATTTCAAGCTTTATGCATTTATGAGTGTGTTTGAATTACCATTATGAGCATTGTTTGGAATTTGCCTTCACAATACAGTAGGCCTGTGTAACTACTCAGGAGGATATTTGATCTTCATAGTTAAGTCTTCTTGACCTAAGAATTCATATTTCCCACCTGAGGACAATCATAGATATGTAAGTTATTATGGAAATATATAGTTTTTGGATTCTTGGGATTAAATATGGGCATCTTATAGAACATAATCTTCTCCTTGGAACAATTGGTCTTGGGATGGGTGTTGGTTGTATATGATGTTGAAGCTGGTATGCTCTTGTATACATCATTTGCACTGTAGCATCGAATGAGTAAACCATGCTTGAATTTTGGTAGGATGTATAGTTACTTCATGACAGCATAGTATTTGTTACTAGATGTAGCAGGGGTGGTTTGGTTTGTATACAAGAGCAGGGCATCTAATGTCGTAGTTTTCTGAAAAATCATGTTACAGAGAAAAAGTGGTTATAAGTTGGGGAAGTTGTGAATGAATTAAGTTGTATTAGGTAGCACAGACCTTCAGGAACTCACTAAAGCCTTTGAAACCCAATAATACTCCTAAAACTTCAAATTCATCCTTCTCGGGTAAACCCAGAACTGTAAACCCTTGTCTAGGGTTTGTGAGCAAGAAAGTCATTTTGAAGGAGGTATAACCAGTGAAATCCCATGAAACTTGGTAGATATCTCTGTCCTAGGGCCTTTTAACATATTTTTGTTATTTGGAGTCTAAACCATTCTTCAGTTGTACGGAAACTCTGACAGTTTTCATCAAGAGTTTGATAGACCTAATCAGGACAGGGCAGGGTTTAAGAAAAGTGTAATTTGCTTGGAATTTGTTAAAGAAACTTCTTGGAGAATTGAAGGAGGATAAAGGGTGTCTTTAAAAGCCCTTATTTTTTTTGAAACTCCTTAAAATTGATTTTCATTAAGGAGAACCAGGTTTAAAATGCTACTAGCATTGGAAAGAATAAGTGCCAAATAGACTAAGTATAGTGTCTTAAATCCTTTCACATGCCTTCTCTGCATCAAGGGGCATCAGAAGGTCAATTATAGATGTTTGAAGTGAAGGTGTGTGTTTTTTATTTCCTATCAGGAAAGCATGATTGGAAATCAAATATGCACATTTTCATGATCTTGAGTGTGTCTTCATCGCTAATGCTAAATGCAGGTGCATCAGAAGGTCAATCATAGATGTATGAAGCTTAGGTGACTGTGTTTTTTCTTTGTTATTGCTACAGAAAGCAATAGAAAAATTTAATAGAGGTCAAAGGAGGATTGTCTGGAGAAAATAAACATGCAAGTACAACCACCAAAAAAACGTTCTTCATGAAAAATGCTATCATGAACATGGAGAATAAGAGACATTACTCAACAAGAGAAATTTTGACTACAACTTGAACTATCCTAACTACACTCAACCACACTAACAACAAGCTTATGGATAAGGCAAGTGATGCAATATTTGAATAAAAAATGTCAAGATATATCAAAACCCAAGCTGAACTTAATATTCAGGATTACAGATTCTACTGAATTTGTAATTTGTAAATTACCTAATATGAACATAACTATGCAGCAATATATGTAATTTAGTAACCGAGTTCCTTCAAAAATAAGTTTAAAATTATGACTGTCTATGACCAACAGATATTTGAATATAAGAGAAAATAAACATGCAAGTACAACCATTAAAAAAAGTCCATCATAAAAAATGCTATCATGAACATGGAGACATAAGAGACATCACTCAACAAGAGAAAGTTCGACTGAGACTTGAGCTATCCTGACTACACTTAACCACACTAACAATAGGCTGATGGATTATGCAAGTGATGCAATATTTAAAGCAAAAATGTCAAGATATATCATCCTAAGCTGAATTGATTTTCTTGGTGGTCACTAGCTAGGTTATGACATTCCAAATTAAAGGTATAAGGTGTATTAATAAAGGGCACATTCTAAATTGAGGAAAATAGTTGGTGTAGGAGTGGTTGACAAACATACACGGTCCCACCCACCAGGTACTGGTGACACTCTCGTGTCTGTCATATATGTGTGCCTGGCATATACACATATATGACGCCCGTCATAGATATATACACACATATACACATGCACACATGTACATACATATAACACAAAAATACAAAAAAAACCAACCTATTAGTCAAGACTGGCAGTGGAAACCCTTTTTGTTCAGAGGTGTACTATAAGGCATCAGATGCATTTTGAATGACCTGTTCATGTACATGATAGTGCAAATGATATCTGATAATATAGTCATATCAGAGGGTATGTGGTGTATGTATAAAGGAACAACTATATAAATATACCCACATGAGTTTGACCGTTTGGAAATCCAACTTTTACATGTGTGTGGGGGCTTGTGCCAAAAGGGTGTGCATTGTATGATTGTATGCCATTGATTAAAGTTCGCCTGATTACCCTTCGGAAAGTGATGTGGTTTTAAACATAATAGGGACTAAGGACACATCTAATTTGAGCAACAAATAAGATCATATAGGCAAATAACTTTGATAAGAAATGGGGAAAAAGTTGGAAATCAAACTTTTCATCAACCAATTATCTTAGTTCACATCTACTGCCAATTTATATTTGGTTAGAAATTCTAAATTAGTTGTGGTTGAAAGTAGGGATGATTCAAGTGGTAGGTCAGGACAGAGTCATGTGAACTTATCTATAATTCACGCCTCTAGATGAGGAAATTGTAATGTTAGATGAAGATGATTTTATTTAATCACAATGTAAACCTTAAAATCATTGCAAGGACATAACACAATTTGATATATTTTATGAGTGGATTGCTAATGTTTTTTTCTCTATGTCAATGCATACATTGCACATGTTTCCTTGTTTCACTAAATGTTTCCTTATTGAAGATTATATGAAGATGCACACCTTTTGGTCCTTTTGAATATATATATTTTTTGATACATGAAATGAAATGGAAATTTCAGTATTGCATATGTTATTATTCATTTGTTAGTGAAGCCGTTCAATGTTACATTCAACTTTGAAGTTTTTTTTTACTATTAATATTTTTTTTTTATGATATTTTGAAGGATTGTGGCAGGCCCTCTACTTATGCACTAGAAAATCCTAACACGAGAGTGCCGCCGAGAAGTAAATACCGTACCATACTTTCTACATCCAACATTGAAACATTTAGTATTCCAATTCTGTCAAGCATGCCAACACATATTATAGCACCAGAGTTAAGGAGTAACCCTTCATGTGTGGGTTCTCTCTGAATTCACCCTCCAACACCACAACATGTTTCCTTGACAAATATTATAGAATCACAAGCCAAAATTTTAATGCTCCTACCAAATCCTCCTGAATTTTATGAAGTTAGACAGGAAGTAATTAAGAAAATTCATGCATTGGAGTCTACATTGTTGGAAATTACAGGTCTTGCTGCACCTGAATAGGTATGCTCATTATAATTAATTATATATAAAATATTCCTAACAGTCCTATTATCATTCATGTGCTATAAAAAAGCCATAACAACAATTTTTCATATTGCATAGTTTACAATAGTCCTAACAAACATTCATGCTCTATACATACAGGAAGAAAATGGCATGCCCCCTGATGTACCTATAGGGGAAGCTACATCAACCCCTATGAATACAACAATCTCCATATGAACACAAAAGGAAAAAAAGAGGTTACAATCTTGTTAACCTAAGATGGAAATGTCTTAAAAGATGAAATGGGGTCAAAAATTTTCCAATTTCTATTTCATCACACAAAATGCCTATTTGGAAATACCATACAAGTGGATTGGAGAAAGCAAGAAAATTCTAAGAAAGATGAACTCTTTGAAGATGTCATAAAAGAGTTTGGAAATCCCTGTTTTAACAGGGATTTCATAATGGATTATGCAGGGAAATTCATTCATTTTAAAAGAGACAAAATAAGATCGCTAATGTTATCACCAAATCACAGCACCCCTCTATTTGTACAAGTGCATATACTTGATCTCACGGTGTGATTGGATAACATGGGTACTATCTCCAAGTTGTGGGACTTGCTACTTGAGATAGACCTCCAGAGAAAGCTGGTTGTTGCTCCTAAACTACCTGCCACAATCTACTCTAATGCAGGGGAAACTAACTATTCTAATCTAAATTTCCAAGGGACCAGGGAGAGAGAATACATAAAATGAAAGCCTACACTAAAGCGGTGATACACCAGAAAAGGAGGTTGTGATAGTAGTCTTCAAATGCGTGAAATACAGAAGCAAAGTGCACACTAGAAGAGGTGATGACAGTTCTCCATAATCTAGCAAGATGCATTCACAACAATATTTCAAACATACAAAAGGATAATGGATCCCTACATGAACATAATAATAGACACAATATTCTTGTAATCAAGGTTGAAGGGGCAAGAAGAATGCAAGAAAACACCAGCAGGGGAAGATACATCCACAAACTTATATTTTATTGCTTCATGATATGCACAGTTCAATCTATTACAAGATAAGGGCCTAGATCACCATGCAAGGAGTCCACAACAAGGGCCTGCAACACATTGGCTTCACAAAACAATTTTGGCAGAGTGTTGCTACAAAATTACCCCCCTTCTTATAATGAGCCCAACACTCTAATTTATAGAAAAGATGAGAAGAGAGAGAGAGGGAAAAATGAAAATCCTGAAATCTTTCCTTCAACCACTTGTAAGAGGAATTAAATGGAGTAAAATGATTATATATTACTTGCAAAAGGCTCCCCATACTGTCCCAGGTGCTGCAACAGAGAAAGAATGTTGACCATGCCTCTTAATTGCACTCCCAACCACCAAATACAACACATTTACGAACCCGGCCACATTTTATAAAAAATATCCATCAATATCTCATCAAATATAGAATTTCTTGATTGCTGTGCATCGGGATTGGAGCCACAATTCCAACCGTACCAATTTTGTGCAATTTCATTGAGAAATGCAAAATTTATGGCCTTCTGAGTACGGGCAGCTATTTTGGGTCTGGCAAGCGTTTTCTGTCATTTGACGGGAATGAGCATTAACTGACTAGAGCCGAATATTTTTCTTTTAATTAAATATATCTACCCTTATTAAAAATAAGAAATATAGTTTTGTGGCATAGAGGATGTTGTGCTCATTCCAGAAAGTCCAATTTTATGAAAATCGGAGCTCAGAGTCAAAAGTTATGGCCGTTTGAAGTTTCACGGGTCAAACGTTGACTTTTCTTCTTTGCCTTCGGCCGATTCGGATTTTCCCGTCCCTCGCGTCCTGTGCGTACCTTTGTCTCGGCTGTCCCAGATGAAAATCTCCTGATTCGGCCAATTCAGTATTCCCTGTTCCTGTTTGCGGCTTTTTTGCCTTTTCACGTCCCACGCCTCCCTTGCGTACTTTTGTCCCAATTGTCCCGGACTGCTTGAGACAAATATCTCTGAACCGCCAGAAATGGACTGTCTGTCAGAAAATCGGCCGATTGATGTCCCGCGCGTACTTTTGTCCTGGCTATCCCAAAACCGCGTGAAACAAAAACTTGACGATTTTCCTTGCTTTCGGCCGATTCGGCTTTTCGCTTCCCGATGTCCCAACTGTCCCGTGGACCGCCTGGGACAAAAATGTCTGACTTAGCCAATTTTCTTTGTTTTTTGGCCCCAAGCTTGTTAAGACGAACCTCAGTACGACCCGAACTAGTACGACCCGAACCCTTCAGACCTGAAAATGCTTTAAAACAGTCCTGCAACCTTATTTTTTGCATTTTTTCCATTTTTTCTAACTCGTTGGGATTTCTTCTTGGATGGGAGAGTTAGAGAGAAGCTGAGGGGGCCCCAAAAACATGATTTTGGGCCTTAAACCAATCTACTTGCTCAGGACTGAATAATTTGATACATGTTATCAAAATTACCTTGAGGGTGAATTTTGGATAACAATTTTGGCGACTCAGCGGGGTTATCTGCCTGCCAGATGAAGAATGGCCAGCTGCTCCTAGCAATCCATTGGGCATGGATTCTATTTGATAACCTCTCAGTTGATCTAAAATTTGAAAACCTGTGTCCTTGAGCCATTGAAACATTCATTGAGCTGGTTCTCTTGTGGCTGCAATTCTTTTCCAGGAGCTTGATGAACTGCAAACATGCACATACTAGAAGCAATAGGAAATGTGCACAAGCACTTAGGGAAATAAAAACTACTCTAACAGCAGTACAATGTGCATAAGCACTTAGAGGAATGGAAATTCTAAATTAATATTTATAAGGGTGAGAAGCTATCTTTCTAGTAGCAGCGTTTAAGATAGATCCCATTGACCGGAATCTACAATTCTTCACCGTCCAACTTAGCTAGTCAGAAAGCATTGCTACCTTTGCATTGAATGATCATGTATGGGCCACTCCAAATGGCATCAAACTTGGAATGCCTTCCCGGCTTTGCACGATCTGCATCCCATTTCAACACTAGATCTCCAATTTGGAAGGTTCTAGCCTTGGCTTTCCTATCAAAAGTCTTCTTGATCAAGGCTTGATCCTTCTCTATTGCTTGGGCTGCATGCTCTCTAATTTCTTGGAGCTCCATAAATTCTGCATATCTAATCTCCTTGGGTTTAATCTTTGCTAGTTCCAACTGTTTCATGAGTTCCAATGCTGGCAACTCAAGTGATATAGGTAGAACTGCTTCTTTCTCGTACACAATCTTGCATGGAGAGCTTCCTGTAGATCTCTTGGGTGTGATCCTATCAGCCCATAGGGCTGATTTGAGTTTTGTGTGCCAAGTCCTTTGATTTTCATCTAGAATCCTTCTGATGATTCTTAGTAGGTTCTTGTTTGTAGACTCGGCTTGACCATTAGCTTGAGGGTAATAGTTCGATGAAGTGCTCAGATACACACAATTCTTGATAGCCCATTCAGTGATCTTTGTCCCAAGGAATGCCAATGCATTGTCTGATATGATAGTGGCAGGGGCACCAAACCTCGTGACTATTCCTTCATGGAAATCTAAGATATTTGATTCATTTGCCTCCCTGAGTGTCACTGCTTCGGTCCACTTGGTGAAATAGTTTGTTGCCGTAAGTATCCACTTGTGGCCTTGACTCGAATTGGGATTGATAACCCCAATGAAGTCCAATCCCCATTGCATGAATGGCTGATCCACTGAAATTGGATGAAGGGGCAGCGGTGCTAACCTTTCTTTCCCTGTGAAGAATGCACATCTCTTGCATTTTTTGACCCATGAGTAGCAATCATTGAACACAGTAGGCCAATAATAACCAACTTTCATGATTTTGAGAGCTGTTACTCGTGGAGCAAAGTGGCCTCCTGCTTCTCCATCATGGAACTCGTGTACTACCTTCTCAACTTGACATGTTCCAATGCATCTTAATAGAACATCATTGATGTCCTTCTTGAACAAGATACCATTAATGAGTACATACGGGATAACTTGTAATCTAAAGTATCTCCTCTTTGCCTTGCTCACTTCTGGAGGGAACAAGGCTGTTTGGAGGTAATGCACCAAGTCTTGAGTCCAACATGGGATGAGTGCATCATCAACTGGTTGTTCTTGATCATTCTGTAGTAGTAGGACAGCGTCCTCTTCACTTTTTGACCCGTCTGGTTGTTTGGAAGCGAGCTGCTCACACAAGCCTTTGCCACAAACTAGCTTGGTCACTTTGATTTCAATATCATATTCCATCACCCGAGTGATCCAACCTACTCTCTTCAAGGATGGACTTCAAATACCCCATGATATTAGCTACGTGGACAGTGTATCACTTGCTAATTCTATACACTTTGGCTTCTATGATGCTGTTCTCAATAGATGGAAGGGTGAAATTAAGGTTATATCCTCCATGGGAAAGCAGAGCAGTGGAAAGTCATATTTGCCAAACCATCTTTCAGGGTCTCTTCTGGATGTTGCAGGGGGCAGGTGCACTGATGGTGTCTAGATGAAAATTACAATAGGTGAAAATGGAGATGGCCAGGGGGACAGTAGGTACTTTTATGTACTCTTAGACTTTGAGGGACTGGACAACTTCGAACGAAGTGAATAGGAGGATATGCTCCTCTCTGTTCTCAATGCTACTGTTAGCAATCTTACAATATTTAACAAGAAGATATGCAATTTGTGGCCTTAAAATTCTGTAATGTTTTTTGTTTTAAATCCTATTGCTTTGATAAGATGTACTTAGTTGAGAGGAGGGGGGAATCCATTTTATGAAAAATAAAATGTGAATAACCCATCCATTGTACACTTTCTTTCTTACCTATTTCTGGCATTTAACAGGATTTTCACTTAGACAACGACACAAGATCTGCATTCAGCCGGTTCCAAAATGGCATTAATTTGTTGAAGCATGACAAAAATTTGTTTAAAGGTCTATTTTACATCGCAATCAAGGATATTGATACATCCAATATTGAATACCTTATGCAAGAATTTAATGAAAAATTCCTCAGATATGCACCAAATCTCAAGAGAATTTCATTATAAAAATGTACGATGGAAAGGTTCGAGATTGCTGCTATGGCTCCTTATAATCAATCTGAATACTATAGAGAGAGTTTGAGTGAACTAGTAGAAACTGTGGAGAATAGAATTGATTCTTGCTATGATAATGGTTCCCCTTTCTTGAGGGATCTGAAGGTTCTTATAGCCCAAATTGCAGCAAAAGACTGGACTTCAATTGACAGTAAGCATGTTGCTGTCATAGTTGACATTCTCAGGAGAAATCTTGTATCTGCGGTTCATATGGGATGTCTTTCTGCAAATATAGATGAAGAATTGTGGGTTTTTGTAAATTTTGACACACAGGAAGAAGTTCCAGATTTGCCTGTTGCTGTGGGTGATTTCTCATGCAACATCAAAGATTCAGGTTTATATCTCTCACCTTGTGAGGAATCATCAATTTGTGCTACCATAAGAGATGTTTTATCTCAACTTATGTCAAGCTGGGAGTTGGTTTTACCAAGAAATGGCAGCAACGGTGAAGTGTGGCATTCTATGTTTAATAACTTCCGTGAGTCACTGGTAGAGAGAAGGCAAGACAGAGTTAAAAAGTGGATACATCCAAACACTGCAGAATTTTGTGATAATGATGAGGTATAAAGGTTGCAATTAGAAGCCAATGTAGCTCTGGGTAAAGTAAAATAAGGTCTCTTTGTGTGTGGATGAAAATGTTCAGTGTGTTTGAGAAAGGCCACGGTGATGACCATTCTTGCATGAGTAATCATTCATGTGTAGAAAGCTGCAGCTATTGTGCTTGAGGAGGAGGCAGCTTAAATGTGTGCAAGGATTTGGCAGGGCATGAAGGCTCTCATGATTGCAAAGAAAAAAATCACACATGCCAAGAGACCTTTCACTTATTTCAAATGTCTTCAAATTGTAATGAGTTGTGTTCTCTGAGGCCCGAACACTTTGGTCAGCATAAGTGCAATTCCCCACAACATGTGTGCAACAAAAAATGCTCTCTTCAAGCTACAACAATCCATGTGCTGTGCCAATCGAGCGTAAACACAAGCGACATAAGTGCCATGAGAGATATTGCCAGAGCAATTGCAGTATAAAGGGTTGCAGCAGGACATGTGGAGTCAAAGACCATTTCCATGATCTGGATCCATATGCAGAGCATTTGTGTGGAAATGAACATGCCTGCCCTGAAGAATGTGAAATGTTCGGAATATGCGAGATCTTTACAGAGCTAGTAAGACAAAGTAGGGTTTTCCAGGGTCAAAGGGGATTTTTCGAGTATGAACTTGTCTCAGAAATAGGGTCGAGGCCATATCACAAGAAACAGGGTCGAGGCCATATTCATTTAGTTCTATGTCCAAAGGCGAAATGCACCAGCAATCTCTACGATGGTTCCAGACATGAAATTATGAAATATGGACCTGATGTGGATATTTCCAAAGATGAGATGACTCATGAGACTTATTGGCCATATGTCAGGTTCGTCGATCCTTGCATGGAAGAAGAGCAGAAATAATTTGGCCACTGTAATCACTACTACGAATCTGAGGAGCATGAGATAGAGGTAGGTGGCTCTGATAAATCTTATTGCACTGAGAAACTGTGGCACCCACCTATTAAGAGCACTAGACACAATATAAGTTCTGCAGGATACATAACCGATGATGGACATCATTTTGGCTACGATCATTATAAGAATGTCCCTCACCATGTTTTTTTTTGTGATAAATTGGCATAAATGTTGTTCCAAAGCTAATTATTTTAGATGAAGACAACGGGGATGGAAATGAACTAAAATCCTGCGCACACAGCTTTTGGCAAAGTGAACATCATTTTCTATTTTAATTAATGATTGTCTCGGAAACCCCAATTTGGCTATATATTTTGGTGATTATACATACTACCAGTAATATGTTGAGGAGTATGTACTTCTTTCAAAATTTTAAAAGTTTTGATATATACACTGGAAACCTGTAGTATGTTCATGGAGATAATACTTGTGGAGAATGATATATACACTACAAACCTATAGTATGTTCATGGAGATAATGCTTGTAGATAATGGCTCATTTGAGGAAATCGCTGGTTGCCTGGTAAAATGATGACCCTAAACTGATAGTTTTCACTTGATGGTCTAGACCACTGTTGTGATTGATAGTGCCAATGCGAATAGAAACAGAGTTGTCATTCTGTTTAAGAGTACCAAATTGAAAACTCAGACAGAAGAAAATATCAATGAAAGGTGCTAGGATGGATGTAGCAATTCAGCTGATTACCTCTTTTTTCTTGAACATAGGCTCATCTAGAATGGAAGAGAGGCACTTATGATTTGTATCTGATTTTGATCACAACCTGAAGTAACATACATGTGTTGGTCTTAGTCATAGTACATTACATTGCAGTTACCAGTATGCATTACATTATGATCAGGCTTATACGAACGAATGGATGTTTTGGCCAATGGATATAATGTATCCCATGTCTTCCACATTTAACATCTTATATCTTTTATGGAGGCTTTTGAAACCACCTTAATACAAAGTAACTACAAATCTAACTTGTGAGAAGAGTTTGTGGTGCTGATAATGAAAGAAATTGATAAGACATAATTTTTATTGCAGTCATTGGGAAAAGTGTATTTAAAATGCAAGTTGCAGCACTAACAATGGTAAGAAAAAGGAACATGAGACCATAGTCCTGGTATTGAGGAAGCCATGAAACCTTGACACTTCAAGGCTCAAGATCATAGCCTTTTCTTGCAACTTTTACATTGTGTGCTGCAGATCCTGCTGTTATCAGGACTGGCTTAAGCCTACTTGTTTCACTTGAAGTATATTGTATCAAAAATAAGTCTCCTGTTCCACACCCCATTTACTTACTGTTACCTCCATTGAATAAGCTTGTCCCTTCTTCATTGGCATTGAATAAGGAAGTAATAGATATCTACTGTATTTTCCTCAACAGAATACCCATCTCGTTAACATCAGTATGCTTCATTACACTCGAAATATATGCAGGATGAGCTATGGCGGCCTTGGGCTGAGTCTGTCATAGTATCCTGATAAGCTTATGGCGATCTTCTTGAAGAAAGAAAGAATTACTTATATCATAACATAAGTTTTTTCTCTGTAGCACTCAAACATGTTTCATCACTTAGCTGTCACAATTGTTATCACAAGTTTCTGACCACCATGAAAAAAATTGTAAGGTGCAATTGTTATTTCTATATTATACCAATAGTTAATTTTTGCTAGCTGTAAAAGCCCAATATTTTATTCTTTACATGGTAGTTTAGACTTTTTAATAATATTGATAGTACAACTTCTTGTAATGTCATAGTATTTTATCCTAGAATAAGTATGAATATTTTAACAAAGCAGGTCATCGTGGCATGCAAATGTGGCTGCAGAAAAACTTGATGCTAGAGAAAGACATTCATTTTTGAATTGGTTGTGTTTTCAGGTATTTTTCAAAAAAAGCAAATATTTTACTTTATTTTAAAGAAACAATTTTCAATATTCTTATTTCATTTACATTTGAATGATTAAGGCATTTAAAGAAACAATATCTTCAGGTTCTTGTCACGTAGAAATGTTTTCACATGATAAAACAACTCCACAAACAGTTTTACATACTATTCAACTGAGTTTCTCCTATTGGAGGATGATCTATTTTCATTTCAAATTAGTTCTTAGACTTTTGTTTCTGCTTAAAGTATTTTCATTGGAAGCTTCTACCTTCTTATAGTGTTTGTCTAATTTCTATAACAGAAATCTAAACTGAACCAAGAATTTGTTATCAAGGAATTATGAACTTCAACTAATTCATTCAATCTTATAAAAAATTCTATAATCATGAGTTCAGAGTGTAAACTGCAAGGCTATAAGGGGAGTTACAAAAATGAATGAATAAGACAAGATTGTGATCTAATTTGTCTTCATAGTCCATGAGGCATGTCCTAGTGATATCTTGTTGACCACTTGTGAGTGGGTACCCAAAGGCATATTAGACATAAGAATAGAGAATACTGAACTATTGCTACTGCTATTTATCTTGTTCTCAACTTCCAAATGCCAATAACACTACGTGTATGCAACCAAGATGCAGATGACATATATATGCTCATGCTACATTTAGTGATCAATACAAGGCAACCATTGGTGCAGATTTTATGACCAAGGAGATTCAGATTGGAGATAGATTGGTTACATTGCAGGTTTGCCAAGTCTTACAGTTTTATGGGAATAAAGATTGAGAAGTATCCATTTCTTAATAAGTTAGAATCTTCTAATTATATATATATATTGATGAGTAGTGCATTCTTTTGGGTATTAGATTAGATAGATTGTGGGCAATTCTGTTCATGTTTTGCAAGAAGCATATAGCAGATTTACAATTACGATTGAGAAGTATCCATTTCTTAATAAGTTAGCATCTTCTAATTGTTTTATGAAAATAAAGATTGAGAAGGATCCATTTCCTAGTGGTAAATGACTTGTTTTCCTGAAAGACAGGTTATAATTTTGAATCTTACAGAGAGTAAAATATGTACGCCATTGTTTACATTTATATTGACCCATAGCTCAGTCTTTAATACCTTCAATGACCCTTGGATAAATTACTATGATTTTGAAGGGAACTAACAATTATAACCATGAAAATATTGGGTTGATTCATGTTTAGAAATATGTAAGCTTCATCTCCGTGATGATGGGTCCAGTATTGGATTTATAAATAAATATCGTGTATAACTGTGATATGAATATCCAAACTCGAATCTATACTATATTATATGTGAATGTTTTTGAGAAATCTATGTGCATGTGTCATGATGAATGATTTTTTGAGGAAAAATGTTAGGCAGATATGGGATACAGCTGGGCAGGAGAGATTCCATAGCCTTGGAGTGGGCTTCTACAGAGGGGAAGATTGTTGTGTTCTGGTGTATGATGTGAATGTGGCCAAATCCTTTACAAACCTCCACAATTGGTACAATGAATTTCTCAATAATGTATGCCAATATATAAGATATTCTACAATCAGATGTAGGTAGTGTTTTCTTATTTAAATATTTTAAGGGTTCTTTCAAACACCCACTAATTTTTGCTAGCCTGCACACAAGTTCCAGGGTAACAAACATTTTCTAATTATTTAAAAAACTCCATTCATGTTTGCCAGGCATGGTCTCCAAGCTAGAAAAGATTTCCATTCATTGTGATGGGAAACAAGTTTGATCTAAATGGGGGAAGTAGCAGAGTGGTATGGTTCTTCTCTAAATATATAATTACAACACTAGGAATTGTATGACGCATGAGTTGATGGATTTTCATTTAATTTGTTCATGGTAGGTTAGATTTCTGAAAGGAAATCCAGATATTGGTGTGCCTCCAAAGGGAACATCCCATACTTTGAAATATCTACTAAGGAAGATTACAACGTGGAGGAAGCATTTTTATGTGTTTCCCATATTGCCCTATCCAATGAAGTTTATGATCTACATGATAGGTAATAATTATTTCAGTTATTAATATATATGTCTATCATATGTGTTTAATGGTCAACTAACCAATATTATGATGTAACTTGTTTATATTTATGTCTGTATTTGATGATAAAGTATATTCCTTATAGAAAAGAACTGATTTCATCTTTTATCTGTTGCACTGATATGTGAAAAGCTAGTATGAACCACCTGAGTTCATGATTAGGATTAACCACCATATAGCTCAAAATTTCTTGTAGTTTGAGTTGTTAACATTTAAAGATCTATTTCCTGTGCCGATTTTGTTGAACTAAATCTTGATTTCAACCACTCATAATCATCTACGTTGTTATAACTAGCATATTTGGATGTGGAATATAATGTGCCCTACAAAAACACACATTGAAATTTACACATTGATCATAATGTTATTTACAGATGTGGGGATGGTCTTATAGATGTGACTGTGGGTTCAACTGCTATCACTATTTCCTGCAACATTGGGTAACCACACAACATTGAGGAGGCTAAAGTTGTCCAGAAATTCATTCTTCAGGGATCTAGATATTATAGGTTCATAACAAATGGAGGCAACCGATTGAACTACAGCTGTTCCAACTGGATTTCCAATTCCCCAACTTCTACCTGTTCACTTTCATCCAACCATTCTTCAACTTCATTTAAAATCTTAATGATGTATTCCACATCAGAATGTTTTACTGTTCCTTTAGACTTGGCATCGGTCACCCTACTTTTTGTGTCATAAATATAACAATCCAGATTGTTTTTGGCCATTTTCTTCTTTTTCATTTGTTCATCCTCCTTTAGAAACCTCTGTGCATCACCTATCATCCTTTTAATCTCTACTTTTTTCAGTCTTCCACCATTGTTAGTTATAGTGATTTCATTACATGTCCCGGTCTGTTTGTCTTGGGCAAAGGATTTTAGAATCCCTTCCGCACTCACTTGGAAGCAAACTTTAATTTTTGGCATCCCATGTCGTGTTGGTTGAATTCCCTCCAGTTCAAATTCACCCAGCGAATTGTTGTGTACAGTCAAGGGTCTCTCTCCTTCATAGACTTGAAACTATATGGTTGTCTGATCATCGTATCTTATGGTGATAGAAGTCTCTATCCTAATGGGAATTGGAGTATTCCTAGGAATCACCACTTTCATGATACCACCATTGACCGAAATTCCGAGGCTCGAAGGTGTAACATTAGTGAGTATGAAGGGTACATCTTCATCATTTAATGTTTCTTCCTACATAGCCGCATCATAGGCAACAACCTCATCGGGATTTATTGTTTTGCACAGCTCCTTTTTGTCAAAAAATTGTCTCAGTAACTCCCGCACCTTTGGTATACGAGACGAACCTCCTACCAAAACAATGTTGTCAATTTGATGCTTGCTCCTCTCCGCATCTTGTAGACATTTTTTGACTATCCCCAGTTCTACAGAGGTTCTATCTGCTCATTCAAATAAATTCTTATGGACCCTGCCTGCATCCTTAGCCAATTTTACACAGCTTAAGCTCTAGATTTCAGCAAGAATAAAATAGAATAGAATAGTTTGATTTTAGAAAGATCACAATTATTCATGTTTATTGTGGATTATCTTGACTCATTTTCTATTATACAGGGGCATTCTCATTAATCTGCTTTGAAATTGCTTTGAAGCAAGGTACCTTTAATTGGTCTATTGGTGAGTGTTGTGCCTCAATGGTTTCGCCGGGCATTGTTTGTATATAATGCTTGTACATTTTTACTCAATTTTCATGCATGTAGTGTAGAATATCCACTAAAGAAAAAATAGATGAATAATGGCTTTTTTTTTGTTTTTCTATACAGGCTTATATCAGAACATTTTCACTAGGGATGAACACTCTGGAATTCTAGGGATTCCAAAAAGTTCCCCCATGTGGGAAACTTGATATAAGCTCCTATGAGATTGGATTGACAGTAATGACTTAGTGATAAGTAATTTTTGGGAATCAAAATATAAAGATCAGGTCGATTTCCAGTGAAAACTAATTATTGTCCTAATTCAAACTCTGCTAATTTGTGAAGTTTACATTTGGTAGAATTGGAGTAAAATTTCTGATCACCATTTCTTAGAGTTCGCAAAATTTTATGTTCGCTACTTGATACCATTGCCTAGCAGAGTCCCGTCAAAATCTGCAGACAATCAAAGTGAAGAGCTCTACTGCAAGATTTTGTCTACATTTCGATGACATAGTTGTCTATACTTCCTCAAAAAGGAAGTTCCTCATGTTTTGAAGTCTAAGCAAAATAACCTGAAATTAGCTTTTGGCGCAATCATATGGATCACTTCAAATATAAAGGTGAATGCAGCCATCTCTTAATCTTGTGCCTTTCAAGGGTTAATGGAATTCAAAAATCCCATTCGTTGATCCTTTCCTTTTGCTAATGCATCTTTCAAGGGTCAACGCAATGCATAGAATACCTTTTTGTATCTTAGTACTGAGTTGATGGTGTGTGGATTGTTTCTGGTGGCATTTTTTGAGGCTTACAAAATTTAGAGCAAATTGTTGTGAATGTTCTACTTATTAATCTCACGCATTACAACATCTTTAAAAAAATTCATAGATGAAATGTACTCTTCGTTGATTGCAGATTTGAGATTGGGATCAAAGTAATTAATGTGTAGTTCTGTACTTCTGCAGGAAGAATTGACAGACCTGTATGCTGACAATGACAATGGCAGTGGAGCAACTTCTGTAAATTCAAGCCAAAGTAGAAACATTTAGTCAAAGCAAAGGGGTGCAGCCGAATAATGTTTTAACTTGGCCATCATCTTCCACCTGTAAAATGCATCATTTGGAGTCTCTCAAGAGACAAAATATGTATCAATCGTTATTGTCTCTTGAGAGACAATAATTAGAGACAATATTAGAGACAGCCGCTTTGAGACAATAATAGAGACGATATACAACTTTTTTATTGTCTCTATTTGAGACAATTTAGTCAAATTTTGTCTCTATTAATGTCTCAAATGACCCCTCCTTGTAGTAGTGTAAGTCTTCAACCTTGGCTATGTTTATGTGATGATCTTTCATCCATGGCTATAACTCTTGACCTTAGGGGTTATGTTTGAATAAATCAATTGATTTCCCTTTTCCTATTTTTATGCTCTCTTGGTGAGGAGGTGTGGTGTCTATAGGGTAATTCCCCCTTGTTATCTTTATTTCTTAGTTAATGATATCTTGTGAAGGTATAATTTTTTTTGGAAACTCTCTCTCTTTTATATAGTGAACCTATCTTGGAGTATAAGTCGTAAGCATTGTTTTCTCCCCCTCACATTGATCTAAACTTCTATAACTAGTAAAAACAAATTTATAACTTCATAAGGTACATATTCATCATATCTCGTATTGATACTTGTGGAGACTTTCTTGGAATGCATCAGTGATGCATGTAACTTTTGGGAAACCTATTGTCAACTAGGTGTGTTCCATTTGGTTATGATATTTTTTTCTCTATGACCTGTTTAATGTGATAATCTTGGCTCTTAAACTCATTATAATTCAATTGGTAATGTGATAAACCTTATCATATTAGAACTCTAATTAGGAGGCTTTGATATTCGAAACTTAATAGTTATTGTGGAAATTAAGGAAAATGATTACTTACTATAACCTTGTAGTTTAATTGAAGAAAAAAAATATATGAGAAAATAGCAAGAATTCCATTATACTTTCCCTAGAAATAGAATTGATGAATTTTTCCTCCTATATAGAATGGCAAGAAATCATGTCAACATTGATGATGACCCTTTATGACACAAGGTATAGGATATTATAATATAAGGAATGCATTAATTAGAAGACTTATAAGAAATATGGTTAGCAAATGTAACTATAACTTTGTATTTGGATTATGGAATGGATAAATTTATGGGATTAAATACAAGTAGAATGAGTAAATAAACTACCTTGTTGTATAAATTGTTATAGCATGCTAGAAAATTCAGAAAGGATAAAATCTTAAAGATAGAACTAATTGAAAATTTCCATTGAACTACAATATGAGTGCTTAAGCTCAAATGCGCCCTAAGATTTTACGATGCTTCAAATAATATTGAAATATTATAAAAATGTATCATATATATATATATAGCCTTAACATAGCATGTATTATGTTATCATTGTAAAATTATCATGATTTGTACAAAAGTTACTATGTGATATAATACCATAACCTTAAGTCATGAAAGAATGAGTTGTTTCAATGCTAGACTAGTATAAAATAATACTTTGAATCTCGTACTGAAATCCAAGCTAGAAACCATGGAAATAAAATGATTATACCTCCCTTATTATATAAAACAAAAAACACATGTATAACGTTTATAACACAAGTCACATGCTATGTCTTTTAAACCCCTCACTGATTAGTATGAAGTTTTTCTTAGAAGTGTACATCAATAATTTTTTTCCTAGGTTTTAGAATGGATTAAATATTATGCTCACATGGGTGGACCATACGTCCATCTTGTCAAATAATTTGGCCATTAGAACCTCTAATATGTCCTCCTACCCTTGATAATGGAGTACTGTATTGATAGTGATGTGTTCTAGTCATGCTTTTATACCTGAATATAAATGTGTGTAATGTTCCCTTGTTGGATTTTTTTAGGTCATCATACCATTTCACCTCTTAGCTCGACTGGTATACAATTTATGATCTTCTAGGTGTTAGTATATATCTCATGTTTTAAAAGAGGAAACCTCCTTGTGTTGGAATAGGCCATTGGTGACCTAAGCTTATTGGCAAGCTTAGGCAACATATGTTAAGGATATGGAGGAATTTCATAATCCTCCTTCCTTTTGGAAACTATGATGTTGTTCCCCTTGTGCTTTGGGAAGAAGAAGGGGCATGTTATTTTTGTAAGTGTCTATAGAATTGTTTGGTGTGTTGCTCTCGTAAAATTTTAGTTAGACCTCTCATGTTGCCTATTTTCTTCTAGCTTGCTTGAGTGTTCCTTTGTGTTATAATAAAGCTTGTGTTTGTTTTAAGATTGATCCATAGGGATCCAGAATGAATCTACTTCATCAAAAAAATCTACATGAAGAAGGAAAAATGAAAACACAGAGGTTCTATATTTTTAGTAACATGACCACCACTCTTTGTAGAGTGGCGGTTACATAACCACTACCCAACCAAGGCAGTGGTCCTGGGAAGACTGGTTTGCATTGGGAGAAGGTCTTGGCTCTTTCGGATAGAAAATGAAAATATAAAATGAACAACCCAGAATTTGAATAATTATTCGTAGCTCTTCTCCTTCATGACCTTTCTCATTCTCCAGTGCACAGGAGGACATGAGAGAGGCTATAAATACATGTTTGTAGAAGAGAATAGGATCATCAAAACATGAACGAAAGTGAGCAAGAAGTTCTTAGTGCTGGAATTGTGTTTTGTAGAAGAAAGGAGTGTTCAAACAGAGCAATAAAGTATTTGGGAGGAAATGTGAGATATTATCTACTTCTCTTTCATACTTATTATAAATTTTGTACTTGTTATTTTGAATTGGCCAATAAAAGTGGGAAGAAATAGCAATTGCCTTTCCTGACTAGTTTTTCCTCCTTTGGAGGTTTCCAGGATAAAATTTGTTGGTGTTTATGAGATTAAATTCTTTCCCTTCCTACAATTGTGGATTCTAAACATAAGCATAATTCATTCACTAGCTATCTATGTCATTTTCTAATAGAAATTAGAACAACATCGTTTATTTGTGTTTCTGTGGATAATTCCAAAGTTGAATAGTTTACAAATCATTTTGGTATTAGAGCTAACATTTATCTAGGACGATGCTATTTGTTCTTGGATCTGTATGAAAGTGATAAGATCTAAAGGCAAATAGGCTTTGCCTTGCGATCCAGAAATTTCTACAAAGAAGTGGAAACAGAGAATTTAAGGAAAAATGGATGAAGAGAACTTGGTCCATAGAATTGAGATGTTGGAGACCATGATGGATATGATGTTTAGAAGGAAAGAAGAGCTTGGTGATTTACAGAAAACAACTTCTGTCAAACAAGACTCCATGGAATTGGTGTTTCGAGGCTTAGATGAAAATTTTGGCATAGGAAGGAGCCACCATGAGAAAAGTTATGGGGAAGAGTATGAAGAAGAGACTTCAAACACAAGAGAAAAGGTAAATTTTGATCATACTCCTTTTAAAGTTGAGACAAAAGTTGATATTAAAAGATTTGAAGAACAAGTAGATGTGGAGTTGTTTGATTAATGGTTAAAACAATTAGAAGTCTACTTTAGCATCCATAATGTCACTAAGGCACAAAGGATCACCTTTGCAATCTCAAAATGGAGGGACACGCTCTGATTTGGTGGCAAACCCATCTAACCAATTGTGAAAAGAAGAAGTGTCCTATTGTGAAATATTGGCAAGAATTTTAAGAATTACTTATAGCTAACTTATATCCTATTGGCCACAAGATTGACCAAATGATTAAATGGCAGTATTTTAGACAAGGGAGTGGTCAAAGTGTGCAGGACTATACTATAGAGTTTCAGAGGTAGACCATGTTGCTAAACATGGACTTGAAGAATGAGGATATTTTGACTAAGTACTTGAGAGGGCTTCACACTCACCTTCAAAGAGAAATCATCTCGACCAAGCCCAAAGATCTCAACGAGGCATGTGTGAAAGAATACTACATAGATGATGAAAAGAAGCAAGGGGAATTAGATCCAAGGGAAACATAGTCGAAAAATTAGCAGAAGAAAGAGTATGGAAAAACAAGTAACAAGGGTAAGTGGAAAGGGAAAGGTAAATAAGTTTTCACTACTTTAAATACTTGTAAAGATCCCAGGAATTTTTTGAAAAACTGTGATATTAATGGTCATACTAATGCTATGTGTTGGAATTTGCATCCAAAGAACCGAACCAAGGACTTGAAGAAGTCCATGACAGCTATAAGAACAGAAGGAGAGGTGGAAATCGAAGATGAATTTGATGTAGATGAAATTCTTGTATGTATGGCCACCAACATGGACAACTAGGAAGAGGAGATGAGTAGACTATTCCAGATCAAAATCCAGATGAAGAGAACTAAGGTCAATGCTTTGGTGGATACCGGTTCTCAGTCTAACTTGATTTCTGAAGCAGTTATAAAGAATCTTGGTCTTGAGACTTACGAGCATCCACACCCTTATCCTTTGGGTTGGGTGAAGAAGGGTGTTGAAATTCAGGTAAAAAGAAGATGTAAGGTCAAGTTTTGGATAAATTTCCAATATATTGATGTTTTGGAAGCTGACGTTATTCCACTTGATGCTTTTGATGTTGTATTCGGGAGTCCTTACTTGTATATCAGGGATGCTATATTTATGAGAAGGGAAAAATGGTACAGATGGGTCAAGGAAGAGATTAACTCAATAGCCGGGAACACCAACATAATACATGAGTTACTATGGTAAGTGCTAACCAAGAAAAACAACTTATTTAGGAAAATCATAATCAGTTTTGTTTACTTTTGTTAAAGGATAAACAAGATGGGGTAGAAGTTTCAGAGATTTATAACTAGGGAAAGCATGATTTGGATGGTATTATTCAGTCTTTTTAGGAAGTATTTCAGGATCTCAGTGGGTTACCACCAAAACAAGAAGTAGAGCATGAGATTCAGCTATTGCCAGAGTCCCCTCTATTAAACATTAGGTTGTATAGGCAATCCTTGCTTGAGAGTACTGAAGTAAAGAAACAACTCTAGGAACTACTAGACCAAGGAGTGATAGTTTGACCACCTCACCATGTGGTTCACCTATTATGATGGTGCTAAAGAAGGAGTGTTCTTGGATAATGTACATCGATTACTGTGCTTTAAACAAAATCACCATAAAGAATAGATATCCACTTCCCCGCATAGATGATCTCTTGGACTAGCTTCAACATGCCAAATTATTCACTATTTTGGATCTCAAGTCCGGTTATCACCAAGTCAGAATGAAGGAGGAGGATATATGAAAGACTGCCTTTAAAATAAAACATGGTTTGTATGAATGGTTAGTACTTCCTTTTGGGTTATGCAATGCACCTTCTACATTTATGATATTGATGAATGATGTATTGTAGGATTTCATAGATTAATGTTTCATTGTATATCGAGATGATATTTTGATTTTTAGTGCCACATGGGAAGAACATCTAACTCATTTACAACAAGTCTTGTAAGTTCTAAGGAAGAAATAACTACTTTTTAATATGAAGAAATGTGAATTTTCCAAACAGTCACTTATCTATCTGTTATCACCGAATCACAGCACCCCTGGATGTTGATCAGATTTCTAGTTTGATCACTCTAAGCATCCAGTGTGATTGGATAACATGGGTACTATCTCCAAGTTGTGGGACTTGCTACTTGAGATAGACCTCCAGAGAAAGCTGGTTCTTGCTCCTAAACTACCTGCCACAATCTACTCTAATGCAGGAGAAACTAGCTACTCTAACCTAAAATTCCAAGGGACTAGAGAGAGAGAATGCATAAAATGAAAGCCTACACTAAAGCAGTGATACACCAGAAGAAGAGGGTGTGAGAGTAATCTCCAAATGTGTGAAATACAGAGGCAAAGTGCACACTAGAAGAGGTGATGACAGTTCACCATAATCCAGCAAAATGCATTTACAGCAATATTCCAAGCACACACAATGATAATGAATTCCTGCAAGAACATAATAAATAGACACAATATACTTGTAGAAAGATTAAAGGGGCAAGAAGAATGCAAGGAAACACAGCAGGGGAAGATATATCCACAAATTGATATTTTATTGCTTCATGATATGCACAGTTCAATCTATTACAAGATAAGGGCCTGGATCACCATGAAAGGAGTCCACTACAAGGGCCTGCAACACACTGGCTTCACAAAGAAATTTTGACAGAGCTTTGTTACCCAAAAACTCTCCCCCTTACAATGAGCCCAACACTCCAATTTATAGAAAAATGAGAAGGAAAAGAGAAGGGAAAATGGAAATCCCGAAATCTGTCCTTCAACCACCTGTAAGAGGCATTAAATTGAGTGGAATGGGTATACATTACTTGCAAAAGGCTCCCCATACTGTCCCATATGCTGCAGCAGAGAAGGAATGATGACCATGCCTCTTAATTGCACTCCCAGCTACCAAATAAAACATTGTTCTGAACCCGGCCACGTTTCCTTAAAAATCTCAATAAATTTCTGATCAAATCTAGAATTTCTTGATTTCTGTGCATCGGGCTCAGAACCACGATTCCAACGGTACCAATTTTGTGTGATTTCGTTGAGAAATGCAAAAGTTATGGCCTTCTGAGTGCGGGCAGCTCTTTTGGACCTAGCAGGCGTTTTCTGTCATTTGACGGGAATGAGCATTGATTGACTGGAGCCGAATATGTTTCTTTTATTTAAACATATCCACCCTCATTAAAAATTGTGGTGTAGAGGACGTCGTGCTCGTTCCAGAAAGTCCAATTTTATCAAAATCGGAGCTCGGAGTCAAAAGTTATGGCCGTTTGAAGTTCCACGGGTCAAATGTTGACTTTTCTCCTCTGCCTTCGGCCATTTCGGCTTTTCCCGTCCCGCGCGTCCCTTTGTCCCATTTGGTTTCGGTGCTGAAATTTCCCATTTCGGCCGAACCGGCTAGTTCGCGTACTTTTGGCCCACGCGTCCCAGACTGTTTCGGGCTGCCTTGACTCATTTCGCCCGGTTCGGCCGGTTCGCATCTTTTTGTCCCGCTTGTCCCAAAGGTGACACTCTCAGCAGTTAGCCAATTTTTTCTCTTTTCGGCCAGTTCGGATTTCCGCGTCCCGCGCGTCCTTTTGTCCCAGATGTCCCAATTACTTCCGGGGCTGCCTGTGCTCATTTCGGCCGATCCGCGCCTTTTTGTCCCACTTGTCCCAAATGCTTCTAGGACTAGGACTTAGCCATTTTTCGTGATTTTTCCTGGCCCGAGCTTGTTTTTGCAAATTTTTCCACCTTTTCTTAGAACTTGCTCTCTTCTACTTGGACAGGGGAGTTAAAAAAATATGAGGGGACCCTAGAAACATGAATTTTTTGCCCTGACTCAATCTATTTGCCTGGGACTAAAGAATTTGATGTATGTTATCAAAATTACCTTGAGGGTGAATTTTGGATAACAATTTGGTGACTCAGCGGGGTCATCTGCCTGCTAGATTGAAGAACGACCAGCTGCCTGTAGCAATCCATTGGGCATGGAGTCTGTTTGATAGCCTCTCAGCTGATCTGAAATTTGAAAACCTGTGTCCTTGAGCCATCAAAACATTCGTTGAGCTGGTTTTCCTGTGGCTGCAAATTCTTTTCCAGGAGCTTGATGAACTGCAAACATGCACATACTAGAAGCAATAGGACATGTGCACAAGCACTTAGGGAAATAAAAACTACTCTAACAGCAGTACAATGTGCATAAGCACTTAGAGGAATGGAAAATCTAAATTAATATTTACAAGGATGAGAAGCTATCTTTCTAGTAGCAGCGTTTGAGATAGATTCCATTGACCGGAATTTGTAATTCTTCACCATCCAACTTAGCCAGTCGGAAAGCATTGTTACCTTTGCATTCAATGATCATGTACGGGCCACTCCAGATGGCATCAAACTTGGAGTGCTTCCCTGGTTTTACACGATCAGCATCCCACTTTAGTACCAAATCTCCAGTTTGCAATATCCTTGCCTTAGCTTTCTTGTCAAAACTCTTTTTGACCAATGCTTTATCCTTTTCTATGGTCTGCATTGCGTGCTCTCTTGTCTCTTCTAATTCCATCAGCTCTGCATACCTGATTTCCATAGGTTCAAACTCAGCTAGTTCCAACTGTTTCATGAGTTCCAGTGCTGGCAACTCAAGTGATATAGGTAGAACTGCTTCTTTCCCATACACAAGCTTGTATGGAGAGCTTCCTATAGATCTCTTGGGCGTGATCCTATCAGCCCATAGAGCTGATTTGAGCTTTGTATGCCAAGTTCTTTGATTTTCATCCAGAGTCATCCTAATGATTCTTAGTAGGTTCTTGTTTGTGGACTCGGCTTGGCCATTACCTTGAGGGTAATAGTTTGATGAAGTGCTGAGATACACACAATTTTTTACAGCCCACTCAGTGATCTTTGTGCCAAGGAATGCCAATGCATTATCTGATATGATAGTGGCAGGGGCACCAAACCTCGTGACTATCCCTTCATAGAAATCTAAGATATTAGATTCATTTGCCTCCTTGAGTGCCACTGCTTCAGTCCACTTGGTGAAATAGTCTGTTGCTGTTAGAATCCACTTGTGGCCTTGACTTGAATTTGGATTGATGACTCCAATGAAGTCCAATCCCCATTGCATGAATGGCTGATCCGCTGAAATTGGACGAAGGGGCAGCGCTGCTAACCTTTCTTTCCCCGTGAAGAATGCACATTTCTTGCATTTCTTGACCCATGAGTAGCAATCATTGAACACAGTAGGCCAATAGTAACCAGCTTTCATGATTTTTAGAGCTGTTACTCGTGGAGCAAAGTGGCCTCTTGCTTCCCCGTCATGGAACTCGTGTAGCATTTTCTCAACTTGACCTGTTGCAATGCATCTTAATAGAACACCATTGATGTCCCTTTTAAACAAAACTCCATCAACAAGAACATATGGAATGGCTTGTAATCTGAAGTATCTCTTTTTTTCTTTGCTTACTTCTGGGGGGCACAAGCCTGTTTGGAGGTAGTGCACCAAGTCTTGAGTCCAACATGGGACGGGTGCATCATTAGCTGGTTGTTCTTGATCATTCTGTAGTAGCAAGACAACATCTTCTTCACTTTTTGACTCGTCTGGTTTTTTGGAAGCGAGCTGCTCACACAAGCCTTTACCACGAACCAGCTTGGTCACTTTGATTTCAATATCGTATTCCATCGCCCGAGTGATCCAACCTGCTCTCTTCTCATTTAAATCCTTATTTAGGAGGAAGTCTTTGACACCAGCATGAGACACCAGCAGTTGAATTTTATTGTTTGAGACCAAATGTCTGAACTTCTTCAAGCTTCTGATTTCGTAATCTTCCAAGGTTTGGCTGAAGAATGCTATGGGCTGTTCTGAACCTTCTCTAATCAGTTGTGTCAAGACAGCTGAGATTGTATCTGATCCCCCAAACGCATACAACATGAAGTCCTTCGAAAAGTCTGGGTTGATAAGAGTTGGAGCTTGTGATATTGCATGCTTGATGTCTTCGAAACTCTCTTTGCCTTCTGCTGTCCATTTGAATGCCAGACTCTTCTTCAACATCATTGTTAGAGGCTTCACAAGAGTGGCAAAATTAGGCACAAATCTGTGGACAAATTTTTTCCTTCCTAAGAAGCTTTGGAGAGATTTCTTGTGGTGTGGCAATGGAAGCGTTTGGATGGCTTCAACCATTTCAGGATCAATTGTTAGCCCCTCCCTAGAGACGATGTGCCCCAACAGTTCGCCTTCGTGTGCCAAGAATACACACTTCTTTGGATTCAATGACACTCCGAACCTTCTACACCTCTGAAACACTTGCCTGAGGTGAAAGAGATGGTCTGCTGCATTCTTTGAGAAGACAGTGACATCGTTTAGGTATACCAGCACTATATTGTTGATCAAACCTTTGAACGCCATATCCATAGCTCGCTGAAATGTTGCTCCGGCATTTGACAGTCCAAATGGCATCTTCTTGTAAGCGTACGTGCCCCATTTTGTAGTGAAGGCCGTTTTGAATTGATCTTCTTCTTTCACCAATATCTGATTATAGCCTGAATATCCATCTAGCAATGAAAACCTTTCTGAACCAGCTACAACCTGCAATATTTGTTCCATTGATGGAAGCAGATAATGATCTTTGAGTGATGCTCTATTTAGATCGTGAAAGTCCACACACAATCTTATTTCTCCGTTTCTCTTTCTTACCGGCACCAAGTTTGCAACCCAACTTGAGTGTTTGATGGGGAAGATGATACTAGCCTCAATGAGCTTGCTTAACTCTTTTCTCATGAGAGGCTCGATATGAGGATTCACTGGCCTTTGCTTTTGCCTGACAGGCTTGGATTCCAGATTTAACTCAATAGTATGTTGTGCCAACTTTGGATTGAAACCTCTTAAATCTTTGTAAGTCCAAGCGAAGACATCTGGGAACTCTTGACAAAGCTGAACAAAATCAGATTTCTCTTGCGAGGTACTTACCTTGCCAATCTGCAATGTCTTGCCTTCTTCCACAAAAATAGGCTCTGAATCTTCACCCTTTACTTGAATGTTCGCTTTCTCCTTCCGGAACTGATCATTCGGGTTGAAGATTGACTCTAGTGTTATGAGGCCTTTTGGTAATTTGTTAGTCCTCAGCTGTACCACTTGGTCACCATACTGCTGCTCCAGCTTGTCTTGATTTCTCATGGAGAACTCAGCTTCTTCTTGCAGGAAATTAACAATTTGCTGATCATTCTCGAAGACTTGCCAACTTTTGTTGTTATCCAGAACAGCTGGTCTCATAACCACTTTGATATGAGGCTGAGTTTTCTCACTTTTGATACTTTCTACAACATCAAACGCAACCCCAACTGCTGCCAGTCTGTCAGCGGCTTCATTCTTTTTTCTTGGGATGGAAATGATGCTAAAAGCTTCAAAATCTTCAATAAGATCCCATACCCAATTTTTGTAGTTCTTCAACAGATCATTTTTGGCAGCATTTTTTCCTTTGACTTGGTTTATGATCAGCTCACTATCACCAAACACTTGTAAATTCCTGACGCCTTTCTTCTTTGCCCAGTGCAGTCCATGAATTAAGGCTTCATACTCAGCTGTGTTGTTTGAACAGGAAAACTAGAAACAGAAGGCTGAGTAATACCTTATACCTTGCGGTGAAATGAGCATAGCTCCTCCTCCTGCACCTTGTCTACTCCTTGACCCATCAAAGAACAATTTCCATACTTCATTCTTGTCCTTATGATCTGGCTTGGTGATGCTGGGAATAGGTTGAATTTCTTCATGTATGCAATAGACTCCTAGCTCGGATTCTTCTATTTCTTGATAGGGATCAAAAACATGCACTTTGCTTGCCCATTCATCAAGAGTCAAATCTGGGATGCTCCCAATCTTGGTGTCAACTTCGTCAGTGCTTGGATAATCTTCTTGATCAAACGCTGAGCAGTTGGCATTGATTTGGCTTGGAGTGTAAGGCTCAATGTGGAAGTTTGCAATAGGTTCAGACCTGATTGTAGCCTTAGTTCCATACCTTGTTCTGAACAGCATGTGTGACCAGTCCGCCGAAAGATAGCCTCCAATTTTAGCAGTGAAGTCTCTTGACAAGCATAATGCAAAGAGTGGTGGTAGGTCTATGACCGACACATCTTGTAACACTGTTACGTTAGGACATGCATGCAGTGTGAGGCTCAAACCTTTGATTACTCCAACCGTTGTCACTGCTGTCCCATCTAATTACACTACACCCTTGGAGAAGACTTCATATTGGAGTCCTAGCTGATCAGCTATTTGTTTTGGCATGACTGAGCTGCTTGCTCCCGAATCGATCATACAATTATGCACCAACTTATCTCCTATGATCAATGAAACATAAAATGGAGGGGGCTTTAAATTTTACCTTGCAGTCCTCCATGATTTCCCTCAGGCTGGGCAGCATTTGTGAGTACCTCCCCTTGCATCTGGACATGGTGATTTGAAGTTGACCAGTCCTTCATGGCAGCTTGTAGCAAATCTCTTTGGCCTGGGATGGATAGTGATTGCCACATTGATATGTTGACATTTGTCTTCTTCATCTGATCAATGATGTTGAATGGAGATGAAGTATCCCTCTGCTGTCCCTTGGCCTGCGCATTCATTCCTTGCACATGGGCAGCAGTAGCTGGCATTTGAGTAGGCCTAGGGGCCGTTTTAGGTGCTCCTTGTATGTTTGGAGCTACAGTTTGTCTGCCAGTGGCTTGTGGAGTACTTGAAGCCAATGGTTGTTCTTCACCCAAATTTCTCCTCTTTGACCTTGTGTTGGCTGCAACACTCTGAGAGGGCATTTGATTCATACCACATAAATCTTCAGCCTGCCAATTGACAAGAGTAGTTTCGTTCGGAGATGTTCCTTGCTGAGGTGCTTCCTGCTGCTGATCTCCTTCGTGGCTGGATTCTTGCGACCCACAAATGGTTTGCACCATTAGAGCCTGATTTAATGCACCGTTAAAGCACATTGATTGGTTATGTGGTTGACTGCACGGGAAACACCAATCATACTCTTGGGCCATGTTATTTTGGACTGGCACCAAAGCTCTGGATGCAGATGCAACATTGGGGTTGTAGGGCTGAAATGGTCTGTTGGCAGGAGGCCTTGCCTGATTCTGATTTGCAGCTGGATTGGGTGGCCTTTGAGGTTGATATGGTTGCCTATCTGGTTGAGCTTGAGGCTGATAGGAAGGTCTAAAACTTTGAGCTTGCTGTCTCTTGAGTGTGACCAGCTCATTACCTAAATTTTGCAATTGTTTCATAACTTCTTGAAGCTCATTTGGGGCACTTGGAGATGAAGTGGAAGCTTCATTTGAACTTTGATTTCTAGGAGTGGGAATAGGAGCTAAGACAGGTGCTTGACTAGTACTTGGGCTCTCTAAACTTGGATATAATGGCATTGGAGGCCTAGGAGCTAGTTTACCAGCTTGAATAAGACAGTTTTCAGCTCTAATGGCAATGCTATAAGAAGCAGGTAAGGTTGTGCCTCCCATAGATTGAATTAACATAGAAATATCAGAATTCAAAGCTTTAAGATAGTATAGAAAAGCACCTTCTGCTGTTGGCCTGACTGCCACTGGAATCCTATCCCAAGACCTCTGAAATCTGAAGTTGAAGTCAGTCAGCTACTCATTGGGAGCTCTCTTGATAGTTGTTAATTGTTCTAGAAGAGACAAGTTGTCTCCCTTCTCTCCAAACTGCTCATGGAGAACTATGCATAACTGATTCCAATTCGTGATAGAACTAGCTTCAAGGCTTCTGAACCATTGCAATGCCTTCCCTTTGAACGATGATGCCAACAGTTTGACAGCCACATCCATTTCATTTATCTCATGGATTGCATAGATGTTAACAATGTCTTTGACATGATCACCAGGAGTGGTATGATTTTCTCCAGTGAAAAATGGAATGTTCTTCAATGCTGCAATTGGAACTGGATTATGTGTATTGAGGGCAAGTGGGCTGCTGCCAGTGAAATTGACAAAGGGATTTAGTGGTTACGCCATCCTGATTGGTCTGAGAACCCTTGTTGATGCGAGAAAAGGTCTACTAGGTGGAGGTGTAGACAAGGTCCGATTAGGTGGAGATGGAGATCTTTGAGCTCTTCTTCCCCTTCTTTCTCTGCCTGGAGATAGATGCAGATAAACAAACAATCCTTCCTCCCTAGTTCTTGACCTGGTCTGTATTCTTCTCATAAATTTGTCAGGCTTGGACTGTAGAAACCAGTGGATTATGCCTCTTTTGGAGTCGCCAGATGTGTGATTTTAAAGCTCCTTCAAAGCTGGAACTTACAACAAGTGCACATCAATCTTGTTGCAATGAAAGTAAAGACCTCTAAGGTCCCACTGGGTGTGCCAAAACTGTTATCACCGAATCACAGCACCCCTGGATGTTGATCAGATTTCTAGTTTGATCACTCTAAGCATCCAGTGTGATTGGATAACATGGGTACTATCTCCAAGTTGTGGGACTTGCTACTTGAGATAGACCTCCAGAGAAAGCTGGTTCTTGCTCCTAAATTACCTGCCACAATCTACTCTAATGCAGGAGAAACTAGCTACTCTAACCTAAAATTCCAAGGGACCAGAGAGAGAGAATGCATAAAATGAAAGCCTACACTAAAGTGGTGATACACCAGAAGAAGAGGGTGTGAGAGTAATCTCCAAATGTGTGAAATACAGAGGCAAAGTGCACACTAGAAGAGGTGATGACAGTTCACCATAATCCAGCAAAATGCATTTACAGCAATATTCCAAGCACACACAATGATAATGAATTCCTGCAAGAACATAATAAATAGACACAATATACTTGTAGAAAGATTAAAGGGGCAAGAAGAATGCAAGGAAACACAGCAGGGGAAGATATATCCACAAACTGATATTTTATTGCTTCATGATATGCACAGTTCAATCTATTACAAGATAAGGGCCTGGATCACCATGCAAGGAGTCCACTACAAGGGCCTGCAACACACTGGCTTCACAAAGAAATTTTGACAGAGCTTTGTTACCCAAAAACTCTCCCCCTTACAATGAGCCCAACACTCCAATTTATAGAAAAATGAGAAGGAAAAGAGAAGGGAAAATGGAAATCCCGAAATCTGTCCTTCAACCACCTGTAAGAGGCATTAAATTGAGTGGAATGGGTATACATTACTTGCAAAAGGCTCCCCATACTGTCCCATATGCTGCAGCAGAGAAGGAATGATGACCATGCCTCTTAATTGCACTCCCAGCTACCAAATAAAAAACTGTTCTGAACCCGGCCACGTTTCCTTAAAAATCTCAATGAATTTTTGATCAAATATAGAATTTCTTGATTTCTGTGCATTGGGCTCAGAACCACGATTCCAACGGTACCAATTTTGTGTGATTTCGTTGAGAAATGCAAAAGTTATGGCCTTCTGAGTGCGGGCAGCTCTTTTGGGCCTAGCAGGTGTTTTCTGTCATTTGACGGGAATGAGCATTGATTGACTGGAGCCGAATATGTTTCTTTTATTTAAACATATCTACCCTCATTAAAAATTGTGGCGTATAGGACGTCGTGCTTGTTCCAGAAAGTCCAATTTTATCAAAATCGGAGCTCGGAGTCAAAAGTTATGGCCGTTTGAAGTTCCACGGGTCAAATGTTGACTTTTCTCCTCTGCCTTCGGCCATTTCGGCTTTTCCCGTCCCACGCGTCCCTTTGTCCCATTTGGTTTCGGTGCTGAAATTTCCCATTTCGGCCGAACCGGCCGGTTCACGTACTTTTGGCCCACGCGTCCCAGACTGTTCCGGGACAAAAGTTCTCATTTCGGCCGGTTCGGCCGGTTCGCGTACTTTTGGCCCACACGTCCTAGACTGTTTCGGGCTGCCTTGACTCATTTCGCCCGGTTCGGCCGGTTCGCGTCTTTTTGTCCCGCTTGTCCCAAAGGCGACACTATCAGCAGTTAGCCAATTTTTTCTCTTTTCGGCCAGTTCGGATTTCCGCGTCCTACGCGTCCTTTTGTCCCAGATGTCCCAATTACTTCCGGGGCTGCCTGTGCTCATTTCAGCCGATCCGCGCCTTTTTGTCCCACTTGTCCCAAATGCTTCTAGGACTAGGACTTAGCCATTTTTCGTGATTTTTCCTGGCCTGATTTTTCACATTTTCTCAGAACTTACTCTCTTCCTCTTGGAAAGGGGAGTTAGACAAATATGAGGGGACCCTAGAAACATGACTTTTTACCCTGAATCAATATAACTGCTTGCATGTTATCAAAATTACCTTGGGGGTGAATTTTGGATAACAATATCTTGGGCATGTGGTTGGAGGATGAGAGCTATGAGTGGATCCAAAGAAGGTGGAAAAACCATCACTAATTGGAAAACACCAATGGGGGCCATAGAGAATAAGAGTTTTGTGGGAGCAGTACAATACGTGCAGAATTTCATTTCAAGCTTCTCCATGATTGCAAAACCTCTACACACAGTGGCCACAATAGAGTAAGGGTTTTGACTGGGGTAAGGAACAAGAAAAATAGTTTGAGTTATTGAAATACGAGATTATTCATGCTCCAGTACTTGGTCTTCCTAATTTGTAGCATATTTTATAAGTAGTGACACATGTCAATGATTACGCCATGGGCACAGTGTTTCTTCAAGGAGGTAAACCCGTATGTTATCATTCTGAAACTTTCACTTCAGCAGTTAAAGGATATTCAATATATGATAAGGGAAATGTATGCACTAGTTCAAGCAATTAAAAAATGGAAAAATTATTTGTTGGCTAAAGAAACTATTGTCCACACTAACCACAAACCTCTCTAGTATTTGCAAGCATAGTCTAAATTATAGCAGGTAAGGCACTACAAATGGATGTGGTTCCTTTAGCAGTTCCATCTAGTGATCAAATACAAGAAGGGTAGTACAAAATTGGTGGCAGACATGTTGTCTAGGCCACCCACATAGGAGAATTTTTCCTGTTTGGCCACTATCTATCAGATTGAGCCCTTCACAAAGGAAGCTTAAAGAGAGGCATATGCCCAGGAAAAATAATTTGGGGTGACATTTCAGTGGTTGGAGTCACAAGGGACTGAAAGGATAAGGATTGAATATTTTTATCAAAAAGAAGCTCAAAGTATGGGCTGCTCTACCGATGGGGGAAGCTTTGCATGCCAAAAGAAGGACGAATTCTATTGATGAGGGAACCACATACCTCGAAAGTAGCGGGACATTTTGGTGTTGGTAAGACCCTAGCCCACTTGCAAAGGTACATGAATTGGCCCAATATGTGAGAAGAAGTATCAAAATTTATACATGGATGTAAACTTTGTTGTACTAGAAAGCCTTAGACTAGGAAGGAGGTTTTGTATATGCCTTTTCCAGGTACTTGATCATTCATGGGAGGACATTTCTATGGATTTTCTAGGAGGATTACCTATGTCTAAACATGGCCATAACTATCTATACATTGTTGTTGATAGATTCAATAAGATGTGTATTCTTATGGCATGTAAAAAGAAAGTAAAAGCTACATGAGGCAGAAGATATTTTCTTTGCTAATGTATGGGTGTATTTTGGTTTGCCAAAGTCTATTGTTTCTAACAAGGATTCTAGGTTCTTGGGGAAGTTTTGGACTACTTTGTGGGACAAGATGGATACCAAGTTACAGAGGAGCACAACCCAGAATTTGGGTAGTTGTTTGTATCTCTTCTCCTGCATGACCTTTCCCATTAACCTAGTGCATGGGAGGACATGGGAGATGCTATAACTACATTTTTCCTATCAAGAGAATAAGATCATCAAAGTATGAAAGCAATATGAGTAAGAATTTCTTTATGCCGGATATCAAGTGTTTTGTAGAAGAAAGGAGTGTTGAGAACAGAGAAAGCAAGTATTTGGGAGGAGAGTGTGAGATATTATCTACTTCTCTTTCATACTTATTGTAAATTTTGTACTTTTTATTTTGAATTGGCCAGTAAAAGTAGGAAGAAAGAGTAGTTTACCTTCCCGAGCTAGTTTTTCACTCCTCTGGAAGGTTTCCAGGATAAAATTTACTGTTGGAGTTTATGAGCTTAAATTCTTTCCTTTCCTACAATTGTGGACATACTAATAATAAGCATAATTCATTCAATATCTATCTCTATCATTTTAGCTAATAGAAAATAGAACAACAACATTTCTTTGTGATTTTAGGGATGATTCCATAGTTGAAGAGTTTACAGATCAAAGATTCTTGGAGCTAAGGCGAGTCTAAATTTTAAGTTTAATAAATTTTGTTTCTTAAATAAAGTGAATGGTATGTCTTGTAGTCAATATTCAAAATATGGATGCTAATAGTTGCATAGTAAAAAAAGAAAGTGGAAACTATTATCTATGTGTTTCGGGTTTTTAAATTAGGATTCGTATTTGTGTGTTATTATATTCGATTACAAATTCAAGCTTATGGAAACCTTGTGGCCATGGGTATCCTTAGTGTTACCTTGAAATTAAAGAGAGTTCATCCAAATTATATGAAGTACTTCCAATAAGATAATTTGCATCTTTTGAAATTATTTTATTAAAATTAGGTGTTTTCCTTGTTGTTAAAGCCTCATTTTGTGAGCTCTAAAATTGTTGGTTCTATAATTCCAAGGTGTTGTTTTCTCATGCAAAAGTAAAGGTCATGATTGGTAGTTGTTAATCTCATCTAAAAATAAATAAAAATTGAAGTGTAATTCAACATAAGTGGAAGTCTTATCCTTCCTTGTTACCATGTGTTTTATCCATGAGTGGCTACGTAGACACCCTGTGTACATGAAATTTCCTATTCTTCTTGGACCTTAGTTATCATTCATTGGGATTCTGTAGACCATTTTCCTATTTAAATACTATTTTTTGGATCTTGGTTAACCTCGTAGTGGTTATTCTAAAATTTTGTATGATTTGTTTCCCTACCTCTTTCCATGAATTCTAGGAGGAAGTTGAGTCTAAGGGGAGGGGGATGTAATACCCACTCCTCTTTGACACTTATCCACTATGATCTTTATTACTATTGATTAGAGACATTGACATTATGCTTGTTATATTTTGATCAATAGGTGATAGACTATATAGACATTTGGAATTATTGATATGTTGTGATTCATATTTCAGATTGTGATATGCTAGATGACACTGGTGGGCAGTTCTATACATGTTTGTTTACATTGTTTTGATTTTATATTGACAAGTTATATTCATGATGCACTGCGTATTTTTTGATGTTCTAAATAATATTGTGATCTCATGGATGTTAGTAAAATGGTAGAACCATATTATTTTGATATGGTTGATATATGATAGAATTGCATAATTTTGATGATGACTATTGATTTCTAAATGTGTGTTTTTTTTGGATGTTAATGATCTGTCCATGAGGCCAGAGAGGTATTGTTTGATTTTTCCAAGTTATTTTATCACAACAAACAAGAGGGGGATATGAGACTAATAATAGTGGAATATCGAATGGATACAACAAAGGTCACCATGGCATTTTTATGTTTAGTTATGTTGTTGTGTGTTGTTAGGTTGTTAGGATGTTCCCATGGGGCGATGACCTCAAAATGTGACCATGGGCTATGTGTGCTTTTTTTAATTTTTCCCTTTTAATTATTTGTGGAGTATGTGATTTATTATAGTAATGTGTTTCACTTTGTTATTGATAATTAATATGCTCTTATTTAATTTGATTAATCATGTTAATTAAATTAATTTGGGATGTCACCTTTTGGGCATTAAATCGGTTAGATAGTCCTTATTGCTTTCTTGATTTTAATTAGATTTGAATTTATTTTTGTAAGTGTACTTGTCTCGATCCCTCAATCACGAAATTTGAATTTAGAGACATTTGTAGAGGCTTGTGGGACAAGTTAAGCTTGTCCCACACCTCTTAAATTCATCTACCAACTATACATATGCGGTGAGGGGTCAAAATTTGACCCTATTATATGAAATCGATGGTAAAAAGGTGAAATGATTGCACTTTCTTACATGAGCTTTTATTTTTTGTTCTTTGTAGTTTGAAGTGAGAGTTGTGTGTGGAAAAAAACTTGTGACTTCCTCACCCACCAATTTATTAACTCCTGTTTTGATGTTTGACATATTGATGTGGATTTAAGGAGAAGTGATGTGGAATCCTACATGGAGTCACCTCACCCTCCTCTCTTATTTTTCTATTTATACAAGTTATTTTAATATTTATGGGGTTACTCGATTTAGTTGTGCACTTACATTTTGGAGATTTTTGCTTGAGTTACTTTCATGAAGTCTTGGAGCTTGTTTGGATTTGGGCTTAAGGTTGGAAGGAGCTTAGAGTTGTGATTTAGGATCAAATATTCTTGCAATGCTAAGATAGGGACTTAAACCTTTTAATTTTATTTTATTATATGTATGTTGTATGTAAAATGAATGTTTATGTGTGTAATTTTGGGACATAGGTAATATGGCCTTAAGGATGGTGTAGGAAAAATAATATGGGGATCGTTTGAGGAAGAGATAAGAGTATTGTTTTCATATTTTGGAGGGTGTTTTGGTTGGGTGTCCCACCTTTTTAAGATAAAAAATTCTTGTCTTTGTATGAAAATACTTTAGGGAGTGATAAGAGTATGAGGTAGTGAGAAGAGTATGAGGGTTTGATAAGAGTTTGAGTGAGGGGTAAGAGTTTAGTTGTTGTATGGATGAATATTTTTATGGAGGCTTCTAAGGTGGACAGTTAACCCACTAAGAGGCATAAGTGATTTCCCATATTTTCTTTCTCCCTTTGCTTATAGTTTTAAAGCTTTATTTTGGAAAAGTTGCATTTTATTGATATTGTTGTTTTGTGCTTATATGTGTGTAAAAATATTGTTGGCATGTGTGTTATAATGTAAAAGCATTTTTGAAAGTTGTCATTGGTTGAGTCGATTCCTTATTGCTTTATGGTTGGGGCTCGAGGGCCAATGAGGAGGATAGCTTATTTTTCTCATTGAAATATTTATTGGGCAGAGAGCATTGTCTGTTCTCCCTTCCTTGTATTGTGATCGGAAACTGAAGAGAAGATGGAGTTCAAGTTGATGTTTTGGAGGAGTTTACATATGTTGAAGACAACAATAATTTATAATTTATGAATTTTATCTCATTTTTTAAATTGGAAATTTTGTAATCCATGCAATGAATTCTCATAAAATTGTATTGTAAAGAGCTCTATTTGGTTGTATATTGGATTATGAAGATTTGAGATAAGTAACGTATGTAAAATTTGTTTGTAAATGAATTTATGAATGTTGGAAAATGAGATATTTTTATTATTGTTGTAAAATGTTGTTTTATTTGAAATCTATAACTCGTTAGAAAGATGGAAGTAATTCTAAATCTGCTTCAAATTTGTATGCAAAAATCTAGAAATTTCAACGCAGAAATCAAATTCCAGCGATTTTAGAAAATTTAGTACTCCTAAAATATCTTATGGGTTTTCCCAAAAGTTTTACAGTCTACTTATAACATAAGAATTTAAAGATCCTTTAAATCTCATAATAACCCATCTTGTAAATGTCTAGATACGCCATGATTTTCAGAGAGGGTTTTAATCTTGATATGCCTGTGTAAGAATTAATTTACAACAATTTTCAAAAATTTATTGCTCCTAAATTATCTTCTATGTTTTCCCAAGAGTTGGACAGTTTACTTATAACATATGAATATAGAAACCCTTTAAATCTCATAACAACCCAACATGTAAATCGAGAAAGATAAGTCACAGTCTTCACAAGGGTTTTATTCACGCGCCATGGTGAGTTTAGATTATTATGTGACATTTTTGTTTAAATTATGGGTCAAATAAGTAAATGGGTAGCATAGGTATATTGGAATTAGTTTACTTTGGGTGATAAAAAATAATAATATTTAAAAAAAACATAATGGTATGGTCATTCTATTTTATTATGACGTTGTCTTAAGGGTATGTTAATTGGGTTGACCTTAAATTCTACCGGGTATATTTAAACTGCCAGGAAAAGTAATCTTTTTAAATGACCAAAATTATATAATCACTTAGTCATAATATTTCGTGGTAAGATTATCGTTCTGGTAAAACAAAAAAAATGGTTGAATTTATTATTTAACTTATTGGGATAATTTAAATAATTAAATTAAATTTAGTTACTTTCAGGTAAGTTAACGTAAAGAGTTAATTAAAATTATATGGTTTAAATTTATATAATTAATTTGACCCGTGATGGTTTTGGGAGAATGGAGTAAAACTACTTATGAAAGGGAAGCGTGGGAAATAAGTGAATGAATTTTAATGAACATAATTAATGTATAAAAAAGGGGCGAGAATGGAATAATTAAATAATAAAAAAATGGTTAGAGAAGTTGTTCATCAACCTACAGTCACTACCGAGCACGTAGAACAACTACACAACAACTTGTAGCCATTATCTAGCACGTGTAACAACAATACAACAACATACAACCATTTCCTAGTGTTTGTATCAACTTTCCAGCAACTTGCATCCATTGCCCAATGCTTGCAGTAACTTTTCAACAACCTGTAGTCATTGCCCAATGTCTGCATGAACTGTCTAGCAACCTACAACCATTTCCCAATGCCTACAATAACTACACAATAGCCTGCAACAACTGCCCAATAGTCTTCAACATCAACTTAGTAGCCCTTAACAAAGTGTAGTGATTAGCGAGTGATATTTTAGTGAACATAATTAATGTATTTTAAAATTTGATTAATGTATAAATAAATAAATAAATCATTCTCATAATTTCCTATGTAATGTGATGTAGTTTTTGTGGGTTAACGTGTCATAATGAAACTTAGAAGGTTTAACTACTACCATATTAATGAAACTAACACAGATGAATGAATCTAAAGAAAGGAATAAACATAGAATGAATTACAAAATAATCATCCAGGCAACTATATAGATAAATTATTCAAAATTCAACAAAATTAGACGATACAAAAAATACCAAAGGAGTTTTGAGTCTCAGTGTGAGTGGGCCCTTGGTCTCCCATTGGTTATAATTGGAGTTTCTCTCTCAATTCACCAAAGGGTTAAACTCTATTGATTTCAAAAGTTGATACAACATTATTATTTAATAACATATAGTTTTTTGTCTAACTTATTACACTCGATAAGGGAAAATTATATAATCTGTCGTCCTCAATTGAAACCTATGCTATATGAAAAATAGATATTTAGATAGTATAAATAGGGATTCAAAATTATCTACACATTTCAGGATGAAGTAATGGAGATGATTAAGGAAATCTATTAGCAAAATTGATTGCATGATTTATTCTAAAATGACATGTGCAGATATGAACTAGATGTATCCTCTAAGATAGCAATAGAGAGGTCATGAAGTCCAAGGTCAACTCTACAACATCTCGGTGAACTTATAGGAAAGCTAAGATACCTAAAGTTGAGTTCAGAATTACTCGGGAGTGAGCCAAGACAGAACACTCTAAAGCAAGCTGAGATGCTCTGCAACAAGCTAGGAGAGAACACTCTGAAGCAAGTTGTGGTATTATGAAGAAAGATTAGGTACTCTGAAGTGAGCTTAGGTACTACAAAGTGCACTAAGGTACTCTGAAACAAGCTCCGCTTTTAGAATTTTGTGCCCAAAACTTTTTATGTTGGTAAAAATTTATTCTATCGTTCATATGTACATAAAACTGAGTTCTTTTTGAGGATTTTTAGATAGAATTTCATGATACAATAGAGTTACATACTAATCCAGCAAAATGCACACAACCTCTACTTTAAATTAGGAAAAAGTTATAAAATGTGTTCAAATTCTAACAAGGGGAAAATACAAATAATGACATTATTTACTCAATTAGTGAGCTCATCACACGTGTAATCCATATGAATACAGTTAAATAAAAGAAAACTAGTTCTTTTGTTGAATAAATTATATACATTGAAGCTTATATATTAAGACTCTGCTACTTTAATTATGATAATACTAATAAAACCAACCTTTTTAATCAATTTATATAAATGGGCCATTTTAAATCCATTTATATAAATAGAAAATAATGCACTCATTACAAAATTAAGCGTCTTCATTATAATGTGAGCAGCCATATAGTTTTTAGATTATTTAGGCTAATTTTAGTTTTCTATCATTTTTAAGGAATAAACGCCTATTAGATAAGAATTTTTTAAAAAATGATTGATCACTAATTCCATGTTATATGGATCGAGTCTCACATTAAATATGTTTTTTTTGCATTATAAATGTAGGTTGGTTTCTTCTCTAGGATGCAAATCAAATAAAATGAAAAAGAAATTTAATAAAAGATGTAATTTTGAAGGTTAAGTGTTACATGTAGAACACTAATTGGCTATGTAGTCATTTGATGATGACATGTTTAAAACTACATATATTTTTGATTCGAATGTTATATCTAACTTTAATAATTGTACACACCTCTTATTTCTTAGAATATGAAGGAAAATTACAGGAATAGGGGAGAGGACCCGGTTGTGGTGCACCCTATCTTTGCACAGTCACCGCGCCATGTCACTGCCACCTGGGTGAGTAAAAACACCACTAATGGATGCAGGACCAAATTCTTGACCTCCAGCATTGCACCGCCACCTCACTTCCACCTCAGCGCCACGTGGACGATCTGCGTTTGTGGAGATGTCAAAAAATTTGGTTTTTTTGCATGGGACCAAGTGTTGTCCACTCGCCGCGCCAGTTGTTGTCCGAGCTACCGCCATGCATTGAATGCTCACCCACCAGCGGTTAATGTGCATGGGTAGGTTTATGGACCCTGCCACCGCCAAATCGCGCCATGGGATTTCATGGGAAATGGAGAGGGAGCTCGTTCAGTCTAGTTTTTGGCGTGTTCGGTTGCAGAGCTCGAGCGACCATTTCGTGGGATCTTGCAGACCAGTGGGTGCGTGTGTTTTCTCCACTCCTGATCGACTTCGTCCTCGGCATTGGCTCGACCTGCTACAAAGATGAGAAGAAAAGGCAGAGGTGAGAGGGTTCTCACTCAGGCAATGATCCTTAGTGTTTTTAAAAACTGTACTACTATGGAAAGTTTGTTGTTTGCCATTTAGCAAAAGAAATTTGTTTTTTCACCCGTCTTATTTTACAAATCCAAGCTTAAAATAGCTAGTGTATTTGTCTTGTTTATGAGTGCCAGTCTCGGGTTTATGGGTGCCATGCGAGCTCATGTTCAGTTGCTTATTACTGTTAATGGGATTACTGTAACTTTTAATGCGTTAATGCGTTTATGCGTTTATGAGCGCCAGTCTCAGGTTTATGGGTGCCATGCGAGCTCATGTTCAATTGCTTATTAATGTTAATGGATTACTGTAACTTTTAATGCGTTTATGAAATACTAGTTGCGTGGTGTTGGGGGATAGCGAAAAAGATACAATACTAGTTCTGGTACTGTGTGTTGTGATATCTGGACAATAAAGTGACAATTTTCAGTGTTTGCAGCAACAAATGTAATTTGTTTTCTGTTTTGGGTAGCAAAAATTATATGTTTTGGGATCTGAATGCATGGGGGAGATTCAAAGGCTACGTGATTTGCATGCTTAAGTGGGGAAAGGAATTTGGGTGGCGATTTTTTTCATGTTTTGATCTTGCTACATTGTTTTGTTATCGAATTGTGGTTGATGAAGTATTTGGAGGGGTCAATTAGGCTGATTGAAGTGAAATAACCAATTCTCTCTGGTTTTTCTTTTGTGGGTTGTCAATGGATAGTGTTGGGCATGGTATGGATGTCCAGGGTGCCTGATTTCTTCAGAAAGCTTGTAAAAAGGTATAGTCTTGAGGTCTGTGAGGATTCGTTTCTTAACTATAGGTTTCAGTGTTATACGAGTCCTGTTATGGATTTTTGTTGGTGTTTATAGGATCAGAATTAAGAGTTTTTGTAGCCCCTTAGGCGTCCAGATTGGAAAAGTTTGGTCTTCCATTTGTTGTAGTCCTTTATACTAACTAATTATAGATAGATTTTTGTGGACAGAACCGATTTAGATAATAGGAATAAATATTGCAAGTTGTTGAGGGTTGGCATAAAAGCTCACCACCAGAGATAATATCTCGGTTGCTGTAAAGATTCCTATAAATTGTTTTTATAAAATATTGAACAATAGTCATCCTGAATTGATTCATTTTTAATGTAACACAATATATTGGAATTATAACGATAATTTCTAATCTATTAATTTGTACTTCTATATAAAATCCAAAAAAACACACGTCCAAACAATTTACTTCATACGTATAAGACAATAAATTTTTTTTAAAAAAAAGTTGATTATTATTTTGTGTCAAAAGATTGATTTCTTCTGCATTACAGACATTCAGCTTCCAAATTTCCTTCATCTCAGAGTTTCAGCAAAATGAACTTTTACTACAACTTGAATGAAGATATCTAGAAATTATTTTTTTAGTGTTTGTATATTTTGAAACAAGAGGAACTGAATAAACAGTATCTTGTTTAGTGTGAGTTAGAAACATATCAGTACCCAATTTTTTTAGTGTTTATATAGAAACAAGAGGAACTTTAATGAAGATATCTAGTAATTTCTGCTTCACCTCTTAGTGTATCCAATTGTTTTCTTTTTGTATCAGTACCCGATTGTTTTTTGAAGTACTTAGCAGCATTACCTCATCATTGGACTTAAAGTAATCTATTTTCTAATACCCAATTACCCCTTTAAGAAATTTCTAGGTCTAATTATAGACAGATTTACAGTTCTAATTACCCCTTTAAGCAATTTCTAAGTCTAATTATAGGCATTACCACTCTCTATTACTGTCATTTACATTGTTTTCTGTTGTAATTGCTCGCTTCTGTATTAGTGTTCTCTCGATCTTGAGTATAAATGTTCAAAGTTTCTTCCATGGTTCATATATACATGTTTCTCCCACGGGCTGCATTGCTGTAACGCATTGCACCGGTTGTGGTGCACCCTATCTTTGCACAGTCACTGCACCACGTCATTGCCACCTGGTCGAGCAAAAACACCATGCCATTTTCCACCCCAGTTGTTGTCCTAGCTACCACCATGCATTGAATGCTCACCCACCAGCCGTTAATGCGCGTGGTTTGGTTTATGGACCCTGCCACAGCCAAATCGTGCCATGGGATTTCATGGGAAATGGAGACGGAGCTCGTTCAGTCTGGTTTTTGGCGTGTTCGGTTGCAGAGCTCGAGCGACCATTTCGTGGGATCTTGCAGACTGGTGGGTGCGTGCATTTTCTCCACTCCTAACCGACTTCGTCCTCGGCATTGGCTCGGCCTGCTACGAAGATGAGAAGAAAAGGCAGAGATGAGAGGGTTCTCACTCAGGCAATGATCCTTAATGTTTTTAAACACTGCACTATTAAAATAGTGAGCACAATCATACTGATATATTAACATAAGTTTAATTGTATACATAGAACGATGGAAAGTATTCTGATTACATATGCAAAATTAATATGAGTATTCTGATTATACCGCCAAATAGGGTGTAAAATATAGAGCATCATCATATTGATATATTAACATAAGTTCAATTGTATACATGGACGCCTGGAAAGTATTTTGATTACATACGCAAAATTAATATGAGTATTCTGATTACACCGCCAAATAGGGTGTAAAATATAGAGCATCATCATACTAATATATTAACATAAGTTTAATTGTATACGTGGACGGCTGGAAAGTATTCTGATTACATATGCAAAATTTATATTGCACTATATAACTTTAGAGACTACACAGGAAGGCTTCGGTGAATACATCTAGCAAAATTGTATCACCAAAAAAATTACTACCATCATCATATGGGGTAATAAGCATTGTTTACGGGCACATGTTCAATATCTTAGTTAGTATAAGTAATATTGCCCTCTTTCTATACTGCTTTTGGATTTTCTTTTCCTGCCGATAAAGTGTTCGATTGGCCAACTGAAAAGGGATTTAGAATCCCTTTTGACAGAGCATTTGGTTGCCCAACTGATAAAGGATCTGGTCCCCTTGCTGAAAAAGGATTTGGTTGTCCGCTTGAAAAGGGATTTGCACCTGTTGTTGACAGAGGAGTTGGTTGCCCTGCTGAAGCTTGCATCCATGGTGGCATTGCAAATGAACTACTAGGACTGCTTGAACTTGTACAAAGTAAATGAGGTGATACATACCAAGATGGAACTGTACAAGATTTATTCATAAGTGATGGAGGTTTTCCAATTTGAGCGTAACCTAGAATTTGAATATTTAACATATCTTGAAAAATCCTTCGATTTTCATGATCAGTTGCAGAACATACACGCATCCTCTTTTCGTATTCCCTTAATTGTTTTGCAAGTTCCCTCTCCCTCTTCTCTTTCTCTTTCCTTTGTAGCTTGTGTGCCTTCTCAATCTCTTTCTGTTGCTCCTTAGCCTGCTTCTCCCTTTCTCTTTCAAGCTTCTCCTGTAATCTTTTTTCTTTTGCTGCAAGTCTAGCAACCTTTTTTTCTTGTGCCACTTCTTTTTTCCGTAACTTTAGTTTTGCTTGTTCCTCCTTTTTTCTTTCCGCATCAACCAATAGCTCCATGTACTCAGGTGCAGTCAAAATCTATGAATGCCTACTCAGTCTAATAGAACCATCTGATTTGTTTATGATCTCCTTTGGAAGTCGTAGAAAATGGGAAAGTAACGTACCGCGTACATCTTGGTTTTCAGTCTCTTCAGGGTGTTGAGGTTCATGTTGCATAACTTCTAAGTTAATTTCATTTTCTTGAGCATCCTCTTGAAATTCGACTTCGTCTTGTTCATCCTCATCTCCAACATCTACATAGTAATGAATTATTGCTTCTTGTTCTAGTCCTTCGGGAAAGGAAGGTAGATTTAAGCTTTGATCTTCTGTGTTGGATGGTAGCTTGTAACCCAAGTTTTTCATGGCATCCTCTAACCATTGTGGCGGGTTAACTTGACTTGGCAAGGACAAATCATTGTTACTTACAAAATCTGAAGACCCCTCCTTATTGTTGATGATGTTACTTGGGTTTCCAAGAGCACCGTTTAGCTCCACTCCATGTGTTGTAGCTGCTTCCATATCATCTCTAGAGTCAATATTTTGCATGAATTGAGTTTCAGGTACCACCTCTTCACTGTCATTTAATTCAGGATTTATTCATTGAGATAGGCTCAAAATGTTTGTGACAGCATCAACATCTTCCTCACCTTGCATGTCAAATGCCTGGCTGCATGCCATGTCATTTAGGAGAGCATCATAATTCAATGGCCAAATACCAGTTCTTTTGAAACCTGCAATTATGTTAGATGGTGTTTGTGCCTTTTTTAAGGCTCTACTTGCAAGCTCAGCAATGTCACTCCTTTTCACATTTGCACATTTGTTCTCTACCATCCATTTGGACCTCTCAGCTCTAAAATATGTCTTGAAAGGGCTGAACACACTCACGTCAAATAGGTTGCAACTTATGACTAGTATGTGCTGGTAGTGTTATCAAATCAATGCCCAATTTGTTTGCCTCCTCCACAGTTTGTAATGCTACATGGCTGCCATGGCCATCAAATATCAATAGGTGTCTATTATTTGGAGAAACACTGCCTGGTACTGAACGTGCAAAATGACATAGCCAATTTAAAAACAATTCCTTTATCATCCATGCATTTGGATGTGCAGCCATACATGCTCCAGGTTCACAATTTTTAATGTAATTCTTTATCGTTCTCTTTCCCTTGAACAAATAAAATCCTGGGATTGACAAACTTGCTGCATTGACACAACACAATATAGTGATCCACTCCCTGCTCTTTGGTATTACCTTTGGGACATTACGACTGCCCCTCTTTGCAATTACACGAACTCCACAATTTCTTCCAGCCTGCAAACCAGTCTCATCACAATTCCAGATTTTATGAGCGCCGTATGAATAGGTTCCATAACATTTGGCCAAATTATCATAAAATTTGGTTACTATTGCAGGGTGCAAGTTTAAAGCTCTATCCCTGTCAAGTCCCTCAGCGGTTCAGATTGCAAGGTCTGGATGACGTTTTCTGAATCCAGCCCACCATGATTTACCAGGAAACCCATCTCTGAAGGGGTTTTGTCTTGTTTCACAAATCTGAGCAACATTTGCCTTTAGCTGCATTAACTCCAAGCCATGACCCATATCAGCCATTTCTTTGCACCATTCAACAATTTCCTCTTCTTCTTCTTCAGTTAGAACTGTTGGAGGACCCCTCCTCTTTGTGTGGGTGAGACCATTTAGCCAATAGTGTAATGATGTGGGTGGAATGGAATACTTCTTTGCTGCTGCTCTAACTGAGAACCCATTAAACTCAACATCATCTATCACCTTTTCCATATCTTCTTTTGTCCAACCTCGGATTACACTAAGCTTCTTTGTTGCAGATGTTCTTTGAACTGAGACAGTGGGTGGGTTTCTACATTCTGGTTCATTACCAGTTGGTGCTGAATTATCCTCTTCATCACTTAAATTATGTGATAATTGTACACCTCTCACTTTTGGCCTCCTTGATCTTCTAGCAATAGCACCTTTTCTCATGGTGTAAATGAAATACCTGATTCACAACATGAAAGATGATTGTTGGAAAAGAAACTATAAATATACCAAAAATGAATGCTGGAATATGCCAGAATATGAATGATTTTGTTTCATTTTTAGGAATTAATTGACTTGTAGTTTTCATTATGACAATGAAACTTGTATGGAATATGTTAAATACAGAAAGTGCTTGGATAGACAATGTATATTTGACTAAATGAGCACAATGTTGTATAGTTCAACAATGTTGTATATTGCATTTCAGAATTCACTATATTGTTCGTTAGAAATATGGAAGGGAAAATTTATAATGAAAACATTAACGGCTGGTGGGTGAGCATTCAATGCATGGCGGTAGCCCGGACAACAACTGGTGCGGCGAGTGGACAACACTTGGTCCCATGCAAAAAAACCAACTTTTTTGACATCTCCACAAACGTGGATCGTCCACGTGGTGCTGAGGTGGCAGTGAGGTGGCGGTGCAATGTTGGAGGTCAAGAATTTGGTGCTGCATCCATTGGTGGTGTTTTTACTCTATAAATTTTCCCTTCCATATTTCTAACGATTGGTAACAACTTAACTTTAAACTCTATAAATTTTCCCTTCCATATTTCTAACGACAATTCAGCAAAGGATTGGTTTCATCAAGTCACATTAGATTTTTTTGAAAAGGATTTGTCGAGAGGATTGGTAACAACTTAGCTTTAAACTCTATAAATTTTCCCTTCCATATTTCTTACGACAATTCAACAAAGGATTGGTTTCATCAAGTCACATTAGATTTTTTTGAAAAGGATTTGTCGAGAGGTTTGGTAACATAAAAAAAGTAGCCAGATAAACATGTAAATATGATGGTTTTTATGAAGATTTTATGGTAGATTTTTTTTTATCTAGTTGTTTAAATGGTTAGACATGTATATTTTGCAAAGAAGATAATAATTTTACCACTCTGTATGATGAATGCAAGAGATATTATGGTACATACCTATATCTATAGAGTTTGACAATCCTTCTATTCATTTATTTACTCTTTTACCTATATCTATAGAGTACATACCTATATCTATAGTGTTTTTACTCGCCCAGGTGGCAGTGACGTGGCGCGGTGACTGTGCAAAGATAGGGTGCACCACAACCGGGTTCTCTCCCCTAGTTGTTAAAGCTAGGTTGTCGTTAGAAATATGGAAGGGAAAATTTATAATGAAAACATTAACGGCTGGTGGGTGAGCATTGCTAGGGGATAGGCACTGGTTGTGGTGCAGGGTCTAATAATGGAAATAGTGGGTGAAAGACATTGACTGTATTGTATTGTATTATTATTATGTAAACATGGAAGCATGAAATGTTGAATAAGACAGTTTTTAAATTGGTCAATATTATCTTATTCATTGATACAACTAAAATTTTTCCTTCCATATTTCTAACAAAAACTTGACAAACTACTTTATTCGTCGGACTCTTCCTATGTAGTTTTTAAAGTTATGTTTTCAATATAAAATTTTCACATATGATCATAATACTTTCCAAATTTCTATGTATACAATAAAACTTATGCTACTATCACAGTGATGATTGGAAAAAATACTTTTCAACTGGAGAATGAGATATCTGGAAAAAATGAACAATACAGTGAATTCAGAAATGCAATAAACAACACTGCTGGACTATAGAACGCTATTGTGGTCATATTCCGACAGAGTTGTATATTCCAGTAGTGTTGTATTTAAAGTTATGTTTTCAATATAAATTTTGCACATGTAATTAGAATACTTTCCATCTTTTTATGTATACAATTAAACTTATGCCTATATAGCAGTGATGACTATACACTAGAGAAGAAGAATATATGTTCCCAAAGAAGTGTATTTGCTGTTTGCACGCACTGTCATGGCATATGATTTTGCAACATACAAAAGATATGGGTATCCTGATTAGGCAGTCCCACTGTTTCGCTGGGAACAACAAACTGGTCCCCAAGCCGATCAGTTTACATTTGTCAGTTTACATTTGACACCATTACTTCAACAATAAAAGTATTCAAGACATTAAGAAAAATGAATACAATATGATTTTCCTGGACTGGCATTCTGTTAATGTGTTGAATACGTTTACTGTTTATCTAAGGGTAAAGTTAAATGTCATTTTTGTTTATTTCACAGTGCACAATGTCTAGGTACACAAGTGGTTTGAGTGCATAACAGACCTTCCTAGCATGGGGACACTTCTGCCGTGACTCCTCCAGTTTTGACCTCATGGCCTCGATCTCATGTTTGTGTAATGATCGTTGTTTTCAGAAATAAGCCACCTAGATAATCTAACCTTATGTTTGTGTAGCCATGGTCTTTTTCACAAATAGGTCAACCAGATGGAGAAGATATATAAGTTAATTGAGTTTTCAATTAAAATTTAAATTAAGTGAATTTAAGTGTCAATTTCAATTTTTAAGCTTGCAATCTCCTTAGACTAAACGCCTTGTATTGTAGGTATGCTATTCATAGGAGAGAATTCTGAATGGAAATAAATAAGCCAAGGTTTCAGGTTGGAGTTTCCTTAACTATAGTTTCTTAAAATGACTGTAGGATATGCAGAAAATGCTTTTGTTGGAAACGTAGGTGCACTGTTTGATATAATTCCTCAAAGAAACGTGGTCTCATAGAATGCCATGATGGCAGGATATGCACAAATTAGATTTGTTGAAAAGACTTCAGAAACTTTAAAGCAAATGCAATTGGCATATACAACTCTGCTGCAATATGCAAACACTGAAAAAATAAATAGAGGGCTTGAATTATGAAATAGTTTGTAATTCATAAGTGTCTTACCTGAACTGCACTGCTCCTCACTTCTTCAACTTTGAGAGATGAAAACTGCATGAACAAATGGAATTGTAATCCATCCTTCAGCTTTTATTCTATCATCCTAAATTCTGATTGGTTGATGTTAGTTGACATGGATTCACTATGATAGTTCAATCAAATGGTTGAGATTTATTGGGATTTAATCCAATGGATAATATTTTAGTTGGTCATTTTTATTATTTTATGCAGCTGGTTACACAATTTATTGTTCATATGGTACTGAGTTTTTAAACACTGTGAAAGGTGAGCCTGACCATAATTTCATTTATTGTTATGCAGGTGTTTACTTGGGATTGAAGACTCTTACATAAAAAATAGTGCATTATATTTGAGATCTGGTTTGGAAAGTCTTGAGAAATGACTTGTTGAAGTGACTATAATAGATATGATGTACATACAATGAAAATATTACTTAATGAATAGTTGACTGTATAGACTTTGTTTTTGTACACTTGTATATAAATTAATATATATTTTTAGTTCTATCAATGAATAAGAGAATATTGACCAATTTAAAAACTGTCTTATTCAACATTTCATTCTTTCATATTTAAATAATAATGATACAATACAATACAGTTGGGTAATATTAACTTCACATATCATTCAAAATATGTTATTTAAAAGGTGAATGCCTTTTCACCTACTATCTCCACTAATGGACCCTGCACCACAACCGGGTCCTCTCCCCTATCACTTTCACTCACCTTCAAAAAATCGTAGGACATGAAAAATATTGAAATAACAACTAAAAGATTTCCAACCATACATTGTATAATGAATGAAATGTTTTTTTACGCGTGTGGTATTCAATGTCCCTTTGAATAGACTAATCGACAACACTGAGGAGTCAATGTCTTATGGAATTGGAAACGTGGGAATGAATTTATATGGGTAAGTGAGTTATATGAGCTTCTGGGAAATGATTGACGAATTAACTGCTGATTACGAAGAGGACGTAATAAACTATTCCAATTACAGCTGTCACGTGAATTTGCCGTCTGGTAGGCGGTCAAATTTCAACACGTAGTGTTTAGTCCACACGGTCTTTACTTTCCCTTTCTTTGTGGACGGAAATTAAAGATTAACGGACCGTGAATTGGTATAAATAATGGTTCAGGTTAAACTCTATAAGAAATGTATTGTTTTAAAGGATCAATTTTTTTATAAAGTTATAATAAAATAAAACCAAATAGCTGCATGGCTGTTGTGGCGATGAAGGGAGTTTCTTTGATTTATAGTTTCTTTCGGACGGAAATTTGAATCTGAGTTTGTTGAAGGTGAAAGCAAACTTTCAGTTTGGGTAGGGCAAACTCTTTTCAATATAGGCCTGGCAGAGAAGAGTTTAAATAGGGCCTGGATTGTTTAATATTTTCCGGTGGTGTTGTGTTAAAGCTGTGTTCAAATAGTTTAAAGAGGGCCCGGATTGTTTAATATTTTCCGATGGTGTTGTGTTCTACTCCATCCCAAACTCTTCTCCATCAATTATACTCATGTGTGCCTTTTTGAACCATCCAAACTCTTCTTTTCCCTCCGACTTTCATGAACTCAGAATCAAAAGATTTCTACTGTAAATAATACCCAGCTGTGTAGAGTGCAATAGGCAGTAGAAAAAGTGTTTCTCTTCTCACCGGTTCAAAATCAAAAAATTTCTATTTAAGTAATACCCAGCTGTGTAAGGTGCAAAAGGCAGCAGAAAAAGTCTTTCTTGTCTCAGGAGTTCAAAATCAAAAGATTTCAATATAAATAGTATTTAGGTGTGCAGGGTGCAAGAGGCAGTGGAAAAAGTATTAAGAATAATATTGGAGTCTCATATTGTGTGGTTTGCATTTGAGTCCCGAGTCTCACCATCTCAAAATCAAAATATTTCTACTTAAATGATGCCGAGGTGCGCAGGGTGTACGAGGCAACGGAAAAAATGTTCAGAAAAATGCATTCTGGCTCCACATTTTCCATCAAGTGATCCTCACAAGTTTGAAATTGTCCATAGGGTTTTTGGAACCAATCATGTCCTCAAAACGCTTCAAGTAATCACATTGGCATTTCAGTTTTTTTAATTTCTACTCTTGAATTTGTGTTATTAAGGCTGTGGAGCTCATGGTTGCTTTTGTTTTTGTTTTCCATCAGTGTGTTGTGGTGCTGAGCAGAGAGCAGATGCAGTGAACAGTATGGTGTGTGAAGCAAGTGCCAGAGTGCAGGACCCCATCCATGGAATTACAAGTGCAGTTCATCAGATGGAGAAGAAAATTGCTGAGTTGGAATCCCAGTTGGCAGCCAGGCAGGCAGAGGTCGCGTGCATGCGTTTGCAGCGGAATAAGCTGGAAGACTTCCTAGTGAATGAATGCAACGAAGGAGGAAATGTTTTATATCCGTCACTGCAAAATCATGATTTGATATTAGATGACGTGGATCAGTTATGGAAGCCATATCTGGGAGGCATAAATTTAAGACACTTTGATGGAAAACATTTCACAGTTTGTTCAAAAACTTTTCGGTTAACACTGGTTTAATGCGCCCTCAAAATTCGAAATGCTATGCAGTATTTATTGGTCTCTGCATACCAGGAAATTTTGGTATTGGTCTAGGCTTACTACTCCAAGTCGAATATGAGAATTCTGTTATTATATGTTCCTGGAAGAAAAAAGGAAGATATTGAAGTTGGTTTGGTTCAATATATAATACTCTCAAGGAGTTATATTTGTAATGACAAGGACTTACTCATAGTAATTAGTAAATTGTGGTTTTTTTTCTCCTCGCGATGGTTTACCGAGAGTGATTTGAAATATCGATATAATTTTTTCTTAACATTTTTTCATATACATTAAAAAATATAATATAAGAAAATATTAGTAATTTTTATAATATTATTTAATTAACAATATTAAATTTTAAAAATTAATTTAAAATTGCACTTTCATAGCTTGCAGTGGAAACCATCAGAAAATGTTGATTAGAAGTGAAAGAAAGCATATCTAGAGACCTTAATCACAAAATTTGAGTTTGGATTGCGGCTTTTGCACTTGTGAGACAAATTGAGGGTCGTAAAGTAATAGATTTGTTTGAATTCAATATGTTTAATTTTTTAGGACCTTCAAACATGAAATTGTTGTTTGTTCAAGGAAAAAAGGAATGGGATTTATTAAAAAATAATAATTATGAGTAATGAGGAGCTTATAATTGTCATTGTTAAAATAGCTCGTGCTCATCTAAGGTGATTACGATATTGAAAAATTCTTGTATATAAATATAAGAAAAAAAAAACAAAAATGTCTAGCCCAATCAGTTTGTAGTTGTAGTGGCCACTCCTCTTCAACACTATTTAATTTTGATGTTGATATTGTTGGACTGATACTTAGACATTTGAGTATTATATTTTGATCAGTAGATGATGGACTGCACATTTTTAGACTATTGACATTATGTGGTTTACATTTTTACTACGATGCATTAGATGGTGATGATAGACAGTTATATATATTGAGTTGCGATATTCTAATTTTTAAACTAACATGTTGTAAATTGGATGCATAACATATGTTGGATGTTTTGAATAGAATTATGATTTGTATATGAATGTCAAAATCAAAATTCTTATATGATGCTAGAGATGATAGAATCGCTAATGTTGAATGATGATTATTGGTTTTAATATGTATATTGTCTCGATGTGTTTAATACCACCGAAAGGTCAGAGAGGTATTTTGTTTGTGTTGTAGGACACTTTATCACATAAATCGAAAGGGGATAGGGGACCAACCACAAAAGGATGTTGGGCATTGAGCAACATGGCCAATTTTGACAACTTGTGTAGTGTTATGTTGTGTTATTGTTGCATGCCTAGTTAGGAGGTTTCCCATGGGGGGTGACCTTACATGTGTGGCCATGGGGTGATATGTTTTCCCCTTTCTTTTAATTTTTGTATGTGTTTTATTTGTGTTTATGCATTTAAATTTTCGAAATTGTTGTCATTTTATTAGCATTTAATAATGTGTCTTAATTAAGCTAAATCCTTCTTATTTGGTTAACTAAAACTGGGATGTGATAAATAGATAGTTATGAGGTTAGGTGGTTCTTGTTGTAAGTAAGATTGATGTTCATTGGTGTGTGTTTACTCCACCCCAACTTCAAAATTCAGATTTTGACTTAGGGGCCTTTTTGGAGGCTTGTGGGACAAGCTAAGCTTGTCCCAAGCCTCTTAAAGTTACCTAACAACCCTACCTATGGTATGGGGAGTTAATTTTTGACATTTTCATCCTTTTTGGAGTGTAAAAGAGAGAAAATAATTGCACTTTCCTTCTACCTCAATTAATTTTTTCCTTAGAAAGCATGGTGTGCAAGTTTGTGTGTCATGTGGGTTGGCATAGTTCTTAAGAGCTTACCAATTGTGTTGGGCTTGGTGTGTTGACTTGAGTGTGAGAATGAAGGAATGATGAAGTGACATCCTACATGGAGCCACCTCATCATCTTTAGATTCTATTTCTATTTATTGTTGTATTTTGATGGAATAGGGGTACTTGTTCATTTTTTTCCTTGGTCATTATGGAAATTGGGAGCTTGTTGGAGTGCTTTTGGGGAATTGGCTTGGCTTGGAGGTGTGAAAGACTTGTGAAGTTTTCTTGGAGATTGATGGAGAGGTAGGCTCTCCACCTTTTTTATTTTATGCTTATTAATATGAAATGTTTTGTTTGTTAAATTTGTTTAGTTTTTGTGAATGTGCTTCTATGGGGTTGGGTACTAGGCCTTAAGTTGAGTGTGGGAGAAGGGATTATGGGACCATTGGGGAGGGAAAAGGGATTTCTGTGAGGCATGTATTTTGTGGGAGTGTGATTGGGAGTTTTCACCTATGGGGATTGAAAAGGAAATCATGGTTATTTTTTTACATACTTGCAAGGGAGAGATAATAGGTTTTGTGTTGATTTCTTTGTACACTTCGAGGCTTATAGTGAAACTCCCACTTTAGTTGGGAGGTATAAGATGGTGGTTTCTCATAGTCCTTTCTCCATTTGGTTTGATTTCAAACCTTTTTTTTTGTTTGAGAAGTTGTAAACTTGTTGAAAATGTCATTTTGGTTGTGTGAAATGTCTTAAATGTTTGTTATTTTTATGGAAGCCATATTTGTTGAAAGTTGTCAAAAGTTGCTCAAGATCTCTCATGGTTATTTGGTTGGGGCTCGGGGGTCATTAAGGGGATCATTGCTCCTCTTAATGGATTAAAGGTTGAGTGGAGAGCGTTGGTCTACTCCCCCTTCCTTTGTGTTGTGATCCCTTTTTATGAGAGTTTGAAGAATTTGAGATTTGGAGCTACCCTTGGATGAGATATGCAAATAGAAGACTTGTATTTTTGACTTGTTGAAAAACTTGTATGTGGTCTTGTTCATATGTTCCCATCAGTTTGGTCATGCAAAAAATTGTTATGCTTGTATGAAAAAAGTTAGATCATTCCAAATATGTTCTTTGTTTTAATGCCTTTTCCCAATTTGAAACTTGTGGTTGGAGGATTTGTTGAAAAGAAGACTTGTATTTTTTTGTGTTGTATCCTTTTTTCTTTTTGATTGTTTTTGGTCTTTTTTTCATTTTTTTTCTTTTCCATTATTCTTGGTTTTTGTTGTTTCTTTGAGTGGTAATGTGAAAAAATTGTATCTTGTATGAAAAACTTAGAATTTCAAATATGTTAGTTTTTATGTGAAAGGAAATGACAAAAAAATTCATTGGTTAAAGGGAATAGAAACTTGATATGGCTTGAAATGGAAATGTATCTCCCTTGATTGAAATTATTTCATTTTCCCCAAAAATGTGATAAGTTACATAATTTTTTTAAAAATGACAATCTTGTTAAATTCTAGTTGCTTTATGAAATGGTTGCTATTTAATTTTTGAAGGAAGAAATGAAATAATTACTCTTATTTTATTGAATGAAGGATATATGGAAAGAATCAAGATATAGACACATTTTAGTCAAGTGTAAGGTGTTGGTGCTCAATTTGATCTCACCCCCATTTTTTCATTGAAATTCTTCAGTTTGTGGGCTCTGTTGTGTTTTTTATCTCCCCGTATTGATGCATGAAAAATATGTTCTCCATTAGGTTTGCATGATCAATCCTTCCTTGGTCGAGGATCACTTTAAATCCAGAGTTTGTTTTTTGTTCCTTTATCCATGTGAACAATTTGTAACTTGGGTGAAAACTCAGGTTTTTTCCTTCCTTCCATTTTCCACAGTTACGTTTTGTGTCCCTGTCATTTTTGTAACAAATATCTATGGAAATGTGATTGGATGCAGCTCAGAAGATCATATTCGGGCCTTATATCATTTCCAAATTCTATCCTTGAAGAAGGATTCATTTTCCAGTGTAAATGGTGATTTTCTTGTATTTTTACGGTTTGACAGGTGTATTTTTCTTGGTCAAATTTACATCTAAGTATTAGTCGAAGCGTGGCCCTTTTTGGTTGGATGCAGTTAGACAGGGCACTGTGATAACTCTAAGGCTCACTATAACTCAAAACTTGTCAACGTGGAGGGTCAGCACTCATATGAAAATTCACCTTGTGGTTTGGCCTTGGAGTTGCACCAGGGAGACACGTGGAGGTTTCCACTACCTTGCCTAGACTTAGAATTTTTTTTCATGTGACCGGTATAACTTTGGCAGACCATGGACACGTGGATAGTTAGTGCTCATTTTAGGATCCGCCTCAGGGTCCCACCTTAGCAGTTGCACCGGAGAGACACGTGGAGGCTTCCGCCCCAGCTCTGCTTTATACTTAAACCTTTCAAAGAAACTTTCTAAAGACCTAGGACACGTGGAGGGACAACACCTATTTGGGGACTGGCCCCTAAGTTTTATTTTGAAGAATTACGAGGAGGACACTTGGAGGCTTCCACTCACTTTGCCCTTACTTGGACTTTTCAACGGCCAAGGAAAATTGTCTCAGACCCTAGACACATGGCGCCTTGAGTTGATCCTTCCACTATTTTTTAACAACTCTACCAGAATGAGACATGTGGTGAGCCCACACTTTTTTGGGGTCTCTGTTTTTTGGGGACCATCTCAAAGTGTGCCATTGAGACACGTGAAGGCTTCTGCTGGATCCTTTTTATATTAAGACTTTTCAAAGGCCAAAAGGCATTTTTCTTAGGACCAGGGCACGTGGAAGGCCCTTGCTTGTTTCAAAATTTTCCCCTTTTCTTCTCCTTTGCAGGTGCACTAAGGAAACACGTGGAAGACTATAATATAAGTAGAGAAGGGGAAGAATCAATGGTTATTATGCATTGCATCTATTTTTCTGCCATTTTTTCTCCAACACTCCTAGAGATATGTATATGCACTATTTTTCATCATTTTTGATGAAATTCCTTGTCGTTTTTGTCTGCAAAGATCCATTGAGTGGATTCAAAACTTAATTTGTGAGTCCAAGGATTGTTAAGATTGATATTTTGAAGTTGAAATTTTCTCGGGCACTTGCAAACACGTGAATTACTAGAGAAGATGGATGTGGGGGCAGAGTTTTGCCAGTTGCAGAGGAAAAAAAGGGAAAAGGATGAAATGATGAAGGTTACAGGTGCAAAAGGATGGAAAAATGGTGTTGCCTTTGAGAGTGAAAAGGATTGTCTATCAAATTCAGCTATGCAGAGCCTCTGGAAAAATGATTAAAATGGGGATTTCTTGCATGACAAAATTAGAATGATTAAAATGAATGCCAAAAAGTTTTATTATGGCATCCTATTAATTAGTCAAGGGTTTGAGAAATGTGATCAGTTCATAATTGGTCCACCTGGCATCTTTCAGATGTGAATTTGTTAAATGTCATTTTCTAAGGCAAATTGGTAACAAGAAAAGGTCCCTCGAATATTATTCTTTTTTTGGGGGGAAAATTTGGGGATTAGTGAGCGAGTGAAATGTATAAATGTAATGAGAATACTCTTGCAAAGGTTGGGGGGTTGAATTCTTAAGAGAAAATTTTAGAAAATTTGTCTTCCTGAGAGACCAATTTGAGATAACTTGTTAATTTCTTCTATGTTAGATTTTCTATCATGTCAAGTTGGTTGCAGATGTAGCCATTAATGAGCACTGAGATTTCTCTGAGTCTTTCCCTTGTTGATGAATCTAAGAAAGTTTGTAATTAATTTGTGTCAATCTTAGAGAAGTTAGTGCCTGCTTTGTTTCATAATTTCTACAAATAGTTTTTCTCGTTCCTATTGTAATCTTACATTGAAATATTTGTGAAATCACACAAGATCTCATCCTTGTGATAGTTTAGTGGCATTTGCAATTTCATTTCTAGAAGAGTCTTCATCTTGTGATGAGATAAACAAATTTAAATCAACTTCACTATCATTTGTTGATAAAGATTGTTTGTAAGTCTTTGGGTGTGCCTTAGGCGTGATTGATTAGAGAATTTGGTGTTTAACTAAGCCTTTTAACTCGAGAATTTGTGTTAGATTCTCAAAGATTGTGTGAAAACGTGCTGATCTGGGCCTCTATTGAAGCCAACCTTCTGGTTGAATGAATGTCTTAACTATTCTGAAGCAATATGTTGTTAAGTTGTCCATTGTTGTGAAGTTTCTCAAAGATATGGTATAATCAACTTTATCCTACTTAATCTCCCACCAAAATCATTCAAAAACCTTGAATCCATCCTAAAATACCCCTGTTTTCCTTGTATATCCAAAAAGGAGCAAAATCTATTTTCTAAAATATATAGAGTAATCAGGATTTAATAATGTCTTTAGTAACCTTAGCCTTGTTTTGAAAGTATCTCCATATTTTAGAAGTGATTGAGAGTTAAATTATGGAGTATTGACCGTACTTTCCCAAGTTTTTATTCATAAAATTTGTCCGAAAGAAGGATATCTCTATCTCCATCATCAAACAGAGGTTACAGTAAGGGTCCTCTCACCCTGGTTGAAGAGGCACAACCTAAAGTAGTGAGGATAGGTCAAATCCTCTTGAATGTGTTATCCATCTCTCCACAAATATGAGTGATAAAGGGCTAGTTAGATATCATCCCGGGATACAAAATGACACACATTATGATCTATCTGTCTCTAAGCTCCGAGCCCAATATGTGATGTTGCTTAGTTTGAAAAGGAGAACAAATTTGGATACCAACATACGTAGCGTCGTTTTCGGGGATTATTTGAGCTCTGAGATTTATTTGTGTGGTAACAACACTCGTGGCGCCATTGTCAGGGATTATTTGAGCTCTGAGATTCATTTATGAGGCAACAACACTAGTGGCACTGTTTCTGGGGACTCTTTGAAGTATTTGAACAAATACAGTACATACAAACCCTGGTAATGTTTCTTACATGATATAAGTGCAAATACATTGCTAAAACATCATTATGTGTTCAGATCTATAAGAATTGTTCAAATTTGTAAGTTCCAAGTGTAACGTTTCCAGCTTATACAGTTATTGCACTAAATTTTGTATCATCATTGATAAATTTGGGTAGAAGAAGAGAAGATATTGTAAGCTTTTCATGAATCTGGTATTGATAGACATTTGATAGGTATTTCATAGTGGATTTTCACAAACTAAGGTGGAAATCCTTAGTGGCGACTCCGTGTTGTTTAAATTCTTATTAAATACCAGTGTATTAACATATATCAAGTAAATTTGTCATTAATCTCTGCAAAGCTGGAAGGAAGAAGATCTGTCTTCACCAAGAACCCTAGTAGAAGGTTGTTTCAATAGTTGGGAAAGTCTAGTTTAGAATGAAGAAGAATTTGGAAGGTTGTTGGAGATCAAGCATCAAGAAAAGAGATCTCCATTGGTGAAACTCATCAGCCTGTGATTAAAGATTACAATACTTCCTCAAGTGGTTCTGAATTAGGTAATCTCTTTGTTAAATTGAATTCTCCATCTAGAGAGGGTCCTTCTTTTGTATTTGAAACATTTGCTTCTCAATCAGCCTGTTGGGACCCTAATGTAGCTACCAAATCTTAAGGGCACGTAAGTGCACACGACTGGAGGAAGCGCGCAAGTTAAGGTGTGTAAGGCAGGGTTTAAAAAGGGTTCTTGGAGAACCAAGGGCATGTGCCCACAAAGCACAATTCGGGACTTAGCCGTTTTTGGCCTTTTGGACAGAACACATGAAGAACGTGTTCCATTTGGATAAGGTCTTAGCCATGCAACATGGTGTCCTGGAAGGAATATACCTTGTGATAAGAAGATCCAAAAAGCTAATCATGACATGGAGAGGCATGCGCCTGAGGTGATCCACACCTTGACACTTGGGGCCAGATATGAGGTTGCAGAGGAGTTTTTTTGAGATCAGATTCCTATATATATGTGCACCCTTAGCAAAGAGAGGAGAACCAGAGGAAGGAAGCGGAGCTCTGCATAATTACTATGAGAACTATGGGATAAAAGGGGTAGATGATTATAGAAAGGATGTAATAAGGGAATGCAGAATGTAAATTTTATTTCAAAAGTCTTCATGTAAGGATCCAGTTATAGTGCATGATTACGGTCTCCCCTTCTGTGATTTTCTATAGTGATGCTATGAATGAATATGATATGGTTACCCTGACAATTGTATTAAGATTTTCTCTCTGTATTATCTGCATATTTCTATTATGCTTTTGATCTTGTATAATCATGAACCTTATTTGAATGTTAAGTCTATTTGTGGATTTATAACTTCCTAGTTCTGTTCATTCTGTTAAGTGCTTTTACTTTTGATATGACTAATGAAAGGAACGATAACCAGATCGTACTAAGCCAAGAACACAAATGCTAATCAAACACCACGATCAATAAGATGAAAGTAATTCACCAGAATAGCTTTACATAAAACCTTTGCAAACAAATGAGCAACAATATCATATATTATTATGGAACTCAATGTAATACATTGAGAATGGGCCTTGCTTAAATAGGTAAGGAATAACAATCTAAGAACCAGTCAAGGTCATAGATCAAGCCATAAATCAAGGAAATAACTAGTCATCATTGAACTAGTCAAGAACATAGATTTAAGAGAGAACTAGACATCAAGGATCTAGTCAATACCATAGATCAAGGAAATAACTATACCTAACAACTAGATAATATCTCCTAATATCTAAATAATATAAAAGAAATATCCAAACACATAAGTGGGTGAGGTTAAATAAAATAAAGGTAAATAAAGTACCTAGGTGAACATGAGCTAATGTAAATACCTACTCTAACAACTGAAAGGGTATAAAATTCGTTATAAGCTCTATAGCTCTTTCATGTCCTTTAAATCACTAAGTTAAGATCATGGATGATGCCTTCCACTAAACTCACATAATGGAGAGACTCAGCTCCCTCTCGCGTGCCTCAGGTGAGTGCCCAGCGCCCGCTGGGTGATAGGCCGATGTGCATGAGGTTCCCTTGTTCTTGGTGGGTGTAAAAATGACTACATCTTGGTTCCGTTGCCGGGACCTCTTGTCAAAGTTGTAGTGGAACATGGCATACATCATGGTTTATGTAAAAAGTGATGGTAGAGTACTTAACACTTGAAGGTGTTAAGAATTGGTTTAAAAGCACAGATGATGAATTTTCTCAGAGATTCAGTACTGGACTTGAGTTTGATACGCGAAGATGGGTGGAAGACACTCTCTATCATGAGTTGTACAAAACCTTATTCTACTATTTCCCAGTAGAGTTATTTGAGTGGCTCTCGACATATGCATCTAGGATGGGGTGGTATTATAAATCACACCCTTGAACCCAAGAAACATACTAGAGCTTACAAGATGCTAATCTAGCATGGACCCATGCTATAGATCATCACTGGAAGGGAGTACTGGCTAGCTACACTCTGGAATATGCAATTTCCACGTATTCTTGTCTGGAAGTTGCTGAGTTTGAATTTTTGCGAGAGCCTAGAGGATCATTTTTGTGGGCTATCCCCTTGGCAATCAAAATCTTGATGGTAACCATGAGTTTAGAGGCATTCCCAATGGCCGGTTAAACCACTCTAAGCATTTGGTGAGGAAGCCAGGTTGGGGAAGGATGGCTAATATAATGACTGAAAAGGAAAGGGAGGAGAGACGACTCAAGTATGGTGAAGCACATGAGAGGGAGATTATGAGATACCATGAGGTTGCATTTATGATGGATCCATGGAGGCAGACATTTTTTGGAGAAGAGGTTCACATGGAGGATGTGGAGCCTGAACAGTCTGTGCTACCCCATCTTGGCAAGCGTGGAAGAGAGAACCCCTTGGATTCTGATGAGAGCCCGTCACATGGAGAAAGAAGAGTCATTGGCATGCATCTGACCCCACCTAGTGACCGAACCTTGGTGCTTGGTCTGTTTGAATGAGGGAAAAGTATAGTTGATCCATTTGATATCAGTGGAAGCAACTGATTGGCACCCAGAAGATACAATTTCTCGTTTGGGACTTCTATGGCTTCACACACTATTCCAGGTATTTGGTGGAATGTTTGGACAAGGCATATATACATGTAGTTTTGTTAGTGCATCAGGAAGTGGTGGAGGAAATATCATTGGGAGTGGCACTAGTTCACAAACTGTCGGTGCGCTATTCAGTGGGATGACGGGAACATTCGGCAGGACAAACACAGGCCCTGTACCTAACAAAGGAGGATCTGTAGGTGGAAGTGCTGGAGCTGATGGCTCAGGATCTAGTGGGTCTGGCGGAGGAGGAAACACCAAAGGAAATTGAGGGACTGTGTTAGGAGGACAAGGGCGTCAGCCACCTCCTTAAGTCTATTTTGAGATGTCTTTGCACTTACCATATTACAGTGGATAGAAGATGCCACATAGCATGTGCATAAGTGTGAGTTGCTATGGTGCATGAAGGGGATCATGACCCAGGATTGAAAGGTTAGTCAATTTGCAATAACCTTGCAAGGACACGCGCATAGTTGGTATAGAAAGTATGACCCTCATCAGACTGTTGTGGATTATACCACACTAAAAAATGCGTTCTTCGCGGAATTCGACATACCTGAGTTTGAATAGAAGAGCATCACCTCTCTCAAGGAAATCCAACAGGGAATGGTAGAGAGCATGCTGGAATATGATGCATGCTTTAAAAATCTATTGTCTAAACTGTCTTATGATATCCACCCTTCACAACATGCTCAGTGGTTTTTTGGAGGGTTGATCAAACCCTTTAGGAGGGATTTGTCTCAAAAAACATTCATAGACCCGCGTGAAGTGTTGGAAGCTGCTTTGCACACTGAGGCAATTGGTAGTGTTGACACTGGTGTTATCCCATTTTTGGAGGCTCATATCGCTTCCATGACTAAGCAGTTGGAGAAATTATCTACCAACACATTCTAGAGACTCGCGGTGGGATGTGGTGCACAGATTGTAATGTAGAAGGGCTCATAAAGGATAATGGTGGGATATGTACTCCAAAGGAGGTATGAGATGTAGCGGTAAATTGTGAGATATGTCACAGGGATCATGATGCAAGTAGGTTCCCCCTTTTATAGTGCGCGATCTGTAAAAATGTATCTTGTTATTACAAGATATGTACCTCAACCACACATGACACCAAGGATTGTAGATTGATTGACTAGATACATGAGGTAATTGATCTTGGTGTGCGCCAGACTGACATTGTAAGCAGTTCCAAAGGAGATGAACGTTGTTATGAAGAATGCGGAGATGGAGTTGCACGTGGAAGGGGATTTTGCGGAGGATTTCCATGGCCGTGGTAACCATGGGGGAAGAAGTGATTTCCCACGTGGAACATGCTTTAATTGTGGAGCCATAGACCAATTATAAGCATGAATGTCCAAATATTCTACAATGCTCCTGGTGTGGAAAAAAAACATAAGTAGGAAGAGTGCCCAGAGTTATATGAACATATGAGTCAACACCACCAGAAGGATAAGGGTGCTGTCATGGTGAGTATTAAGAAAGTTGACACGCAATGGCTCTCACGTGTAATAAGTAAATAAAAACTAGAGCCTGTTATGGTAACAAGGGCGGAGTCCACATGTGCAAGGGAAGCACCTAAGTAGAGACCTCTGGTTTTAAGGGAAGAAGTAGTACATGGGAAGTATCCAAACCCGGCTCACCAAAAAGAAGTCTACTAGGAAACCATGGACATAACTCAAATCTTACAAGGGGAGATCCAATACTTAAAATAAAAAAATAGAAAAGATGAGAAAAGATGACCAATAGAAGCACCAAAGGATGACTTGGATGAGGTTAAGGAGGTGTGTGTAAACTACTGAGGCAAGAGAATGTTATTCCCCTGCTAGGAGCATGGTTGAGAGAAAAGGTACCACACACCTGGGAAGAGCACAAAAGGTAGATCCTGCATGCAAACATCCCTCCTCATATCCTTGATTATGACAAAGAGATCACCTTGAACGCAGTAGTGGATGGATGGCTACTTAGCAACATCATCATTGACACAAGCACAGAGGTTAATGTTCTCACTCTGGATGCCTGAAATCAAATGGGAAGAACTGCATTACAGCCATCTTCAAATGTGTTTTATATGGAAAATAAGACAAAGGTAATGCCCATAGATGTCTTAAAGGATGTGACCATTACCATTCAGGAGACTAAGTTCACTGGGGGTTTTGAAGTCTTGGCGCTTTCCGAGGCCAATAATTTCCCATCGTTACTTGGGTGCCCGTGGTGCTATAAGAATAATGCAAATCTCAAATTTAGAAAGGGGGTACATAATCTTTGAAAACAAGGAAGAGACAATGATTATACCGCTTGCTGATGGAAAGTCCACACCCTATAATGAACCCCTTGGAGAGGAAGTCCTAGAAAAAATATATGTGTGCTCCATAAGAGATCCAGAGACCATCCACTCTACAGAAGGAGTCATCTAGTTTTATGATGCTCAGTCTATCAGTGATACTACTAGTATAACATGTGATAATTGGGCGCATGGGACTTATGAATTGATTGGGAGACATCTGAGAGGATCGGGTGACTAGGGTAACCACGACATGTACAGTTCGGTGCTTGGGAGGAAAGGCAATAACCAAGTATTCTGGGGGATGCATACCTAAGGTTTTTTTGAGAGAAATGGAAGCTCAACGGAGGGAGGATGAGAGATGAGGTATGCTAGGTTATGTTTTGATAGGCACAACAGTGAGGTGGTGAGCTGCACATAGCAAAAACTTGTTGGAATGACCTGAAATTAGAATTGCGCTCACTGTACAATTCTCGAAGAGCAATATACCCACCGCTATCAAGGATTACAATGGCAATGAACCTGCCTCTTCCCACATCCAGGCATGTGAGAGGGTCTGGGGAGAAGTCACGGAAGCTTTACCATCCTCCCTTTGGGTGCACAAGTTATATTCGACACTAATAGGTTTATGCGTGTGCTTGGTACATCCATTTTGAAACTCACTGCCAAATAGGAAATTGGCAGGAATTAGCAGTTAACCTGGTTCACACCTTCGAGTACCGAAGTACCAAGTAACCAGTTGATGAGGTGTTACAGGCTATCAAGCACCTCAATCTAGGGGATTGCGCCATGGTGGAAGATAGATTAGTAGAATTACTTGGTTGACCTAGCTTAGAAGCGTGGTTTAAAGAGGAAGAACCAGAAGACACACCAATTCGAGTGCACATGTGCTGCAAAGGAGAAAGGAAAGATGGTATACGTTATTGATGGAGAGGAGAAGGAGAGCCTGAATGTCAGCCATTCAGTTGGGACGCGCGAGGTAGTTGACAGTGCAGATGCATGTGCGTGCATGTATCATGAACCACTCAAAACCAAGAAATTTAACATCGGCTCGGAGAAGGAGCCCAAGGAAGCTATCATTGGGGACTACTGATCAAACAAGGAAGTATCAAAGATCAGTGATCTTTTGCATGAATTTGAGGATTTATTCCCGCCCGGATATCATGAGTTGAAAGGTGTCCACCATTCATTGGGGGAAATGAGGATAAAGTTGAAAGATGGTGCATGCCCGGTCAGGAAGAGGCCTTACAGGATGAATCCCAACATGCGCGTAAGGGTTAAAGAAGAGCTAGAAAAAATGATAACATCCGGTATCATTGAGGTTGTGGAGGAATTAGAATGGATAAGTCCAATAGTGATCAACATAAAGAAAGATGGGAAAATTAGGATATGTGTGGACTACAGGGAGTTGCACGCTGTTTGTATCATAGATCCTTTTCCCACCCCGTTCATTGAAGAGATTTTGGAAGGAGTTGTTGGGCATGAAGTCTATTCCTTCACGGATGGATTCTCAGGATATCACTAAGTAAGGATTGCCAAGGAAGACCAAGAAAAGACAACTTTGACCACTGAGTGGGGAAGCTTTGCATACACAGTCATGCCCTTTGGATTGAGGAATGCGCCCACAATATTTTCGCGCATAGTGGTACAAGCATTTAAGGACTTCATCCACAAGTTTCTTTAAGTATATTTGGATGATTGGACAGTGTATGGATTGGTCAGGGACCATTGTGATAACTTGAGATTGATGTTTGAATGATGTCGGTAGTTGAGGATTTCCCTCAACATCAACAAATGTGTCTTTGTAACTCCTTTTGGAACGTGGTTGGGGGCATATCATATGTAAAGAGGGCTTACTGGTGGATCACACAAAAGTTGCAGTTATTGTGGGATTAGGGGAGCCCACCAGCCAAAGCACTGTGCGCAGATTTCTTGGACACACTGGGTACTACAGAAAGTTCATTAAGGGATATGCCAAGATTTCTATGCCTTTGGAAATATTGCTCAGACATAAGAGTGTCTTTTAGTGGGGAGAGGCACAACAGAGGGAATTTGACACTCTAAAAGAAAGGCTTAACACCGCACCTATTCTATGATTCCCGTCATGGGATAAACCTTTCCATGTCCACGTGGATGCCTATGGTACAGAAATGGGAGCCATTCTTGCTCAACCAGGAGAGGGGATTGTTGATAATCCCTTGTGTTTTGCAAGTAGAAAGTTGACAACATTAGAACAAAATTATACAATGACCAAACGCGAGGCATTGTCAATGATCTACGTGCTCCACAAATTTAGACAATATTTACTAGTGACTCCCTTCATATTCTACACTGACTATATGGCCTTGAAGTATCTAGTAAACAAAGTAGTGTTTGCAAGGGCACATATGTCGTTGGGTACTTTTATTTCAAGAATTTGAATTCAGAGTGGTGGTAAAACCTGGAAAGAACAATTGTGGCCTGAATCATTTATCAAGGATTGATTCAGGAGAGGATGTGTAAAGTATCAAGGAGACCCATGCCTGACACATAACTATTCAGGTTGCAGCACGTGCCCTCGGAGTTAGAAGACATTGCTATTTTTTCTCAAGGAAGGTGTGGCACCCGAAGGGATGAAGGCACTGGAAAGGAAAAGGTTAACCATACGCGTCACGCCCTTCATGTTGATCAATGGGGATTTGTATAAAATGGGCCATGATGAGGTTTTACGCCGGTGTGTATTAGAACATGAACGTGTGGGCCATAATGGAAGAATCCTATGGTGGGATTGCTGAAGGACACTATGCGAGGAATGTAACCGCGCGTAAGATCCTAGTCGCTAGACTATGGTGGGAGATGATTCACAAAGACTGCATTGAGTTTTTCAAGGCCTATGACCACTACCAGTGCCTTGGAAAACCTGGAAGAAGGGATGAGATGCCCTTGCACCCCATTGCCAGTGCGGAACCTTTTGAGAAATGAGCAATAGATTTTATCAGACCAATCTCACTAGCTGCGCGAAGGACTAATTCGCGGTATATCATTACCTGTACTGATTATCTAACAAGGTGGGCAGAGGCCGCACCCACTAAGGATTGCACCATAGCCATGGCTGCTAGATTTTTGTGGGAGAACATTATCAGCAGGTATGGGTGCCCATTAAGTTTAACAAGTGATAGAGGCACTCAATTTTTAAATGAAACCATCAGGATCCTATTGGAAGAATTCATGGTAGCCCATCTGAAGACTACCCCTTATCACCCTCAGGAAAATGGGACTATAGAGGCATTCAACAAAATCCTTAGTCACACATTGACTAAGATATGTGATGTGGGTAGGCAGGATTGGGATGACAAGGTGTCAGTAGTTCTTTGGGCATACAGAACAACATATAAAAGATTGAACAAGGCCACACCATTTAAATTGGTGTTCGGTGCGGAGAGTAGTTTTACTGGTCGAATTCATGCTACCATCTCTAAGTATAGTGCACGTAGGAGGGTTGGATGATGAGCAAGCCCTAGAAGAAATAATAGATGAATTGATAAAGTTGGACGAAAGGCACTCACTAGCAAGATGGAGCCAAATAATTGAGAAGGAAAAGCAAACGGCAATGGCATGACTGCCATATTAAGAAAAAACATTTTGAGGTTGGCCAGATGGTATTGCTATATGATTTAAAACTTCTAAGCCATCATGGAAAGTCGATGGTGCATTGGTTGGGTCCTTATGTAATTTCATACATCCTTGATTCGGTCACGTGCCAGTTATAAGTGCTGGATGGAACAAAATTACCTGGACACTTCAATGGGAGTAGGTTGAAGCCCTACTATAAATAATGCTTCTTGGTGTTTGTAAATAAGGCAATTTTTCCAGTTAGTTTAGAATTTCCTTTTATTCTTTTCCTTTATTGTATTTTCCCTTTCACGTTGTTGATTTTTTTTGTGCCTTCGGCGTCAGTAACCTTATTACTTTTTGAATTATGAATGCGCAGAGGACCGCACATCGTTTTAGTGTGGGGTTAGATGATGAAGAGAAACTTGAAGTTATTCTGCTAGGAGGATTTGGGTCTGTGGAAAAATAAGGTTACATTGGAAATCCACGGAAAAAGGAGAAAAAGTGCAAATAAATGAGGTAGGCAAAATAACGAATCATGAGGATGGAAGAAGTGCCTTTGGTGCCGGGTAAACACCTATGCAAGAGTCTTATGTCAAGATGGATTGTTTGTGCACCAGAAGGTTGGAAAAGTTTTCACACAAGGATTTGGGTGCGTAAGGAGAAGCGCTGAAGTTGGGTTTTGTTTGAAAACACCGCATTAAATATTTTCATATGGTGGTTATCCTAGTCATAAATGCGTAAAAAGCGGGAAAAGCTATAAATACAAGAGTGGGCATTTCATTATTTTACTTTGTGAGCACAAGAAGAGTGATTTTATTTCAAGAGCTAGGGTTGTGAGAGCTGACTCGTGTGAAGGAAAATCCCAAGAACTTAAGTGCAATCGGTCCATTGGATCCACAAACTAGAGCAGAAGTGATTCACATGTGTGAGGAACGTTGTGAAGAAGTACAGTGATCAAAGGAGGAAAAAATATGAGATTAGGGTTTGTGTTTTAGGGCACGAGGTGCACGAGGAAAAATTTCAAACAACTCGCAAGTTAACTTGTGGAATGAAAGCAAAGGGTGTTTGTAATGACAACCATGAAACCAGTTGATAAACTTGCAGAACAATCTAAGAAGGGAAAGGGTAAAGGAAGAGGAAAGAAGAAACAAGAAGAAATACCCTTGGATAAAAATGAGGAATGGTACTCAGAGATGTAATACCCAGATGGGGGTTTTCCTAGGGCAAGAGTGGGTAGTCCCACATAAGACAAATGATCGTGATTGACTACAATCACCGGTCAAGGAAAATCGTGAAGGAAATGTCACTGGAGCTGGTGCGCCCCACAAATAAACAAACACCTGACAGGGTTGTCGATCTAAAGTGACGTGGTCAAGGTGAAAATGGAGAAGGCAGGGATTCTCCAACTTTTCGAGTTACCATATTTCGGGAAGCCCTAGTGCTTGTACCAATGGTTGATGACGTGCATACACAAATACTTCTTCTGCTTCGCATGGTGTAAAATGTGTATAACCCCCCAACTAATTTCACACTTCACAGGCCTAAATTGTAAAGGGGACATGCTCGAAGATGACCTCCTGGATGAGGAGGAAATCAAAGAAACCATAGCATCCTAGGAATTGAAGAAGGGATCAAGGTACTATGACATCTTGGATATTAGTGATCAGGTGATGAAGATGGCCACACACCTAGTCTCTAAGTTGAATGGACAAGAAAGGTGGACCCAGGTGAGCAAGCCCTAGTTGAATGTCTGCAGGAAAGTTGCTGAGGGAACCATATACAACCTCTCCCAATATATTGTAGATGGAATCATAAGCAGAGTGGAGAAGGGAGGAAAGATCTTATTTGGAAACATTCTGTTGATAATTGTGTTCTCAGAAATTGGGGGTGACAGATGCATCTGAAAAGCTCATGTGGGAGTACCCTGCTGAAGATCCTTCGCCTACGAAAAGGTTTCAGAAATACACATGTGAATCAATGATAGGGGTACACAAGGTGCACTTAGACAAATGGTATACGCGCCTTAGGAATACAATTGGGGCTGTATGGTGGATACCTTAACAACTCCCTGTGGCAACCGAAGGAGAAGCAGAGTTTGCAATCTACTAGCACTTATGTATCGGCAGGTTCATTTTGGTCAATGGAAGCTGGAGTCCATGGTGCAAACTCCCATTCTCATTTACTACCCAATTTTTCCAAGCGGGAGTAAACAAATACAAGCAGTCAAAGAAATTAGACCTTGAATTGTTAACCCTGACAGAGAGCACAGGGAAATGAGAAAGAAGCTGGTTTACCTAGAGAAGCACGCGTACGTTGAAAGGTATGTGTCACAAGATGTGCATATTATAAGGCCTTTGACCTTACCTATTGCTGGGAGCAATGCCGCAAGGATTTACCAATGCATAAGGCCAAAATTTGAAAAGGGCACGTGCATGGAAGATGAAATATCCATCCCAGACGACCCTAATAGAAGGAAGAAGCCCACACCAAAGTGTAAGGAGAGGGAAGAGAAAGAGGAACAAAGGGCGGTGGAGAAGCAGGATGTAGGTACCGCAGGGACAAGTGCCTATGTCTGGAAGAAGAAGAGGACAGTGATCAAGGAGAAGACCCCAGAGCCTACAAGGCCACTATCCCCTAGGGAATCCTCAGATGAAGAGAAGACCACATTCCTGACTCTGGAGTTTTCAGAAGAGGAAGAAGAAAATGGGATGGAAGAACTAGAGTCCAAGGATATAGATGACTCGAACGCCTATATAGGAAAAAAAAGATGATGATGAAGAGGAAGAGCTGGAGGTAAATCAGGAGATGATTGATGTCCACGATTTAGAGGGAGAGAAAGCTGAAGATGAAAATGATGCTTTCATCTTTGTAAGGAGGAAGGGCACCCAAGGGGAGGAAGGTGCACAGAAAGAAGAAAAGAGTGAGGGGGCAAGTACCAAGGAGCTAGATATGCCCAAGCTCACTCAGGAGGAGGTCGATGAGAAAGTGACAAGGGAGGTGGAGAAGATGATTAATACCTTGGTCGATGAGGAATTGGAGCGCAGCATGGAGCTCGTGCTCAGTGAATTCAAACAAGAGCAAAGGGAGAAGAGTGTGAGTAGCACAAAATGCCCAAATCTTAACAGTGACTGTTCCAAAGGGTTGTGCACATGGGAAGTAAATGCACGGAGGAAAGAAAAACCAATGATGGGGTATGTTAATGACCCTAGAAAAGTTTTGCGTGCGCGGCTTCCAGAGTACCGTGCCCACCAAAGAGCTCACCGCTATGGAGTCCTTTTGATTCTGAGGGTGGATACCCACGCACAAGAAAGATGTTATCGTGGGCATTCGACTCCCACCTTAATGAACCCGAGTTTGAGGTTAACCAAGGGGTGATACTAGAGCTATCCTAGAAAAAGGGGTCAACCCCATCATAAATGCACAACAACTGTCGGATGAGCAAGTATGTAATGCACTCAACAAAGTCTCCGTGGAGGTAGAGGCAAGGCTCTTCTACAGAAATGGTAGGGTTAAAGTCTTGGAGGACATGATGGAGAAGAGGAAGGAAAAAATAGTTGAGCTAACAAAGGAACTCAGCCTTTGAAAAGCTTATCAACGCTCAACTACAATGAGAATTACAAGAGGAGAAAGCTAAAGTGTGTGAAGTTTCCAAGAAATTGTAGCTCATCTTCCAGGCTATTTTCATGAAGCACCCAGACCTTAGCCCTCCCACGCAAAAATATGGCTCCTCCCTAGAGTGTCTTGAGGACTTGACTCAGATCCTCACCATGGAAAGGAGTCCTTTGGCCTTGGAGTCAGCAGAGGATGTAGATGCGCGCTTGGAGTAGGAGGACAAGTTGAAAGTCATTGTGCTCATAGCTGATTACAACAAGGTGCTTGCTGAGGTAAAAGTGGCTACACAAACCGCTAGGGTCACATACAACCATTGCACGGATCAGGACAAGGTGAAAAGCATGCTGCTTGCCAATGACAAGGCCAAGCTGAAAGACTTCAGGGAAAAAAATAAAGGCAATAGATTAGAGCAATAAAATATTCTAACTAAAGTAGAAAGAAAATTTGAAGCTATTAAGATCGGTCCAGTCTCAATCAAAACCCAGCTTAAAGAGCTCTAGATGACCATTATGAGGAAGATGGATGCCTTGGAAGATCAAGCTAAGGAACTAGAAATGGCGGTAGAAACCATAAACACAAAGGGGGAAGGATTAACATTCGATGAGATGGCACATTAGTTGGCGACCTTTGTAAGAGGGTGCAAGATGAAGTCAGTGCTTGGAATACACTAGAGGCCGACCTGCGGCAGAATTTTCCCCTTCTTCTTCTTGAGGTAGTTTTCCTTCTATCCTCTCTCATCCCCATTTCTTTATTCTTTCCCTCCATTATTTTCCAAGGCAAGGCCTTTCCCTTTTTTACTGCATTCTTTGAAAAGGTTCTCGAGGGCGGTGAACAGGTGAATTGTGGGGTAATGTTGGGACCCTAATATAGCTACCAAATCTTAAAGGTGCATAGGTGCGCATAGCCATAGGAAGTGTGGAAGTTAAGGCACGCAAGGTAGGGTTCAAAAAGGATTTTTAGAGAACCAATGGTGCACACCGACAAATCACAATTTAGGACTTAGCCATTTTTAGCCTTTTGGACAGAACACATGAAGAACATGTTCCATTTGGATAAGGTTCTAGCCTGGGCAACAGGGTGTCCTGGAAGGAATATACCTTGCAATAAGAAGATCCAAAAAGCTAATCATGACATGGAGAGGAATGCACCTGAGGTGATCCACACCTTGACACTTGGGGCTAGATATGAGGTTGCAGAGGAGTTTTTTGGAGATCAGATGCCTATATATATGTGCGCCCTTAGCAAAGAGAGGAGAACTAGAGGAAGAAAGTGGAGCTCTGCAGAATTACTACGAGAACTATGGGATAAAAGGGGGTAGATGATTATAGGAAGGATGTAATAAGGGAATGGGGAATGTTAATTTTTTTTCGAATGTCTTCATATAAGGATCCAGATATGGCGCATGACTACGGTCTCCCCTTCTATGATATTCTATAGTGATGCTATGAATGAATATGATAAGGTTACCATGACAATTTTATTAAGATCTTCTCTCTGTATTATCTACATATTTCTATTATGATTTTGATCTTGTATAATCCTGAACCTTATTTGAATGTTAAGTCTATTTGTGGATTTACAACTTCCTAGTTCTGTTCATTTTGTTAAGTGCTTTTACTTTTGATATGACTGAAAGGGTATAGAATTCGTTTTGAGATCTATAGCTTTTTCATGTCCTTTAAATCACTAAGTCAAGATCATGGATGATGCCTTCCACTAAAATCACATAAAAGAGAGACTTGGCTCCCTCTCATGTGCCTCGGGTGAGCGCCCAACGCCCGCTAGGTGATAGGCCACTACGCATGAGGTTCCCTTGTTCTTGGTGGGTGCAAAAAATGACTACACAACCCCTGTATTTTCCAAATCTGATAGATTTTTCTAAGAAATAGGGCCTTTAGAGGGTAGTCATTATGGGAATTACATCCCTGTGCCACACAAACTTCTCACTCCTCATCAGTTTGCATCTCCTCTAAGGTCACCTCCTCAAAATAATATAGCTTAGCCTCCACCCAGACCTCCATTATTTATTAATACTTTTGGTCCCATCAATTTTAGAGGTATGGCTAGCTATCCAAATGTTGTGCCACAAGATGTAAGAAATATATTTCCTAAGTTTCAAGGAAATAATGCAATCACTGGTGATCAACACTTAAAGCTCTTTGTCAATATGATGGAGGACTTTGAAATAGAATTTGAGGATGTATACATTAAATTGTTTATCCATACTCTAGAAGAACATGCAAGGGACTGGTATAAATCTTTTCCAAATAATTCCATTGATTCTTGGACAAAGATGAAGAATGCTTTCAGAATGCAGTATGACGTTAAACCAGACCCTAGTTTTCTTTTATCAAAATTTGAAAATATAAAAAAATTGTATTGAATCAGTGCATGATTTCAATACAATTTCTAACATTTTTTTTTTGAAGACTTCCTGTTAATTTGAGGCGATGTGATGAATCATGTCTGATAAAGTATTCAGATGCATTTGATAAGAAAATTTGCTTACTATTTGAGGGATAAGAACCCCTCGAAATTTGAGGTAGGCCTTTACCATGGCTCTACAAATTGAGAACAACATTAAAGCTATTGGAAAACCTCCTAAGAGGGAGGATGTTAAACTGATCAACCCAGATAAGCCTCAATCAAGTAAGGCTATGGATCTTGAGGAAGTTGTAAAGACTTTGGCTAGAGTATGTCAAAGAAATCTCTTACAAGCTAGCTAGGGCAGAGAAAGGAATTGGACAAGGTTCTCAAGGTCAGCATAGGCAACAAGGACAAGACAAATTTGCAATTCATCCTAGAAATGATCAGAGATCTGATAATATATGTAAAGGACCCATGGGAGATAGAAAACCCCAAGGTAGGGAAAATAAAGTAGTGCCTGATCCTTCAAATGCTAGAGTTGTTGTTGTTGAAGAGACAAATGAAATTGATTGGTGTGAAAAATGTTTCTTACCACCACCCGCCATGTGAAGTAGATCAGAAAGTTGAAGAAACTGATGATGATGATGACACTGATGATGATGCATGCATGGTGGACTACTTTGCAAGCTCATAGCAAGGATCAAATTCAACGGAAGTAATAAGTGTAAGAACTGCAGCAAGCTTTTGGGATTGCATTCACTGAGTACCTCTTCTTTCTCACTCTCATACTTTATAAATAGATATGGTACAAGCTTTTGAACTTCCTAATAATGATTTTGAGTACCTAAGAGCTCTAATGATTAAGAAGTATGATGGAAGAATCCTATCAGAAGAGGATAGACAACTATTAATGAATTTTTTTGTTGCCCAAGAAAAGGAATATAACACAATAAGTAAGGTTGTCAAAGGGACAGGGCCTCAAGCCAAACCAAAAACCCAAGTTCTCACCAATGTCCCAAATGAAACTCCAAAGAAATATGTGTCTGAAAAAGGCCTTGTTGTCTCAAGTAGAACTAGTGTGCCCACCCATGCCCAAAATGTGAAAAATCTTGTGCCATCTGATGAGTTTGTTCAATATTTCTCCAAATGTTGCTTTGCCCAAATACATTCCTTCTGAAATTGCCCAAGTCTTGATTTAGATCAAGATTTATGTCCTAATTTTTGAACTTCTTAGGATTCCTAAGCACAAGAAGAAGGCCTTTGAGTATTTGGGGTTGGAAGAAGATAGGAGTACCCGAAGGTAGAAATATACATAATGTAAACACTCTTGCTCCAACCATTACAGACCTATAAAAACCACCAACATTGGAGGAGATGGTGTGAACCACCTGAATTTTACTTGGGAACATCTTTAGTTGAGTCTCAATTAAATTTTGATCCATTTTTTACAAAACTGATTATTAAGGACAGACTGCTACACGATTTTATGTTTGGTTCTGGAGCATCATGTAATTTTATGCCTCTAGAAGTCATGAATGAATTGAACCATTAAAGTGACAGCAACTTATCGAAAGTGAACTGCAATGGATTCTATAGAGGTGCTAGTTGTCGGTGTGTGAAAAAGGTTTGGTGGTGTACAACTTGCAGCTTATCTGAGTAAGAACTTGAAACTTGATGTTTTTATTGTTGATTTCATTGCCAAATGGGGCATGTTATCAAGAAAGTGGGCTGCAATGTGTTGGTGGAAGTGTTCAGATGGATATGTCTTTTTCCACCATACTAATTGAAGGAAACCTTGCAAATTTGTATGGAGAGAAGAAGATGTTGCACCTCATTGAAGATCCCAATAATGATTATTATGAAGTGTTGTATACTAATGTAGATGCTAATAACTTTGTTGGGTTTTGCTGATGGAAAAGAGCATAAGATTGATAAATGTAAATGTATTGAACAAGTAGGTTTACTTTGGACCTTGTTATTCGATGGAGCTTGTTCCAAGTTTTGAAATGGTGTTAGCATTGTTTTGATTTCTCCAGGCCAGGAAGAGTTTGTTTTTTCTTTTAAAATCAAATTTGAATGCACTAACACAATTTTTAAATATGAAGCATTTTTATTAGGTTTGAGAATTGCATGGAAAATATGGTGTAAAGGATATAATTGTCAAAGGAGATTCAGAACTGATTGTCAAGCAAAATTAGAAAACTATATGCTATTAAAAATTAGATAATGAAACAATACAACCATGCAGTATGGGATTTGATTGAAATGTTTGACTCATTTAATATTGCGCACCATGATAGAAATTTTAATGATGTTGCAGACAAGTTAGCAGGGGTAGGATCTAGATTTGGAAATTGTACAGTATCTCCATTTAGTTAGTATGATGTTGAAATACTAACAAGGCCATCTATCCCTAAGAATGAAAAAAATTAGCAAGTGTTTGATGATGATGCCCAGGTAAAATGGTTTCTACAGAACCAAGGTGAGTTTGTTGAAAAAAATATAGTTTTGGAACCAATGGTGTGTGCTACTGAAGGAAAGGAAACTTTATTTGGCAAAGACATCATCCAGCTGAAGACAAACATAATTCCCAGAGATTTGGTGGCACTTGAATCAAACTTTGATAATTTTTATTGCATTATTAACAAAAGTATGTTAGTTTCAAGAGATGTGGAAGAGCACAACCTGGGTAGAAAGGAAAAACCATGTAAAATATGGTTAGGAAGAAGTCTTAGCAAGGAAGAGAAGTAGTCTTATATTCAATTGTTGAAAAACTATCAAGACTGCCTAGCTTGGTCTTACTCTAATTCGAAGGCATACAGGTAAGATTTCTTCCAACATGAAATTCCTCTTGAATCTAGTGCCAAGCCTTTCAAGAAAAAACATAGGCCTATCAATCCACTCCTTTCTTTAAAGATGCAAGAAGAATTGAAGAATTTGAGGGATGGAGGGATCATTCATCCCATAAGGTACTCATCTTCAATTACAAATTTAGTACCTATCAGGAATAAGAATGGTGATATAAGGTTGCACGTAGATTTTAGGAACTTGAATAAAGCATCATTGAAATATAATTACCCTCTTCCAAACATGGAGAATATGGTACAATTGGTAACTAGTCTGAATTGTTGTCCAGTTTAGATGGTTTCTCTGGCTATAATCAAGTTGTTGTGAAGGATTCAGAAAGAATAAAGACTACCTTTACCACTCCTTGGGGAACTTATGTCTATGTTAGGATGCCTTTTGGCTTAATGGATGCTGGAGAAACTTTCCAAAGAGAAATGGATGTAACATTTGATGGTTATATTAATGATTTCATTGTTTTTTATCAAGATGATGTAACTGTGTTTTCCAGAAAAATAAATGATCACTTGTAACACTTGGAGACAATGTTGTTAAGGTGTAGAGAGTATGTCATATCATTGAATCCCAAGAAGTGTCATTTTTAAGTGAAAAAGGAAAAATTGCCCGGTCACATTGTATCAAAGGAAGGGGTCATGATTGATCCTGAGAGAGTGGAAGCCATCAGTAAGGTTCCAATTCCTAGAACTAAGAAGGGAGTTGAATCCTTCTTTCAACAAGTAAACTTTATAAGAAGATTTGTGTCTAACTTTGCTAAGCTGACCATCCCCCATTACTAGCATGCTGAAAAAGGACCAAGTTATCAAATGGAAAGAAGCTTCCATTCAATATTTCAATGGGATCAAGGAATCACTAAAACATGCCCCTATTTTTGCAGCTCTAAATTACAAGAAGAATTTTCAAGTGTTTTCTTTTGTTTCAGAAAATACCATTGCATCTGTTTTTTTGTAGAAGGATGTTGAAGGGGCTGAGAGACCAATTTCATTTTTTAGTAAGGCATTGCAAAGACCTAAGTTGAAGTACACCATCATGGAGAAGCAAGCATTTTCCTTGGTGAAAGAAACAAAGGTTTTCAGACCCTACATCTTGAGCTCTAAAGTTGTTACTTATTTTCCCCACACCATGGTGAAATACATCTTATCAAAGATGGAGGTTTCAAGAAAAATATGCAGATGGGTAAACAAGTTGCGGGAATATGACATGGATATCCAAATCAAGAAATTGATAAGAGGTTTGGGCCTAGCTAAGCTTATGGCTGAGAGCAACTTGCAAACTATTGAGGTGAATGAAGTAGAAGGAGGAAGGGTGGATTTCCTTGAAAAGTTAGTAAGATCTGAATGGTAAAAATGTATAATCTTTTATCTTAGACATCTATGGTACCTTGAACATTTGAGTAAAAACCATAAAAGATCTCTAAAGTTAGCCTATCAAAAACATGTGATTACTAATTTTGGGTTAGCTTGGAAGAACTTAGAGGGAGTGCTCTTAAGATGCATTACTGAGGATGAAGCCCCAAAGGTAATTGTTAATCTGCATGGAGGAGTTTGTGGGGAAATTTTGCAGGAAGAGTTACAACACATAAAATCTTGAGGGCTTGTTATTGGTGGCCAACTCTCTTCAAAGATACAAATCTATTCGTTAGGAAATGTGAAAGTTGCCATCATTTTTCTAGAAGAATGAAAGCTTCAAGCTCCCTTCCTTTCCAGCCTATGTCAATTGAAGCCCCATTTAAGCAATGGGGAATGGATTTCATTGGAGAAATTTTTGATCCATCTAGTGCTGGTCATAAATGGACTCTTGTAGCCACTGATTATTTCACTAAGTGGGTAGAAGCAATCCCCACCAAGAAAAAGACACACCAATTTATCATGGACTTCATGCTGAATCAAATCATATGCATATTTTGAGTGCTAGTTAAGATTGTTGCTGATAATGCCATGAGTTTCAGAGCCAAACCTTTGGTGGAATTGTGTAAAGAGTATGGAATCAATTTGACATATGCTTCTAACTACAATCCCTAAGGAAATGGACAAACTGAGTCCAACAATAAAAACTTTTTAAATATCATTAGAAGAACCTTGGAGCTGAACAAAAAGAAGTGGGGTGAGAAAATGAAGTTTGTTGTTTGGGCTAACAAAATCACTTTCAAAAGAGCTACTGGTAAAATCCCATTTCAGTTGGTATATGGAACTCAAAATTTTTTGCCCCTTCATTTACAATTGTCTTCATTTAATTTTTTTCAACAAATTGAAGATCATGAATTTAGTCCATATGATGCTCGAATCAATCAAATTATTGAGCTAGATGAAGAAATAAGGGCATCCCATCAGTGGCATTTGACAAGAAGGTGACTCCAAAATATTTTAGCATTGAGGATCTTGTGCTATTATGGGATAGTAGGCATGAAGATAAGGGCAAGCATGGTAAATTTGATGCATTGTGGATAGGCCCTTATTCAATTGATATTTGAATTGGTGAAAATACCTTCTTCCTAATAGACTTAGATGGGGAACTGTTTGAATTGCCTATTAATGGCAAGAATTTGAAACATTTCCTTGATTGATTTCTCAGAATCAAGGTGTACTCTATTGTACAGTGTATAATATTTTGGTTGATTTCTTCTTTCGTTTTTTTCTATTTTTGTTTTTCCTGGTCCTTGGGGGCCATTTTGTTGGTTTCTTGGTTCATCCTTGGGGGAGTTGGTTATTATTTTTCTACTCTGCAAGCTTATTCTTTGAATCTGTTTCCCAATGGTTTATTTTCGTAACATGGTCTTCCATTTTTTCTTGTAGAACTCACAGGGAGTGCCCATCCCCGATTCGGAGCTGATGTTGGTGCTCAATTTGATCTTGTCCCATTTGTCATTGAAATTCTTCAGTTTGCAAGTTCTTTCATGTCTTCTATATCTCCCCGTATTGATGGATGAAAACTTTGTCCTCTATTTGGTTGCCATGATTACTCCCTTCCTTTTTCGAGGATCAATTTAAATCAAAAGTTTGTATTCTATTCCTCTTTCCATGTGAAACAATCTGTAACTTGGGTGAAAATTTGGATTTTTTCTTTCCTTCCATTTTCCACAGTCATGTTTTTTTGTCCCTGTCATTTTTGTCCAAAATATCTATGGAAACTCAATTGGATGGGTCTCGAAAGATCATATTTGGGCCTTATATCATTTCCATATTATCTTTCCTTGAAGAACGATTCATTTCTAGGTGCAAATGGTGATTTTCTTGCATTTTATGGTTTGGCGGGTGTATTTTTCTTGGTCAAATTTACATGTCAGCATTAGTGGAAATGTGGCCCTTTTTGGTTGGATACAACTCGGTGGGGCACTTTGTAAACTCTAAGGGTCATTTCAACTCAAAAATTGTCCACGTGGAGGGTCGGCACTCATCTGAAAATTCACCTTTTGGTTTGGCCTTAGAGTTGCGCTAGGGAGACATGTGGAGGTTTCTGCTACCTTTCCAAGACTTAAACAAATTTTTCATGTGGCCAGTACAACTTTGGCAGACCATGGACATGTGGAGGGATGGCACTCATTTGAGGATCTGCCTTAGGGTCCAACCTTAGAAGTTGTGTCGGGGAGACACGTGGAGGCTTTTGAAGGTTATACTTAAACCTTTAAAAGCAAATTTTTAAAGGTGTGGGACACGTGGAGGGACCATGCCTATTTGGGGACCGAAACCTAAGCTTTATTTTGAAGAAGTGTGAGGAGGACACTTGGAGGCTTCTGCTCACTCTACCCTTGCTTGGAGTTTTCAATGGCCAAGGAAAATTGTCTCAGACCCTAGACACATGGGGGCTTCTTCTGATCCTTCAACTTTTTTTTTATCAACTCTTCCGAACTAAGACACATAGTGATCCCATGCTTGTTTGGGGTCTCTACTTTTGGGGACCATCTCAAACTACACCATTGAGACACGTGGAGGCTTTCGCTAGCTCCTCTTTATAGTGAAACTTTTCAAAGGCCAAAAGGCATTTTTCTTGGGCCTAGGTCATGTGGAAGGCCCGTGCTTGTTTGGAAATTTGCCCCTGTACTTCTCCTTTGTAGTTGTGCAAAGGAAACATGTGGACAACTATAATATAAAGAACATAAGGGGAATAATCAAAGGTTGTTGTACATTGCATTTTTTTTTCTGCTATTTTTGCTCCAAGACTCCTGGAGATATGAATACACACTATTTTTCATCAATTTTTGATGAAATTCCTTGTCATTTTTGTCTGTAAAGTGCCATTGAGTGGATTCAAAACTTAATTTTTGAGCCCAAGGATTGTTAAGATTGATATTTTGAAGATGGAGTTTCTCAAGCACTTGCAAAAACATGAATTACTAGAGAAGATGGATGCGAGGCAGAGTTGCAAAGGAAAAAGAGGGAAAAGGATGAAATGATGAAGGTTGCAGGTGCAAATGATGGAAATTTTTTTCCTAGAGAGCAAAAAGGATTTCTTGTCAGATCCACTTATGCAGAGCCTCCAGAAAATGATTAAAATGGGGATTTCTTGCATGAAAAAATCAAAATGATTAAAAGGAATGCCAAAAATTTTGGGCATGGCATCCTAGTCATTAGTTGAGGGTCTGGGATATGTGATCAATTCATAATCGGTCCACCTGGTAGTTTTCACATGTGAATTTGTTAAATGTCACTTTCTGAGGCAAATTAGTCACAAGAAAAGGTCCCTCAAATATTCTTCTTTTTGGGGGGGAAAATTTGGGATGAGTGAGTGAGTGAAATGTATAAATGCAATGAGAATACTCTTGGAAAGGGTCAGAGGGTTGAATTCTTAAGAGAAAATTTGAGAAAAGTTGTCTTCTTGAGAGACCAATCCGAGATAACTTGTTAATTTCTTATGTGTTAGATTTTTTTATCATGTCAAGTTGGTTACAGATGTATAGCCATTAACGAGCACTAAGATTTCTCTGGAATATTTCCCCTGCTGATGAATCTAAGAAAATTTGAAATTAATTTGTGTCAATCTTGGAGCAATTAGTGTCTTTTTTGTTTTAGAATGTGTGCAATTATTTTTTCTTGTTCCTATTGCAATCTTACATTGAAATCTTTGTGAAATCACATAGGATCTTGTCCCTGTGATAGTTTAGTGGAATTTTTTAATTTCATTTCAAGAAGATCCTTCATCTTGTGATGAGATAAACAAATTTAAAATCACTTCACATTCATTTGTTGATAAAGATTGTTTATAAGTATTTGGGTGTACCTTAGGTGTGATTGATCATATATTTTGGTGTTTAATTGAGCCTTTTAACTCAATCCTTCATGTTATATTGTCAAATATTGTGTGAAAATGTGCTAATCTGGGCCTCCATTGAAGCACTCCTTCGGGTTGAGGGAACGCCTTAACAATTCTGAAGCTTTCTGTTGTTAAGTTGTCCATTATTGTGAAGTTTCTCAAAGATTCGGTATAATCAACTTTATCCTACTTAATCTTCCACAAAAATCATTCAAAAACCTTGAATCCATCCTAAACTACCCCTATTTTCCCTACATATCCACAAACAAATAAAATCTATTTACTAAAATATGCAGAAAAATCAGGATTTAATAATGTCTTCAATAACCTTAGCCTTGTTTTGAAAGTATCTCCATATTTTAGAAGTGAAAACTCTTGAGAGTTAAATTATGGAGTATTGACTGTACTTTCCCAAGGTTTTCTTCATAAATTTTTTGCAAAAGAAGGATATCTCCATCTCCTTCATCAAACAGAGGTTACACTAAGGGTCGTCTCACCTGGTTGAGGAGGCACAACATAAAGTAGTGAGGAGAGGTCAAATCCTCTTGAAGGTGTTATCCATCTCTCCACAAATCTAAGTGACAAGAGCTAGTTAGATCTCATCCCCGGCTACAAAATGACACACATTATGATCTATCTGTCTCTAAGCTCAGTGCCCAATTTGTGATGCTGCTCAACTTGAAAAGGAGAACAAATTTGGATACCAACATAAGGAAAGGAATCAATTGATCGAAATCCTTAAAATGGAAAAGAAATATATATATATATATATATATATATATATATATATATATATCACCTCCTTGCAATTTTTTTAGAAATGATTTAGTAATGTTATTAGTTATTCAATCACCATGCTCCTATGAGTAGTTAGAAACTTTTTTTATTGTTCTTGCTTTTTATACTATACTCTAAATTGTCTTGTATTGATCATTTAATTAGATCAAATCATAAGAATCTCCATATTAATTTATAATCAAAATATATCTAATTATATGAAATTATTATTAAAATTATATATAATATATTATACATATTTATTTATTAAAATAAATAGTGTGAGGCTGTTTAGAACGAACACCACACACACACACACACACACACACACACACACACACACACACACATATACATAATATATATATATATATATATATATATATATATATATATATAGACACCAATACCTATATATACATCTATAGATATATATATATTATATATACATATGTAGATATATATGTATATATAGTAGCATATGTGTGTGGGTATATACATAATATATATATATATTATAGATAATATATACACACACATAGATTATATAATGTAATATTATATATGTAGAGACATATATATAAATATATGTATAAATATATATACATATAGTTTATATATATGTATATACATATAGACGATATGGGTGTATATAGTATATATGTAATATTTATATCTTAAGATTACATATATATAAATTACTATGTCATAGATATATACATATATTTATGATATATGTATCTAAATATATGTATACTAATAATATACATACTAATTTATATATATGTATATACAGCATATACATATGTGTGTATCTCATATATATAAAGAGAGAGGGTTCTCCACAGATCTATTTCTATATGCATATAGAAATATATGTCCAAATCCAGATACAAGACATATCTTCACACATCAAAACATAGAACATATACAGAACATAGACATACAGATCTATGACATAACATATACATACATATATAACATATACATATACATATACATATATGTATACATATATAATATATATATAATATATATATATAATATATATATATATATATATCTGTATACACACACACACACAGTATATATATCTGCTGTGTATATGTAGTGCACCAACGTTCCTTTTCTAAATTAAAAAAACAAAGGGGGATGAAATCGATTATGGGTGTTTTAAATACATGGGAGAGAGTAGTGTGTTGGTGGCGTATAACAGGAGGTTACGTGTAGTAGAAAATGGATGACACAAGTGTGCAGGGCATGAGCCTCCCAAAGGACCCCTCAGACCTATCTTTTCCCTTTTGCATAATAATTATTGCACTCTATTTGAGGTCCAAAGGCATTAACTCTTCTGTAACCATAATTACTCCTCTTTCATTGTTCTGAACAAAGTGAATGATTTGGATCTGGATCTACGTCTGAAGTGTGTTTAATTTTTCTAGGAAAAGAAGTTTTTCCCTATCATTTTTTTGTTGGACTATCGGCAGAAGAATAATGGAAAAAACTTGGGGATAAGGAGGCACACCATTCATAGTTGTATGGAGTTACTTTTCTGCTAATGAGAATCTATGTTACATGTACTCTAGCCTTTACGTCTACCATTTCTCATTCCTGTTCTCTTTACAACCTTGAATTTCATTAGGTTTTTTGTGGTTTTCATCTGCATGCACTCAATTTTTTCATTGCAAGCATGAACATGAAATCAGCATGTTGGATTTGCACTGTCAATTTCTTCTTATCACTATACCCTCCATCCATGGTTTCAACAACACACCCTTGGAAAATTTTGGGATCCCACATTTCTTTTAGGAATTTTGGGAAACATTTCACATGCCTTACGGATGTTTCCACATTTTGTAGGCATATATTCTAGGGAACTCGCAACTAAAACAATTCACAAAAAAAACCACTTCTCCATAATGGATTGGTGGATGTTTATACCTTGTTTTAAGGCTACTATTTTGACACTGGCTGTTGTAAGGGATGTTTTCCATCCCCATATGGTTTCCTCCTTCACTTGTTGCACCAGGTCAATGCCATTTCAATTTAAGACTTCTCCTCCAAACTTAATGCCAATTAATTTTTTGCCCAAACAAATCCACACCAACAAACAAATAACTAAATTGGGTTCTCTTTCCAACACTTAGGTAATATCTACGAGGACATCCACTTTGAAGTCCCAACAATCACGTTATGAAACTGTTGAGATGGATAGGGATGTTGATGAAGAAGAAATAAAATATTCTTATAGACATCTTGTCAAAAACTATCATCCTGATGTTTATGATGGTTCTGGGGATCTAAAGGAAGGAGAAACAATAGAAACACGTTTCACTAAGATTCAGGAAACTTATAAATTGTTTATGGACAAGGAGTAGTGTATAAAGTATGATAAGGAAAACTAAGTAAACCCTATCAAGGCATCTAAAGCATGGATGGAGTGGGTAATGAAGAAAAATAAATCATTTGAATGACAAGGGGATTTGAAAGTCACAACTTGGGTAGAGAAAAACAACTTGAAGTGAATCTTAGAGTTCGTCATCTTTCACGTACAAAGAGGACTTGGAGTCTTTTAAAAAATCCCCGTATGGGGGTGTTTCTGAATCCTATGAGCTATTGACAAAATTCTAATAGAGATTCAACGCCTTGTGGAATGTAGATGAAACTGCCATAAAGTGCATATGTATATATCTCCCATGCATGGTTCATCTTACCTTTTTCTTCATAATTATCGTATGTTAGTTTTCATTTGCAATGAAATAAATTTTAAATTTTGGAATGTCAAATATTCAATTTTTAGGTTTATATACTTTTTTTTAAAATAATAAAAAACAATATAACACTTATGTAACCCAGGTAACACTTGGTAGCAAAGCATAAACTTAAACCCTTCTTTTGAACACAAATTGGAGAACTATTATCTATTTTTCACCCCCTGGTAAAATAGAAAACTCAGGATGATGGATTTGAGAAATTGAAATATATTCATGGAGAAAATTGGAATGATACAACTATTTTTTTGAGTTTGGTAACAATTACAAGTGATTCAGGGAAGTTTCGGATGTCTTGAAGCCATCCATCAGAGGTAGGATTTCGGGCCTTAAGGAGTTTGTGGCGTGAAAGAGGACCTAAGATTCAAAAAAATATTTTGATAGTTTTGTTAAGAATTAAAAGTAAAATAAAGTTCCTATGGAATCCATTTTCCATTCCCTACATGGTGGAAAAGATAAGACATCTTGAAGCATCATACGCTTCTCAAGTCAATTCATTCTTCTGGTGCACAAGTGGAATCCTGAGAAAGAAAGAGATATTTCGAGGAGATAAATTAAAAATTGGATGTTGAGATCACATCCATCGGATTCGATGGGTTTTTTCCATGTGAAATAATATAACATTTCACCCGACAATTCATCTGGGAGCTAAAGTTATCACCTCTTGGAGTTAGTCAACTATCGGTTGGACGGGTTAGGGTGAGACGGCTCAGGATTGGACAGATGGGGGTTGGACGGCTCAAGGTTAGATGAATGTGGGTTGGACACCCTTAGGTTTATCGGGTAACATTTTTTGATGTACCTGAATGGTTTTTGATGCCTATCGCACCCATCACACTTGCACGACACTCAGGTTGGATGGTACAACCAGGTTAGAAGTGTCATGGGGGTTGGATGAATCAAGGTTGGACGGCTAGGGGTTGGATGCCCAGGGGTTGGTTAGGTAAAATTTTTTGATGTGTAGGATCCTTTTTTTGACATTTTTTGCACACGTCACACTTGCAAGAGGATCAGGTTTGACGGTATGGACAGGTTGGATGCGTCACAAGGGTTGGACGCCCAAGGGTTGGTCGGCTAGGGGTTGGATGCCTAGGGGTTGGTTAGGTCACATTTTTAGATGCGTATGGATAGTCTTTAATTCACATCATACCCCTCTCATTTTAAGGACACCCAAGTTGGATGGTACTACAAGGTTGGATGGGTCACATGGTTTGGGCGGATCACAGGTCCCAATAACTCAACAATTAGATTTTAATGTGGTATGGCACCCATGTATTCATCTGACAGAAGTACCCTTAGGAAGTGAATTTGTATGGTTTCCCATACCTCTTTAATGAGGGTTGGTTAAACATTTATTATATATTGTAAAATTTGCCTCATTTTTTAGAGGAGACATTCTGCAAGCTAGGGAAACCCTTGCAAAATTCTCCCTCAACTCCATTTGAGCTATAAGCCTTCTCATGTGCCTCGCAAGTGTATTTATGCTTCTGAGCATTAATGTAATCATCTTTTCAACTTATATATCAATAAATTCATGTTTTTGGTACATTTTTCAACCCTTTCTCATATTTTTTCATTTTTATGTACCTCTCCATTTCGGATTTGTTTTCTGTGCATGGTATGTCACTTGCAGGTGTAAGATGTTATGTTTCATGGAGTGTAGATGGAAGATGGATTTTGGGTCTATGTCACTGATGTTCTGAGCTCTCCCAACTCTTTTTTTTTCTTCTTCCTCCCTCATTAGAGTATCTCACCCATTTTATTGTTGTTATCACCTCGTTAGTGTAGGATTTCCCTTTTCATGCACTTTCACTCTCCCTGTCTCCTTGGCATTGTTAGAATAGGTGTAGTTAGGCGTATTTTATGCATTAGGAGTAGTTTAGCATGAGGATTTGGTAGAGGAATCTGGACTTCTCTGAAGGACCATCTTAAGTTTGTAAGTCCCACAGCTTGATAGATGGTCCCATGTTATACAGGTTAAACTAGATGCCTCATTCAAACCCGAGCCATTCGGGGGGTGCTGTAATTTTGCATCAATAGTTTTGGCATGACCGCTGGGATAGGTTTGAATAATCTTACTCCTTCATTTCATCAGTTTTATGTGTTCATGGTGAGATTCATCCTTTAGAGGCACATGCAAAGCACATCTGGTGACTCCATCTAGTCAACAACCCATTCTCTTAGTTGAAGACTTTCCTTCCAAACATTTCACCATTTCCTCTTTCCATGTATTTAATTTTCTACCATTCATGAAGTTATGGAGTCATGGATTCATTCCCATCTTGGAATTCACACCTGCAATAGTAATAGTGCAGTTCACCTTCAATGTATTTCTTAACTCCTCCATACTAGTGTTATAAGAAAATCAAGAACCATTATTCCTAACCGTATGACCAATGCCAAAATCAATTTAACTATGGATCTTGTAAGGAAAAATGGTATGCATTCAATGACAATAGTAAAATGGAGAACGTTGATCTGCAGGAGAAGATTCAAAGGATGGAGGCTAGAATGATTCAGTCAAGGGCTACAGTAAAAATGAGGGCATGCAAAATTTGTTGCAGTGCATCTTGTCCATGGGAAGGACCTTTTCCAAGACACTATAGCCCATAGGATAATCTTGACTTAAGGGTTGAAATGCTGCCTCAACTTACACAATGGACCAAGGAGATAGAGGCCTACAAACTTTGTGCCAAGAAACCTTGTCAATGGGTAAATCCTACACCATCATCTAGTAATTTTCTCTCCATTCCCTGAGCAACACCATCTCAACTTGATATTCAATTTCCAAGCTTCCCATCCATTGCTTCTTTTGTCGAATCTGTTTATCTATCTTCTAGTATCCGATCCCATCTTAATTTCTCTACCCTTCTCCCTTCCAAACCCAATTCCCCTCCACAAGAGCCAAAAGAAATACCTTCCCCTTCACTATAAATAAAAAAAAAATTATTGGAGACCCCACCCACCACTTCTCCTACTTTCCCAAGTCCATGTCAGGAAGAGACTCAAAAAACCAGCCAAGGGGAGAAACATGAAGAAGAGCCAAGAAAAGAAGAAATAATTAGAAGCTTGGTGAGCTTGGCTCTTATATTCGAGATTGATAAAATCCCCTTGATGGAGAAACCCATGAAGTATGATGAGGTCAAGCCACAAGTGGTGGAATCTTCAGCTACAACATAAGCGAGGGAAGAACAAGCTACTCCAATTCCAAAAGAGGAGGATTGCATTCTACTTATGGCAGAGAACCATATAGTTCTGGAGCTTTCAAGTATAGAGTGGGCCAAAAAAGAACATTTAGTTTTTCCTCCCACTTCATCCCCTTCAAGATCTAATGTTGAAGAATAGTTTGAGCTTTTAGACTTCATTATTGAAGATGAGGGGAACCATGGTGAGAAATTTGCAAATCAGGAGGACACCATGGAGGAGGTCAAGCACATGCAGCAGGACAATGGGGAGGCTGATTATCTGTCTCACTTGAAGGATTGTTTTGATGGAGAGGAACCTAAGGAGATCAAAAAAATTTGTCCTCCATCATCCACCTTCCAGGCACATGAGCCTGTTGTCATGAAGCAGAGCATTCAATTGCAGAAACCTACATTTCACAACGACCTTATGGAACCAAGGTTGGAAAATCTAAATCTTCCATGTTATCCATAGAAGGAGGAAGGGAACAAAGATGAAACACATTACATACCAGTAATCAAGGCAAAGGATCAACTTCTTGTAGAAGCACTGCAAAATAAAAATCAGCATGTAAGTAGCCTATTTTTTCAGGAAGGTCCACAAGAAGACTCCATTTTGGAGTTGAATTTTAGAACAATGGGTGCATCCATCAGGTCAAAATATGCCCAATCAGGTACTTGGCTTCATTGGAGCCAAGCGAGAAGCCAAAAATGGTCATCGCCCACTTCAGGGCATGATGATGAGTATCAAATCACCAAGGGTCACCATCAACACCTCCAGGAGTCCAATGATAATCAAATTGAGAAGGTATTTTCGATTGATGTTGATAATTTTGTTATCTTGGTGGAGTATTGGCCTCTTGTTGGTTTTTCACTCATTATAACATCCATGATCAATGCCAAATCAAATACATGGCTTCCTATTTTGAGAAAGGGAAGTTACTTCTCCCTGCCAGTTGCAGGATTTGTTTGAGTTTCCTTTTCCTCTGGTTAGTGTAGTGTAGGTAGGTTTTATTTTAGCAAAAGAAGTTCTTGTGCACACTCTGCATACTCCACTTGGGGTATGTATGATTTTCAGTTTTATACATAGTGTGTGTTGTGACATATTGTTGCTCTTGTATAATCCATTCTTTGGAGGGGGCATGTTTTCACATGAGAAATCAGGTTTCAAGAACAGTCCTAGCCTCTCCGAGTCAACTTGTGTTCCCATGGATTTTGAAATGTTTATACTTGTCAAGGAATCATCGACTGGTCTTATTTCATACTTGGCAAGAAATCATATCAAGGACAATTTCAAGGGCACTTTAGAACTTTGTCCTATACATCAGGTTTCCAACGGTAGGGAGTTCCATGTTCAAACATCAGTGTTTTAATCGCTCATGGTAAGAATTAAGATTTTAGGATCAGTCTGTACGTGTAACAATATTGAATCCATTCCCAATGGACAATTCCAAGGCCACTGGTCACACATCTAGCAGGCTGATTTCCTTGAGAGGTTTCAAATTGTTATCTATTTTTTACTGCCTTGTAAAATAGAAAACTCAGGAGGATGGGTTTGAGCACTGGAAAACTATTCATGGAGAAACCTAGAATGATAGAACTAAATTTTTGAGTTTAAGAACCATTACAAGTGATTCAAAGTAGTTTTAGATATCTTGAAGCCATCATCAGAAGTAGGCTTTCGGGCCTTAAGAAATTTGCAGTGTGAAAGAGGACCTGAGATTCAAAAAAAGATTATGATAGTTGTGTCAAGAATTTTAAGTCAAAAAATTTCCTATGGAATCCATTTTCCATGCCCTATATGGTGGAAAATATGAGACATCTTGAAGCATCATACGCATCCCAAGGTAGTTCATTCTTCTGGCACATAACCATCATCCCGAGAAATAAATAGATATTCTGAGGATATAAAGTAAAAATCAGATCTTTCTACCACCTCCATTGGATTTAATGGGTTGTTTCCATGTGAAATCATATAAAATTTCACCAAAATCCTCATCCGGGGACTCAAGTTATGGCCTCTGGAAGTTGGTCGTCTAGGGGTTGGATGGATCAGGGTGAGACGGGTCAGGGTTGGACGGATGGGGGTTAGACGGCTCAAGGTTGGATGGTTGGGGGTTGGATGGGTAACATTTTTTGATGCACATTATATTTTTTTTGATGCATGACACTCAGGTTGGATGGTAGAGCCAGGTTGGACGGGTCATGGGGGTTGGACGATTGGGAGTTGGATTCCTAGGGGCTGGTCGGGTCACATTGTTTGATGTGTATGGTTAGTTTTTGATGCATGTCACATCCATCACACTTGAATTATGATCAATTTTGATGATATGGCCAAGTTGGACGTATCATGAGGGTTGGACGCCCAAGGGTTCGTCGGGTCACATTTTTTGATGCATACAGATAGTTTTTGTTGCCCATTGTACCCCTATCATTTTAAGGACACCCAAGTTGGATGGTATGGAAAAATTAGATGGGTTGTATGGTTGGGTGGCTTACGGGTGCCAACAAATCAACAATTAGATTTTAATTCGGTATGGTGCCCATGTATTCATCTGACAAAAGTATCCTAAGGAATCGAATTTGTATGGGTTCACATACCTCTTTAATGAGGGTTGGTAAAAAATTGCTTATATATTGTAAAATCCACCTCATTTTTTAGAGAAGACATTCTTGGAGCTACGGAAACCCTTGCAAAATTCTGCCTCAACTCCATTTGAGTTATATGCCTTCTTCTGTGACTGAAAAACATATTTATGCCTCTGTTGTAATAATGTAATGGTCTGCGAACCTTATAGAGCAATAAATTCATGTTTTTGTGGCATTTTTCAACCCTTTCTCATGTTTTTTCATTTCTATGTCTCTCTCCATTTTAGAATTGTTTATTGTGTATGTTCTTTGACTTGCAAGTGTAAGATGTTGTGTTTCATGGAGTACATATGGAAGTTGTAGTTTGAGTCTTTGTCATTGATGTTCTGAGCTCTCCCAACTCTTTTTTTTCTTCTTCCTCCCTCATCAGAGTATCTCACCCCTTTTCTTGGTGTTATCACCTCGTTAGTTTAGGATTTCCCTTTACATGCACTTTCTCTCTCCCTGTCTCCTTGGTATTGTTATAATAGGTATATTTAGGCATCTTTTCTACATTAGGAGTAGTTTAGCATTAGGATTAGGTAGAGGAAGTCAGCCTTCTCCGGAGGACCATCTCAAGTTCACAAGTACCACAACTTGAGAGATGGTCCCATGTTATGCAAGTTACACTGGATGCCCCATTCGAACCTGGGCCATTCATGGGGTGCTATAATTTTGCATTAACCATAACTTGGTAACCAGTCTTTTAGTGTGAAACAATAAACCTCCTTACGTTTTTTATAACCGAATTGTATTTTGATCATCATTCGTGGTTGTGACCACAACCTTGTGCACTGTTAGACCCAAGTTATTGAAATTTGGTGCTTGTGCCCATTATTGTTGGTGAGAGCAAGATGAGTCATCAATTAAAACCACCTTTCTGTCTACCTTTTAAGTTAGAGAAACTAAATTTCAAGAGATTTGCAAAACAACACTCTGAACCCTGTAAATGAGATGTCAAGTGTCGTATGTGTTTTTTGTTATGTAGAGAGTCACGTCAAGCATTAGCTCAACCTCATTTTACTATTTACACTTTCTTTGTCGCTTCTCTAGGAGCCTTGTCACTTTGTTTTACACTTTTGGGGAGTTGTTTAAACTAAAAAGTTGGATTTTTTTTTGACCTATCGTTTGAACCTTGAACAAAAAAATTCTTATCATCTTTCGCAAACCTCTATTATTTTTACTAGATAATTGTGTTGAACCTTCGGTTCGAGAAAATATCATTTCTTGTTAGTTTGACTAATAAGATTTGTAGGCCTCTTGTCGTAGTTTGACTAGGTCAAACTAGAACAATTATGACAGGTGCCTTTGGATAATCCATCGTTGTTTGAAACCCGTTTGTCAGTTATCGGTCCTGTTAACTCTGATGAATTATCCATTTATCGTGAAACTTGTAGGAAAATTTCAAATTACATGCATGTCCATCGAATGTTAGTTTTGGAAATAGTTTTTGAGCCCTTAAGCTAACCTTGATTGTTTTTCAGTAGACCAATTATAACCGATGGCCTCATAAAAATATCCTCCTATCGTAAACCGTTCACCAGTTCTGAAATCTGTCACTTCTTGTGAATTCTTGATGTATAGAAAGACATGTAGAAACTCACGCATGGTGGTTTTTTTCCATTGGAAGAAAACATTCAAAAATGGTTTCTTAGCCTCTGGGTGTAGATCGAACATTTTTACAAGTAGTAGGAAAATGTAGGACCTTTGTCGGGTTACCAAACCACAGTGGAAACTTGTTGACACTTTTGAATGATTGTTTGGGACTCTATCTTATGGATCATTGTGTGAAATTTTAATTTTGACAAAATAATTTTTCTCTCTTCCCTATTTCTTTTACTCTACTTAGTTAAGAAATGAAATAAAATAAAATAAAATAAATATGTGTCTCTAACGTTCTCCTTTAGAATGCAAATTATTAATTTTATTATGTAAATGAGAAACTAAAAATGTTAATTATGCTAGATCTAGCTGGATGTCATGCCAACAATTTATTACTGATTTCATGCTCACATGATTTTTTAGGATACAAGAAAGATGGCGAAAAGGAGTGGTGTAATTTTTTTTTTAATATTATAATTTATATAGGTCATTGTAGAGTGTATGTATGCATAATGTATTACCATGATACATAAAAGATTATATTTGAAATTTGGTAATATGTATGAGATGTTAGTTTTAGGGCTACCTTGGGAAATGTGGGTATAATTATAGGTACAATTTTAATTCATAATTACGTATGCTAAAAAGGATTGATATATTTATGTTAAATGAATTTGAATTTAATATCTTGTAGTGTGTTTTCTAGTGTACAATAGATGATTAAATAATTGGTGTTGTGTTTCTTACCTTGAAAATGTAATAAAGGAATATAACCACAATAGTCAACCCTAGTATAAGATTCATTCATAACTTCTTTGCATGTGTGATCCTTCTTAGCATAGAATAATTTAAGACCATAAAATGAAGTTAAACCTTGTTCTCGATGTCACCTCCTAGTTTCAGTAAATAAGACCCCTAGTTTGAGTTTAGCGTCATATTCAGTATATTTAGTGACATTGTTGTGAACCCATATTTTAGGAGTATGTTGTTTCCTTCCAGGTTTGGTAGCTATTTGTGGGGTAATCAGAATATCTTCTCTTCAGGTATGACATCATGTTGAGTGGTGAAGAGCGCCTTGGAAGTCACCTTAAGAGTCCTTGTTCGAAACAACAACTATGTGGTGTAACCTTACCATTTATGGAGTACGTAGAGTTATTACTTCCTTAGTATCCTAGTGGACTAACAAGTATTACAAAGTTAGATCTATATTTTTTACTTGTCATCGAATGCATTCTTTGTGGGACCCCAAACGACAAAAATGGAGAGACTGAAATAGTTTTTCTATGACTTAAATTCTTGTTAATAAAATCTTTAGTTCCTCTCAACTATATGTGTTACGTTGGTTACTAAACACATAACACCTTGGTCTTTCATGAAGGCTTTTTAGTATAAATATGTTCTCTCACCTTAAACTCATATATAGTTAAGGCTTAAAACCTTAGGTGTTATTAGAATTAAACTAAACCTCAGTTGATTAGGAGGTTAACTCGGGGTTCATGTGTAGTTATAATACTTCCAATCATATACTTCTTCAAGATGCTAGACAAGTACTTTCATAACTCTTTATGTTATAAAGTGACGCCAAAAAGAGACCTAAGAAATAATGTAAATGAAATGAGAAACAAGAGTATATGTTTTATTGGTTTAGACACAAATTTTTCTCTTGAAGTCCTTATGGTTGATTTAAACATTGAATTTTTCTAAAGAATGGTTACAATTTGTTCTTGGTGGGACTAGGCATTTGAGCTAATATAGAGTCCACTAAAAATAAAATAAAATAAAATTATGACATGTAAATGCGTAATTCACTCAAACTAAATTTGGAACTAAAACAACCATAGTACGATCAAAAATGTGCTTCTAATGGAAGGAATGTTTATAGGAAAGGGAAACATGAACCTTCACCTACTTTGAATCATATTATTTCTCCCTTGATAAATTTATGGTTGGTCCCCTTGCATAATGATGGTAAAACTAAACATCAACTAAAAATATTTTAACAAACAAACCTTTAACATAAGAATGAGAGAATTAGGAACTTTGTAGGAAATTTTGAAATATGGAAAATAACAATGTAAGTTATGAAGATTATCATAAGGGATAAATAGATACAACTTAAATGGACAAACTCTAAGATTGAATGTGAAATGAATTTTTGAATCTGTAGTGTAGAAAAAGGAGAAAATTAATCCTTACATAATAATGTTATTGGAAATGTTAATCGTAACTAAGATGTAATCATGGTGAATGATGTGTATGTGGGTTTTACTAATCCTTGATGTCCCTTTTCTTGTGGTTGGGTTATTTCTATCATTTGTTCGTTTGGGAAATGTGTGGCATTGACATATATATGGTGTTGTCATGTTTTTATGTGATTTGATGACTTATGTAAGTGTCTTATGCGTTGTTGAGTTTCTCTACTTGGAGCCCTTTTAATGTTGTGTAGTGAGCAATGTAGGTAAAAAATATACTATCCTAATATTTTTACTGTTGTATTTGTGTATGTAAAATGTGGGCATTACAAATTGTTACCAATGTACATTTTGTTAAAAATATCTCATTTATTGAGTGCAATTTTCTTATGGACATTGAGTTGATCTTTCACATTCTAGTTTGAATATGCTAGGTCAAATTATTAATTGTGGAACAAATTCTGCCCCAATTTGGTCATTAAATTACTGATGGTCGTTGAAATTAGGGGCATTCTATAGTGTCTATTTATAAGAATGTCATTTTTAGGGGTGGTTCCCCCTCCCCCAACACACCAACTATATTAATTTAAAGTTAAAACATTGATTGGGGGTCGAGCCACCACCAGATTGACACGAATAATTATAGATAAGATATGCAAACGATGTATTAAAGAGACACATTCGAATGTGTAGTAGTAGGTATGTATTTAACCACGACCTTATTATATATGATATATATTATAGAATAATGACAGCCACAAACCCAGAAGTTTATAAAGTCATATATATATATATGACATATGATATATGAAGATATATACATATGTATATATCCTACATTAATAAGATGAGGAGATTGCATATATTACAAATTAAATGTCTTGATCTATAGGTAAAAAAATGCCACTATACCCATTTGGGTTTACATGACACTAGATACAAATGTACACCAGAATAATGGATGATTATTTACTTTATTGAACCCTAGGATGAGTTTTAGAATTATTAAATTTATTACTAGTATGCAATGAAGAGATGGGGTATCATGAATGAAGTAGCAAGTACATACATCTTAGATGGCTTCCTCTCCTTCCCTTAAACTTGCAAAATAGAAATGAGAATATCAAGATTCCAAAATGGGGGAAGATCGAAAACATTTTCATCCCAAAAAAAATCCTATAATTGTATTGGAATTAGTGGTAAAAAAAAAATTAGATGGGGACCATTCCAATGGCAAACATTCTTCCCAAAAGGGTCAAAACCCAGATACAAAAAAAAAGCACAAAAAGAGCATGTTGTGAAACCCTAGATATTCAGTGAAGCCACTTAAGTGGTGTTGAAGACTAACTTTAAACTGTCATTACCAGAAATATACTAAAAATAGTAGGTCTGCAAATAAATACAATGACCATGCACGTAGTAGAAAAAAATATACCAAAAAAATAAGACCTCCATCCCAGATAAAGTGTTAAAACCAAATGACTAGGACAATGACTCAATCCTTGTTTGAGAAGCTACTGGGGAGGGTTAGTTTATTGTATCCTTTCTTCCTCTAGTTCCACCAATTTCCATTCCTCATTACCTTCTTATGCAAACTACATTAGAAGGAATTAACTTCCAAGAATTGATGATGGCAATGTGATCCTTGAAATCTAGTGGAAGTGGGGGTACTGATCCATTAAATTTTCAGTATCAACATTACTTGGGTGGAATTGTGAACTTTTCTAAACGTATGCAACTTAGCATATGGGAGGAAAATCCATGTGAGGGGTTTGAAGAGTCCTGCAGCCATTTGCATGACATGGGGACTAACTATAAGATGTTATGCAATAGAATTCCTTCAACCATGGAGGTTTTTCCTTGCATCTATACATGCGGAAAATCATCCAAGAGATGCATATTTTTGAAAACATTTTCGAGATATCAAAGATAGTTCTAAAACCTTGCTAGTCAATCCTCTAAATGATAATTATCTAGAGACTTATTTGCATGTTAAGTCGATAGTAATGGATCAGGGCATTGAGAGGTATAATGATCTTACAAGAACCTCATTTTGCTGGATACATGTTGTATGATTCTAAAAAGAGGCATTATTATCGTCAACTTGCACATAGGATCCTTGATGATATGTTCTTGCTATAGTAACATAAGGAAAGCTCATTTATTCCATCCATCTTCCTAGAGATGGAGCTGAAGTTTGGTGGAAAGACTAAGGATATAGAAGCTCCATGTTGATGTAATGATAGTTACTTGGGAGATCTTCAAGGAGGATTTCAAAAGTAGGGGGGATGACATATCCATGAGATTCATCCAACAATAGATAGATGCATGTTCATCCCCAAACTTCGACATTCTTCCATGAAAAAATAAATCCCAGAGTCCTTATGGATAGTTTCAAAAACAACAATAAGTATAGTGGTTTATCATGCATGGGTGAGAAAGTTCAGATCTTACATAGGTTGATCCTGGGGCCTCCATCTTTGACTAAATCCAGTCATGTAGTTGACGCATATCATTGGTCCAGAACTTGTGAAATATGAAAATGAGGTAAATATCGGAGTGATACTCCTCATCCTTGAGGACCTTTAGCAATAGATCCTACTCTATATTTAGCATTGAAGTCTTCTAAGCTAGTTTTAATATATTTTCAACATTTATTTTAATTTCCTTCTGATTGGAGAAAATTTTAAAAAAGGTTTTTGTGGAACCACAATTACCCAACCTAGTTGCTTCACTTCCCTGATTCCCTTGACCAATGCTCCCATTTCCCTGTAGGAAGGAATTTGCAGTATAATGGTCCATTGTTTTCCTCATATCCACTACCAAATCCATAATCATTGCTAGGATTTTTTATAGAGAATTACAGTTCTTTATCTGGGCTTCCTTTTCCTTCACCATCAGAGAGGACCTCTATTTGAATTGTATGATGAGAATGTCTAACATGATTTTCTACAAGGGGTCGGGGTTTGTAGAAAAGGTCAGATGAATTGAGGAATAATTTAGATCCCCATATTCCTTTCTACCCCCTCTATGTTGTTGCAACCCACAGACCGATGTCTTGCATTACTGTTCCTTCATTTTACATTAGGGCTCAAAATTTAGCTTGACAAACTAATATTTGAAGGATGTTGGATCAAAAAATGTTCAATTTTCTTATCTTCTTCATCGTGGCAAACACATACTACAGCATGGTATTTGTTCAATGGCTTGCAATATGAGCATGTTAACTCTTGTCAAGATGTCATCAGCATATTTTTTGTGAACATATCAACATTTCCATCTTCTGATTAGGGAGAAATTCAATGCCCAAAAATATATTACGAATTGAGAGCTTAGACCATTTTGTCTTAAAGGTCTTAAGTCTTTGACCTTGGCTATGGTTTCCATGTCAATGGATCTTTTCATCCATGTCTATAACTAATTGACCTTAGGGGTTATCCTTCACATAAACATGCAATAAGAATCTTACCTTACACCTATATATTGATGCTCTATAAAGTGAGGATCCATATGGTGTACCTACTAGAAACCATTCTGAAGCAAATAAGAATTAATAATTTTGTATCTTACGCTCTAATGATATCTTGATTTAGGTCCATATAGTACAATTCTGGAAACTCTCTCTCACATTTTCTATCAGTGAACCTATCTTGGAGTATAAGTCATAACCATTCCGGTTTTATCCCCCTCACATACACTTCCTCTTCATAGAAATCCATGTAGAGAATGTTGATTTATAACATCCATAAGATATATAAGCATCATATCTGTTATCGACATGCAATTGCAAATACTATTCTTGGACTGCGTCGGTAATGCATGTAACTACTGGGAAAAACTATTTTCAACTAAAATGTACTCCATATTGTTTACTAAATCCTCTTGTATCAAATCTTTCTTTATGACTTCTTCACTTTCCCATCTACGCTATAGCTTGGCTATTATAGATACGTCATCAATCCTATTTAATTGGTCATATGTGTTAAACCTTATCATATGGTAGTATACTCTCATCATCCATTCCCTGAGATTCAAATTTCTTCATGCATTGCTGTGGACATTCAGGAAATACAATTGATCTACTATAACCTTGTAGTAAAAGTGAATGAAACAACTAAAATCTAGGAGTTACATGTATCAACATTATCCCTTATACTTTCACTATAACTCACGAATGGATTAAGTTTGCCTCCTTTATAGACTGGCAATCAACCATGTCCACATTGATGGAATGACCCTTTAGTTGACACAAGGTATAGTTGAAGATTAGTAATATATTGGAATGTTATTTTTTAGAAGACTTCTAAGAAGATACTGGTTAAGCTAGATGTAATCTTCTAGACATTATAGATCTTGGATGGATGGCATATCTTGTGCTACCACTTATGGGATTACATGTTAAGGGGTAGTAATGAATGTAAATAAACTACCATGTGGCGATTTATTGTTCATTTGCATCCCATATAATTCAGAAATGAGTAATACCTTTTCCTATACTGAACTAATTTTCCATACTTCCATATCCCACAAAATTTTCAATATGAGTGCTCAAGCTTTCTTGATTATGAATTCTCTTCTTATTAGATGTCAATAATTTATACGATTTCATATTTTATTGAATATCCAACAAAAATAAATTTTTCTAATTTTTGTCTATATTTTTTCCTTATCTCATTAGGCATGTATTGTGTTATTATTGCCACACAATTATAAAGATTTTAATATGAAAACTACTATGTGATATAATACCTAGAACCATAAGTCATGTAAGAATGAGTTGTTGCAATGCTAGACTAGTATAAATAATAGTGTGAATCTCGCAATGAAATACAAGCTGGAAACCATGGAAATTAAATTATTGTACCTCCCTTATTATATAAAACAAAAAACAAATGTATAATGCTTATAACACAAGTCACATGCTATGTCTTTTAGACCCCTCACTGATTAGTATGAAGTTTTTCTTAGAAGTTTACATCAATTTTTTTTTAACTAGTTTTTAGAATGGATTAAATGTTATGTTCACATGGCTGGACCGTACGTCCCATCTTGTCAAATGATTTGGCTATTAGAACCTCTAATATGTCCTCCTACCCTTGATAATGGAGTATTTTATTGATAGTGATGTGTTCTAGTTGTTTTTTTATACCTGAACATAAATGCATGTAATGTTCCCATTGTTGGATTTTTTTCAGGTCATTGTACCCTTTCACCTCTTAGCTCAACTGGTATATGATTTTTGATCTTCTAGGTGTTAGTATCTATCTCCTGTTTTAAAAGAGGAAACCTCCTCATGTTTGGAATAGGCCATTGATGACCTAAGCTTATTAGCAAGCTTAGGCAACATATGTTAAAGATATGGTGGAATTTCATAATCCTCCTTCCTTTTGGAAACTATGATGTTGTTCCCCTTGTGCTTTGGGGATAAGAAGGGGCATGTTATTTTTTGTAAGTGTCTATAGCAATGTTTGGTGTGTTGCTCTCGTAAATTGTTAGTTAGACCTCTCCGATTGCCTATTTTCTTCTAGCTTGCTTGAGTGTTCCTTTGTGTTATAATAAAGGTTTTGTTTGTTTTAAGATTGATCTATAGGGATCCAAAATGAATCTACTTCATCAAAACAGTCAACACGAAGAAGGAAAAATGAAAACATAGAGGTTCTGTATTTTTAGTAATAGAACCGCCACTCTGTGTAGAGAGGAAGTTACATACACTCACTGCCCAACCAAGGCAACGGTCCTGGGACTGCTGGTTTGCATTGGGTGATGGTCCTGACTCTTTCAGACAAAAAATGAAAATATGAAATGAACAGCCCATAATTTGAATAGTTGTTCGGATCTCTTCTCCTTCATGACCTTTCTCATTCTCCAGTGCACATGAGGGACATGAGAGAGGTTATAAATACATGTTTGTAGATGAGAATAGGATCATTAAAGCATGAAAGAAAGTGAGAAAGAAGTTCTTAGTGCTGGAATTGTGTTTTGTAGAAGAAAGGAGTGTTGAGACAGAGCAATCAAGTATTTGGGAGAAAATGTGAGATATTATCTACTTCTCTTTCATACTTATTGTAAATTCTATACTTGTTATTTTGAATTGGCCAATAAAAGTGGGAAGAAAGAGCAATTTCCCTTCTCGACTAGTTTTTCCTCCTTTGAAGGTTTTCAGGATAGATTTTTTTTTGTGTTTATGAGCTTAAATTCTTTCCCTTCCTACATTTGTGGATTTTAAGCACAAGCATAATTCATTCACTAGCCATCTCTATCATTTTCTAATAGAAAGTAGAACAACAATGTTTATTTGTGTTTCTGTGGATAATTCCAAAGTTGAATAGTTTACAGATCATTTTGCTATCAGAGCTAACATTTATCCAGGACTGTGGTATTCGTTCTTGGATTTGTATGAAAGTGACGAGATCTAAAGGTGAAGAGGCTTTTGCTTTGCGATCTAGAAATTTCTACAAAGAAGTGGAAATAGAGAATTCAGGGAAAAATTGATGAAGAGAACTTGGTCCGTAGAATCGAGATGTTGGAGACCATGATGGATAGGATGTTTAGAAGGAAAGAAGAGCTTGTTGATTTATAGAAGACAACTTCTGTCAAACAGGACTCCTTGGAATCAATGGTTCGGGGCTTAGCTAAAAATTTTGGCATAGTAAGGAACCACCATGAGGAAGGTTATTGGGAAGAGTATGAAGAAGAGACTTCAAACACAAAAGAAAAGGGTCAAATCTTATCATACTCTTTTTAAAATTGAGACAAAAGTTGATATTAAAATCTTTGAAAGACAAGTAGATGTGGAGTTTCTTGATTAATGGTTAAAATAGTTAGAAGTCTACTTTAGTGTCCATAATGTGACTGAGGCACAGAGGATCACCTTTGCACATCTCAAAATGGAGGGACATGCTCTGGTTTGGTGGAAAACCCATATAACCAATTGTGAAAACAAGAAGCGTCGTATTGCGAAATCTTGGCAAGAATTTAAAGAATTACTTTCAGCTAACTTATATCCTATTGGCCACAAGATTGACCACATGATTAAATGGTAGTATTTTAGACAAGGTAGTGGTCAAAGTGTGCAAGACTATACTACAAAGTTTCAGAGGTAGACCATGTTGCCAAAGATGGAATTGAAGGATGAGGATATTCTAACTAAGTACTTGGGAGGACTTCACACTCACCTTCGAAGAAAATTCATCTCCACCAAGCCCAAAGATCTCAATGGGACATGTGTGAAAGCATACTACATAGATGATGAAAAGAAGCAAGGGGAAGTAGAGCCAAGGGAAACACAGTCAAAAAATCAGCAGAAGAAAGAGTATGGGAAAACAAGTAACAAGGGCAAGTGGAAAGGGAAAGGTAAAAAAGTTTTCACTACTTTAAATACTTGTAAAGATCCCAAGAATTTTTGGAAGATATGTGATATTAATGGTCATACTAATGCTAGGTGTTGGAATTTGCATTTGAAGAACCAAACCAAGGACTCAAAGAAGTCCATGACAACTGTATGAACAGAAGGGGAGATGGAAATCGAAAGATGACTCTGATGTAGATCAAAGGCTTGTATGCACGTCAACCAACATGGACAACCAGGAAGAGGAAGATGAGTAGACTATTCCAGATCAAAATCCATGTCAAGAGAACTAAGGTCAATGCTTTGGTTGATACCGGTTCTCATTCTAACTTGATTTCTGAAGTAGTTGTAAAGAATATTTGTCTTGAGACTTATAAGCATCCACACCCTTAACCTTTCGGCTAGGTGAAGAAGGGTGTTGAAATTCAGGTAACAAGAAGATGTAAGGTCAAGGTTGGGATAAATTCCAAGCATATTGATGTTTTGGAAGCTGACGTTATTCCACTTGATGTTTTTGATGTTGTATTCGGAAGTCCTACTTGTATATCAGGGATGCTATATTTATGAGAAGGGAAAACTGATATAGATGGGTCAAGGAAGGGATAAACTCAACATCCGGGCATACTAGCATAAGACACAGGTTACTATGGTGAGTGCTAACCAAGCAAAACAAATTTTTCAGGAAAATCATAATATATTTTGTTTACTTTTGTTAAAGGATAAACAAGATGGGGTAGAAGGTTTAGAGATTTCTAACCAGGGAAAGCATGATTTGGATAGTATTATTCAGTATTTTCAGGAAGTATTTTAGGATCTTAGTGGGTTTATTACCAAAAAAATAAGTAGAGCATGAGATTCAGCTATTTCCTGTCCCCTCTACCAAACATCAGGTTGTATAGGCAAATCCTTGCTTGAGAGTACTGAAGTAAAGAAACAACTCTAGGAAATACTAGACCAAGGAGTGATACGTATGAGCACCTCACCATGTGGTTCACCTATTGTGATGGTGCCAAAGAAGGAGTGTTTTTGGAGAATGTGCATTGACTACTGCGCTTTGAACAAAATTTCCATAAAGAACAGATATCCACTTCCCCGCATAGATGATCTCTTAGACTAGTTTCAGGAAGCCAAATTATTCATGATTTTGGATCTCAAGTCTGGTTATCACCAATTTGGAATAAAGGAAGAGGATATATGAAAGACTTCATTTAAAATAAAACATGGTTTGTATGAATGGTTAGTACTTTCCTTTTGGGTTAGACAATGCACCTTCTACATTTATGAGATTGATGAATGTTGTATTGCGGGATTTCATAGATTAATGTTTCATTGTATATCTAGATGATATCTTGAGTTTTAGCGCCACATGGGAAGAACATATAACTCATTTACAACAAGTCTTGCAAGTTCTAAGGGAGAAACAACTACTTTTTAATATGAAGAAATGTGAAATTTCCAAACAGTCACTTATCTATCTTGGGCACGTGGTTGGAGGATGAGAGCTACAAGTGGATCCAAACAAGGTGGAAACCAGCAACTAATTGGACAACACCAACGGGGGCCACATAGAATAGGAGTTTTTTGGGAGAATTATAATACATGCGGAAGTTCATTTCAAGCTTCTCCATGATTACAACACCTCTACACATAGTGACCGCAAAGAGTAAGGGTTTTGGCTGGGGTAAGGAACAAGAAAAATCATTTGAGTTATTGAAATACAAGATTAGTCATGCTCCAGTACTTGCTCTTCCTAATTTGCGGAAGATTTTTGAAGTAGAGACACATGTTAGTGATTACGCCATGGGCGCAGTGTTGCTTCAAGGAGGTTAACCTATATGTTATCATTACAAAACTTTCACTTCAGAAGTTAAAGGATATCTAGTATATGAAAAGGAAATGTATTGCACTAGTTCAGGAAATTAAAAAATGGAAGAATTATTTGTTGGGAAAAGAAACTATTGTGTACACTGACCACAAACCTCTCTAGTATTTGCAAGCACAGTCTAAATTATAGCAGGCAAGGCACTACAAATAGATGGGGTTCCTTCAGCAGTTCCATGTAGTGATCAAATACAGGAAGGGTAGTACAAACTTGGTGGCAGACATGTTGTCTAGGCCACCCACACAGGAGAATTTTTCCTATTTGGCCACTATCTCTCATATTGAGCCCTTCACAAAGGAAGCTTACAAAGAGGCATATGCCCAAGAAAAATAATTTGGGGTGACACTTCAGTAGTTATAGTCCGAAGGGACTGAAAGGACAGGGATTGAATATTTTTATCTCAAGGACGGGTTGCTCTACTGATGGGGGAAGCTTTGCATGCCATAAGAAGGAAGAATTTTATTGATGAAGGAAGCACATACCTCAAAAGTAGCGGGACATTTCGGTATTGGTAAGAGCCTAGCCCACTTGCAAAGGTACGTGAATTGGCCCAATATGTGAGAAGAAGTATCAAAATTTGTACGTGGATGTAAACTTTGTTGTACTAGAAAGCCTTAGAGTAGGAAGGAGTGTTTGTATATGCCTTTTCCAATACCTACTCATCCATGGGAGGAAATTTCTATGCATTTTGTAGGAGGATTACCTATGTGTAAACATGGCCATGACTATCTATATGTTGTTGTTGATAGATTCAGTAAGATGTGTATTCTTATAGAATGCAAAAAGATAGTAAAAGAACATGAGGCAGCAGATATTTTCTTTGCTAATGTATGGGTGCATTTTGGTTTGCCAAATTATATTTTATCGGACAGGGATTCTAGGTTCTTTGGGAATTTTTTGACTACTTTGTGGGACAATATGGATACCAGGTTACAGAGGAGCACAACTTTCCATCCACAGATAGATGGATAGATAAAGGTCGTAAACAATACTTTGGTACAATTGATCAGAGGGTGTAATAGTAAATATCTAAGGACTTGGGATGAGTCCTTAACCTACATTCAACATTCCTATAATCGGGCAGTACACACATCCACTATGAAGTTACTGTTTGAAGAATGCTTAGGATATCTACCTACCAATATGCTAAACATATGAGTTGGACAACAGGATGGGGAGGAGACATGAGACACAGAGGTGAATAGAGAAAACAAATTCATTGAGAGGATCCAGTAAATCCAAATCAAAGTCAAAGAACAACTAGAGAAATATCAACCCAAGTAAAAAGCTAGGCAAGATCAACATAGGAGAGAAAATAAGCTACATGTTGGAGATATATTCTGGGTTTACTTGAGTAAGGATATATTACAAGTTCAATCACAAAAAATCAAACCACTATGATATGGGCCCTTCACCATATTGGAGTAGGTTGGAGAAAATGATTTTCCGCTTGACTCTCCACCATTTATGAGGATGTACTCTATAGTAAACTGTGAGAACTTGCACCTATATGAGCCATCTATGCTATATGAAGATGAAGGACTATAGTTGATACCTTCCATTGAGGATTGCATCTTGGACTCACGAGGTGAATTGGAGGAGGATGTAGTGCTACAGTAGAAGGTTAGAGAGACTAAGAGAGGTGCATGGGAGTCTTGGCATATTGTACACTGAAATGGAAGACACCAAGGCAGGCCCGGTGGTACTCAAAGGAGAAAATGAGGGAATTATTTTCTCATCTACTCCCCCACTAAGATTTTGTGGGACCAAAATCCTCCTAAGAAGGGTAGGTGTGATCCATATGTTCGAAAATGAATCTACTTCATCAAAACAGTCAGTACGAAGAAGGAAAAATAAAAACATAGAGACCTTTTGTCTTTTTAGTAATAAGACTAGCACTCTGAGTAGAGTGGGGGTTACAAAACCACCGCCCAACCAAGGTGGTGGTCCTGGGACCTCTGGTCTGCATTGGGTGGTTGTCCTAGATGTTTCGGATAGAAAATGAAAATATGAAACAAACAACCCAGAATTTGGACAGCTATTTGTATCGCTTCTCCTGCATGACCTTTCCCATTCTCCAATGCATGAGAGGACATGGGAGATGCTATAAATACATGTTTGTAGAAGAGTATAAGATCATCGAAGTATGAAAGCAAGTGAGTAAGAAGTTATTTGTGCCGAAATTATGTTTTGTAGGAGAAAGGAGTGTTGAGATAGAGAACGCAAGTGTTTGGGAGGAAGTGTGAGATATTATCTACTTCTCTTTCATACTTATTATAAATTTTGTACTTTTTATTTTTAATTGGCCAGTAAAAGTGGTAAGACAGAGTGATTTCCATTCCCGACTAGTTTTTCCTCCTATGGAGGTTTCCAGGATAAAATTTGGATGTGTTTATGAGCTTAAATTTTTTCCTTTCCTGCAATTGTGGATTCTAAGAATAAGCATAATTCATTCGCTATCTAGATCTCTGTCATTTTCTAATAGAAAGTAGAACAACAACGTTTGTTTGTGATTTTAGGGATGATTCCACAGTTGAAGAGTTTACAGATCAAAGATTCTCGGAGCTAGGGTGAGTTAAAAAAAAATAATAAATTTTGTTTTTAAATAAAGTGAATGGTATCTATTGTGTCAATATTATAATATGGGATAATATTACATATTCAAAAAAATAAAGTGGAAATATTATCTATGTGTTTTGGTTTTCTAAATTAGGGTTCGTATTCGTGTGTTTGATATTCGATTACAAATTTAAGTTATGGAAACCTTGTGGCAAAGGGTATGCTTAGTGTTACCTTGAAATTCAAGTGAGTTCATCCAAATTATATGAACTACTTCCAATAAATAATTTGCATCATTTGAAATTCTTTTATTAAAATTAGGTGTTTTCCTTGTTGTTAAGCCTCATTTTGTGTAGTCTGAAATTGTTGGTTCTATAAGAAGGTGTTGTTTCTCATGCAAAAGTAAAGGTCATGATTGGTAATTGTTAATCTCATCTAAAATAAAAAACATTGAAGTGTAATTCAACATAAGTGGAAGTCTTATCCTTCCTTGTTACCATTTGTTTTATCCATGAGTGGCTACGTGGACACCCTGTGTACATGAAATTTTCTATTCTTCTTGGACCTTAGTTGTCATTTACTTGAATTTCATAGACCATTTTCCTATTTAAATACTATTTGTTGTATCTTGGTTAACCTCGTAGAGGTTATTCTAAAAGTTTGTATGATTTCTTTGCCTACCTCTTTCCATGAATTCTAGGAGGAAGTTGAGTCTAAGGGGAGGGTGATGTAATACCCACTCCTCTTTGACACTTATCCATGCTATGATCTTTGAGTATTGTTGATTAGAGACATTTACGTTATGTTTATTATGTTTTGATTAGCAATAGGTGATAGACTATATAAAAATTTGGAATTATCAATATGTTGTGATTCATATTTTGGATTATGCTATGCTAGCTGACACTGGTGGATAGTTTTATACATGTTTGATTTGCATTGTCCTGATTTTATATTGACACATTATGTTCATTACGTATTGATTATGTTTTGATGTTCTAAACTAGTATTGTGATCTCATTGATGTTGGTAGAAATGGTAGAGCCATATGAAATGTTGGAAAAATGTAAACGATTGATAACATTGATTAGAATTTTATGATGATCTAGTTGACGATGACTATGATGATGTTTATTTATGGATGTGCATGTATTTTATTGTTCATGCATATTGATGCGACCACAAGGCCAAAGAGGTATTGTTTGACTTTTACAAGAAACTATATCGCAACAAACAAGAGGTGGTTAGGAGACTAACCATAGAAGGATATTGGATGGTTGCAATGAAGCTCACCATGACATCTTTTATGTTCAGTTATATTGTGGTGTGTTGTTGGGTTGTTAGGAGGTCCCCATGGGGGGAGTGACCTAAAAATGTGACCATGGGCTATGTGTGTGTTTTTCCATTTTTCCCTTTTAATTATTTGTGAAGTATGTGATTTATTATTGTAATGTGTTTTACTTTATTATTGTTAATTAATGTGATCTTATTTAAGTTGATTAATCATGTTAATTACAATTAAGTTGAGATGTCACCATTTGGGCATTAAATGGGTGAGATAGTCCTTGTTTCTTTCTTGATTTTAATTAGATTTTTAATTTATTTTTTTAAGTGTACTTGTCCCCATCCCTCAAATCACATAAATTTGACTTTAGAGATCATTTTTGGAGGCTTGTGGGACAAGTTAATCTTATCCCACACCTCTTAAATTCATCTACCAACTATACATATGTGGTGAGGGGTAAAAATTAGACCCTATTATATGATATCGATGGTAAAAAGGTGAAAAGATTGCACTTTCTTACATGAGATTTTATTTTTTGTTCTTTACGGTTTGAAGTGAGAGTTGTGTGTAGAAAGAAACTTGTGACTTCTTCAACCTCCCATTTATTATCCTTGGTTTTGATGTTTGACTTTTTGATGTTGATTTAAGGAGAAGTGATGTGGAATCCTACATGGAGTCACCTCACCCTCCTCTCTTCTTTTTATATTTATACAAGTTATTTTAATATTTAGGGGGTTACTTGATTTAGTTGTGCACTTACATTTTGGTGATTTTTTCTTGAGTTTCTTTCTTGAAGTCTTGGAGCTTGTTTGGATTTGGGCTTAAGCTTGGAAGGAGCTTAGAGTTGTGATTTTGGATCAAATATTCTTGCAATGCTATGATAGGGACTTAAACCTTTTAATTTTATTTTATTATATGTATGTTGTATGTAAAATGAATGTTTATTTGTGCAATTTTGGGACTTGGGTAATATGGCCTTAAGGATGGTGTAGGACAAATAATATGGGGATATTTTGAGGGAGAGATAAGAGTATTGTTTTCATATTTTGGAGGGAGTTTGGGTTGGGTGTCCCACCTTTTTAAGATAAAAAATTCTTACTTGTCTTTGTATGAAAATACTTGAGGGAGTGATAAAAGTATGAGGTAGTGAGAAGAGTATGAGGGATTGATAAGAGTTTGAGTGAGGGATAAGAGTTTGGTTGTTGTATGGATGAATATTTGTTTAGAGTATTTTAAGGTGGACACTTAACCCACTGGGAGGCATAAGTGATTTCCCATATTTCCTTTCTCCCTTGGCTTAGAGTTTTCAAGCTTTATTTTGGAAAAGTTGCATTTTATTGATATTGTTGTTTTGTGCTTATATGTGTGTACAAATATTGTTGGCATGTGTGTTATAATGTGAAAGCATTTTTGAAAGTTGTCATTGGTTGAGTACATTCCTGATTGCTTTATGGTTGGGGCTCGAGGGCCAATGAGGAGGATATCTTATTTTTCTCATTGAAATATTGATTAGGTGGAGAGCGTTGTGTATTCTCCCTTCCTTCTATTGTGATCGGAAATTGAAGAGAAGATGGAGTTCAAGTTGATGTTTTGGAGGAGTTTACATATGTTGAAGACAACAATAATTTTAAATTTATGAATTTTATCTCATTGTTTCAATTGGAAATTTTGTAATCCATGCAATGAATTCTCGTAAAGTTGTATTGTAAAGAGCTCTATTTGGTTGTATATTGGATTATGAAGATTTGAGAAAAGTAACATATGTAAAAGTTATTTGTAAATGAATTTATGAATGTTGGAAAATGAGATATTTTTATTATTGTTGTAAAATGTTGTTTTATTTGAAATCTATAACTCATTAGAAATATGGAATAATTCTAAATCTGCTTCAAATTTGTATGAAAAAATCTAGAAATTTCAACGTAGGAATCAAATTCCAGTGATTTTAGAAAATTTAATACTCCTAAAATATCTTCTGGGTTTTCCCAAAAGTTTTACAGTTTACTTATAACATAAGAGTTTAAATATCCTTTAAATCTCATCATAACCCATCTTGTAAATCTCTAGATATGCCACGATTTTTAGAGCAGGTTTTAATCTTGATATGCCTGTGTAAGAATCAATTCACAACGATTTTCAAAAATTTATTGCTCCTAAATTATCTTCCATGTTTTCCCAAGAGTTGGACAGTTTACTTATAACATATGATTCTAGAAACCCTTTAAATCTCATAACAACCCAACATGTAAATCGAGAAAGATAAGTCACGGTCTTCACAAGGGTTTTATTCATGCGCCATGGTGAGTTTATATTATTATGTGACATTTTTAATTAAATTATGGGTCAAATAAGTAAATGGGTAGCATAGGTATATTGGAATTAGTTTACTTTGGATGATAAAAAATAATAATATTTAAAAAAACATAATGGTATGGGCTTTCTATTTTATTATGACATTGTCTTAAGGGTATGTTAATTGGGTTGACCTTAAAATCTTCCAGGTATATTTAAACTGCCAGGAAAAGTAATCTTTTAAAATGACCAAAATTATATAATCACTTAGTCATAATATTTCTTGGTAAGAATTATCGTTCTGGTAAAACAAAAAAAAATGGTTGAATTTATTATTTAACTTATTGGGATAATTTAACTAATTAAATTAAATTTAGTTACTTTCAGGTAAGCTAACGTAAAGAGTTAATTAAAATTATACGGTTTAGATTTATATAATTAATTTGACTCGTGATGGTTTTGGGAGAATGGAGTAAAACTACTTACGAAAGGGAAGTATGGAAAATAAGTGAATGAGTTTTAATGAACATAATTAATGTATAAAAAAGGGGCGAGAATGGAATTACTAAATAATTAAAAAAATGGTTGGAGAAGTTGTTCAGCAACCTGCAGTCACTGCCGAGCACCTAGAACAACTACACAACAACTTGCAGCCACTATCTAGCAAGTGTAGAATCTATGCAACAACCTACATCCATTTCCCAGTGTTTGTATCAACTGTCTAGCAACCTGCATCCATTTCCCAGTGCTTGCAACAACTTTTTAACAACCTGTAGTCATTACCCAATGTCTGCAGGAACTGTCCAGCAACCTACAACCATTGCCCAATGCCTATAACAAGTACACGATAGCATGCAACAAATGCCCATTAGTCTTTAACATCAACTTAGTAGCCCTTAACAAAGTGTAGTGATTAGCGAGTGATATTTTAGTAAATATAATTAATGTATTTTAAAATTTGATTAATGTATAAATAAATCATTGTCGTAATTTCCTATGTAATGTGATGTAGTTTTTGTGGGTTAACGTGTCATAATCTATAGACGGTACAGAACTTAGAAGGTTTAACTACTACCAAATTAATGAAACTAACATAGATGAATGAATCTAAACAGAGGAATAAACATAGAATGAATTACAAATAATCATCCAAGGAACTATATAGATAAATTATTCAAAATTCAACAAAATTAGACGATACAAAAAATACCAAAGGAGTTCTGAGTTTCAGTGTGAGTGGGCCTTTGGTCTCCCATTGATTATAATTATAGTTTCACTCTCAATTCACCAAAGCAATAATCACTACTGATTTCAAAAGTTGATACAACATTATTATTTAATAACATATAGTTTTCTGTCTAACTTATTATACTCGATAAGGGAAAATTATATAATATGTCATCCTCAACTGAAACCTATGCTATATGAAAAATAGATATTTAGATAGTATAAATAGGGATTCCAAATTATCTCCATATTTGAGGATGAAGTAATGGAGATGATTAAGGAAATCGATTAACAAAATTGATTACATGATTTATTCTAAAATGACATGTGCAGATATGAACTAGATGTATCTTCTAAGATAGCAATATTTGGTCCTTTCTAATTTGTTGTTACATGCAAGAGAGGTCATGAAGTCCAAGGTCATCTCTAAAACATCTCGGTGAACTTCTAGGCAAGCTAAGATACCTAAAATTGTGTTCAGAATCACTCGGGAGTGAGCCAAGAAAGAACACTCTGAAGCAAGCTGAGATGCTCTGAAACAAGCTAGGAGAGAACACTGTGAAGCAAGCTGTGGTACTCTGAAGCAAGCTTAGGTACTTTGAAGTGAGCTTAGGTACTGCAAAGCGCACTGAGGTACTCTGAAACAAGCTCCGGTTTTAGAATTTTGTGCCCAAAACTTTTTATGTTGGTAAAAATTTATTCTATCGTTCATCTATACACAAAACTGAGTTCCTTTAGAGGATTTTTAGATAGAATTTCAAGATACAACAGATTCACGTACTAATCTAGCAAAATGCACACAACTTCTACTTTAAATTAGGAAAAAGTTACAAAATGTGTTCAAATTCTAACAAGGGGAAAATACAAATAATGACATTATTTACTCAATTAGTGAGCTCATCACACATGTAATCCATATGAATACAGTAAAAATAAATAAAACTAGTTCTTTTGTTGATTAAATTATATACATTGAAGCTTATATATTAAGACTCGTGCTACTTTAATTATGATAACACTAATAAAACCAAGCTTTTTAAATCAATTTATATAAATGGGCCATTTTAAATCCATTTATATAAATAGAAAATAATGCACTCTTTACACAATTAAGCGTCTTCATTATAATGTTAGCAGCCATATAGTTTTTCGATTATTTAGGCTAATTTTAGTTTTCTATCAATTTTAAGGAATAAGCACCTATTAGATAAGAATTTTTAAAAATGATTGATCACTCATTCCATGTTATATGGATGGAGTCTCACATTAAATAAGTTTTGTTTGCATTATAAATTTAGGTTGGTTTCTTCTCTAGGATGCAAATCAAATAAAATGAAAAAGAAATTTAATTAAAGATGTAATTTTGAAGGTTAAGTGTTACATGTAGAACACTTATTGGTTATGTAGTCATTCAATGATGACATGTTTAAAACTACATATATATTTGATTCGAATGTTATATCTAACTTCAATAATTGTACACATGTCTTGTTTCTTAAAATATGAAGGAAAATTACAAGAATATCACTTTCAGTCAACTTCAAAGAATCATAGGACATGAAAGATATTGAAATAACAATTAAAAGATTTCCAATCATACATTGTATAATGAATGAAATGTTTTTACGCATGTGGTCCCCTTGATTGTCTTTTTTTCAATACAATTTTTAAAGTAGGTAATAATTATAGGAATGCAAAATCAATGAGATATGCCGAAGGTATCATCTATGTGTAAAGGTGTTATGGGAGCATAAAAATCCTAATGAGTAAGGAAGACCTCTAAACCCACTTCTCTTAAAACTTCTAGAAATTAGCATACTAAAATTTTGGGACTCCTCTTTTACATGTAAGATTCATTTTATTCTTGTAAGAGATTTTGAAAATTCTTTAAAAAAAATATCACTCCATATTTTTTTGGATCAGAAGCTCCTTTATAGAAACTCGTGCTCAATCCATATGACTATTATTAAGAAAAGGAAAATAATTCTTCTCTCAATTAAATTTTATAATTTTTGTATTTTTCCAAGTCGAAGCTTATATATTAAACCTTGTGGTCCCTTAATTATAATAGTTTTAATAAATGAACCTTACATAAATAGAAAAAGAAACTTTTAAAAATTATTTATGCAAATGAAAAAACGACAAACCTAGTAAAAGATTTTTGTCCCTTTGAATAGACTAATTTTGACAACGCTGAGGAGTCGATGTCTGATGGAATTGGGAATGTGGTCACTGGTCCTCACTTTTTTCGGTTCATCCACGTTATGAAACGTGGGAATGAATGTATATGGCTGGATAAGTCAGTTAGATGAGCTTCTCGGAAATAATTGATGAATTAACTGCTGATTACGAAGAGGAAGTAATAAACTGTTCTGTTCCAATTATAGCTGTTAAGTGAATTTGTAGTTTGGTCAGCGGTCATATTTCAAGTCCACACGGTCTTTACTTTCCCTTTCTTTGTGGAAAAGTGTTTCTCTTCTCACCGGTTAAAAATCAAAAGATTTGTATTTAAGTAATACCCAGCTGTGTAAGGTGCAAAAGGCAGCAGAAAAAGTCTTTCTCGTCTCACGTGTTCAAAATCAAAAGATTTCAATATAAGTAGTATTTAGGTGTGCAGTGGAAAAAGTATTGAGAATGATATTGGAGTCTAATATTGTGTGTTTTGCATTTGAGGTGCGCAGGGTGTACGAGGCAGCGGAAAAAGTGTTCAGAAAAATGCACTGGCTCCACATTTTCCATCAAGTGATCCTCGCAAGTTTGAAATTGTCCATAGGGTTTTTGGAACCAATCATGTCCTCAAAACGCTTCAAGTAATCACATTACCATTTCAGTTTTTTTTTTAATTTCTACAGTTGAATTTGTGTTATGTAGGCTATGGAGCACATGTTTTTTTTTCCTTTTCGTTTTCCATAAGTGTGTTGAGGTTGAGGAAAGAGCAGATGCAGTGAACAAGTGCCAGAGTGGAGGACCCCATCCATGGAATTACTGAGAAAATTGCTGAGTTGGAATCCCAGTTGGCAGACAAGAAGGCAGAGGTCGCGTGCATGCGTTTGCAGCGGGATAAGCTGGAAGACCTCCTCGTGAATGGATGCAACGAAGGAGGAAATGTTTTATATCCGTCACTGCAAAATGATGATTTTATGTTAGATGATGTGGATCAGTTATGGAAGCCACTCTGGGAGGCATAAATTTAAAACACTTTGACGGAAAATATTTCACAGTTTTTGCTATAACTTTTCAGTCATCACTGGTTCATTGGTCTCTGCATACCAGGAAACTTTGGCATTCAAATTTACCAGAGGTATTGAGTTTGGTTTGGATCAATCTACTCCGAGATTCTTCACTACTCTCCAAATGGGAGATATGATACTGTGAAGGACTTGTAATGACACAGTTATTTATGGCAATATAGTATATTGCCATACTATATTATTAATCGATTGTGGTCTTTTCGCCTTGATGATGGTTTACCGGGAGTGATCTGAGATATCGAATCAAAATTTGTTGATATAGTTTTTCCCTAAATTCTTTCATATATTTATTCCTTTATAAAAAGATTAAGATAAATGTTACAAATAATATTTGTTATATTACTTAATTATGAATATAAAGTTCTATGCATAAAACTTTTTTTATAAATTATAAAATTGCACCCCTAGAGATTGCAGCAGAAGCCATTGAAAAGGTTAATGTGAAGTGAAAGAAAGCAGATCTGGAGACCTTAATCACAAAATTATGTTTGAAGTGCAGATTTTGCACTTGAGAGAGACAAATCGAAGGTAATAAAATGATAAGTTTGTTTGAACTCAATAGATTTAATGTTTGTGACCTTCAAATCTGAAATTGTTGCCTGCAGATGGAAAAAAAGGAATGAGATTTCTGAAAAATAATAATTATGATTAATAAGGAGTTTACAATTGTAATTGTTGAAATAGCTTGTGTTCCCCTGAAGGAGTGTGATATTGAAAAACTCTTGTATATTGTCAAGTAGAAAAAAAAAAGGAGACCAACCCAATCAGTTTGTATCTACCATCTTCCTACTAACTTATACCAAAATGGGAACTTTGGAACAAGGTATGGATATTATTAAAGAATAATTGAATATAATTTTTTATTAGATATCATAACTATGACTTCTCTTAAATACATGTATGAAAAAAATGTGTAATCATACAAACCATGTAAGTTGTGTTTCTGTTTTATTTCCATGTAATGATGCACACATTATGGATAAGGGTTATAGATACTTCAATTGCATATCTTGAATTGTTTCTGTTTTATGTCAAATGCTATATTTTGCAAACGGTAGGTCGTGGCACCAAACCAACTGTGCCAAAACATCCAGGTGGGTAGGAGGCATCATTTTGGGTGCGCGACAATGTCATTGCTTCCGGTCTACTTCGTTTGGGCGTAGACCCTTAAGAGCCCTGAGACCATAAAATCGTTCAAGTTCGACATTTGACTAATCAGACTTCGTGGCACTTAGAGATGTCTTTTCAAAGTCAAATTTAAATATTTCTAATAATTTTATATAATTATCATATTTTGAAATTTAAATATAAATTTTACAAAAAAATAAAAAATAAATAAAATAAAAATAATAAAATCACATGCAATTAACCATCATTCCCATTTATTAAACAACCTTTTGTTAAAATTAATAATTCATTTAATTCTAGATTTTAATTTGAGTGAATCGAAACAACTTCTTAAATTTTCCAAATCAAATGTTTGATCTTTCGTTTAAAACAACACGCATAACATTTATATACCACCGAATATTTATTAAAAAAAACACCAAGAGAGTTGCATCAATACAGTGGGTCAGAAGATAGATCCCACGATAACAGTACAATTCTCCAATTAATAAAAATAATAAATATGACCAGATGTTAATGAAACTGAAATACATACTAAACAGACATTAAAACAACTAACTTGGAAAGGTATTAAATAAATTCATATTGTTCAATCGTAGACGGTACAGATATTTTATATTTGCCACAGAGGCTCCCATAACTGATCGTTATCATCTTCTTGTGTTGGATGCAAAACGTGATACCCACCCATGAGTAGTGATGCCATCTCATCCCGCTTCAAACGCATGCTTACTAACTCTGCCTGCGTGGCTGCCAATTGAGATTCAAGCTCAGCAATTTTCTTCTGCAGTTGATAAACAATTCCTGCACACCCATGTACTGGATCCTTCACCCTTGCACTTGCTTCGTACAAAATACTATTTACTACATCTGCTCTTTGATGATCCTCAACGCCCTAAAACAGCAACACCACATGAGTTTGGCCACCTTAAACAAAGAAACTTAATAAAAATAACAAAAATGGTGGTGTAGTTACTTGAATAGTTTTGATGACATGACTGGTTCCAAATACTCTCTGCACAACATCAAACTTTTTGGGGTCAGTGGATGGAAAATGCGGGGCAAGAACACATGATTCTGGACACTTTTTCCGCTGCCTCTTGCAGCTCGCACATGATCCATTCACTTGCCTTGCCATATATTCCTCTCAAACAATCTTAATTTTTGATAAAAGAGAAATTCAAATAGATTCAAAAGCCGTGAGGCAACTTAAACAATCTGATACCTCCTTAAAAAACTGAACTACAACATATTCATCGTAAGACGGATATGATATGCTTGAAAAGGTATTCAATAAATCTAAAATAGCTATATCAGTACAATCCGTTTTAACTTGGATGTAATATGTTCTGAGAGATTTCAAAGGCTCCTAAAATGAATCGATAAACAAACCAGCAAAAATACATCCTGAACGCTCACACAATAACCAAACTAGCACAACTATATCTTTAAACTATGTGAAAATATGAAAACAAGGAAGACTTCAGCATGTGCCTTCAGCGTGAATATAATTTATACGTTAAAGGATTATAGGTCAAGAGTGAGAGGGGTAGTTACAATGCCGAAGTTTCTACGAGGAATGGAAAGTAAGGACTGGTTTTTTCCTGCTTGACAATGACAGAAAGCGGGAAACTTAAATTTTAAAATGCGTTTCCATTGAATTCCATGGCACGCAGACTCTTGTAAGAATACTCAGTCTCTCCACCGTTGAAAAGTCTTTCAAATATGTCTGTATTTGCATTTTTTCCAAATGTTTCGAGAAATAAATGTATCACTTATCTTCATAAGAACAACAAAGAGGAGGATACTCTATAACCCCAATCCATTCCAGTATTTTCTTCCCATATAATTCTATAGACTAATGCAATGCAGGAGAAAAAAATTCAAATCATCACATCCTTTTATATTCTAAATTATCCATTTGACACTAAATACATGCCATCGAAGTTTCATATCGAATCACACTATCACTCTTACTTCGTTATGATTGAAATAGAAATCCAAATAAACCTTGTGAAAACATACATGCCATTCATAACTAGGACACAAAAATTCCCTACGATGCTTATCTAATTTAGGATAATAAAGATTGGAGGGAACCCAACAAAAAGGAATAATAAATATTAGTGGAAAATAACACATCAGAGAAGATTTTTAATTTCCTTGGAAGAGATAGAGGTTTGGCGATATAGTAATATTTTTAACTCAACCCTCTAGATAACATTAGACAAAATATTAAATGATCAATATTTATGAGTAAAAGATATATGTGCTAAATATTAGAACTTCACACCCTATTAAATCCACTACCAATGAAATCCTTCTAGGTAAGGAGGTTCATCGAGAAGAGATTATCAATAAAAATTAGTCATTTTACATTCAATAGAAGGTTTAAAAGTGTTGGTTGGATATTTTGTCAAGCCAAAATATGAGGTTCAACCACAGTACATGGGATTAAATCACTCCTCAAAGACAGGTGAGGCTGCCTATTTATTATTAGTGTAAAACACAGCAGAAATAATATATAGTATTCACACTAATCTAACCATTGGGGTTGGGATAGAATCCCGAAATCCATATCCATAATAGGTGAAGATATTGCTCATTCGAAATGAAATGGATCAGAAAGGGAATTATTATTAAGGAAGAAACACAATGGAAAGGAAATGAGGGGAATGTACTTTCTTTTGAGAAAATGTAGATCAAGAAATAATCATATGAATTTTTAGACAACAAATGTAATGTTTGAAATGATTAGAACAATCAAGATGCTAAACAAAGAATAGCTTAAGATTATTAACATAAGAACAATATCTTAAGAAAGATACATCTCACAACACAAAGTTTGCAAAATAGCATCAGCTTCTATTCCTCAAATGATTAAAAGAAAACACAAAGTCTTTCTTCTTCAAAATAGATCTCAATATTCCAAAAATATCAACCCTTTGGAATGCATAAGCATCCCTTATTTATAATAAAATGAGTTGAGAGAAAATAGGATAAATCCTAGAAAATAGTCTTTTTAATGAGAGTCCTATTTTGCTGGACTCTCATGCAGGAGACCAAGTCAAATTTTTCTTCCTATGTGATGAAACAAAAATGAAAAAGACATGTCAATTTCATGATTGAAATGACATGCAACATTGTGCCAATTCTGTTTCATCATCTTTGTCTTCCTCTAACAAAGCTTACTTGTCCCAAAATTCCTGCATCTAATTTTCATCAGGCGCGGTGGAATGATCACTCAGAACTTCACATGTTTCCTGAGTATCGCTAGTGTTTCTAGGAAGCTTTTTCAGTCTCTTGTTGAGTTTTCTCAGTGTTTCCAAAGAATGTTCAATTTTCACAAACCTATCAATGATTTCTAGGCCGAATCCATAAGTTGGTTCATGCTGAATTGAATCTTGGATCTAGTTGTAAAGATCATCAACAGGAAAAATACCCAAGCTTTCATTCAACACCTTAGCGCAGATCTTGACTAGCTCTTCTTCTATGTCATTCCTGCCATCGACCAATTGATCTCTCGATTCCCTCAATTTTCTGCAAGCTTCATTGAGAATCTTTATTCTGAATCTAATGGCTTTGGTTAGTTGAAAATGTTTGTCCCCGTGTTTCAGTGTTTGGAGAGCTTCAAAAGTTAACTCTAGGTTCTCAAATTATGCTGAAAATTCATCATCCATTTTCTCTCCTTCCTTCTTTATATCCTCTAAGGATTTGTAGACTTCCATGGTGTCCTCAATGACTTCTTTTCCTTACAGGAGCAGCCTCTGGATCCATTCATCGACCCTTATCCCCTTCTCATTAATATTCTCAATCATGGGTATCGATGAGAAATCAAACCTGATAGGAGTAGAGGATGATGGTGTTGACTCGGGAGGATTTGAGAGCTTGAGTAATACTTCTGTCAACTGTTGTACTTTCTCTTTTAACTCATCTCTGTTTGCCTTAGTTTCCTTTAGATTATGGCACAACACATTCATGGCATCTTGTGCGTCCTATTGTGCTTCCTCCGTTGTTACTTTCCCTAGATCAACCCTTGTGATTTCATGATTTGTGAACATTATATCATCCTTGGTTTTATCAGCTACAGGAGTAGCAATTTCTACAATTTTATGCCTTGAGGCATCCACTGAAATCCTTGAAACTATTTTGGGTTTCTTGGCCAACTTGGTAGGAGTGACCTTGAGGGAACTAAAATCAAAGGCTGGTAGGGGAACTACCACCTTCCTCTTCCTCGAAGTCTGATCTATTAACCATTGAGGTGTATTGAAAGAAGTTTCTCCCATTGTAGGTGTTACAGTCACATCCTTAGGTGGAAGAAGGTTAGCTTATGGAGTGGTGACCACTGCAAGTGTAGTGTCTATGATAATGGACTCAGGGAATGAAGGCACAGAAGGATTAGGCATATCCATGGTTAACTGAGGTCTAGTGGGGAGAGGTGAGAGGCCAGAGAAGATACTAACCATGGCTGAGGAACTTGGTGAAGAAATCTGAGGCAAGGAAGGCTGAATAAGAGGAGGAAATGATTTTGAAATTAGAGTTTGAGAGATAAGAGGAAGACTTACCTCTGACAAGCTGCCAATCAAAAGAGGAATGGAAGGTTGAACAATCTCTTCTCCAGAAGGAGGATTTCCTTATTCTGGTTGTGGAGGTGAATCAAGAATCTCAACCGTTTGTGGGAGAGTGGCCACTGGTGTAGTTACTTGATCTTCTCCCTTTCTGACAAAACTTAACCTTTATTGGCCTCTTGGAAGGGTTCTTATCCTTTTCCTTGTTTTCCCTTAGAGGGTCCCACTTTCATAGTATGTAGTTTTGAAAAACTCCTGTCTTTATAACTCATTCCCTAAGAAATGAGCCACGCCTTAGTACGGGCAAGAATTTGAGCAGCTCTCCCCGCAATAGAAGCTTTCTCAGTGATGGACCAATCAATGGATGGGAATACATATCGGTCTTCATTCAACCCATCATACGAGGCATCAAGGACACTCTCGTTATCCGTGGTGCCCTCTGGGATGTAAGATAAATCCAACATCTTGATTTCTTCAATTGTCAACCTACTATTGTCCTTTCTTCGGATGACAACTTCATCCTGAAGATCAACCCAAATATCTTCTATGTTGGGAACATGTAGATATAAAGTCCCGTACGATTTAAGGACTCCTCAGAAATAAAATCCATCTCTATGATTCATGTGCTTCTTCAACTTGTCCTTAAGCTCATGCACCACGTTCTTAGCTTTAACCATTGTCAAGCACATGTACCTTCTGATGGAAATAGGGAAGGATACGATAGCCTTTTGTTTAATTTGTTGGAATTTGTGGAAATCCAACAATTATCTTACGAACTCCATTAGGATCAGATTATCACCTGGGTACATGACCACCTAAAGGTATGTGAACTTCTTGAACTGCAAGAAGATACAAATCTATTTTGATACTTTGGTCCATGCCTCATCAGAGAATCTTCTCTTTCTTAAGTCAGGGTTCAACATGCAGATGTTCTCACAAAAGAAGGCATCATTCACTCTTCTGAATTGATCCTCGGACCCCTTCATTGTCAACTAAGGGAAATACCAATATATATGTTCGGTTGACTTACTTCCCTTCACGTCCAACCCTGGATAATTCCTCATACCGGCTGCTGCATAGGTGACATATGATGACATGTAAAACTTGTCAGTAGTCAAGACTGTCTTCATATGGGAATCAATATCATTACTTATAAGACCACTCCAATCAATCTCTTGTTCATCCTTCTTTATAAGGACCATGAATTGATACATCCACTCGTGAAAGTCTCTTGACTCGGGGAGTCCAAATACTCGACTCAACAGGGTGATGATGTCATTGATTTCAAGGATGAAATCACTCATGGGGACATGTTGATGGCGAATCATAGCACTCCTGAATGTTTGCAACTTGAGGGGTTGAGACTCTCAGTGCAATTTCATAACATGGATCTTTTCCCAAGTGTGGGGACCTTGCGAAATCGGAAAAGCTTTCTGGATGAAGGCCGGTTCCTATTCCTCTGTTCAGATGCACATGTAGAAATGCATAGGGTTTACTAAAAAACCTAAACTAAATTTCCAAGGAGGCAGGGTAAGAAGATGCATAAAATAAAACCTAAACTAACAAAGGTGATGCACTGAGGAATGAAGAAACATCTGTCTTGCCAATAAACACAAACCATTAAAATGAAATGCAAGATCATGCACAGATAACCAAATTTATAGTGAAAGATCAAGAGGGTGAAAATGAACATAGAGAGGGTTGATAATCATCCACAGACATGCATTATTTTCTCCAAATATTGATACAATACACTACAAAATTCCAAGAGGCAAAGTTACATTACAGTTTTAGATGGGAGGTTTGAACTCCACAAATTCACCTGCCAAAGAGAAGAAGGGAGGGGCAAAACAAGAATGTCCAACATTTAGAAAGAAGCCCCTCCTTACAATTTATAGGAATAATGAGAGAGGGAAGAGAGAGTAAATCCAAATCTACCCCAACCACCTCCAGACTGCATTTAATTCATCTCATTATGGCGGTAGGTGAGAACCCTAGCAAACCCAAAAAGTGGCGAATTGTATTTTGCATTTTTGAAGAACTTTTTCTCACCCAATTAAATATATCATGTCATAGTTGGACATAGGACCTTGTAAGCTTTCCAAAAAGTCCAACCTTGCATGAATCCGAGCTCCCTGTGAAAAGTTATGGCCATTTGAATATCTGCATCAGGGTTTGCTTCCTGTCAGGGTGTCAACGCTCAAAATGTTGCACCTCCTGAAGATGCGCCATAGGCACATCCATTTTTGTGTTGACATCTTCTTACCTGTGCCATAGGCGCATCCATTTTCATGTCGACATCTTCTTACCTACGCCATAAGCGCATCTATTTTCGTGTCGACATCTTCTTACCTGCGCCATAGGTGCATCCATTTTCGTGTCGACATCTTCTTACCTGTGCCATAGGCGCATCCATTTTTATGTCGAAATCTTCTTACCTGCACCATAGGTGCATCCATTTTTGTGTTGACATCTTCTTCTTGTCTATATTTACCCAGTGGAGATATATACAACAGGACAAACTTGGGAAACCTAGAGGCGACTGGTTATTATTATGGGTTAAATTTTATTGTTAAATGGGGAGGGTAATGATTATTATTTTTCTATAGTAATTACTTATTAAATGGATAGAAACTATATTATTGAATTAATTAAGAATTGATAGGAATGGAGTTTTTAAACCTAATTAAAAATTAAATAAAATCAATTAATTGTTTGTTTTAACATTATTTGGTTAATTGTGAACTTTTCTAAACATTGCAACATATCATATAGGAAAAAAATCCATCAGTGGAGGATCGTGCAACTTCATATCATAGTGTATAGGATAGCGCAGAGAATTCCCACGTGGAGTCAATTAGATGTGGGTCACCTCCTAGAGAGCACAAAGATAGAGCTACATGATACATAGATAGTTCTAGGATCATTGGGCCTAGAAATGATAATGTAGAGAGACCTAGGGGATGATATTCGATAGCAATGGATCACATTAGAGGTATATTGAGGTTACACCCACCTAGTTTTTCTAGAGACACAGGTAGATTTCAGGAAGAGGCATTATTGTCTAGCTTGAGTGGATGCTTGAAGCTATGTCCTTGTTCTAGTAAAAGGAAAGCTCATTTTTCCATCCACCTTCCTAGAGATGGAGCCAAAGTTTTGTGGAGGACTGAGGAGAAGAAGCTCTATGTTGATTCAAAGACAGTTACTTGGGAGATCTTCAAGGAACATTTAAGGAGTAGATACATATCCAGGAGATTCATCCAACAATAGATAGATGAGTTTCATAATTTTTAACATGCTTCCATGATAGTGGCAGAGTATTGTGGATGGTTTTAATATCTCCTTTAGTATGTGGATTACATGCAGGATGAGCAAGTTAGAGTTCATAGGTTCATCTGGGGCCTGAACTTAGACTTGGGTGGGGAAGTGCACATTCGTTACCATCAGAAATTATCAGAGGTCATGAAGAAGGAATATATTGTAGAGGAAACCAAGTGGAAGATGCAAAAATATCGTGAAAGAGTGAGGAACGAAATACATCAGTCACAAGATAGTATATTGAGGGGATTGGCTCCTCCTCCTTGTGGTAGACACGTATCAACATGTTCTTCCTTCGGGCCTCCTTTATACGTCTTAAGTCTCCAAACTAACACTGGGTCAACATATCAACATATCCAGTTATGTTTAGGTAGAAATGGATGCTCTGGGCTATTTTTCGAATTGGTTCTTATAGGTTTTTGTTTTATAGGTCTTAAGTCTTCAACCTTGGCTATGTTTATGTCATGCTCTTTCATCCATGTCTATAGCTCTTGACCTTAGGGGTTATGTTTGACTAAATCAATTGATTTCCCTTTCTCTATTTTGATGCTCTCTTGGTGAGGTGGTGTGGTGTCTATAGAGTAATTCCCCCTTGTTATCTTTATTTCTTAGTTAATGATATATTGTGAATGTATAATTTTGTTTGGAAACCATCTCTCTCTTTTATATAGTGAACCTATCTTGGAGTATAAGTCGTAAGAATTGTTTTATCCCCCTCACACTGATCTAAACTTCTAGAACTTGTAAAAAAATATTTATAACTTCATAAGGTACATATTCATCATATCTCTTATCGATACCTATGTAGACTTTCCTGGAATGCATCGGTGATGCATGTAACTTTTGGGAAACCTATTGTCAACTGGGTGTGTTCCATTTGGTTATGATCTCTTTTTTTCTATGACCTTGTTAATGCGATAAGCTTGGCTCTTAAACTCATTATAATTCAATTGTTAATGTGATAAATCTTATCATATTAGAACTCTAATTAGGAGGCTTTGATATTCGAAACTTAATAATTACTGTGGACATTAAGGAAAATGATTTCTTACTATAACCTTGTAGTTTAATTGAAGCAAAAAAATCTATGAGAAAATAGCAAGAATTCCATTATATTTTCCCTAGAAGTAGAATGGATAAATTTTGCCTCCTATATAGAATGGCAAGAAATCATGTCAACATTGATGATGACCCTTTATGACACAAGGTATAGTATATTATAATATAAGGAATGCATTAATTAGAAGACTTATAAGAAATATGGTCAGCAAATGTAACTATAAATTTCTATTTGGGTTATGGAATGGATAAATTTATGGGATTCAATATAAGTAGAATGAGTAAATAAACTACCTTGTTGTATAAATTGTTATTGCATGCCAGAAAATTTAGAAAGGATAAAATCTTAAAGATAGAAATAATTGAAAATTCCCATTGAACTATAGTATGCGCCCTAAGATTTTAAGATGTTGCAAATAATATTGAAATATTATAAAAATGTATCAAATATAAGTATATATAGCCTTAACATAGCATGTATTGTGTTTTCATTGTATAATTATCATGATCTTTACGAAAATTACTATGTGATATAATAGCGGAACCATAAGTCATGAAAGAATGAGTTGTTTCAATGCTAGACTAGTATAGAATAATAACGTGAATCTTGAAATGAAATCCAAGTTGGAAACCATGGAAATAAAATTATTATACCTCCCTTATTATATATATAAAAAACACATGTATAATGTTTATAACACAAGTCACATGCTATGTCTCTTAGACCCCTCACTGATTAGTATGAAGTTTTTCTTATAAGTGTATATCAAGAATTTTTTAACCAGGTTTTAGAATGGATTAAATGTTGTGTTCACATGGGTGGACTATACATCCATCTTGTCAAATGATTTGGCTATTAGAACCTCTAATATGTCCTCCTACCCTTGATAATGGAGTACTGTATTGATAGTGATGTGTTCTAGTCGTGTTTTTATACTTGAACATAAATGCGTGTAATGTTCCCTTGTTGGATTTTTTTAGGTCGTCATACCCTTTCACCTCTTAGCTCGACTGGTATATGATTTTTGATCTTCTAGGTGTTAGTATATATCTCCTGTTTTAAAAGAGGAAACCTCCTTGTGTTGGAATAGGCCATTGGTGACCTAAGCTTATTGGCAAGCTTAGGAAACATATGTTAAGGATATGGAGGAATTTTAGAATCCTCCTTTCTTTTGGAAATGATGATGTTGTTCCCCTTGTGCTTTGGGGAGAATAAGGGGCCTGTTATTTTTGTAAGTGTTTATAGTAATGTTTGGTGTGTTGCTCTCGTAAAGTGTTAGTTGGACCTCTCATGTTGCCTATTTTCTTCTAGCTTGGTTGAATGTTCCTTTGTGTTATAATAAATCTTATTTTTGTTTTAAGATTGATCCATAGGGATCCAAAATGAATCTACTTCATCAAAACAGTCAACACGAAGAAGGAAAAATGAAAACACGGAGGTTCTGTCTTTTTAGTAATAGGACCGCCACTCTGTGTAGAGCGGCAGTTACATAACAATCGCCCAACCAAGGCAGTGGTCCTAGGATCATTGGTTTGCATTGGGTAATGGTCCTGGCTCTTTTAGACAAAAAATGAAAATATGAAATGAACAACCCATAATTTGAATAGTTGTTCATATCTCTTCTCCTTCATGACCTTTCTCATTCTCCAGTGCACATGAGGACATGAGAGAGGCTATAAATACATGTTTGTAGAAGATAATAGGATCATCAAAGCATGAAAGCAAGTGAGTAAGAATTTATTAGTGCTGGAATTGTGTTTTGTGGAAGAAAGGAGTGTTGAGACAGAGCAAGCAAGTATTTGGGAGGAAATGTGAGATATTATCTACTTCTCTTTCATACTTATTGTAAATTTTGTACTTGTTATTTGAATTGGCCAATAAAAGTGGGAAGAAAGAGAAATTACCCTTCCCAACTAGTTTTTCCTCCTTTGGAGGTTTCTAGGATAAAATTTGTTGGTGTTTATGAGCTTAAATTCGTTCCCTTCCTACATTTGTGGATTCTAAGCATAAGCATAATTCATTCACTAGCTATCTCTGTCATTTTCTAATAGAAAGTAGAACAACAATGTTTATTTGTGTTTCTATGGATAACTCCAAATTTGAATAGTTTACAGATAAATTTGGTATCAGAGCTAACATTTATCCAAGATTGTGGTATTCATTCTTGGATTTGTATGACAATGACGAGATCTAAAGGTGAAGAGGCTTTTCCTTGTGATCCAAAAATTTCTACAAAGAAGTGGAAACAGAGAATTCCGGGAAAAATGGATGGAGAGAACTTAGTCCATAGAATCGAGATGCTGGAGACCATGATGGATAGGATGTTTAAAAGGCAAGAAGATCTTTCTGATTTACAGAAGACAACTTCTATCAAACAAGACTCCATGGAACTAGTTTTTCGGGGCTTAGCTGAAAATTTTGGCATAGGAAGGAACCACCATGAGGAAAGTTATGGGGAAGAGTATGAAGAAGAGAATTCAAACACAAGAGAAAAGGTAAAATCTGATCATACTCCTTTTAAAGTTGAGACAAAATTTTATGTTAAAATATTTGAATGACAAGTAGATGTGGAGTTGCTTGACTAATGGTTAAAATAATTAGAAGTCTACTTTAGCATCCATAATGTAACTGAGGCATAGAGGATCACCTTTACACGTCTCAAAATGGAGGGACACTCTCTAGTTTGGTGGAAAACCCATCTAACCAATTGTGAAAAGAAGAAGTGTCCTATTGTGAAATCTTGGCAAGAATTTTAAGAATTACTTACTGCTAACTTATATCCTATTGGCCACAAGATTGACCAAGTGATTAAATAGCAGTATTTTAGACAAGGTAGTGGTCAAAGTGTGCAGGACTATACTGCAGAGTTTTGGAGGTAGACCATGTTGCTAAACATGGAATTGAAGGATGAGGATATTCTGACTAAATACTTGGGAGAACTTCACACTCACCTTCAAAGAAAAGTCATCTCCACCAAGCCCAAATATCTCAACGAGGCATGTGTGAAAGCATACTACATAGATGATGAAAAGAAGCAAGGGAAAGTAGAGCCAAGGGAAACACAGTCAACAAATCAGCAGAAGAAAGAGTATGGGAAAACAAGTAACAAGGGTAAGTGGAAAGGGAAAGGTAAACAACTTGTCACTACTTTAAATAATTCTAAAGATCCCAAGAATTTTTGGAAGAAATATGATATTAATGGTCATACTAATGCTATGTGTTGGAAGTTGCATCCGAAAAACCAAACCAAGGAATCGAAGAAGTCCATGACAACTATCAGAATAGAAGGGGAGGTGGAAATCAAAGATGAATCTGATGTTGATGAAAGGCTTGTATGCAAGGCTCCCAACATGGACATCTAGGAAGAGGAGATGAGTAGACTATTCTAGATCAAAATCCAGATCAAGAGAACTAAGGTCAATGCTTTCGTGGATACCGGTTCTCAGTCTAACATGATTTCTGAAGTAGTTGTAAAGAATCTTGGTCTTAAGACTTACAAGCATCCACACCCTTATCCTTTGGACTGGGTGAAGAAGGGTGTTGAAATTCAGGTAACAAGAAGATGTAAGGTCAAGTTTGGGATAAATTCCAAGTATATTGATGTTTTGGAAGTTGACGTTATTCCACTTGATGTTTTTGATTTTGTATTCAGGAGTCCTTACTTGTATATCAAGGATGTTATATTTATGAGAAGGGAGGTACAGATGGGTCAAGGAAGGGATAATATCAACATTTGGGAACAGTAGCGTAAGACATAGGTTACTATGGTGAGTGCTAACCAAGCAAAACAACTTATTCAGGAAAATCATAATCAGTTTTGTTTACTTTTGTTAAAGGATAAACAAGATGGGGTAGAAGTTTTAGAGATTTCTAACCAGAGAAAGCATGATTTGGATAGTACTATTAAGTCTTTTCAAGATGTATTTCAAGATCTCAGTGGGTTACCACCAAAACAAGAAGTAGAGCATGAGATTCAGCTATTGCTAGAGTCCCCTCTACCAAACATTAGGTTATATAGGCAATCCTTGCTTGAGAGTATTGAAGTAAAGAAAAAACTCTAAGAACTACTAGACCAAGGAGTGATACGTCTAAGCACCTCACCATGTGGTTCACCTATTGTGATGGTGCCAAAGAAGGAATGTTCTTGGATAATGTGCATTAACTACCGCACTTTGAACAAAATCACCATAAAGAACAGATATCCACTTCCCCGCATAGATGATCTCTTGGACTAGCTTCAGCATGTCAAATTATTCACGAATTTGGATCTCAAGTCTGGTTATCACCAAGTCGAAATGAAGGAGGAGGATGTATGAAAGACTGGATTTTAAATAAAACATGGTTTGTATGAATGGTTAGTACTTCCTTTTGGGTTATGCAATGCACCTTCTACATTTATGAGATTGATGAATGATGTATTGCGGGATTTCATAGATTAATTTTTCATTGTATATCTAGATGATATCTTGATTTTTAGTGCCACATGGGAAGAACATCTAACTCATTTGCAACAAGTCTTGCAAGTTCTAAGGGAGAAACAAATACTTTTTAATATGAAGAAATGTGAATTTTCCAAACAGTCACTTATCTATCTTGGGCATGTGGTTGGAGGATGAGAGCTATAAGTTGATCCAAAGAAGGTGGAAACAAGCACTAATTGGACAACACCAACGGGGGCCACATAGAGTAGGATTTTTTTGGGAGAACTATAATACATGTGGAAGTTCATTTCAAGCTTCTCCATGATTGCAGCACCTCTACACACAATGGCCGCAAAGAGTAAGGGTTTTAGCTGGGGTACGGAATAAGAAAAATCCTTTGAGTTATTGAAATACAAGATTAGTCATGCTCCAGTACTTGCTCTTCCTAATTTGCAACAGGTTTTTGAAGGAGAGACACATGTCAGTGATTATGCCATGGGTGCAGTGGTTCTTCAAGGAGGTAAACCTATATGTTATCATTATGAAACTTTCACTTCAGAAGTTAAAGGATATTCAGTATATGATAAGGAAATGTATACACTAGTTCAGGAAATTAAAAAATGGAAGAATTATTTGTTGGATGAAGACACTATTGTGCACACTGACCACAAACCTCTCTAGTATTTGCAAGCACAGTCTAAATTACAGTGGGCAAGGCACTACAAATAGATGGGGTTCCTTCAACAGTTCCATGTAGTGATCAAATACAGGAAGGGTAGTACAAACTTGGTGGCAGACATGTTGTCTAGGCCACCCACACAGGAGAAGTTTTCCTGTTTGGCCACTATCTCTCAGATTGAGCCCTTCACAAAGGAAGCTTACAGAGTGGCATATGCCCATGAAAACTAATTTGGGGTCACATTTTAGTAGTTGCAGTCCCAAGGGACTGAAAGGACAGGGATTGAATATTTTTATCTCAAGGACGGGCTTCTCTACCAATGGGGGAATATTTGTATGAAAAAGACATACCTCAAAAGTAGTGGGACATTTTGGTGTTGGTAAGACCCTAGCCCACTTGCAAAGGTATGTCAATTGGCCCAATATGTGAGAAGTATCAAAATTTATACATGGATGTAAACTTTGTTGTACTAGAAAGCCTTAGAATAGGAAGGAGGGCTTGTATATGCCTTTTCCAGTACGTACTCATCAATGGGAGGACATTTTTATGGATTTTGTAGGAGGATTACCTATGTCTAAACATGGCCATGACTATCTATATGTTATTATTGATAGATTCATTAAAATGTGTATTCTTATGGAATGCAAAAAGATAGTAAAAGAACATGAGGCAGTAGATCTTTTCTTTGCTAATGTATGGGTGCATTTTGGTTTGCCAAAGTTTATTATTTCTGAGAGGGATTCTTGGTTCTTGGGAAAGTTTTTGAATACTTTGTGGGACAAGATGGATACCAGGGTACAGAGGTGCAAAAATTTGCATTCACATATAGATGGATAGATAGAGGTTGTAAATAGTACTTTGGTAGAACTGATCGGAGGGTATAATAGTAAATATCCAAGGACATGGGATGAGTCCTTAACCTACATTCAACATTCCTATAACTGTGCATTACACACATCCACTATGAAGTTACTGTTTGAAACATGCTTAGGATATCTACCTACCAATACGCTAGACATAGGAGTTGGACAATAGGATGGGTAGGAGACACGAGACACAAAGGTGAATAGAGAAAAAAAATTCATTGAGAGGATCTGAAAAATCCATCTCAAAGTCAAAGAACAACTAGAGAAAGATCAACCCAAGTACAAAGCTAGGTAATATCAACATAAGAGAGAACATAAGCTACTTGTTAGAGATAGAGTTTGGGTTTACTTGAGTAAGGATGTATTACAAGGTCAATCATGGAAACTCAAGCCACTATGATATGGGCCCTTCACCACATTGGAGTAGGTTGGAGAAAATGCTTTTCAGCTTGACTTGCCACCATTTATGAGGATGTACTCTGTAGTAAACTTTGAGAACTTGCACCTATATGCGCCATCCATGATATATGAAGATGAAGGACTATAGTTGCTACCTTTGCATTGAGGATTGTATCTTGGACTCATGAGGCAAATTGAAGGAGGATGTAGTGCTGTAGCAAAAGGTTAGAGAGACTAGGAGAGGCCCACGGGAGTATTGGCAAATTGTACTGAAAGGGAAGAAACTAAGGCAAGCCCGGTGGTACTCAAAGGAGAAAGTGAGGGAATTATTTTCTCATCTACTCCCCCACTAAGATTTTGTGCGATCAAAAATCTCCTAAGCAGGGTAGGTGTGATCCATAGGGATCAAAAATGAATCTACTTCATCAAAACAGTCAGCATGAAGAAGGAAAAATGAAAACACAGAGGTTCTATCTTTTCAGTAATAGGACCACCACTCTGAATAGAGCACTGATTACAAAACCACTGCCCAACTAGGGCGGCGGTCATGGGAACTCCGGTCTGCATTGTGTGGCAGTCCTGGCTCTTTCGGATACAAAACAAAAATATGAAACAAACAGCCCATAATTATGATAGTTGTTCGCATCTCTTCTCCTCCATGAACTTTCCGATTCTCCAATGCATGGGAGGACATGGGAGAGGCTATAAATACATGTTTGTAGAATAGAATAAGATCATCGAAGTATGAAATGAAGTGAGTGAGAAGTTATTTGTGCTAGAATTGTGTTTTGTAGAAGAAAGGAGTGTTGAGACAGAGAAAACAAGTATTTGGGGGGAAGTGTGAGATATTATCTACTTCTATTTCATACTTATTATAAATTTTGTACTTTTTATTTTGAATTGGCTAGTAAAAGTGGGAAGAAAGAGTGGTTTACCTTTCCGACTAGTTTTTCCTCCTCTGGAGGTTTCCTGGATAAAATTTGTTGGTGTTTATGAACTTAAATTCTTTCCTTTCCTGCAATTGTGGATTCTTAGAATAAGAATAATTCATTCACTATCTATCTCTGTCATTTTCTAATAGAAAGTAGAATGTTCAACAACATTTGTTTTTGATTTTAGGGATGATTCCACAGTTGAAGAGTTTATAGATCAAAGATTCTCGGAGCTAGTGCGAGTCAAAAAAATTTAATAAATTTTGTTTTTAAATAAAGTGAATGGTGTCTCTTGTGTCAATATTATAATATGGGATAATATTGCATATTAAAAAACAAAGTGGAAATATTATCTATGTGTTTTAGGTTTCTAAATTAGGATTTTTATTTGTGTGTTTTATATTCGATTACAAATTCAAGTTATGGAAACCTTGTGGCCAAGGGTATGCTTAGTGTTACCTTGAAATTTAAGTGAGTTCATCCAAATTATATGAAGTACTTCCAATAAATAATTTACATCATTTGAAATTATTTTATTAAAATTAGGTGTTTTCCTTGTTGTTAAGCCTCATTTTTCGTGGTCTGAAATTGTTGATTGTATAAGAATGTGTTGTTTCTCATGAAAAAGTAAAGGTCATGATTGGTAGTTGTTGATCTCATCTAAAATAAAAAACATTGAAGTGTAATTCAACATAAGTGGAAGTCTTATCCTTCCTTGTTACCATTTGTTTTATCCATGATTGGCTACGTGGACACCCTGTGTACATCAAATTTCCTATTGTTCTTGGACCTTAGTTGTCATTGATTTGGATTCCATAGGCCATTTTCCTATTTAAATACTATTTGTTGTATCTTGGTTAACCTCGTAGAGTTTATTCTAAAAGTTTGTATGATTTTTTTCTGTACGTCTTTCCGTGACTTCTAGGAGGAAGTTGAGTCTAAGGCGAGGGGATGTAATACCCACTCCTCTTTGACACTTATCCATTATGATCTTTACTACTATTTATTAGAAACATTGACATTATGCTTATTATATTTGATCAGCAGGTGATAGACTATATAGACATTTGGAATTATTGATATGTTGTGATTCATATTTTAGATTGTGATATGCTAGATGACACTGGTGGATAGTTCTATACATGTTTGTTTACATTGTTCTGATTTTATATTGACAAGTTATATTCACGATGCACTGCCTATTTTTTGATGTTCTATATAATATTGTGATCTCATGGATGTTAGTAAAATGGTAGAGCCATATTATTTTGATATGGTTGATATATGATAGAATTTCATAATTTTGACGATGACTATTGATCTCTGTATGTGTGTTTTTTTTGGATGTTATTGATCTATCAATGAGGCCAGAGAGGTATTGTTTGATTTTTGCAAGTTATTTTATCACAACAAACAAGAGGGGGATATGAGACTAATAATAGTGGAATATCAGATGGATACAACGAAGGTCACCATGGCATTTTTATGTTTATTTATGTTGTGTTTTGTTAGGTTGTTAGGATGTTCCCATGGGGGGATGATCTCAAAATGTGACCATGGGCTATGTGTGTGTTTTTCCCTTTTTCCCTTTTAATTATTTGTGGAGTATCTGATTTATTATAGTAATGTGTTTCACTTTATTATTGATAATTAATATGCTCTTATTTAAGTTGATTAATCATGTTAATTAAATTAATTTGGGATGTCACCTTTTGGGCATTAAATCGGTTAGATAGTCCTTATTGCTTTCTCGATTTTAATTAGATTTTAATTTATTTTTGTAAGTGTACTTGTCCCGATCCCTCAATCACGAAATTTCACTTTAGAGACATTTGTAGAGGCTTGTGGAACAAGTTAAGCTTGTCCCACACCTCTTAAATTCATCTACCAACTATACATATGTGGTGAGGGGTAAAAATTAGACCATATTATATGATATCGATGGTAAAAAGGTGAAAAGATTGCACTTTCTTACATGAGATTTTATTTTTTGTTCTTTGCGGTTTGAAGTGAGAGTTGTGTGTAGAAAGAAACTTGTGACTTCCTCACCCTCCCATTTATTATCCTTGGTTTTGATGTTTGACTTTTTGATGTTGATTTAAGGAGAAGTGATGTGAAATCCTACATGGAGTCACCTCACCCTCCTCTCTTCTTTTTATATTTATACAATTTATTTTAATATTTAGGGGGTTACTTGATTTAGTTGTGCACTTACATTTTGGAGATTTTTTCTTGAGTTTCTTTCTTGAAGTCTTGGAGCTTGTTTGGATTTGGGCTTAAGCTTGGAAGGAGCTTAGAGTTGTGATTTTGGATCAAATATTCTTGCAATGCTATGATAGGGACTTAAACCTTTTAATTTTATTTTATTATATGTATGTTGTATGTAAAATGAATGTTTATTTGTGCAATTTTGGGACTTGGGTAATATGGCCTTAAGGATGGTGTAGGACAAATAATATGGGGATATTTTGAGGGAGAGATAAGAGTATTGTTTTCATATTTTGGAGGGAGTTTGGGTTGGGTGTCCAACCTTTTTAAGATAAAAAATTATTACTTGTCTTTGTATGAAAATACTTGAGGGAGTGATAAAAGTATGAGGTAGTGAGAAGAGTATGAGGGATTGATAAGAGTTTGAGTGAGGGATAAGAGTTTGGTTGTTGTATGGATGAATATTTTTTGGAGGATTTTAAGGTGGACACTTAACCCATTGGGAGGCATAAGTGATTGCCCATATTTACTTTCTCCCTTGGCTTAAAATTTTCAAGCTTTATTTTGGAAAAGTTGCATTTTATTGATACTGTTGTTTTGTGCTTATATGTGTGTGAAAATATTGTTGGCATGTGTGTTATAATGTGAAAGCATTTTTGAAGGTTGTCATTGGTTGAGTCCATTACTTATTGCTTTATGGTTGGGGCTCGAAGGCCAATGAGGAGGATAGATTATTTTGATCATTGAAATATTGATTGGGTGGAGAGTGTTGTCTGTTCTCCCTTCCTTCTATTGTGATCGGAAATTAAAGAGAACATGGAGTTCAAGTTGATGTTTTGGAGGAGTTTACATATGTTGAAGACAACAATAATTTTCAATTTATGAATTTTATCTCATTGTTTCAATTGGAAATTTTGTAATCCATGCAATGAATTCTCGTAAAATTGTATTGTAAAGAGCTCTATTTGGTTGTATATTGGATTATGAAGATTTGAGAAAAGTAACGTATGTAAAAGTTGTTTGTAAATGAATTTATGAATGTTGGAAAATGAGATATTTTTATTATTGTTGTAAAATGTTGTTTTATTTGAAATCTATAACTCATTAGAAAGATGGAATTATTTCTAAATCTGCTTCAAATTTGTATGCAAAAATCTAGAAATTTCAACGTAGGAATCAAATTCCAGCGATTTTAGAAAATTTAATACTCCTAAAATATCTTCTGGGTTTTCCCAAAAGTTTTACAGTTTACTTATAACATAAAAATTTAAAGATCCTTTAAATATCGTAATAACCCATCTTGTAGATCTCTAGATATGCCATGATTTTCAGAGCGGGTTTTAATCTTGATATCCCTATGTAAGAATCAATTTATAATGATTTTCAAAAATTTATTGCTCCTTAATTATCTTCTATCTTTTCCCAATAGTTGGACAGTTTACTTATAATATATGAATCTAGAAACCCTTTAAATCTCATAACAACCCAACGTGTAAATCGAGAAAGATAAGTCATGGTCTTCAGAAGGGTTTTATTCACACGCCATGGTGATTTTAGATTATTAGGTGAAATTTTTGTTTAAATTATGGGTCAAATAAGTAAATGGGTAGCATAGGTATATTGGAAATCGTTTACTTCGGGTGATAAAAAATAACAGTATTTAAAAAAACATAATGGTATGGGCATTCTATTTTATTATGACGTTGTCTTAAGGGTATGTTAATTGGGTTGACCTTAAATTCTTCTGGGTATATTTAAATTGCTAGGAAAAGTAATCTTTTAAAATGACCAAAATTATATAATCACTTAGTCATAATATTTCCTGGTAAGATTATTGTTCTGGTAAAAAAAAAAAAGGTTGAATTTATTATTTAACTTATTGGGATAATTTAAATAATTAAATTAAATTTAGTTACTTTTAGGTAAGTTAACGTAAAGAGTTAATTAAAATTATATTGTTTAAATTTATATAATTAATTTGACCCGTGATGGTTTTGGGAGAAAGGAGTAAAACTACTTACAAAAGGAAAGCATGGAAAATAAGTGAATGAGTTTTAATGAACATAATTAATGTATAAAAAAGGGGCGAGAATGGAATAATTAAATAATAAAAGAAATGGTTGGAGAATTTGTTCAGCAACCTGCAGTCACTACCGAGCACCTAGAACAACTACACAACAACTTGCAGCCACTGTCTACCGAATGTAGAAACTATGCAACAACCTACATCCATTTCCCAGTGTTTGTATTAACTATCTAGCAACCTGCATCCATCGCCCAACACTTGCGGCAACTTTTTAACAACTTGTAGTCATTGCCCAATGTCTGCAGGACCTGTCTAGTAACCTACAACCATTGCCCAACACCTACAACAACTACACAATATCCTGCAACAACTGCCCAATAGTCTTCAACATCAACTTAGTAGCCCTTAACAAAGTGTAGTGATTAGCGAGTGATATTTAATTAAACATAATTAATTTTTTTTTAAATTTTATTAATGTATAAATAAATCATTCTTGTAATTTCCTATGTAATGTGATGTAGTCTTTGTGGGTTAACGTGTCATAATCTATAGACGGTACAAAACTTAGAAGGTTTAACTACTACCAGATGAATGAATCTAAAGAAAGGAATAAGCATAGAATGAATTACAAAATAATCATGCAGGTAAATATATAGATAAATTATTCAAAGTTCAACAAAATTAGACGATACAAAAAGTACCAAAGGAGTTTTGAGTCTTAGTGTGAGTGGGCCCTTGGTCTCCCATTGATTATAATTGTAGTTTCACTCTCAATTCAGCAAAGCAGTAATCTCTATTGATTTCAAAAGTTGATACAACATTATTATTTAATAACATATAGTTTTGTGTCTAACTTATTACACTCGATAAGGGAAAATTATATAATCCGTCATCCTCAACTGAAACCTATGCTATATGAAAAATAGATATTTAGATAGTATAAGTAGGGATTCAAAATTATCTCCACATTTCAGGATGAAGTAATGGAGATGATTAAGGAAATTGATTAACAAAATTGATTACATGATTTATTCTAAAATGCCCTGTGCAGATATGAACTATATGTATCCTCTAAGATAGCAAAATTTGGTCCTTTCTACTTTGTTGTTAAATGCAAGAGAGGTCATGAAGTACAAGGTCAACTTTACAACATCTCGGTGAACTTCTAAGCAAGCTAAGATACCTGAAATTGACTTCAGAATCACTCAGGAGCGAGCCAAGACAGAACACTCTGAAGCAAGCTGAGATGCTCTGAAACAAGCTAGGAGAGAACACTCTGAAGAAAGTTGTGGTACTCTAAAGCAAGATTAGGTACTCTGAAGAAAGCTTAGGTACTCTGAAGTGAGCTTAGGTACTGCGAAGCACACTGGGGTACTCTGAAACATGCTCCACTTTTAGAATTTTGTGCCCAAAACATTTTATGTTGGTAAAAATTTATTCTATCGTTCATCTTTACACAAAACTGAGTTCTTTTTGAGGATTTTTAGATAGAATTTCATGATACAACAGATTTACCTACTAATCCAGCAAAATGCGCACAACCTCTACTTTAAATTAGGAAAAATTTATAAAATGTGTTCAAATTATAACAAGGGGAAAATACAAATAATGACATTATTTACTCAATTGTAGAACTTATAGTTCTACACGTGTGATGAGCATACCCATGAGCATAAGAGCATATGTGTAACCCATCTTCCGAAGGCCATAACTTTGGCAACCTATATAACAATTGTATTAGTAGTTTTTGATTTTGTTTTGGTTCCTCCTTTCTTTGAAAAGCATTGTTAGGTCCTGCACTCAAGCATTAGTAGTTCTCCAAGAAAATCACATTATTTAAAAGAAGATTAAGAGTTGTTTTTGATTCTCAAGATCATCCAAGGATGTAAGAGAAGAGCATACACAACAAATAATCCAACTAAAAAGTAAAGAAAATCTTTTCAATCAATGAACCATACAAAATTCTTGATAAATGTTCATTCCCCTAAACCAAAAGTGAAAGATGGAGTTTCCAATCTACCAAATGTTATAAAATGAAGACTAAAGTTACTTTTGATTCTCAAGATCACCCTAAGGTGTAAGATAAGATCATACACAAACTTTATCCCAACTATATAGAAATGGAAAACTTCAAATCAAAGGACCATTGAAAAATGCTTTGTAAAAGGTTCATTCCTTTAAGGAAAAAGTGAAAGATGAAGTTTCCAATTTACCAAATGTTATAAAATGAAGACTAAAGTTACTTTTGATTCTCAAGATCACCCTAAGGTGCAAGAGAAGAGCATACACAAACTTTATCCCAACTATATAGAAATGGAAAACTTCAAATCAAAGGACCATTGAAAAAATGCTTTGTAAAAGGTTCATTCCCTTAAGCAAAATGAATAATCAAGTTTCCAAGTTTAATCCCAATGTTAACAAGATAGATATCAAATTTGTTTTTGATTCTCAAGATCACCAAAATTTTCAAGAGAAGAGCATACACACGCTTTGGTCTAAATCGAGTAAGCATGAAAATACAACATTCATCAAAACATTAGACATGTTAGAAAATGACCAGTTTTCAAATAATAGAAAAATCCTATAATTTATGTAACTATAAATCTTTAATTTATGTTTTCATTTCATATTTAACTTCAATACCTTTCCAACGCAAAAAAAATGGAGTCATTTCGAGTTCGGGAGTAAAAGTTATGGCCTTCGGAAGATGGGTTACACATATGCTCTTATGCTCATGGGTATGCACTTGACATCAAAAGCACTCATTTTCCCTCATATCATCATTAATTAATTACACTAAGCTAATTAATTAAGTTTCCTATCCAAAAAATACCCTAATTAACGACCTTCCATTAATAAATCACCCCTTCTACCTAGACTAATTAATTATTATTAATTAATAAATTTTCCCTTCCATTTAACCAATAAATCAATATTTAATTGATTTAATCCCCTTATAATAGCCTAAATCGCACTAATATTCTTCTAATTGGATTCTATAAGCTTACACCTACCTATTAATTAATCACCTTTGATTAATTAAAATACCCCCAACTCCCATGACTTGCTAAACATGTATTAAAATCTTCTAAAGTAAGGTTACCTTTAATAAAACAACCTTATCCATTCCTAATCATGTTTTACCTTTATCACACATTCATGAGAATGCGTTGAATCCTTTATCCTTTGGGCTATATAAATATCCCTCCACCTACCTTTTTACTTACACCTAAACTTTCTAAGAGAGCAAATGCAAAGCATATAGCAAAGAGACTAAGAGCTTGCACCTTGCCCTTTTGAGAATTCATCATCTTGAAGAGTTAAGCCTCTTTCTTAAAGTGCTTGGGTCATATGGGAGGTGTCAAAAAGGTTTTGTAGCCCAACTTTGATTAGCCCCCATTCCTAGGTTCTTGGAACATTAAGGACAACTATTTTGATAGCCATGGAGCTTACTTAGGTCCATTCATTTATTTGTTGTTAGAGAATAGAGGAGTTTAGATATTTAGCATTGTTAGTTTCAAAGTTTGTATTTATGAATGATAGCATCTAACCCTTGTTTAATTCTTATCATGATGGTGTTTATGCTTTGTTTTAGCTAAATTGTAGAACTATTTTAGGTGGTAGTTCTTGCTTCATTTGGTTTAGCATTAAGCAAAGTATACATGCACACACCGCTGCCTTGCCCAAATTTAGAAATTTTTTTCATGTAACCGGTACAACTTTGGCAGACCATGGACACGTGGAGGGCTGGTGCTCATTTGAGGATCCACCTCAGGGTCCCACCTTAGCAGTTACACTGGGGAGATACGTGGAGGCTTCTGCCAGCTCCGCTTTATACTTAAATCTTTCAAAGAAACTTTCTAAAGGCCTGGGACACGCGGGGGGACCGCACCTATTTGGGGACTGGCCCCTAAGTTTTATTTTAAAGAATTACTAGGAGGAAAATTGGAGGCTTATTCTTACTCTGTCCTTGCTTGGACTTTTCAACGGCCAAGGAAAATTTTCTCAGACCCTAGACACATGGCACCTTGAGCTGATCCTTCCACTATTTTTTAATAACTCTGTCAGAATGAGACACGTGGTGAGCCTGTGCTTGTTTGGGGTCTCTGTTTTTGGGGACCATCTCAAAGTACACCATTGAGACAGGTGGAGGCTTTCGCTGGCTCCTTTTCATACTGAGACTTTTCAAATCCCAAAAGGCATTTTTCTTAGGACTAGGGCCCGTGGAAGGCCCGTGCTTGTTTCAAAATTTTCCCCTTTTCTTCTCCTTTGTAGTTGCGCCAAAGAAACATGTGGAATACTATAATATAAAGTAGAGAAGGGGAAGAATCAATGCTTATTGTGCATTGCGTTTGCTTTTCCACCATTTTTGCTCCAAAACTCCTGGAGATATGTATATGCACTATTTTTCATCGTTTTTTGATGAAATTCCTTATCATTTTTGTGTGCAAAGTGCCATTGAATGGATTCAAAACTTAATTTGTGAGTCCAAGTATTGTTAAGATCGATATTTTGAAGTTGGAATTGCTCAGGCACTTACAAAAGTGTGAATTACTAGAGAAGATGGATGTGGGACAGAGTTACAAAGGAAAAAGAGGGAAAAGGATGAAATGATGAAGGTTGTAGGTGCAAAGGATGGAAATGGTGTTGCGTCAAGAGTGAAAAGGATTTCCTGTCAGATCCAGCTATGCAGAGCCTCTGGAAAATGATTAAAATGGGGATTTATCACATGAAAAAATCAGAATGATTAAAAGGAATGCCAAAAAGTTGTATTGTGGCATCCTAGACATTAGTCAAGGGTTTGAGAAATGTGATCGGATCATAATTGGTCCACTTAGTAGCTTTTGGATACGAATTTGTTAAACGCCTTTTTCTGAGGCAAATTGGTAACAAGCAAAGGTACCTTGAATATTATTCTTTTTTTGGGGGGAAATTTTTGATAAGTGAGCAAGTGTAATGTATAAATGCAATGAGAATAATCTTGCAAAAGGTTAGGGGGTTGAATTCTTAAGAGAAAATTAGAGAAAATTTGTCTTCCTGAGAGACCAATATGATATAACTTGTTAATTTCTTCTGTGTTAGATTTTCTATCATGTCAAGTTGGTGGTAGATGTATAGCCATTAACGAGAAATGAGATTTCTCTAGAATATTTCCCCTGCTGATGAATCTAAGAAATTTTGTAATTAATTTGTGTCAATCTAAGAGAAGTTAGTGTCTGCTTTGTATCATAATTTCTACAAGTATTTTTTCTTGTTCATATTGCAATCTTACATTGAAATCTTTGTGAAATCACATAGGATCTCATCCTTGTGATAGTTTAGTGGCATTTGCAATTTCATTTCTAGAAGAACCTTCATCTTGTGATGAGATAAAAAAATTTAAATTCACTTCACTATCATTTGTTGATAAAGATTGTTTGTAAGACTTTGGATGTACCTTAGGCATGATTGATTAGATATTTTGGTGTTTAATTGAGCCTTTTAACTCGAGAATTCATGTTAGATTCTCAAAGATTGTGTGAAAACGTACTGATCTGAGCCTCCATTGAAGCACACCTTCTGGTTGAAGGAACATCTTAACTATTCTGAAGCAATATGTTGTTCAGTTGTCCATTGTTGTGAATTTTCTCAAAGATCTGGTATAATCAACTTTATCCTACTTAATCTCCCACCAAAATCATTCAAAAACTATGAATCCATCCTAAACCACCCCTGTTTTCCCTATATATCCAAAAAGGAACAAAATCTATTTACTAAAATATGTAGAGCAATAAGGATTTAATAATGTCTTCGGTAACCTTAGTCTTGTTTTGAAAGTATCTCCATCTTTTAGAAGTGAAAACTCTTGAGAGTTAAATTATGGAGTATTGACCATACTTTCCCAAGGTTTTTTTCATTAAATTTGTCCAAAAGAAGGATATCTCCATCTCCATCGTCAAACAGAAGTTACACTAAGGGACCTCTCACCCTGGTTGAAGAGGCACAACCTAAAGTAGTGAGGATAGGTCAAATCCTCTTGAAGGTGCTATCCATCTCTCCACAAATATGAGTGATAAAGGGCTAGTTAGATCTCATCCCGGCTACAAAACGACACACATTATGATCTATTTGTCTCTAAGCTCTGAGCCCAATATGTGATGTTTCTTAGCTTGAAAAGGAGAAAAAAATTGGATACCAACATACGTGGTGTTATTTCCGGGGATTATTTGAGTTTTGAGATTTATTTTTGTGTCAACAACACTCGTGGCGCCATTTTCGGGGATTATTTGAGCTCTGAGATTTATTTATGTGGAAACAACACTAGTGGCACTGTTGTCGGGGACTCTTTGAAGTATTTGAACAAAGGAAGTACATACAGACCCCGGTAATGTTTCTTACATGATCTAAGTGCAAATACATTACTAAAACATCATTATGTGTTCAGATCTATAAGAATTGTTCAAATTTGTAAGTTTTGAGTGTAATATTTCCAACTTATATAGTTATTACACTAAAGTTTTTATCATCATTGATAAATTTGGGTAGAAGAAGAGAAGATATTGTAAGCTTTACATGAATATGGTATTGATAGAAATTTGATAGGTCTTCCATAGTGCATTTTCACAAACTAAGGTGAAAATCCTTAGTGGCAACTCCGTTTTGTTTAAATTCTTAATAAATACTAGTGTCTTAACATATATCAAGTAAGACTTGTCATTAATATTTGCAAAGTTGGAAGGAAGAAGATCTGTCTTCACCAGGGACCCTAGTAGAAGGTTATTTCAAGAGTTGGGAAAGTATAATTTAGAAGGAAGAAGAATTTGGAAGGTTGTTGGAGAACAATCATCAAGAAAAGAGATCTCCATTGGTGAAACTGATCAGCCTGTGATTGAAGATTGCAATACTTCCTCAAGTACTTCTAAATCAGGTAGTCTCTTTATTGAATTGAATCCTCCATTTGGAGAGGGTCCTTCTTTTGTATTTGAAACATTTACTTCTCAATCAACCCCTGCATTTTCCAAATCTGAAAGAGTTTTCCAAGAAATAGAGCCTTTAGAGGGGAGTCATTCTGAGAATTACATCCCTATGCCACACAAATTTCTCACTCCTCATCAGTTTTCATCTCCTCCAAGGTCACCTCCTTAAGATAATATAGCTCAGCCTCCACCTAGACCTCTATTGTTTGTTAATACTTTCCGTCCCATCAATTTTAGAGGTATGGCTGGCTATCCAAATGTTGTGCCATAAGATGTAAGAAATAGATTGCCTAAGTTTCAAGGAAATAATGCAATCACTAGTGATTAGCACTTGAAGCTCTTTGTCAATATGATGGAGGAATTTGAAATAGAATTTGAGGATGTATACATTAAATTGTTTATCCATACTGTAGAAGAAGATGCAAGGGACTAGCATAAATCTTTTCCAGATAATTCCATTAATTCTTGGATAGAGATGAAGAATGCTTTCAGAATACAGTATGGCATTAAAACAAACCCTAGGTTTCTTTGATCAGAATTTGAAAATATAAACAAAATTTTTATTGAATCAGTGCATTATTTGAATACAAGATTTAACAGAACATTGAGACGAATTCTTGTTAATTTGAGGCCATGTGATGAATCATGTCTAATAAAGTATTCAGATTCATTTTATAAGAAAATTTCTTACTATTTGAGGGATAAGAACCCTCGAAATTTGAGGCAGGCCTGTACCATGGCTCTGCAAATTGAGAACAACATTAAAGCTACTGTAAGGTTGTCGATCTTGAGGAAGTTGTAAAGACTTTGGCCGAAGTTGTCAAACAAATCTCTTACAAGCTAGCCAAGGTAGAGAAAGGAATTTGACAAGGTTCTCAAGGTCAGCATAGGGAAAAAGGACAAGAAAAATTTGCAAGTCATTCTATAAATGATCAGATATTTGATGAAACAAGTAAAGGACCCATGGGAGCTAGACAACCCCAAGGTAGGGAAAATAAAGTAGTGCATGATCCTCTAAATGCCAGAGTTGTTGTTGTTGAAGAGACAAATGAAAATTTATTGGTGTGAAAAATTTTTCTTACCCCACCTACCATGTGAAGTAGATCAGAAAGTTGAAGAAACTGATGATGATGATGACACTAATGATGATGTATGCATGATGGACTACTCTGCAAGCTCATAGCAAGGAGCAACTTCAACCAAAGTAACAAGTGCAAGAACTACTACAAGATTTTGGGATTGTATTCACTGGGTACCTCTTCTTTCTCACTCTCATTCTTTAGAAATAGATATGGTACAAGATTTTGAACTTCCTAATAATGATTTTGAGTACCTAAGAGCTCTAATGATTAAGAAGTATGATGGAAGAATCCCATCAAAAGAGGATAGATAACTATTAATGAAAGTTGTTGATGCCAAAGAAAAGGAATATAACACAAAAAGTAAGGTTGTCAAAGGGACAAGGCCTTAAGCCAAACCAAAAACTCAAGTTCACATTAATGTACCAAAAGAAACTCCAAATAAATATGCATCTGGAAAAGGCCTTGTTGTCTTAAGTAGAACTGGTGTGACCACCGATGCCAAAAATGTGAAAAATTTTGTGCGATCCGATGAGTTTGTCAATATTTCTCCAAATTTTCCTTTGCCCAAATACAATCCTTATGAAATTTCCCAAGTCTTGAGTCAGATCAAGATTTATGTCCCAATTGTTAAACTTCTTAGGATTCTTAAGCACAAGAAAAGGGCCTTTGAGTATTTGGGGCTGGAAGAAGATAGGAGTATCCAAGGCATAAATATAAATAATGTAAACACTCATCCTCCAACCACTACAAACCTATAAAAACCCACCAACATTAGAGGATATGGGTGAACCACCTGAAGTGTACTTGGGAACATCTTTAGTCGAGTCTCAATTAAATTTTAATCCATTTTTTACAACACTGATTATTAAGGACAGACTTTTGCACAATTGTATATTTGGTTCTAGAGCATCATGCAATTTTATGCCTCTAGAAGTCATGAATGAATTGAACATTAAAGTGACAACAGCTTATCGAAAGTGAACTGCAATGGATTCTAGAGAGGTGCTAGTTGTAGGGTGTGTAAAAGGTTTGGTGGTACAACTTGCAGATTATCCGGGTAAGAACTTGAAACTTGATGTTTTTATTGTTGATTGCCCTACCAAATGGGGCATGTTGTTATCAAGAAAGTGGGCTTCAAGTGTTGCTAGAAGTGTTCAGATGGATATGTATTTTTCCACCATTCCAATTGAAGGCAACCTTGCAAAGTTGTATGGAGAGAAGAAGATGTTGCACCTCATTGAAGATCCCAATAATGGATTATTATGAAGTGTTATATGCTAATGTAGATGCTGATATATTTCTTAGGTTTGCTGATGGAAAAGAGCATAAGATTGATCAATGTAAATGTCTTGAACAAGTAGGTTTACCTTGGACCTTATTTTTCAATGGAGCTTGTTCCAAGTTTTGAAATGGTGTTAGCATTGTTCTGATTTCTCCAGGCTAGGAAGAGTTTGTTTTTTCTTTCAAAATCATCTTTGAATGCACTAACAAAATTGCTGATTATGAAGCATTGTTATTAGGTTCGAGAATTGCATGGAAATATGGTGTAAAGGATATAATTGTCAAAGGAGATTCAGAACTAATTGTCAAGCAAATTATAAAACTATATGCTATTAAAAATAAGAGAATGAAATAATACAACCATATAGTCTAGGATTTGGTTGAAATTTTTGACTCATTTAATATTGTGCACCATAATAGAAATTTTAATGATGTTACAGAAAAGTTAGCAGTGCTATTACCTAGATTTAGAAATTGTACAATATCTCTATTTTGTTAGTATGATGTTGAAATATTGACAAGGCCATCTGTCCCTGACAAAGAAAAAAATTGGCAAGTGTTTTATGATGATGCCCAGGTAAAATGGTTTCTACAGAATCAAGGCAAGTTTGCAAACCAAAATATAGATTGGGAACCAATGGTGTGTGCTACTGAAGGAAAGGAAAATTTATTTGGCAAAGACATCATCTAGGTGAAGACAACAGGATTCCCAGAGGTTTGGTGGCACTTGAATCAAAATTTGATAAAGTTGATTGCATTATTAACAGAATTATTTCAGTTTCAAGAGATTTGGAAGAGCATGACCTGGGAAGAAAGGAAAAACCACGTAAAATCTGGTTAGGAAGTAGTCTAAGAAAGGAAGAGAAGCAGTACTATGTTCAATTGTTGAAAAAATATTAAGACTGCTTAGCTTGGTCTTACTCTGAGTTGAAGGCATACAGGGAAGATTTGTTCCAACATGAAATTCCTCTTGAATCTAATGCCAAGCCTTTTAGGAAAAAACATAGGCCTATCAATCTGCTCCTTTCTTTAAAGATGCAAGAATAATTAAAGAAGTTGAGGGATGGAGGGATCATTCAGCCCATAAGGTACTCATCTTCAATTGTAAATTTAGTACCTATCAGGAATAAGAATGGTGATATAAGGTTGTTCGTAGATTTTAGGAACTTGAATAAAGCATCATTGAAATATAATTACCCTCTGCCAAACATGGAGAATATGCTATAATTGGTAACTGGTTCTGAATTTTTGTCCACTTGGATGGTTTCTCTGGCTATAATTAAGTTGTTGTGAAGGAGTCAGAAAGAATAAAGACTGCCTTTACCACTCCTTGGGGAACTTATGTCTATGTCAGGATGCCTTTTGGCTTAATGGATGCTAGAGAAACTTTCCAAAGAGAAATGGATGTAGCATTTGATGATTATATTAATGATTTCACTGGTGTTTATCAAGATGATGTAATTGTGTTTTCCAGAAAAATAAATGATCACTTGCAACACTTGGAGAGAATGTTGTTAAGGTGTAGAGAGTATGAAATATCATTGAATCCCAAGAAGTGTCATTTTGGAGTGCAAAAGGAAAAGTCATTTTGGAGGTCATATTGTATCAAAGGAAGGGGTCATGATTGATCCCGAGAGAGTGGAAGCCATCAGTAAGGTTCCAATTCCTAGAACTAAGAAGGGAGTTGAATCCTTCTTTGGACAAGTAAAATTTATTAGAAGATTTGTGTCTAAATTTGTTGAGCTGACCATACCCATTACTAGCATGCTGAAAAAGGACCAAGTTATCAAATGGAAAGAAGCTTCCATTCAATATTTCAATGGAATCAAGGAAGCACTAAAGCATGCCCCTGTTTTGGCAGCTCTAAATTACAAGAAGCATTTTTAAGTGTTTTCTTTTGTTTCAGAAAACACCATTGCATCTATTTTGTTGTAGAAGGATGTTGAAGGGACTGAGAGATCAATTGCCTTTTTCAGGAAGGCATTGCAAAGAGCTGAGTTGAAGTACACCATCATGGAGAAGCAAGCATTTTCCTCGGTGAAAGCAACAAAGGTTTTCAGACCCTACATCTTGAGCTCTAAATTTGTTACTTATGTTCCCCACACCATGGTGAAAGACATCTTATCAGAGATGGAGGTCTCAAGAAAAATATGTAGATGGGTAAACAAGTTGCAAGAATATGACATGGATATCCAAACCACAAAATTAATAAGAGGTTTTTGCCTAGCTAAGCTTATGGATGAGAGCAACTTGCAAACTATTGAGGTGAATGAAGTAGTAGGAGGAAGGGTGGTGGATGTCCTTGAAAAGTTGGTAATATTTGAATGGTACAAATGTATAATCTTTTATCTCAGACATCTAAGCTACCCTGAACATTTGAGTAAAAATCAGAAAAGATCTCTAAAGTTAGCCTCTCAAAAATATGTAATTACTGATTTTGGGTTAGCTTGGAAGAACCCAGAGGGAGTGATCTTAAGATGCATTGTTGAGGATGAAGCCCCAAAGGTAATTGTTGATCTACATGGAGGAGTTTGTGGGGCACATTTTACTGGAAGAGTTACAACACATAAAATCTTGAGGGCTTTTGGTGGCCAACTCTCTTCAAAGATACAACTCTATTTGTTAGGAAATGTGAAAGTTGCCACCATTTTTCCATAAGAATGAAAGCTTTGAGATCCCTTCTTTTGCATCCTGTGTCAATTGAAGGCCCATTTAAGCAATGGGGAATGGATTTCATTGGAGAAATTTCTGATCCTTCTAGTGCTGGTCATAAATGGACTTTTGTAGCCACCGATTATTTCACTAAGTGGGTAGAAGCAATCCCCACCAAGAAAGAAACACACCAAGCTATCATGGAATTCATGCTGAATCAAATCATATGCATATTTGTAGTGCCAGTTAAGATTATTGTTGATAATGCCATGAGTTTTAGAGACAAACCTTTGGTGGCAATGTGTAAAGAGTATGGAATCAATTTGACATATGCTTCTAACTACAATCCCCAAGGAAATGGACAAACTAAGTCCAGCAATTAAAACTTGTTGAAGATCATTAGAAGAACCTTGGAGCTAAACAAAAAGAAGTGGGGTGAGCAACTGAAGTTTTTGGTTTGGGCTAATAGAATCACTATCAAAAGAGCTACTGGTAAAAGCCCATTGGAGTTGGTATATGGAACTCAAACTTTGTTGCCCCTTCATTTACAATTGTCTTCATTTCAGTTTGTTCAACAAATTAAAGATCAATATGTTAGTCCATATGATGCTCGAATCAATTAGATTATTGAGCTAGATGAAGAAATAAGGGCATCGCATCAGTGGCATGTGAAGTTTAGAGAAAAGTTGAAGAAGTTATTTGACAAGAAGGTGACTCTAAAAGCTTTCAGCATTGAGGATCTTGTGCTATTATGGGATAGCAGGCATGAAGATAAGGGAAAGCATGGTAAATTTGATGCATTATGGATGGGCCCTTATTTAATTGATATTTGAATTGGTGAAAATACCTTCTTTCTAATAGACTAAGATAGGGAACTACTTGAATTTCCTGTTAATGGAAAGAATTTGAAACATTTCCTTCATTGATTTCTTAGAATCAAAGTATACTCCATTGTAAAATGTATAATCTTTTGGTTGATTTATGCCTTCATGTTTTTCTATTTTTGTTTGTCTTGGTCCTTGGTGGCCATTTTGTTGGTTTCTCGGTTCGTCCTTGGGGGAGTTGGTTATTATTGTTCTACTCTACAAGCTTATTTTTTGACTTCATTGCCCAATGGTTTGTTTTTGTAACATGGTTTTCCATTTGTTCTTGTGGAACTCATAGGGAGTGCCCATCCCCGAGTCACAACCAAAGTTGGTGCTCAATTTGATCTCACCCCATTTTTCATTGAAATTATTCATTTTGCGAGTTATTTCATGTTTTTTATCTCCCTGTATTGATGCATGAAAAATATTTCCTCCATTTGGTTGCCATGATTAGTCCCTTCCTTGGTCGAGGATCACTTTAAATCTAGAGTTTGTTTTTTGTTCCTCTTTCCATGTGAAACAATTTGTAACTTGGGCAAAAACTTGGGTTTTTTCCTTCCTTCCATTTTCCACAGTCACGTTTTGTTGTCCCTGTCATTTTTGTCCCAAATATCTATGGAAACGTGATTGGATGTGGCTCAGAAGATCTTTCCTTGAAGAACGATTCATTTCCTACATTTTACGGTTTGACGGGTGTATTTTTCCTGGTCAAATTTACATCTCAGCATCAGTAAAAAGGTGGCCTTTTTTGTTGGATGCAGCTCGGTGGGGCACTTTGAAAACTCTAATGGTCCCTTCAACTCAAAACTTGTCCACGTGGAGGGTCGGCACTCATCTAAAAATTCAACTTTTGGTTTGGCCTTAGAGTTGTGCCAGGGAGACATGTGGAGGTTTCCGCCACCTTGCCCAAACTTAGACAAATTTTTCATGCAGCCGGTATAGCTTTGGAAGACCATGGACACGTGGAGGGCTGGCACTCATTTGAGGATCTACCTTAGGGTCCCACCTTAGCAGTTGTGTCAGAGAGACATGTGGAGGATTTTTTTGGCTCTGTTTTATACTTATACCTTTGAAAGCAACTTTCTAAAGTCGTGGGACACATGGAGGGACTGCACCTATTTGGGGACCGGCCCCTAAGTTTTAATTTGAAGAAGTACGAGGAGGACACTTGGAGGCTTCCGCTCACTCTGCCCTTGCTTGGAATTTTCAACGGCCAAGGAAAATTGTCTCGGACCCTAGACACATGGTTACTTCTACTAATCCTTCAACTTTTTTTCAAAAACTCTGCCAGACTGAGACACATGGTGATCCCACGCTTGTTTGGGGTCTCTAATTTTGGGGACCATCTCAAACTACACCATTGAGACACGTGGAGGCTTCCGCTGGCTCCTTTTTATAGTGAGACTTTTCAAAGGCCAAAAAGAATTTTTCTTGGGCCTAGGGCACGTGGAAGACCCGCGCTTGTTTGGAAATTTTCTCCTATACTTCTTCTTTGTAGTTGTGCCAAGGGAACATGTGTACAGCTATAATAAAGTAAAGAAGGGGCAGGATCAACAGTTGTTGTGCATTGCAATTATTTTTCTATAATTTTTGCTCCAAGACTCCTGGAGATACGAATACACACTATTTTTCATCGTTTTTTGATGAAATTCCTTGTCATTTTTGTCTGCAAAGTGCCATTGAGTGGATTCAGAACTTATTTTTTTAGTCCAAGGATTGTTAAGATCAATATTTTTAAGTTGGAATTTCTCAAGCACTTGCAAATATTTGAATTACCAAAGAAGATGCATGCAGGGTAGAGTTACAGAGGAAAAATAGGGAAAATGATGAAATGATGAAGGTTGTAGGTGAAAACGATGGAAAAGTTGTTTCCTAGAGAGTGAAAAGGATTGCCTTTCAGATCCACTTATGCAGAGCCTCCAGAAAATGATTAAAATATGGATTTCTTACATGAAAAAATTAGAACTGATTAAGAGTAATGCCAAATTTTTGTGGCATGGCATCCTAGCCATTAATCGAGCGTCTGAGAAATGTGATAAGTTCATAATCAGTCCAGCTAGCAGTTTTCAGATGTGAATCTATTAAATGTCACTTTCTGAGGCAAATTACTAACAAGCAAAGGTTCCTCAAATATTCTTCTTTTTTGGGGGGGAAATTTGGGATGAGTGAGCGAGTGAAATGTATAAATACAACGAGAACACTCTTTGGAAAGGTCGAGGGGTTGAATTCTTAAGAGAAAATTTGATAAAAGTCATCTTCTTGAGAGACCAATCCAAGATAAACCTGTTAATTTCATATGTGTTAGATTTTCTATCATGTCAAGTTGGTTACAGATTTATAGCCATTAACAAGCACTGAGATTTCTCTCAAAGCTTTCCCCTACTGATGAATCTAAGAAATTTTGAAATTAATTTCTATCAATCTTGGAGCAATTAGCGTCTTCTTTGTTTCAGAATGTCTGTAAGTAGTTTTTTTTTTCTTATTGAAATCTTACATTGAAATATTTCTGAAATCACATAGGTTGTCATCCCTATGAAAGTTTAGTGGATTTTTCAATTTCATTTCAAGAACAACCTTCATCTTGTGATGAGATAAACAATTTAAAATCACTTCACTTTCATTTGTTGATAGAGATTGTTTGTAAGTCTTTGGGTGTACCTTAGGCATGATTGATAAGATATTTTGGTGTTTAATTGAGCCCTTTAACTTGATCCTTCATGTTATATTCTCAAATATTATGTGAAAACATGCTGATTTGGGCCTCCATTGAAGCACCACATTTGGGTTGAAGGAATGTCTTAACTATTCTGAAGCTTTCTATTGTTAAGTTTTCCATTGTTGTGAAGTTTCTCAAAGATTTGGTATAATCAAATTTATCCTATTTAATCTCCCACCAAAATCATTCAAAAACCATGAATCCATCCTAAACTACCCTTGTTTTCCCTGTATATCCACAAATGAATAAAATCTATTTACTAAAATATGCAGAACAATCAGGATTTAAAAATGTCTTTAATAACCTTAGCCTTGTTTTGAAAGTATCTCCGTATTTTATAAGTGAAAACTCTCAAGAGTTAAATTGTGGAGCATTGACCATACTTTCCCAAGGTTTTCTTCATAAAATTTTTCCAAAAGAAGGATATCTCCATCTCCTTCATCAAACAAAGCTTACACTAAGGGTCATCTCACCCTGGTTAAGGAGGCACAACATAAATTAGTGAGGAGAGGTCAAATCCTCTTGAAGCTGTTATCCATCTCTCCACAAATCTGAGTGACAAGGGCCAGTTAGATCTCATCCCTGGCTATAAAATGACACACATTATAATCTATCTGTCTCTAAGCTGTGTGCCCAATTTGTGATGCTGTTTGGCTTTAAAAGTAGAAAAATTTTGGATACCAACATAAGGAAAGGAAGTAATTGATCGAAATCCTTAAAATGGAGAAGAAATATATATATATATATATATATATATATATATATATATCACCTCCTTGCAATTTTCTTAGAAATGATTTAGTAATGTTATTAGTTATTCAATTACCATGGTCCTATGAGTAGTTAGACACTTTTTTTATTGTTCTTGCTTTTTATACTATACTCTAAATTGACTTGTATTGATCATTTAATTAAATAAAATTATAAGAATCTCCATATTAATTTATAATCAAAATATATCTAATTATATGAAATTATATATATAATATATTATACATATTTATTTATTAAAATAAATTAGTGTGATTATGTTTAGAATACACACACACACACACACACACACACACACACACACACACACACACACACACACACACACACACACACACACATATTGTAGTGCCCAACATTCCTTTTCTAAATCAAAAAACAAAGGGGGGATGAAATCGACTATGGGTGTTTAAATACATGGGAGAGGAGTAGTGTGTTTGTGGTGTATAATAGGAGGTTGCATGTAGTAGAAAGATGGGATGACACAAGTGTGTAGGGCATGGGCTGCCCAAAGGACCCCTCAAACCTGTCTTTTCCATTTTGCATAATAATTATTGCACTTTATTTTAGGTCCAAAGGCATTAACTCTTATGTAACCATAATTACTCCTCTTTCATTGTTCTTAACAGAGCGAATGATTTGGATATGGATATACGTCTGAAGTGTGTTTAATTTTTCTAGGAAAATAATTTTTCCCCTATCATTTTTTTGTTGGATTATCAGCAAAAGAATAAGGGAAAGAACTTGGGGATAAGGAGGCACTCCATTCATAGTTGTATGCAGTTACTTTTCTGCTGATGAGAATCTATCTTACATGTACTCTATCCTTTACGTCTACCATTTCTCATTCCTTCTCTCTTTACAACCTTGAATTTCATTAGATTTTTTGTGGTTTTCATTTGCATGGGCTTAATTTTTTCATTGCAAGCATGAATATGAAATTAGCAAGTTGGATTTCCACTATCAATTTCTTATTCTCACTGCAACCTCCATACATGGTTCCAACAACACACCCTTGGAAAATTTTGGGATCCCACATTTCTTTTAGGAATTTTGGAAAACATTTCACATGTCTTATGCATGTTTCCACATTTTGTAGGCATATATTCTAGGGAACTCGTAACTAAAAAAATTCACAAAAAAAAACCACTTCTCCATAATGGATTGGTGGATGTTTATACCTTGTTTTAAGGCTACTATTTTGACACTGGATATTGTAAGGGTTGTTCTCCATCCCCATATGGTTTCCTCCTTCATTTTCTGCACTAGGAAAATGCCATTTCAATTTAATACTTCTCCTCCAAAATTAATGCCAATTAATGTTTTTCCCAGCGAAATCCACACCAACAAACAAATAACTAAATTGGGTTCTCTTTTCAACACTCGGGGAATATCTACCAGGACATCCACTTTGAATTCCCAACAATCATGTTATGAAACTGTTGAGCTGGATGGGGATGTTGGTGAAGAAGAAATCAAATCTTCTTATAGATGTCTTGTCAAAAACTATCATCCTGATGTTTATGATGAAATTGGGGATCTAAAGGAAGGAGAAACAATAGAAACATGTTTCATTAAGATTTAGGAAACTTATAAATTACTTATGGACAAGGAGCGGTGTATGAAGTATGATAAGGACAACCAAGTAAACCCTATCAAGGCATATAAAGCATGGATGGAGTGGGTAATGAAGAAAAAGAAATAATTTGACAGATAAGGGGATTTAGCAGTCATAGCGTGGGTAGAGAAAAATAACTTGAACTGAATCTTAGAGTTCGTCATCTTTCATGTACAAAGAGGACTTGGAGTGTTTTAAAAAATCTCCATATGGGGGTATTTCTGAATGCTCGTGAGCTGTTGATGGAATGCTAATAGAGATTCAGTGCCTTGTGGAATGTAGATGAAACCGCCATAAAGTGCATATGTAAATATCTCCCAGGTATGGTTCATCTTACCTTTTCCTTCATAATTATCGTACTTTATTTTTTCATTTGCAATGAAATAAATTTAAAATTTTGGAATGTCACACATTCAATTATTAGGTTTTTATAAATTTATTTTGTAAAAGAATAAAAAAAATATAAAACTTATGTAACCCATGTAACACTTGGTAGCAATGCATAAACTTAAAGCCTTCTTTTGAACACAAATTGGAGAACTGTTATCTATTTTTTACCCCCTAGTAAAATAGACAACTTGGGATGATGGGTTTGAGAAATTGAAAGATATTCATGGAGAAAATTGGAATGATAAAACTAATTTTTTGAGTTTGGTAGAAATTATAAGTGATTCAGGGAAGTTTCAGATGTCTTGAAGCCATCCATCAGAAGTAGGATTTCAAGCCTTAATGAGTTTGCGGCGTGAAAGAGGACCTAAGATTCAACAGAAGATTCTGATAGCTATGTTAAGAAATAAAATTCAAATAAAGTTCATATGGAATCCATTTTCGATGCCCTACATGGTGGAAAATACAAGACATCTTGAAGCATCATACACTTCCCAAGGCAATTCATTCTTCTGGTGCACAACTGGCATCCCGAGAAAGAAAGAGATATTTCGATGTAATAAATTCAAAATTGGATCTTGAGACCATGTCCATTAGATTCAAATGGTTTTTTCCATGTGAAATCATATAGCATTTCACCTGACAACTCATCCGGGAGGTAAAGTTATCGCCTCTGGGAGTTGGTCGGCTAGGGGTTGGATGGGTCAGGGTGAGACGGCTGGGTTGGATAGCTATGGGTTGGTCGGCTGGGTGTTAGATGCCTAGAGGTTTTTTGGGTCACATTTTTTTGACATGTATGATCAGTTTTTGATGCTCGTTGCACCCATCACACTTGCACGACACCCAGGTTGGATGGTACAAATAGGTTAGAATTGTCATGGGGCTTAGACGGACCTGGGGATTGGTCGGCTAGGGGTTGGACACCTGGGAGTTGGGTCGAGTCACACTTTTTTAACACTCTGTAGGATCACTTTTTTTGACATGTTTTGCACGACACCACAAGTTGCAAGATGGGTCATGGGGTTCGATGCCTATGGCTAGGTTGGTTGCGTCATCAGGGTTGGACGCCTAGGGGTTGGTCGGGTAAAATGTTTTAGATGTGCACGAATGGTTTTTCATGCCCATCACACCTCTCTCATTTGCAAGGACACCTAGGTTGGACATGGTACATACTAGGCTTGGATGGGTCACATAGTTGGATGGCTCACGGGTCTTGAACAACTCAAAAATTAGATGTTAATGCGGTATGGCGCCCACATCTTCATCTAACAGAAGTAACCTTAGGAAGTGCAAATTTATATGGATGCCCATACCTATTTAGTGAGGGTTGGTGAAAATATTTATGTATATATTGTAAAATCCACCTCATTCTTAGAGGAGATATTCTGGGAGTTAGGGAAAACTCTTGCAAATTTTTCCCTCAACTACACTTTGAGCTGTAAGCCTTCACTTACACCTGACAAGCGTATTTATGCCTTCTGAGCATTAATATAATGGTGTGTGCATACTTATAGAAGCAATAAAATTGATGTTTTGTGGTGCATTTCTTCAACCCTATATCATATTTATTATTGTTTCCTATGTGCCTCTCCATTTCATGGATTTGTTTTCTGTACATGTTCTTTCTACTTGCAGGCGTCATGATGTTGCATTTCTATGGAGTTTTGATGGCTGATTCGAGCTCTAGATCTGTGTCACTGATGTTGTATGACCTCTTCCAGCTCCCTTTTTCCTTGTCTTCATCCTCCCTCAACATAGTATATCATCCCCTTTTATTAGTGTTATCACCTCCTTAGTGTAGGATTTTCCTTTTAATGAACTTTCTCTCTCCTTGTCTCCTTGGCACTATTATAATTGGTGTAGTTAGGTGTATTTTCTACGTTAGGAGTAGTTTAGCATTAAGATTAGGAAGAGAAAGATGACCTTCTTTGGACGACCATCTCAAGTTTACAATTCCCACAACTTGAGAGATGGTCCCATGTTATGTAAGCTACACTGGATGCCCCATTCACAATTAGGACCATTCGGGGGGTGCTATAATTTTGCATCAATATTTTTTGGTACACTCGGTGGGACAGGTTTGAAGCATATTACCACTTCATTTCATTTGGTTGATGTGTTCTTGGTGAGATTCAACGTTTGGAGGCACATGTAAAGTACATATGGTGACTCCATCTGGTCAACAACCCATTCTATGAGTTACAAAACTTTCCTTCCATACATTTCCACCCATTCTTCTTTCCACATCTTTCATTTTCTACCATTCATGACGTTGTGTAGTCATGGCTTCATTACCATCTTGAAATTCACACTTGCAGTAGTAACAGTGCAGTCCAGCTCCAATGTATATATCAACTTCTCTAGACCAATGCATTATGAGAAAAGTTTAGAACCATTATGCCTACCCATATGACCAATTACCAAAATTATTTTGGCTATGGAGCCTATAAGGAACAAGGATATGCATATAATGACAACAGTCAATTGGATAATGCTGATCTACTAGAGAAGATATTCAAAGGATGGAGGCTAGCAATGTTTCATTTAAGGGATACAGTAACAAATGAGGGCATTCAAAATCAGTTACAGTGACATCTTGTCTATGGGAAGGCCCTTTTCCAAGACACTACAACCCGTAGGAGAAGCTTGACTTCATGGTTGAAATGCTACCTCAAATTACATAATGGACTGGGAAGATAAAGGCCTACGAACTTGGTGCTAGGCAACCTTGTTAATGGATAAATCATTCACCATCATCTAGTAATTTTCCCTCCATTCCCTGAGAAGCACCATCTCAACTTCAGCTTCAATTTCCAAGCTCCCCATCTACTTGCTTCTATTGTGGAATCCTTTTTCTCCATATTATAGTATTTCATCCCATTTCATCCTAATTTCTCTTCCCTTTTACCTTCCAAATCTAAGTCCTGTCCACAAGAGCCAAAATTAATACCTTCCCCTCCGCCAAAAATAAAGCAACAACTAGTGGAGACCCCACCCACAACTCCTCTTACTTTCCCAAGTCCATGTCAGGAAGAGACTAAAAAATCCAGCCAAGGGGAGTAATAAGAAGAAGAGCCAAGAAAAGAAGAAATGATTAGAATCTTGGTGAGCTTGTCTCTTGAGATTCAAGATTGATAAAATACCCTTGGTGGAGAAATACGTGGAGGATGACTAAGGTCAAGCCACAAGTGGTGGAAGCTTTAGCTATATCACCAAGCGAGGGAAGAAGCAAATACTCCAATTCCAAAAGAGGAGTAGTGCATTCTGGTTGTTGAGGAGAACCATATAGTTCCAAAGGCTTCAAGTGTAGAGCAAGCCATAGAAAAACCTTCAGTTCTTCCTACTACTTCATCCCCTTCAATATCTAATGTTGAAGAATATTTTTATCTTTCAAACTCCATGTTCAAAGATGAGGGGAACCATGGTGAGAAAATTGTATAAATCCAGGAGGATACCATGGAGGATGTCAAGCACACACAACATGACAATCGAGGAAGAAGATTATCTGTTTGACTTGGAGGATTGCTTCGATGAAGAGGAGCCTATGGAGATCACTTCATTTTCTCCTCCATAATCCACCTTCCAAGCACATGAGGTTATTGTCATGAAAGATAGCATTCAACTACAACATCCTACACTTCATAATGGCCCTCTGGAACCAAGGTTAGCAAGATATGAATCATCCATGTGTTATTCACATGAAGGAGGAAGGGAAAAAAGATGACACACATTACATAAAAGTCATCAAGGAAGAGGATCAACTAATTACAGAAGCACTGTAAAGTAAAAATCAACATGTCAAGTAGCCTATTTTTTCAGGAAGGTCCGCATAGGAAGACTCCATTTTCGGAGTTTAATTTCAGATGTAATGGGCACATACATTAAGATCAAAACTATGCCCAATCAGGTACTTTGATTCATTGGAGCCAAGGGAGAAGCCAAAAATGGTCATGCCCACTTCAGGGCATGAGGATGAGTATCAAAGCACCAAGGGTCACCATTAACACCTCTAGGAGTGTAATGTTAATAAGATTGAGGATGTTTTTTTGATTGATGTTGATACTTTGGTTATTTGGGTTGAGGATCGGCCTCTTGTTGGTTATTCACTCATAATAACAACCATGTTCAGTGCCGAATCATATACATGGCTGCCTATTTTGAGAAAGGGAAGCTTCTTCCCCCTGTTAGTTTGCAGGATTTATTTGAGTCCCCTTTTCTTCCAGTTAGTGTAGAGTAGGTAGGTTTTATTATAGAAGAAGAAGTGCATGTGCACACTCTGCATGCTCCACTCGGGGCATGCATGATGTTTTAGTTTTATACATAGCATGTGTTGTGGCATGTTTTTGCTCTTATACGATCCATTATTTGGAGGGGGCATGTTTTAAAAAGAAAAATCAGGTTTCAACAACAGTCCCAACCTCTTCAAATAAGTTTTTGTTCCCATTGATTTTGCAATGTTTATACCTGTTAAGGAATCATCAATTAGTTTTATTTCATACTTGGAAATAAATTGGATCGATGACAATTTTAAAGGGGATTCAAACCTTTGTCCATATAGATCAGGTTTGTAATAGTAGGAAGTTCCTAGGTTCAAGCATCAATGTTTTAATGGATAATGGGAAGAAATTTATATTTTAGGATTAGTTTATAGGTGTACCAATAGTGAATTCATGCCCAATGGACAATTCAAGGCCACTGGTCACACATGTAACAGGCTAGATGTCCTCGGGAGGTCACCAATTGTTATCTATTTTTTACCACCTGGTAAAATAGAAAACTCAGGAGGATGGGTTTGAGCACTAGAAAAATGATTAATGGTGGAACATGGAATGATACAACTAAGTTTTCAAGTTTGGGAATCATTTCAAGTAATTCAGGGAAGTTTAAGAGGTCTTGGGGTCAACCATTAGAAGTAGGTTTTGGGGCCTTAAGGAGTTTATAGCATGAAAGAGGGCCTAAGATTAAACAGAAGATTCTGATAGTTGTGTAAAGAATTATAAGTCCAAAAAAATCCCTATGGAATCCATTTTTATATGCTCTAAATGGTGGAAAAAATGAGACGTATCGAAGCATCATACACTTCCCAAGGTAGTTCATTCCTCTGGTGACACATAACCAGTACATTCTGAGAAGTAAGGATCCGATATTTGAGGTGAATTAAGTCAAAATTGTATCTTGATGATGACCTCCATTGGATTCAATGGGTTATTTCCATGCGAAATAATATACAATTTCACCTTCAAAACTCATCTGGGGACTCAAGTTATCACCTCTGGAAGTTGGTCAGATAGGGGTTGGATGGCTCAGGGTGAGACGAGTCAGGCTTGGACGGATGGGGGTTGGATGGCTCAAGGTTGGATGGTTGGGGGTTAGACAGGTATACATTTTTTGATGTGTATGATTGGTTTTTGACACTCGTCACACCTGCGTCAAACTCAGCTTGGACAGTAGAGCCAAGTTGGACGGGTCATGGATAGGTTGGATGGATTAAGGTTGGACAGCTAGGGGTTGGATGCCTAGGGGTTAGTTAGGTCACATTATGTTTGATGTGTACGAGAAGTTTTTGAGACCTGTCGCATCCTATCACACTTTCAAGAAGACCCATGTTGGATGGTATGGTCAGGTTGGATGGGTCATGGGGTTGGACGCCTAGGGGTTGGTCGGCTGGGGGTTGAATGCCTAAGGGTTGGTCAGGATCACATTTTTTGATGCACTTTCTCTCTAAATGCACTTTCTCTGATGCCCTCGTTTCACTCCTCTAGCATTGTTACACGACAGGTGTAGTTAGGCATATTTTCTGCATTAGAAGTAGTTTAGCATTAGGTCACATAGGTAGAGGAATTCGGCCATCTCCGGAGGACCGACTCAAGTTCAACAAGTACCATTTTAACTTGAGAGTATGGTGCCCACATTATGCAAGTCTAACACCAGATGCCCTATTCAGGAATCCGTGCCATTCGTGGGGGTTCCCATAATTATTGCATTAACAAGAACTTGGTGATATATTTCTTTTAGCATTGAAACAATAAACCTCCTTATGTTTTACATTACCAAATTTTATTCTGGGATCATCATTCGTGGTTATGACCACAACTCTTACACAATGTTTTCCCTAGGTTATTGAACATTTGAGTACTCGTGCCCATTAGTCTCTTGGGCCTAGAGCCAGATATAGTCATGCAATCTAAAACCATCAATGTAATGGTCTATGCATTTTACTTTGAAGAAACTAAAATTCAAGAGATTTGCAAAACAACACTCTGAACATTAGCTCATTTCATTGTCAAGTGTCGTATGTGCCTCTCAATGTTGTGTTTATTTAGAGAGTCGCATCAAGCACTAGCTCTAACCTCAAGGTTCAAACTATATTATGCTTTCTATGGAGTCGCTTGATCTAGGATTAGGAGTCACTCTGGGTCTGTGTACACTTTTGGGGAGTCTATTTAAACTCCCTCAGCCCCTTGGCTTCCCTTGTTTTGACATTCCATTTGAACCTTGAAAAACAAAATTCTTATTGTCTTTCGCAAACCTCTATTCTTGGTGCTCTCTAGATAATTAGTTGTAGGAACCTTCAGTTTTCATGAATGTATCATTTCTCTCTGTCTAGTTTGAATTATTAGGATAGGATTTAGTTAGGCCGCTGGTTCTGCAGTTTGGACTAGGTCAAATTGGAACAATTATGACAGGTGCCTTCAGATAACCCATCGTCGTTTGAAACCCGTTTGTTAGTTATCGGTCCTGTTAACTTTGATGAATTTTCCATATATAAGGAAACTTGTAGGAAATTTTTAAATTGCATGCTTGTCCATCGAACGTTAGTTTTGGACGTATTTTTTGAGCCCTCGAACTAACCTTGATTGTTTTTCACTAGGCCAATTATGACCGATGGCCTTAGAAAACTAGCCTCCAATTGTAAACCATTCACTAGTTCTGAAATTTGTCACTTCTTGTGGATTCTTGATGTAGAGGAGGACACGTAGAAACTCACCCGTGGTGTTTTTTTTCCATTAGAAGACAACGTACAAAAATGGTTTCTTAGCCTCTAGGTGTAGATTGAATTTTTTTGCAAGTAGTAGGAAAACGTAGGACGTTCGTCAGGTTACCAAACCACCATTGAAACTTGTATGAGATGTCAAGTGTCGTATGTGTTTGTTGTTATGTAGAGAGTTGTGTCAAGCATTAGCTCAACCTCATTTTAAAACTATTTATGATTTCTTCATCACTTCTCTAGGAGCCCTGTCACTCTGTTTTACACTTTTGGGGAGTTGTTCAAACTGAAAAGTTGGCTTTTGTTTTGACCTTCCATTTGAACCCTGAACAACAAAATTCTTATCATATTTCGCAAACCTCTATTCTTTTTACTAGATAATTTTTTGGAACCTTCAGTTCAAGAAAATATCATTTCTTGTTAGTTTGACTAATAGGATTTGTAGGCCTCTGGTTGCAGTTTGACTAGGTCAAACTGGAACAATTATGACAGGTGCCTTCGGATAACCCATCGTCGTTTGAAACCCGTTTTTCAGTTATCGGTCCTGTTAACTCTGATGAATTCCCCATATATAGGGAAACTTGTAGGAAATTTTCAAATTGTATGCTTGTCCATCGAACGTTAGTTTTGGATGTAATTTTTGAGCCCTCAACCTAACCTTGTTGTTTTTTCACTAGGCCAATTGTGACCGATGGCCTTAGAAAATTAGCCTCCAATCGTAAACCATTCACCAGTTCTAAAATCTATTCAGTTCTTGTGGATTCTTGATGTAGAGGAGGACACATAGAAACTCACACGTGGTGTTTTTTTTTTCCATCAGAAGACAACGTTCAAAAATGGTTTCTTAGCCTTTAGGTGTAGATTGAACATTTTTGCAAGTAGCAGGAAAACGTAGGATCTTCGTCGGGTTACCAAACCACCGTGGAAACTTGTTGACATTTTTGAATGATTGTTTGGGACTCTATCTTATGGCTTATTGTGTGAAATTTGAATTTTTACAAAATAACTTTCTCTCTCTTCCCTATTTCTTTCACTCTCCTTAGTTAAGAAATGAAATGAAATGAAATCAAATAAATATGTGTCTCTAGCCTTCTCCTTTAGAATGCACATTATTAGTTTTATTATGTAAATGAGAAACTAAAAATGTTAATTATGCTAGATCTAGCTGGATGCCATGCTAGCAATTTATTGTTGATTTCATGCTCACATGATTTTATAGGATACAAGAAAGATGGAAAAAAGGAGTGGTGTAATTTATTGTTTATTATTATAATTTATACAGGTCATTGTAGAGTGTATATATGCATAGTGTATTACCATGATGCATAAAAGATTATATTTGAAATTTGGTAATATGTATGAGATGTTAGTTTTAGGGATACCTTAGGAAATGTGTGTTAGGTTGTGGAGCCTATCTTTCATGTGTGAAAGTGTTGAAGACTATACACTAAGAGTACTGTACACTTTTCATGTATCCTCGCCGGGGTTCGGGGTACTGTAATTTTGTTTAGGCGTCCAAATTTTTTGGCCTCGAAAAATGCACCCGAAATATTGGGAAACGTGATTTTCTCATATGGGCGAGTTTTTTGACCCATAGGTTTATGGGATGGGTTTTGCACATGGTTTTGATACCCACAGTTTTGTAAAACTACTTAAGCAGTTGTCTATTTATATGGTCTTATGCATATGATAGATGTACAAGCAATTGTATTGCAGATGTGTTTTGAATTCGGGTGTGAATTCTGTAGAGTTTGTTGAGCATAGCTCCAAACGGATCTGGGTATTGTATTGAGAGAGCGATGGCTTGTAATAAAATCTGAGCAAGTGATTCTTGGTGGACGTAGCCCAAATTGGGTGAACCACGTTAAATAATGTCTCTTTGTGTTGTGTTATTTTATTCTGCAATTTTATTTGAGATCTGTAATAATTTCTGCATATTAGTTTCTACTATTACGATTCTATGAGGGATTATTCCGCATATTTTATCCCTTATTTCCTAACAATGTGGATTTAATTATAGGTGTAATTTTGATTTATAATTACGTATGGTAAAAAGGATTGATATATTAATGTTAAATGAATTTGAATTTAATATCTTGTAGTGTGTTTTCTAGTGTACAATAGATGATTAAATAATTTGTGGATGCATCTTCCCTTGCTGTGTTTTCTTGCATTTTTCTTGCCCCTTCAACCTTGATTACAAGAATATTGTGTCTATTATTATGTTCTTGCAGGGATCCATTATCATTGTGTATGTTTGAAATATTGTTGTGAATGCATTTTGCTAGATTATGGAGAACTATCATCACCCCTTCTAGTGTGGGCTTTGCTTCTGTATCTCTAGCATTTGAATACTACTCTCACACCATCCTTTGCTGGTGTATCACCACTTTAGTGTAGGCTTTCATTTTAAGCATTCTCTCTCCTTGGTCCCTTGAAAATTTAAATAGAATAGTTAGTTTCCCCTGCATTAGAGTAGATTGTGGCAGGTAGTTTAAGAGCAAGAACCCAACTTTATCTGGAGGTCTATCTCAAGTAGCAAGTCCCACAACTTGGAGATAGATCACCCATGTTATCCAATCACACCGCGAGCTCAAGTATTTGCACTTGTATCGAAACATAGGGGTGCTGTGATTCGGTGATAACATTAACCTTACCATTTATGGAGTTAGTAGAGTTATTACTTTCTTAGTATCCTAGTGGACTAACAAGTATTACAAAGTTAGATCTATATTTTTTACTTGTCATTGAATGCATTCCTTCTGGGACCGGAGATGAAAAAAATGGATAGAGTGAAATAGTTTTTCTATGACTTAAACTCTTGTTAATAAACTCTTTAGTTCCTCTCAGCTATATGTGTTATGTTGATTACTAAACACATAACACCTTGGTCTTTCATGAAGGTTTTTTAGTATAAATATGTCCTCTCACCTTAAACTCATATATAGTTGAGGCTTAGAACCTTAGGTGTTATTGGAATTAAACTAAACCTCAGTTGATTAGGAGGTTAACTTGGGGTTCATGTGTAGTTATAATACTTCCAATCATATACTTCTTCAAGATGCTAGACAAGTACTTTCATTACTCTTTATGTTATACAGTGATGCCAAAAAGGGAGCTAAGAAATAATATAAATGAAATGAGAAACAAGATTATATGTTTTATTGGTTTAGACACAAATTTTTCTCTTGAAGTCCTTATCGTTGATTTAAACATTGACTTTTTCTAAAGAAAGGTTACAATTTTTTCTTGGTGGGACTAGGCATTTGAGCTAATATAGAGTCCACTAAAAATAAAATAAAATAAAATTCTGTCATGTAAATGCTTAATTGAATCAAACTAAATTTTGAACTAAAACAACCATAGTATGAGAAAAAATGTGCTTCTAATGGAAGGAATTTTATAGGAAAGGGAAACTTGAACCTTCACCTCCTTTGAATCACATTATTTCTCCCTCGTCAACTTATGGTTGGTCCTCTTGCATAATGAGGATAAAATTAAATGTCAACTAAACATATTTTGAGAAAAAAACCTGTAACATAAGAGCGATATAATTAGGAACTTTGTATGCAATTTGAAATATGGAAAATAATAATGTAAGTTATGGAGATCATCATATGGGACAAATAGAAAATTGAAATGGTTGAACAGGTAAGTTGAATGTGGAATAAACTCATGAATTTGTAGGTGGTAAAAGGAAAAAATTAATCTTACATAATAATGTTATCGGAATGTTAATCGTAACAAACATGTAATCATGGTAATGATGTGTTGTGGGTTTTCCAATCCTTGTGTCCCTTTTCTTGTGGTTGGGTTATTTCTAGCATTCATTCATAGGGGAAAGTGTGGCATTGACATGTGTATATGTGATTTGATGACTTATGTAAGTGCCATATGCATTGTTGAGTTACTGTATTTGGAACCTTGTGGTGTTGCATAGTGAGAAATGTAAGTAAAAAAAAAAATTTATCCTGGTATTTCTACTATTGTATTCGTGTGTGTAAAATGTGGGCGTTATATATATATATATATATATATATATTATATATATATATTTAGAACCTTGTGGTGTTGCATAGTGAGAAATATAAGTAAAAAAATAAAATTATCCTGGTATTTCTACTATTGTATTCGTGTGTGTAAAATTTGGGCGTTATATATATATATATAACGCCCACATTTTACACACACGAATACAATAGTAGAAAATACCAGGATCCATTTTTAGTTTTTACTTACATTTCTCACTATGCAACACCACAAGGTTCCAAATACAGTAACTCAACAATGCATATGACACTTACATATATACCAATGTAAAATCGGTCAATATTTAATGTATTGAGTGCAATTTTATTGTATACGAATTGACTTTTCTTTGTAGTTTGGATAGTGGGTTGGGGGAGGGGGCACTCCAAACCCAACCCATATGAATATGGGTTGGGGTAGGGGCAAGTTCCCCTCCCCCAACCAACCAACCATATTAATTAAAACAAACATTGGGTGGGGGCTGAGCCCACACAAAAATAACCTAAATAATTGTAGTCAATATGCCAGACGAACTCTTGTTTTAACACATTCTGCAGATTCTTTGTAACTGCATGGCCTTATTAATTGCTAAAAGTATATATATATATATATATATATACATATATATATATATATATATATATATATATATATATATATATATAACAACTCAAATGAATCAAAATTTGGGTTTATTTATTATGAGAAATTTGTATATATATATATATATACACACACACAGATGCACCCACAAGTGTGTATGTATGTATGTATGTATATATATATATATATATATATATATATATATATATATATATATATATATATATGGAGATATATACACATGCATATATACTCAAACAATAAGAGGAGGAGAGTGCATTTATTACAAAATTAGAAGCTTGATCTATTGGGCAAATGCCATATACCCAAATGGGTGTTTTCATTGAAACAAATTTACAACAAATAACAAATGAAATTTACAATCAAACCCTAGGAGAGTGTGGAATAAAAATGAAAAAAAAAAATGAAATAAGAATGGGGTGTGTGTATCCATACCAAGCTCATTCCTCTTCCATGGCTTCCTCTCCTTCCCTTAAACCTGCAAAATAGAAATGAGAAAATAAGTCAAATGAAGGAATAAAAGACCCATAGATATGATTAGGGTTGTTTTTGAATTTCTTGATCGAATGGCTTAAATTGGTTCCATCTAATGGCAAAGATTCTTCCCTAAAAATGTTAGGTGGGAGTTAGGTGAGATTATCATTTAAAAGCATTTGTAAAGTTTGAATAGGGCCACATTAGTGGTGTTGAAGCTAACTTTAAATTCTTTACCCATTATGTTTTATTTAGTAAATTAAAAATAAATAAAAACCCATGAACATTTTAAATTAATTATGTAAAATTCAACTTTAATATTTAGACAATGACTATGATTATGGGTTAAATTTTATTGTTAAATGGGGAGGGTAAGGTTAATTACTTTTCTATAGTAATTAGTTATTAAATGGATAGAAACTGCATTATTGAATTAATTAAGAATTGATAGGAATGGATTTTTTAAACCTAACTAAAAATTAAATAAGATCAATTAATTGTTTGTTTTAACATTATTTGGTTAATTGTAAACTTTTCTAAACATTGCAACATAACATATAGGAAAAAAATCCATAAGTGGAGGATCGTGCACCTTCGCATCATAGTGCAGAGGATAGGGCAGAGAATTCCCACGTGGAGTCAGTTAGACGTGGGTCACCTCCTAGAGAGCACAAAGATAGAGCTACGGGACACATAGATAGTTCTAGGATCCATGGGCCTAGAAATGATAATCCAGAGAGACCTAGGGGATGATAGTCGATAGCAATGGATCACATTAGAGATATATTGATGTTATATCCACCTAATTTTGCTGGAGACACATGCAGATTTTACGAAGAGGCATTATTGTCTATCTTGAGCGGATGTTTGAAGCTATGTCCTAATTATAATTCATGTGCTATAAAACAGCCATAAAAACAATTTTTCATATTGCATGGTTTACGATACTCCTAATAAACATTCATGCTCTATACATATAGGAAGAAAATGTCATGCCCCCTGATGTACCTATAGGGGAAGTTACTGTGACCCCTATGACTGTAACAATCACCACATTGAACACAAAAGGAAAAAAAGAGGTTACAATTTTGTTAACCTCAGATGGAAAAGTCTTAAAAGATGAAATGGGGTAGAAATTTTTCCAATTTCTATTTCATCGCATAGAATGCCTATTTAGAAATGCCATACAAGTGGATTGGAGAAAGCAAGCCAATTCTAAGAAAGATGAACTCCTTGAAGTTGTCATAAAAGAGTTTGGAAATCCCAGTTTTAACAAGGATTTCATAATGGATTATGCAAGGAAATTCATTCATTCTAAAAGAGACAAAATGAGATCAAAGCTAACAAATGACCTGAGATATCCCCAACCAGCTTGGATCACTAACCAAATAACATGGGATGAGCTTATCAAAGATGCCAAATTCAAGAGAACGTCCTTTAAAAATCCAAACTACATGCCATATGTACAAGAAGGAGGTAAAAGACGCCTTCGAGATACAACAAAGGCTACCCAAGCTAGGTTGTCAAGTATTGGGTCCCATAAATTGGGGTCAGGTGGGTATAATAGTATTCGTGGGAGCTTGGTCAGTGAATAATTTCATAATTTATTTTTTTAATATTTTTTCGGTGACTTGAATGTATTGGATGACAAATGATACTCGATAAATTAAAATGTCTTTGTACACTTAGGTTCACCAATTTTGAAAGGAAGCTTCAGATGAAGATCTGAAATATGCTTTAATGCATGGTTCCCAAGGCCTCTGACAACATATGATAGATCGAGGGGATAAATTGTTCATTGAGCATGAATCCGAGGTAAGTTGATTATAGTATTTAACGACATAATAAAACATTTAAGTATCAATGTTGTGGTAATTTAATTAACTAAAGTATGTTTTTTAATAGGATGTGCAACAATCAAACTCCTTAAAGGATGCAATTGACAGTGAACATGAAGATGCCATAGAAGAAAGTGATGATTTTGTTGTTGGATGAAATGAATTGATTGACCATCTTGCAACTCATCTTGAAACCAACCCAGAAATCCAACACACAAAAGTTCAGGATGATTATCATGTTGCACCATCTATTATAGTTCCTCGTCAAAAGAGGGCAAAAAAAGAATATATATTTTTCCTATCCGGCTAAATAGATTAAAATTGACTGTTATTTTATGAAGTATACTAGTGAATTTTAAGTATACTAGTCGTGAGAAGGTAAGTGTGAACCATTCAACCCTCAATCACCATAATGTTTTAGATATTTTTCTATATTTCATTTGCATGTGCACTTATTTTTTAAACCTATGTAAAAAACCAAAACTTAAAATTACCAAGAAAGAATAGATATGTGAGTATATTGGCTGTGTTGGTTGATTTTTAAGTTTTAATTAATGTTAAAGAGTGGGCAGTCAACAAAACTATACATATATACACACTGTTTTTTTCTTGGGCAATGGTTGCTTATGTTCACTGAGGCAAAGGTGCTACCTTTGTATAATTATTACCTTAATCTATTTGAAAAAATAGGCCTTAAAATTGCACCAACAGATGCTGTAGTCATTCACTGGTATAATAATGAAACAAACTATTCATATGTTGTTCCAATCTGGCCTTCTTTCCTTGTACAGTTTCTAATGAGTTAGATGTCTTGGCTTGAATGTTTCAGGTTCCGAACTTCTTGATGAATACATCATTATTTGTGTTCAGCTATGCAACATCATTTTACCTAAGTTGCAAATTTGCCTTAGTAGCTTAACCTCTCTTGGCTTTACTTGTATTCCCAAGATTGATGTATGGACGGATTCTCATGGGATTGGCTAGTAAACTGCATACAAAATACAATAAATCTAGTATCATTGTAGAGCATTCTCTCTCCTCCATTAGAGCTGTGTATTCCTTTATGGGAGAGAAGAGAACATTGGACAATTATTTAGCTCCATTAGAACTGGTCTTTCATTTATCACTGGAGGCTTGCATGACTCCTAATTATCCTTCTCTACTTCTTGCACTATATTTATATATAGTATTTTAGATGTTTTATTTTAACTTTAACTTATAGTTAGTTTTGAAATCATTGTAATGTATTAACAGAGCTCTTGGAACTACTCTTCCCAAATTGAATTACTTCAATGAGGCCTTTATTGCCACACGCTGTATATCTGAGATGATTGAGAGGGTGCCTGACATAGATTGTGATGATAATAGAGGGGAGGTGATGGAGAAGGTCTATGCTGAGAAGGTCTTATGCTTTTTATAGTAGTCATGACTAGTAGTTGGATATGTTTCCCCAAGGCATGATGATTTTTGGGTGGGATGAAATGGTAAAAGAAGTTTGATCACGTTATTAATGGAAATTCTCTCTTTTGGATGTTTATTAAGAATCATAGTGGCATTGTTGTCTTTGCATTTATAGGGCCCTGGTTTATATTATGTAGATAGTGAACGAGGACAACTCAAGGGGATGCGTTTCTCTGTCGGATCTAGTTATACATAAGCCTACGGTATCTTGGATAGTTGGTATGTTTACCCAACCTCTTTATTCAGCTATTTTCCAGCGTTCATTGTTTGATGTTATATATGCACTAACTTCTGTTGTCTCATGGTTGCATACATATTTACCGTTGGGATAAACCCGTGGAAGAATCTAGTGAAACTCGCTCGTTGAGCTATATACCATGCAACATTTCATGATGCAGATAGTGAGGGTGTAGCAAGTGGTATGCAACATAACATTAATTGATGCAGTTGGTTCTAATTATTTGATAGAAACTACATTAACTTCGTGATCTCATTGACATAAATAATTATTGCAGGATAAATGGTTTTCTTGACAAGTCTTGAGGAATTTCAAAGAAATGCATTTTCCATATGACATCCCCTTAATTGTCATTGTTTCTTGAAATGCACAAAATGAGTTTGTTGAAAAGTCCTTAGAGGCATGTAAGCAAATGTCATTGTTAGATTTCAAGCCAAGAATCCAAAATCTTTGCAAGCAACAAATATTTAGAAGCAGTTATTAGAAAACTGAAGGCAGGTAAAGATAAAGATTTTACAAATATGAAGATTCAATTCCTAACTGATAATGTAGAGAATTACCTGATATCAGTTCCAGTAGAGGAACAAACCCCCATGAAAATGGGAATGTGGGTTCGCAAACTTGTATGCCTTGTGCCCGTTCAAATAGCTCATGCAGAAAATAATGCCATGGTAGCTCTCAAGGATGGAATTCAAATACCCCATGATGTTAGCTACATGGACAACATATCTCTTGCTAATTCTATATTAGCTACGTGGACAACGTATCGCTTGCTAATTATCAATAGTTGGAAGGGTAAAATTAAGGTTATATCCTCCATGGGAAAGCAGAGCAGTGGAAAGTCATATTTGCTGAACCATCTTTTAGGGTCTCTTCTAGATGTTGCAGGGGGCAGGTGCACTGATGGTGTCTGGATGACAATTACAACAGGTGAAAATGGAGATGGCCAGGGGGATAACAGGTACTTGTATGTACTCTTAGACTTTGAGGGACTGGGAAACTTTAAATGAAATAAACAGGAGGATATGCTCCTCTCTGTTCTCAATGCTGCTATTAGCAATCTTACAATATTTAACAAGAAGGTATGCAATTTGTGGCCTTAAAATTCTGTAATGTTTTTTGTTTTAAATCCTATTTCTTTGATAAGATATACTTAGTTGAGAAGAGGGGGGAATCCATTTTATGAAAAATAAAATGTGAATAACCCATCCATTGTACACTTTTTTTCTTACTTGTTTCTGGTATTTAACAGGATTTTCACTTAGATAAGGACACAAAATCTGCATTCAGCCGGTTCCAGAATGGCATCAATTTGTTGAAGTAGGACAAAACTTTGTTTAAAGTTCTATTTTACATAGCAATCAAGGATGTTGATACATCCGATATTGAAGACCTTATGCAAGAATTTAATGAATTTTTTTCTTAGATATGCACCAAATTTGAAGAGAATTTTATTATAAACACATGTACGATGGAAATGTTTGAGATTACTGCTATGGCTCCTAATAATCGATCTGAATACTATAAAGAGAGTTTGAGTGAACTAGCAAAAACCACGGAGAATAGAATTGATTCTTTCTATGATAATGGTTCCAATTTCTTAAGGGATCTCAAGCTTCTTATAGCCCAAATTATAGTGAAAGACTGGACTTCAATTGACAGTAAGTATGTTGCTGTCATAGTTGACATTCTCAGGAGAAATATTTTATCTGCGGTTCATATGGGATTTCTCTCTACAAATATAGATGAAGAATTGCAAGTTTTTGTAAATTTTGACACACAGGAAGAAGTTCCTGATTTTCCTGTTGCTGTGGATGATTTCTCAAGCAACATCAAAGATTCAGGTTTGTATCTCTCACCTTGCGAGGAATCATCAATTTTTGCTACCATAAGAGATGTTTTATCTGAACTTAGGTCAAGCTGGGAGTTGATTTTACCGAGGAATTGCAGCAACGGTGAAGTGTCGCATTCTATGTTTAAGAACATCTGTGAGTCACTGGCAGAGAGAAGGCAAGACAAAGTTCAAAAGTGGATACGTGCAAACACTGCAGAATTTTGTGATAATTATTAGGTACAAAGGTTGCAATTAGAAGCCAATGTATCTCTGGGTAAAGTAAAACAAGGTCTCTTTATGTGTGGATGCAAATGTTCAGTGTGATTTTGGAGATGTGTGCTTGAGAAAGGCCATGGTGATGACCATTATTACATGAGTAATCATTCATGTGCACAAAGCTGCAGCTATTGTGCTTGAGGAGGAGGCAACTTTAATGTGTGTAAGGATTTGGTAGGGCATGAAGGCTCTCATGATTGCAAAGAAAAAAATCACACATGCCAAGAGACCTGTCACTTATTTCAAATGTCTTCAAATTGTAATGAGTTGTGTTCTCTGAGGCCCAAACACTTTAGTCAGCACAAGTGCAATTCCCCACAACATGTGTGCAACAAAAAATGCTCTCTTCCAAGCTACAACAATCCATGTGTTGTGCCAATCGAGTGTAAACACAAGAGACATAAGTGCCATGAGAGATATTGTTAGAGAAATTGCAGTATAAAGGGTTGCAGCAGGACATGTGGAGTCAAAGAACATTTCCATGATCTGGATACATATGTAGAGCATTTCTGTGGAAATGAGCATGCCTTCCCTGAAGAATGTGAAATGTTTGGAATATGTGAGATCTTTACCAGAGCTAGTCAGACAAACTTGGGTTTTCCAGGGTCAAAGGGGATCTTTCGAGTATGAACTTGTCTCAGAAACAGGGTCGAGGCCCATCACAAGAAACAGGGTCGAGGCCATATTCATTTAGTTCTATGTCCAAAGGTGAAATGCACCAGAAATCTCTACGATGGTTCCAGACATGAAACTATGAAATATGGACCTGATGTGGATATTGCCAAAGACGAGATGACTCATGAGACTTATTGGCAATATGTCAGGTTCATCGATCCTTACACGGAAGAAGAGCAGGAAGAATTTGGCCACTGTAATCACTACTACAAATATGAGGAACATGAGACAGAGGTAGGTAGCTCTAATAAATCTTATTGTACTGAGAAACTATGGCACCCACCTATTAAGAGCACTAGACACAATGAAAGTTTTGCAGGGTACTTAACCAATGATGGACATCATTTTGGCTACGATCTTTATAAGAATGTCCCTCACCATGTCTTTTTTTGTAATAAATTGGCATAAATGTTGTTCCAAAGCTAATTATTTTAGATGAAGACAATGGGGATGGAAATGAACTAAAATCCTGCGCACACAACATTTGGCAAAGTGAACATCATTTTCTATTTTAATTAATGATTGTCTTGGAAACCCTAATTTGGCAATATATTTCAGTGATTATACATACTACCAGTAATCTGTTGAGGAGAATGTACTTATTTCTAATTTTAAAAGTTTTTATATATACACTGCAAACCTATAGTATGTTCGTGGAGATAATACCTGCAGATAATGGCTCGTTTGAGGAAATAGCTAGTGGCCTAGTAAAATGATGAACCTAAACTGATAGTTTTCACTTGATAGTCCACACTGCTATTGTGATTGATAGTGCTAATGCGAAGAGAAACAGAGTTGTCATTCTATTTAAGAGTACCAAATTGAAAACTCAGATAGAAGAAAATATCAATGAAAGGTGCTAGGATGGATGTAGCAGTTCAGCTTATTGCCTCTTTTTTCTTGAACATAGGCTCATCTAGAATGGAAGAGAGGCACTTATGATTTGTATCCGATTTTGATCACATCCTGAAGTAATATATACGTGTTGGTCTCAGTCATAGTACATTGCATTGCAGTTACCAGTATGGATTACAATGTGATTAGGCTTATACGAATGAATGGGTGTTTTGGCCAATGGATATAATGTATCCCATGTCTTCCACATTTAACATATTATATCTTTTATGGAGGCTTTTGAAACCACCTTAATACAAAGTAACTACAAATCTAACTTGTGAGAAGAGTTTGTGGTGCTGATAATGAAAGCAATTGATAAGACATAATTTTTATTGTAGTCATTGGGAAAAGTGTATTTAAAATGCAAGTTGCAGCACTAACAAGTGGTAAGAAAAAGGAACATGAGACCATAGTCCTAGTATTGAGGAAGCCATGAAACCTTGACACTTCAAGGCTCAAGATCATAACCTTTTCTTGCAACTTTTACATTGTGTGCTGCAGATCCTGCTATTATCAGAATTGGCTTAGGCATGCCTATTTCACTTGAAGTATATTGTATCAAAAATAGGTCTCCTGCTCCACACCCAATTTACTTACTGTTACCTCCATTGAATAAGCTTGTCTCTTCTTCATTGGCATTGAATAAGGAAGTAATAGATATCTATTGTATTTTCTTCAACAGAATACCCATCTCGTTAACATCAGTATGCTTCATTACACTCAAAATATACGTAGGATGAGCTCTGGCAGCCTTGGCCTGAGTCTGTCATAGTATCCTGATAAGCTTATGGCAATCTTCTTGAAGAAAGAAAGAATTACTTATATCATAACATAAGTTTTTTCTCTATAGCACTTAAACATGTTTCATCACTTAGCTGTCATAATTATTATCAAAAGTTTTTGACCACCATGAAAAAAATTGTAAGGTGCAATTGTTATTTCTATATTATACCAATAGTTAATTTTTGCTAGCTGTAAAAGCCCAATATTTTATTCTTTACATGGTAGTTTAGAATTTTTAATAATATTGATAGTAAAACTTCTTGTAATGTCATAGTATTTTATCCTAATAAATATGAATATTTTAATAAAGAAGGTCATCATGGCATGCAAATGTGGCTGTAGAAAAACTTGATGCTAGAGAAAGACATTCATTTTTGAATTAGTTGTGTTTTCAGGTATTTGTCAAAAAAAAGCAAATATTTTACTTTATTTTAAAGAAACAATTATCAATATTCTTATTTCATTTACATTTGAATGATTAAGGCATTTAAAGAAACAATATCTTCAGGTTCTTGTCACGTAGAAATGTTTTCACATGATAAAACAACTCCACAAACAGTTTTACATACTATCCAACTGAGTTTCTCCTGTTGGAAGATGATCTATTTTCATTTCAAATTAGTTCTTAGACTTTTGTTTCTGCTTAAAGTATTTTCATTGGAAGCTTCTACCTTCTTATAGTGTTTGTCTAATTTCTATAACAGAAATCTAAACTGAACCAAGAATTTGTTATCAAGGAATTATGAAATTCAACTAATTCATTCAATCTTATAAAAAATTCTATAATCATGATTTCAGAGTGTAAACTGCAAGGATATAAGGGGAGTTACAAAAATGAATGAAGAAGACAAGATTGTGATCTAATTTGTCTTCATAGTCCATGAGGCATGTCCTAGTGATATCTTGTTGACCACTTGCGAGTGGGTACACAAAGGCATATTAGACATAAGAATAGAGAATATTGAACTAATTGCTGCTGCTATTTATCTTATTCTCAACTTCCAAATGACAATAACACTACGTGTATGCAACCAAGACGCAGATGACATAGATATGGTCATGCTACATTTATTGATCAATACAAGGCAACCATTGGTGTAGATTTTATGACCAGGGAGATTTAGATTGGAGATAGATTAGTTACATTGCAGGTTTGCCAATTTTTACAGTTTTATGGGAATAAATATTGAGAAGTATCCATTTCTTAATAAGTTAGCATCTTCTATATATATATATATATATATTGATGAGTAGTGCACTCTTTTGGGTATTAGAACAGATAGATTGTGGGAAATTCTGTTCATGTTTTGCAGGAAGCATATAGCAGATTTACAATTACGATTGAGAAGTATCCATTTCTTAATTAGTTAGCATCTTCTAATTCTTTTATGAAAATAAAGATTGAGAAGGATCCATTACTTAGTGGTAAATGACTTTTTTTCTTGAAAGACATGTTATAATTTTGAAACTTACAGAGAGTAAAATATGTACGCCATTGTTTACATTTATATTGACCCATATCTCAGTCTTTAATACTTTCAACGGCCCTTGGATAAATTACTATGATTTTGAAGGGAACTAACAATTATAACCATGAAAATATGTGGGTTGATTCATGTTTAGAAATATGTAAGCTTCATCTCCCTGATGATGGGTCTAGTATTGGATTTATAAATAAATATTGTCTATAACTGTGATATGAATATCCAAACTTGAATCTATACTATATTATATGTGAATGTTTTTGAGAAATCTATGTGCATGTGTCATGATGAATGATTTTTTGAGGAATAATGTTAGGTAGATATGGGATACAGCTGGGCATGAGAGATTCCACAGCCTTGGAGTTGGCTTCTACAGAGGGGAATATTGTTGTGTTCTGGTGTATGATGTGAATGTGGCCGAATCCTTTACAAACCTCCACAATTGGAACAATGAATTTCTCAATCAGGTATGTCAATATATAAGATATTATACAATAAGCTGTAGGTAGTGTTTTCTTATTTAAATATTTTAAGGGTTCTTTCAAACACCCACTAATTTTTGCTAACCTACACACAATTTCCAGGGTAACAAATTTTTTCTAATTATTTAAAAAAACTCCATTCATGTTTTCCAGGCGTGATCTCCAAGCCAAAAAATATTTCCATTTGTTGTGATGGGAAACAAGGTTGATCTAAATGGGGGAAGCAACAAAGTGGTATGGTTCTTCTCTAAATATATAATTACAACACTAGGAATTGTATGACGCATGAGCTGATGGATTTTCATTTAATTTGTTCATGGTAGGTTAGATTTCTGAAAGGAAATCCAGAGATTGGTGTGCCTCAAAAGGGAACATCCCATACTTTGAAACATCTGCTAAGGAAGATTACAATGTGGAGGAAGCATTTTTATGTGTTTCCCAGATTGCCCTATGCCAATGATGTTTATGATCTACATGATAGGTAATAATTATTTCATTTATTAATATATATGTCTATCATATGTGTTTACTGGTCAACTAACCAATATTATGATGTAACTTGTTTATATTTATGTCTGTATTTGATGATAAAATATATTCCTTATAGAAAATAACTGATTTCATCTTTTATCTGTTGCATTGATATGTGAAAAGCTAGTATGAACCACCTGAGTTCATGATTAGGATTAACCACCATATAGCTCAAAATTTATAGTAGTTTGAGTTGTTAACATTTAATTTAAAGATCTGTTTCCTGTGCCAATTTTTTTCAACTAAATCTTGATTTCAACCACTCAGAATCATCTACGTTGTTATAACCAACATATTTAGATGTGGAATATAATGTGCCCTGCAAAAACACACATTGACATTTACACATTGATCATAATGTTCTTTATAGATGTGGGGATGATCTTATAGATGTCACTGTGGGTTCAACTTCTATCACTATTTCCTGCAACATTGGGTATCCACACAACAACTAGGAGGCTAAAGTTTTCCAAAAATTCTTTCTTTGGGGATCTAGATATTATAGGTTCATAGCAAATGGAGGCAACCAATTGAACTGTAGCTGTCTATCTGGATTTCTAATTCCCCAATTTCTGCATGTTCACTATCATCCAACCATTCTTCAACTTCATTTAAAATCTTAATGATGTCTTCCACATCAAAATGCTTTACTGTTCCTTTAGACATGGCATCGGTCACCCTACTTTTTGTGTCATAAATATAACAATCCAGATTGTTTTAGGCCATTTTCTTCTTTTCATTTGTTCTTCCTCCTTTAGAAACCTTTGTGCATCACCTATCATCCTTTTAATCTCCAATTTTTTAAGTCTTCCACCATCGTTAGTTATAGTGATTTCATTACATGTCCCGGTTTGTTTGTCTTGGGAAAAGGCTTTTAGAATCCCTTCCGCGCTCACTTGGAAGCAAACTTTAATTTTTGGCATCCCATGTCGTGTCGGTTGAATTCCCTCCAGTTCATATTCACCCAAAAAATTATTGTGTACAGTCAAGGGTCTCTCTGCTTCATAGACTTGAAACAATATGGTTGTCTAATCGTCGTATCTTGTGGTGAAAGAAGCCTCTATCCTAACAGGAATTGGAGTATTCCTAGGAATCACCACTTTCATGATACCACAGTTAACTGAAATTCTGAGGCTCGAAGGTGTAACATCAGTGAGTATGAAGGGTACATATTCATCATTTAATGTTTTTGCCTACACAGCTACACCATAGGTAATAGCCTCGTTGGGATTTATTATTTTTCACAACTCCTTTCTGTCAAAAAATTATCTTAGTAACTCCTACACCTTTGGTATACGAGACAAACGTTCCTACCAAAACAATGTCATCGATTTGGTGCTTGCTCCTCTCCACATCTTGTAGAAATTAATAAAATATTAATAAAATATTTGTGGAACCATTTTTTGGGCACAATATTTAAATCAAATTGTTGTTAATTTATAATATTAATTACCAGACAACTCCGACATCATAGATGATATGTATCTTCGTTGATTGCACTATATGATATTTGGTTATTGTGTAGTTTTAAAATTCATATTTTTCATTCTTTAAATTTGTATCGTCTCTAGAGAGACAATAAAAATTGAAATTAGTATTGTCTCTCAGAGAGACAAAATGTTAATATTCGGTATTGTCTCTAAGGAGACAATATTGATATTGTCTCTAGAGATACGAAAATTATATTGTCTCTAGAGAGAAAAAAAATAATAATGTCTCTCAAGAGACAAAATATGTATCAATCATTATTGTCTCTTGAGAGACAATAATTAGAGACAATATTAGAGACACCCGCTTTGAGACAATAATAGAGACGATATACAACTTTTTTTATTGTCTCTATTTGAGACAATTTAGTCAAATTTTGTCTCTATTAATGTCTCAAATGACCCCCTCCTTGTAGTAGTGTAAGTCATCGACCTTGGCTATGTTTATGTGATGATCTTTTCATCCATGGCTGTAACTCTTGACCTTAGGGGTTATGTTTGAATAAATCAATTGATTTCCCTTTTCCTATTTTGATGCTCTCTTGGTGAGGAGGTGTGGTGTCTATAGGGTAATTCCCCCCTTGTCTATCTTTATTTCTTAGTTAATGATATCTTGTGAAGTATAATTTATTTTCGGAAACTCCCTCTCTTTTATATAGTGAACCTATCTTGGAGTATAAGTCATAAGCATTATTTTCTCCCCCTCACATTGATCTAAACTTCTATAAACTAGTAAAAACAAATTTTTAACTTCATAAGGTACATATTCATCATATCTCATATTGATACTTGTGGAGACTTTCCTGGAATGCATCAATGATGCATGTAACTTTTGGGAAACCTATTGTCAACTGGGGTGTGTTCCATTTGGTTATGATATTCTTTTTTTTCTATGACCTGTTTAATGTGATAATCTTGGCTCTTAAACTCATTATAATTCAATTGGTAATGTGATAAACCTTATCATATTAGAACTCTAATTAGGAGGCTTTGATATTCGAAACTTAATAGTTATTGTGGACATTAAGGAAAATGATTACTTACTATAACCTTGTAGTTTAATTGAAGAAAGAAAATCTATGAGAAAATAGCAAGAATTCCATTATACTTTCCCTAGAAGTAGAATGGATGAATTTTTCCTCCTATATAGAATGGCAAGAAATCATGTACAACATTGATGATGGACCCTTTATGACACAAGGTATAGGATATTATAATATAAGGAATGCATTAATTAGAAGACTTATAAGAAATATGGTTAGCAAATGTAACTATAACTTTCTTATTTGGATTTATGGAATGGAATAACTTTATGGGATTAAATACACAGTAGAATGAGTAAATAAACTACCTTGTTGTATAAATTGTTATAGCATGCTAGAAAATTCAAAAAGGATAAAATCTTAAAGATAGAACTAATTGAAAATTTCCATTGAACTACAATATGAGTGCTTAAGCTCAAATGCGCCCTAAGATTTTAAGATGCTTCAAATAATATTGAAAATATTATAAAAATGTATCAAATATATATATATATATATATATATATATATATATATATATATATATATATATATAGCCTTAACATAGCATGTATCATGTTATCATTGTAAAATTATCATGATCTTGTACGAAAATTTACTATGTGATATAATACCATAACCATTAAGTCATGAAAGAATGAGTTATTTCAATGCCTAGACTAGTATAAAATAATACTTTGAATCTCATACCTGAAATCCAAGCCAGAAACCATGGAAATAAAATGATTATACCTCCCTTATATATATAAAACAAAAAACACATGTATAACGTTTATAACACAAGTCACATGCTATGTCTTTTAAAACCCCTCACTGATTAGTATGAAGTTTTCCTTAGAAGTGTACATCAATAATTTTTTTCCTAGGTTTTAGAATGGATTAAATATTATGTTCACATGGGTGGACCGTACATCCATCTTGTCAAATGATTTGGATATTAAAAACTCTAATATGTCCTCCTACCCTTGATAATGGAGTAATGTATTGATAGTGATGTGTTCTAGTCATGTTTTTATACCTGAAAATAAATGTGTGTAATGTTCCCTTATTGGATTTTTTTAGGTCGTCATACCCTTTCACCTCTTAGCTAGACTGGTATATAATTTATCATCTTCTAGGTGTTAGTATATATCTCCTGTTTTAAAAGAGGAAACCTCCTTGTGTTGGAAAGGCCATTGGTGACCTAAGCTTATTGGCAAGCTTAGGCAACATATATTAAGGATATGGAGGAATTTCATAATCCTCCTTCCTTTTGGAAACTATGATGTTGTTCCCCTTGTGCTTTAGGGAGAAGAAGGGGCATGTTATTTTTGTAAGTGTCTATAGAAATGTTTGGTGTGTTGCTCTCGTAAATTGTTAGTTAGACCTCTCTTGTTGCCTATTTTCTTCTAGATTGCTTGAGTGTTCCTTTGTGTTATAATAAAGCTTGTGTTTGTTTTAAGATTGATCCATAGGGATCCAAAATGAATCTACTTCATCAAAAAAGTCAACACGAAGAAGGAAAAATGAAAAGATAGAGGTTCTATCTTTTTAGTAACGGGACCACAGCTCTGTGTAGAGTGGCGGTTACATAACCACTGCCCAACCAAGGCAGTGGTCCTGGGACCACTGGTCTTCATTGGGAGAAGGTCCTGGCTCTTTTAGATAGAAAATGAAAATATAAAATGAACAACCCAGAATTTGAATAATTATTCGTATCTCTTCTCCTTCATGACATTTCTCATTCTCTAGTGCACAGGAGGACATTAGAGAGGCTATAAATACATGTTTGTAGAAGAGAATAGGATCATCAAAGCATGAAAGCAAGTGAGCAAGAAGTTCTTAGTGCTGGAATTGTAGAAAGGAGTGTTGAGACAGAGCAAGCAAAGTATTTGGGAGGAAATGTGAGATATTATCTACTTCTCTTTCATACTTATTATAAATTCTATACTTGTTATTTTGAATTGGCCAATAAAAGTGGGAAGAAAGAGCAATTGATTTTCCTTACTAGTTTTTCCTCCTTTGGAGGTTTCCAGGATAAAATTTGTTGGTGTTCATGAGATTAAATTCTTTCCCTTCCTACAATTTATGATTCTAAGCATAAGCATAATTCATTCACTAGTTATCTATGTCATTTTCTAATAGAAGTAGAACAACAACATTTATTTGTGTTTCTGTGGATAATTCCAAAGTTGAATAGTTTACAAATCATTTTGGTATTAGAGCTAACATTTATCCAGGACTATGGTATTCGTTCTTCGATTTGTAAGACAATGACAAGATCTAAAGGCGAAGAGGCTTTGCCTTGCGATCCAGAAATTTCTACAAAGAAGTGGAAACAAAGAATTTAAGGAAAAATGGATGAAGAGAACTTGGTCCATAGAATCGAGATGCTGGAGACCATGATGGATAGGATGTTTAGAAGGCAAGAAGAGCTTGCTGATTTACATAAAACAACTTTTGTCAAACAAGACTCCATGGAATCGGTGTTTCGGGGCTTAGATGAAAATTTTGGCATAGGAAGGAGCCACCATGAGGAAAGTTATGGGGAAGAGTATGACGAAGAGACTTCAAACACAAGAGAAAAGGTAAAATCCGATCATACTCCTTTCAAAGTTGAGACAAAATTTGATATTAAAAGATTTGAAGGACAAGTAGATGTGGAGTTGTTTGATTAATGGTTAAAACAATTAGAAGTCTACTTTAGCATCCATAATGTCACTAAGGCATAAAGGATCACCATTTCACGTCTCAAAATGGAAGAACACACTCTGGTTTGGTGGCAAACCCATCTAACCAATTGTGAAAAGAAGAAGCGTCCTATTGTGAAATATTGGCAAGAATTTAAAGAATTACTTATAGCTAACTTATATCCTATTGTCCACAAGATTGACCAAATGATTAAATGGTACTATTTTAGACAAGGGAATGGTCAAAGTGTGTAGGACTATACTATAGAGTTTCGGAGGTAGACCATGTTGCTAAACATGGACTTGAAGGATGAGGATATTTTGACTAAGTACTTGGGAAGGCTTCACACTCACCTTCAAAGAAAAATCATCTCCACCAAGCCAAAAGATGTCAACGAGGCATGTGTGAAAGCATACTACATAGATGATGAAAATAATCAAGGGGAAGTAGAGCCAAGGGAAACACAGTTGAAAAATTAGCAGAAGAAAGAGTATGGACAAACAAGTAACAAGGGTAAGTGGAAAGGGAAAGGTAAACAAGTTTTCACTACATTACAAACTTGTAAAGATCCCAGTAATTTTTTGAAGAATTGTGATATTAATGGTCATACTAATGCTATGTGTTGGAATTTGCATCCAAAGAACCGAGCCAAGGACTCGAAGAAGTCTGTGAAAGCTGTAAGAACAGAAGGGGAGGTGGAAATCGAAGATGAATCTGATGTAGATGAAAGGCTTGTATGTATGGCCACCAACATGGACACCTAGGAAGAGGAGATGAGTAGACTATTCCAGATCAAAATCCAGATGAAGAGAACTAAGGTCAATGCTTTGGTGGATACCGGTTCTCAGTCTAACTTGATTTCTGAAGTAGTTGTAAAGAATCTTTGTCTTGAGACTTACGAGCATCCAAACCCTTATCCTTTGGGTTGGGTGAAGAAGGGTGTTGAAATTCAGGTAACAAGAAGATGTAAGGTCAAGTTTGGGATAAATTTCCATTATATTGATGTTTTGGAAGCTGAGGTTATTTCACTTGATGTTTTTGATGTTGTATTTAGGAGTCCTTACTTGTATATCAGGGATGCTATATTTATGAGAAGGGAAAACTAGTACAGATGGGTCAAGGAAGGGATAAACTCAACATCCGGGCACACCAACGTAATACATGAGTTACTATGGTGAGTGCTAACCAAGAAAAACAACTTATTTAGGAAAATCATAATCAGTTTTGTTTACTTTTGTTAAAGGATAAACAAGATGGGGTAGAAGTTTCAGAGATTTATAACTAGGGAAAGCATGATTTGGATGGTATTATTCAGTCTTTTTAGGAAGTATTTTAGGATCTCAGTGGGTTACCACCAAAACAAGAAGTAGAGCATGAGATTCAGCTATTGCCAGAGTCCCCTCTACCAAACATCAGGTTGTATAGGAAATCCTTTCTTAAGAGTACTGAAGTAAAGAAACAACTCTAGGAACTACTAGACCAAGGAGTGATAGTCTGACCACCTCACCATGTTGTTCACCTATTGTGATGGTGCCAAAGAAGGAGTGTTCTTGGAGAATGTTAATCGATTACCGCACTTTAAACAAAATCACCATAAAGAATAGATATCCACTTCCCCGCATAGATGATCTCTTGGACTAGCTTCAGCATGCCAAATTATTCACTAATTTGGATCTCAAGTCTGGTTATCACCAAGTCAGAATGAAGGAGGAGGATATATGAAAGACTGCCTTTAAAATAAAACATGGTTTGTATGAATGGTTAGTACTTCCTTTTGGGTTATGCAATGCACCTTCTACATTTATGATATTGATGAATGATGTATTGCAAGATTTCATAGACTAATGTTTCATTGTATATCTAGATGATATATTTATTTTTAGTGCCACATGGGAAGAACATATAACTCATTTACAACAAGTCTTGCAAGTTCTAAGGGAGAAATAACTACTTTTTAATATGAAGAAATGTGAAATTTCCAAACAGTCACTTATCTATCTTGGGCTTGTGGTTGGAGGATGAGAGCTATGAGTGGATCCAAAGAAGGTGGAAACCATCACTAATTGGAAAACACCAATGGGGGCCACAGAGAATAGGAGTTTTGTGGGAGCAGTACAATACATGTGGAAGTTCATTTCAAGCTTCTCCATGATTGCAAAACCTCTACACACAGTGGCCATGTAGAGTAAGGATTTTGACTCGGGTAAGGAACAAGAAAAATCATTTGAGTTATTGAAATACAAGATTATTCATGCTCCAGTACTTTCTCTTCCTAATTTGTAGCATATTTTTTAAGTAGGGACATATGTCAGTGATTACGCCATGGGCGCAGTGTTTCTTCAAGGAGGTAAACCCGTATGTTATCATTCTGAAACTTTCACTTCAGAAGTTAAAGGATATTCAATATATGATAAGGAAATGCATGCACTAGTTCATGCAATTAAAAAATGGAAGAATTATTTGTTGGGTAAAGAAACTATTGTGCACACTAACCAAAAACCTCTCTAGTATTTGCAAGCACAATCTAAATTACAATAGGTAAGGCATTACAAATGGATGGGGTTCCTTCAATAGTTCCATCTAGTGATCAAATACAAGAAGGGTAGTACAAAATTGGTGGCAGACATGTTGTATAGGCCACCCACACAGGAGAAGTTTTCCTGTTTGGCCACTATCTCTCAGATTGAGCCCTTCACGAAGGAAGCTTAAAGAGAGGCATATGCCCAGGACAAATAATTTGGGGTGACATTTCAGTAGTTGCAGTCCCAAGGGACTGAAAGGACAGGGATTGAATATTTTTATCTCAAGTATGGGCTGCTCTATCGATGGGGGAAGCTTTGCATGCCAAAAGAAGGAAGAATTCTTTTGATGAGGGAAGCACATACCTCGAAATTAGTGGAAATTTCAGTGTTGGTAAGACCCTAGACCACTTGTAAAGGTACAATAATTGGCCTAATATGTGAGAAGAAGTATCAAAATTTATACATGGATGTAAACTTTGTTGTACTAGAAAGCCTTAGACTAGGAAGGAGGCTTTCTATGTGCCTTTTCCAGTACCTACTCATCCGTGGGAAGGAAATTTCTATTGATTTTGTAGGAGTATTACCTATGTCTAAACATGGCCATGACTATTTATATTTTGTTGTTGATAGATTCAGTAATATGTGTATTCTTATGGCATGTAAAAAGAAAGTAAAAGAACATTAGGCAGCAAATATTTTCTTTGCTAATGTATGGGTGTATTTTGGTTTTCCAAAGTCTATTGTTTCTAACAGGGATTCTAGGTTCTTGGGGAAGTTTTGGACTACTTTGTGGGACAAGATGGATACCATGTTATAGAGGAGCACAACTTTCCATCCACAGATAGATGGACAGAAAAAGGTCGTAAACAGGACTTTGGTACAACAAATAAGAGGGTATAGATAGTAAATATCCAAGGACGTAGGATGAGTCCTTAACCTACATTCAAAATTCATATAACCATGTAGTACACACATCCACTATGAAGTTACCATTTGAAGCATGCTTAGGATATCTACCTACCAATAAGCTAGACATAAGAGTTGGACAACAAGATAGGGAGGAGACATGAGACAAAGAGGTGAATAGAGAAAAAAAATTCATTGAGAGGATCTGGAAAATCTATCTCAAAGTTAAAGAACAACTAGAGAAATATCAACCCAAGTACAAAGATAGGCAAGATCAACATAGGAGACAACATAAGCTACATGTTGGAGATAGAGTTTGGGTTTACTTGAGTAAGGATATATTACAAGGTCAATCATGGAAACTCAAACCACTATGATATGGACCCTTCACCATATTGGAGCAGGCTGGAGAAACTGATTTTCGGCTTGACTTGCCACCATTTATGAGGATGTACTCTGTAGTAAAATATGAGAACTTGCACCTATATGAGCCATCCATGCTATATGAAGATGAAGTACTATATTTGCTACGTTCCATTAAGGATTGCATCTTGGACTCATGAGGTGAATTGGAGGAGGATGTAGTGCTGTAGCAGAAGGTTAGAGAGACTAGGAGAGGCCCACGGGAATCTTAGCAGATTGGAATGAAAGGGAAGACACCAAGGCAAGCCCAGTGGTACTCAAAGGAGAAAGTGAGGGAATTATTTCCTCATGTACTACCCCACTAAGATTTTGTGGCACCAAAATCCTCCTAAGTAGGGTAGGTGTGATCCATAGGGATCAAAAATGAATCTACTTCATCAAAATAGTCAGCACAAGGAAGGAAAAATGAAAACACAGAGGTTCTATTTTTTTAGTAATAGGACTTTCGCTTTGAGTAGAGCGATGGTTACAGAACCTCCTCCCAACAAGAATAGTAATCCTGGGACCTCTGGTCTCCATTGCGTGGTGGTCCTATCTCTTTCGGATAGAAAATGAAAATATGAAACAAACAGCCCAGAATTTGGATAGTTGTTCGTATCTCTTCTTCTCCATGACCTTTCCCATTCTCCAGTGCATGGGAGGACATGGGAGAGGCTATAAATACATGTTTGTAGAAGAGAATAATTATCATCAAAGAATGAAAGCAAGTGAATAAGAAGTTCTTTGTGTCGTAATTGTGTTTTGTAGATGAAAGGAGTTGTGAGATAGAGAAAGCAAGTATTTGGGAGGGAGTGTGAGATATTATCTACTTATCTTTCATACTTCTTGTAAATTTTTGTAATTTTTTTTTTGAATTGGCCAATAATAGTGGGAAGAAAGAGCAATTTCCCTTCTCGACTAGTTTTTCCTCCTCTGGAGGTTTCTAGGATAAAATTTGTTGGTGTTTATGAGCTTAAATTATTTCCTTTCCTGCAATTGTGGATTCTAAGAATAAGCATAATTAATTCACTATCTATCTCTATCATTTTCTAATAGGAAGTAGAACAAAAACATTTGTTTTTTATTTTATGGATAATTCCACAGTTGAAGAGTTTACAGATCAAAGATTCTCAGAGCTAGGGCGAATAAAAAAAAATTAATAAATTTTGTTTTTATATAAAGTGAATGGTATCTCTCATGTTAATATTATAATATGGGCTAATATTGCATATTAAAAAAAAGAAAGTGGAAATATTATCTATGTGTTTTGGGTTTCTAAATTAGGATTCGTATTTGTGTGTTAGATATTCGATTACAAATTTAAGTTATGGAAACCTTATGGCCAAGGGTATGCTTAGTGTTACCTTGAAATTCAAGTGAGTTCATCCAAATTATATGAAATACTTCCAATAAATAATTTGCATCATTTGAAATTATTTTATTAAAATGAGGTGTTTTCCTTGTTGTTAAGCCTCATTTTGTGTGGTCTAAAATTGTTGGTTCTATAAGAAGGTGTTGCTTCTCGTGCAAAAGTAAAGGTCATGATTGGTAGTTGTTAATCTCGTCTAAAATAGAAAACATTGAAGTGTAATTCAACATAAGTTAGATAGTCACCTTTTGGGCATTAAATCGTTTAGATAGTCCTTATTGCTTTCTTGATTTTAATTAGATTTGAATTTATTTTTGTAAGTGTACTTGTCCCGATCCCTCAATCACAAAATTTGAATTTAGAGACATTTGAAGAGGCTTGTGGGACAAGTTAAGCTTTTCCCACACCTCTTAAATTCATCTACCAACTATACATATGCGGTGAGGGGTCAAAATTTGACCCTATTATATGATATCGATGGTAAAAAGGTGAAATGATTGCACTTTCTTACATGAGCTTTTATTTATTTTTCTTTGTGGTTTGAAGTGAGAGTTGTTTGCGGAAAGAAACTTGTGACTTCCTCATCCACCAATTTATCAACCTTGGTTTTGATTTTTGACTTATTGATGTGGATTTAAGGAGAAGTGATGTGGAATCCTACATGGAGTCACTTCACCCTCCTCTCTTCTTTTTCTATTTATACAAGCTATTTTGATATTTATGGGGTTACTTGATTTAGTTGTGCACTTACATTTTGGAGATTTTTTCTTGAGTTGCTTTCTTGAAGTCTTGGAGCTTGTTTGGATTTGGGCTTAAGCTTGGAAGAAGCTTAGAGTTGTGATTTTGGATCAAATATTCTTGCAATGCTAAGATAGGGACTTAGGTAATATGGACTTACGTAATTTTATTTTATTATATGTATGTAGTATGTAAAATGAATGTTTATGTGTGTAATTTTGGGACTTAGGTAATATGGCCTTAAGGATGGTGTAGGACAAATAATATGGGGATCTTATGAGGGAGAGATAAGAGTATTGTTTTCATATTTTGGAGGGAGTTTGGGTTGGGTGTCCCACCTTTTTAAGATAAAAAATTCTTATCTTTGTATGAAAATACTTTAGGGAGTGATATGAGTATGAGGTAGTGAGAAGAGTATGAGGGATTGATAAGAGTTTGAGTGAGGGATAAGAGTTTGGTTGTTGTATGGATGAATATTTTTATGGAGGCTTCTAAGGTGGACACTTAACCCAATAGGAGGCATAAGTGATTTTCGATATTTCCTTTCTCCCTTGGGTTAGATTTTTCAAGCTTTATTTTGGAAAAGTTGCATTTTATTGATATTGTTGTTTTTTGCTTATATGTGTGTAAAAATATTGCTGGCATGTGTGTTATAATGTGAAAGCATTTTTGAAAGTTGTCATTGGTTGAGTCCATTCCTTATTGCTTTATGGTTGGGCTCGAGGGCTAATGAGGAGGATAGCTTATTTTGCTCATTGAAATATTTATTGGGTGGAGAGGGTTGTCTATTCTCCCTTCCTTGTATTGTGATTGGAAATTGAAGAGAAGATGGAGTTAAAGTTGATGTTTTGGAGGAGTTTACATATGTTGAAGACAACAATAATTTTCAATTTATGAATTTTATCTCATTGTTTCAATTGGAAAGTTTGTATTCAATGCAATGAATTCTCATAAAATTGTATTGTAAAGAGATCTATTTTGTTGTATATTGGATTATGAAGATTTGAGATAATTAACGTATGTAAAAGTTGTTTGTAAATGAATTTATGAATGTTGGAAAATTACATATTTTTATTATTTTTGTAAAATGTTGTTTTATTTGAAATCTATAACTCATTAGAAAGATGGAAGTAATTCTAAATCTACTTCAAACTTGTATGCAAAAATCTAGAAATTTCAACGTAGGAATCAAATTCCAGTGATTTTAGAAAATTTAATACTCCTAAAATATCTTCTGGGTGTTCCCAAAAGTTTTACAGTCTACTTATAACATAAGAATTTAAAGATCCTTTAAATCTCATAAACCCATCTTGTAAATCTCTAGATACGCCATGATTTTCAGAGAGGGTTTTAATCTTGATATGCTTGTGTAAGAATCAATTTACAACAATTTTCAAAAATTTATTGCTCCTAAATTATCTTCTATGTTTTCCCAAGAGTTGGATAGTTTACTTATAACATATGAATCTAGAAACCCTTTAAATCTCATAACAACCCAACATGTAAATCGAGAAAGATAAGTCGCAATCTTCACAAGGGTTTTATTCACGCGCCATGGTGAGTTTGGATTATTATGTGACATTTTTTTTAAAATTATGGGTCAAATAAGTAAATGGGTAGATAGGTATATTTGAATTAGTTTACTTCGGGTGATTAAAAAAAACAATATTTAAAAAAACATAATGGTATGGGCATTCTATTTTATTATGACATTGTCTTAAGGGTATGTTAATTGGGTTGACCTTATATTCTACCGGGTATATTTAAACTGCCAGGAAAACTAATCTTTTTAAATGACCAAAATTATATAATCACATAGTCATAATATTTCGTGGTAAGATTATCGTTCTGGTAAAACAAAAAAAATTGTTGAATTTATTATTTAAATTATTGGGATAATTTAAATAATTAAATTAAATTTAGTTACTTTAGGTAAGTTAATGTAAAGAGTTAATTAAAATTATATGGTTTAAATTTATATAATTAATTTGACCCGTGATTGTTTTGGGAGAATGGAGTAAAACTACTTACGAAAGGGAAGCGTGGGAAATAAGTGAATGAGTTTTATTGAACATAATTAATGTATAAAAAAGGGGTGAGAATGGAATAATTAAATAATAATAAAATGGTTGGAGAAGTTGTTCAGCAACCTGCAGTTACTGCCGAGCATCTAGAAAAACTACACAACAACTTGCAACCATTGTCTAGCGCATGTAGCAACTATGCAACAACCTACAACCATTTCCTAGTGTTTGTATCAACTGTCCAGCAACCTACATCTATTGCCTAGCACTTGCAGCAACTTTTCAACAACCTGTAGTCATTGCCCAATGTCTACAGGAGCTGTCCAACAACCTACAACAATTTCCCAATGCCTACAACAACTACACAATAGCCTGCAACAACTGCCCAATAGTCTTCAACATCAACTTAGTAGCCCTTAACAAAGTGTAGTGATTAGCGAGTGATATTTTAGTAAACATAATTAATGTATTTTAAAATTCGATTAATGTATAAATAAATAAATAAATCATTCTCATAATTTCCTATGTAATGTGATGTAGGTTTTATGGGTTAACGTGTCATAATCTATAGACGGTATAGAACTTAGAAGGTTTAACTACTACCATATTAATGAAACTAACACAGATGAATGAATCTAAAGAAAGGAATAAACATAGAATGAATTACAAAATAATCATCCAGGCAGCTATATAGATAAATTATTCAAAATTCAACAAAATTAGACGATACAAAAACTACCAAAGGAGTTCTGAGTCTTAGTGTGAGTGGGCCCTTGGTCTCCCATTGGTTATAATTGTAGTTTCTCTCTCAATTCACCAAAGCAATAATCTCTATTGATTTCAAAAGTTGATACAACATTATTATTTAATAACATATAGTTTTTTGTCTAACTTATTACACTCGATAAGGGAAAATTATATAATTCGTCATCCTCAACTGAAACCTATGCTATATGAAAAATAGATATTTAGATAGTATAACTAGGGATTCAAAATTATCTCCACATTTCAGAATGAAGTCATGGAGATGATTAAGGAAATCGATTAACAAAATTGATTACATGATTTATTCTAGAATGACATGTGTAGATATGAACTAGATGTATCCTCTAAGATAGAAATATTTGGTCCTTTCTACTTTGTTGTTACATGCAAGAGAGGTCATGAAGTCCAAGGTCAAATCTACAACATCTTGGTGAACTTCTCGGCAAGCTAAGATACCTAAAGTTGAGTTCAGAATCACTCGGGAGTGAGCCAAGATAGAATACTCTGAAGCAAGCTGAGATGCTCTGAAACAAGCTAGGAGAGAACACTCTGAAGCAAGCTATGGTTTTCTGAAGCAAGCTGAGATACTCTGAAGTGAGCTTAGGTACTACGAAGCGCACTGAGGTACTCTTAAAATGGCTCCACTTTTAGAATTTTCTGCCCAAAACTTTTTATGTTTGTAAAAATTTATTCTATCGTTCATTTGTACACAAAACTGAGTTCTTTTTGAGGATTTTTAGATAGAATTTCATGATACAATAGAGTTACGTACTAATCCAGCAAAATGCACACAACCTCTACTTTAAATTAGGAAAAAGTTATAAAATGTGTTCAAATTCTAACAAGGGGAAAATACAAATAATGACATTATTTACTCAATTAGTGAGCTCATCACACGTGTAATCCATATGAATACAGTTAAATAAAAGAAAACTAGTTCTTTTGTTGATTAAATTATATACATTGAAGCTTATATATTAAGACTTTGCTACTTTAATTATGATAACACTAATAAAACCAACCTTTTTTAATCAATTTGTATAAATGGGCCATTTTAAATCCATTTATATAAATAGAAAAAAAATGCACTCATTACAAAATTAAGTGTCTTCATTATAATGTGAGCAGCCATATAGTTTTTAGATTATTTAGGCTAATTTTAGTTTTCTATCATTTTTAAGGAATAAACGCCTATTAGATAAGAATTAAAAAAAAAAAGATTGATCACTAATTCCATGTTATATGGATCGAGTCTCACATTAAATATGTTTTTTTTGCATTATAAATGTAGGTTGGTTTCTTCTCTAGGATGCAAATCAAATAAAATGAAAAAGAAATTTAATAAAAGATGCAATTTTGAAGGTTAAGTGTTACATGTAGAACACTAATTGGCTATGTAGTCATTCGATGATGACATGTTTAAAACTACATATATTTTTTATTCGAATGTTATATCTAACTTTAATAATTGTACACACGTCTTTTTTTCTTATAATATGAAGGAAAATTACAAGAATATCACTTTCACTCACCTTCAAAGAATCATAGGACATGAAAGATATTGAAATAACAATTAAAAGATTTACAATCATACATTGTATAATGAATGAAATGTTTGAATGCAAAATCAATGAGATATCCCGAAGGTATCATCTATGTGTAAAGGTGTTATGGGAGCATAAAAATCCTAATAAGTAAGGAAGACCTCTAAACCCACTCTCCAAAAACTTTTAAAAATTAGCATACTAAAATTTTGGGACTCCTTTTTTACATGGAAGATTCATTTTATTCTTGTAAGAGATTTTGAAAATTCTTTAAATAAAATATCACTCCATATTTTTTTGGATCAGAAGCTCCTTTATAGAAACTCGTGCTCAATCCATATGACTATTATTAAGAAAAGGAAAATAATTCTTCCCTCAATTAAATTTTATAATTTTTGTATTTTTCGAAGTCGAAGCTTATATATTAAACCTTGTGGTCCCTTAATTATAATAGTTTTAATAAAACGAACCTTACATAAATAGAAAAAGAAACTTTTAAAAATTATTTATGCAAATGAAAAAACGACAAACCTAGTAAAAGATTTTTGTCCCTTTGAATAGACTAATTTTGACAACGCTGAGGAGTCGATGTCTGATGGAATTGGGATTGTGGTCACTGGTCCTCACTTTTTTCGGTTCATCCACGTTATGCAACGTGGGAATGAATGTATATGGCTGGGTAAGTCAGTTAGATGAGCTTCTCGGAAATAATTGATGAATTAACTGCTGATTACGAAGAGGAAGTAATAAACTGTTCTGTTCCAATTACAGCTGTTAAGTGAATTTGTAGTTTGGTCAGCGGTCATATTTCAAGTCCACGCGGTCTTTACTTTCCCTTTCTTTGTGGACGGAAATTAAAGATTAACGCACCGTGAATTGGTATAAAAAATTGTAGAAAACTAGTGCACCATAACTCAATAACATTTTAAAACTATACAACAACAAACATGGAGGCCAATTGACGCATAGAAGGACTATCGAGATTGTCCCCTTAGCTACATATGCCGGAGGGGCGCATTGTATCCAAGATTGGGTTCCATCTATCATTTTGTTTCTACTTTTCTTATTTATTATCTGAAGGAGGACAAATGGCTAAAGCCAAATCGTGAGAACTTATCTCGTGTGGAGCATCCCAACTACTACTTCCAATACCATAACGGGTCTAGGTGAATGGAGATAAGATATAGAGAAAAAAGAACAATGGCATGGAGAAATAATCCACCTATCTTTCTAGAAATAAATCAGGGAGGAATTGAAAATCTCCCATTTATTCCAAATGTTTCTAGAAATAAATGTACCACTTATCTTCATAAGAACAACAAAGAGGAAGATGCTCTATAACCCCAATCCATTCCAGTATTTTCTTCCCATATAATTCCATAGACTAATGCAATGCAAGAGAAAAAAATTCCAAATCATCACATCCTTTTATATTTTAAATTATACATTTGACACTAAAAGGATGCCATCGAAGTTTCATATTGAATCACACTATCACTCTTACTTTGTTATGATTGAAATAGAAATCCAAATAAACCTTGTGAAAACATACATGCCATTCATAACTAGGACACAAAGATTCCCCATGATGCTTATCTTATTTAGGATGATAAAGATTGGAGGGAACCCAACAAAAAGGAATAATAAATATTAGTGGAAAATAACACATCAGAGAAGATTTTTAATTTCCTTGGAAGAGATAGAGGTTTGGTGATCTAGTAATATTTTTAACTCAACCCTCTAGATAACATTAGACAAAATATTAAATAATCAATATTTATGAGTAAAATATATATGTGCTAAATATTAGAACTTCACACCCTATTAAATCCTCTACCAATGAAATCCTTCCAGGTAAGGAGGTTCATCGAGAAGAGATTATCTATAAAACTTAGTCATTTTACATTCAATAAAAGGTTTAAAAGTGTTGGTTGGATATTTTGTCAAGCCAAAATATGAGGTTCAACCACAGTACATGGGATTAAATCCCTCCTCAAAGACAGGTGAGGCTATCTGTTTATTACTAGTATAAAACACAGTAGAAATAATATATAGTATTCACACTAATCTAACCATTGGGGTTGGGATAGAATCCCGAAATGCATATCCATAATAGGTGAAGATATTGCTCTTTCGAAATGAAATGGATTGGAAAGGAAATTATTATTATGGAAGAAACACAATGGAAAGGAAATGAGGGGAATGTACTTTCTTTTGAGAAAATGCAGATCACGAAATAATCATACGAGTTTTTAGACAACAAATGTAATGTTTGAAATGATTAGAAAAATCAAGATGATAAACAAAGAATAGCTTAAGATTATGAATATAAGAACAATATCTTAAGAAAGATACATCTCACAACACAAAGTTTGCAAAATAGCATCAGCTTCTATTCCTCAAATGATTAAAAGAAAACACAAAGTCTTTCTTCTTCACAATAGATCTCAATATTCCAAAAATCTCAACCCTTTGGAATGCATAAGCATCCCTTATTTATAATAAAAGGAGTTGAGAGAAAATAGGATAAATCCTAGAAAATAGTATTTTTAATGAGAGTCCTATTTTGCTTGACTCTCACGCAGGAGACCAAGTCAAAATTTTCTTCCTATGTGACGAAACAAAAATGAAAAAGACATGTCGATTTCAGGATTGAAATGACATGCAACATTGTGCCTATTCTGTTTCATCATCTTTGTCTTCCTCTAACAAAGCCTGCTTGTCCCAAAATTCTTGAAACTTTCGGATTATATCCTACATCTCATTTTCATCAGGTGCAGTGGAATGATCACTCAGAACTTCATATGTTTCCTGAGTATCGCTAGCATTACTAGGAAGCTTTTTCAATCTCTTGTTGAGTTTCCTCAGTGTTTCCAAAGAATGTTCAATTTTCAAAAACCCATCAATGATTTCCAGGCCGAATCCATAAGTTGGTTCATGCTGAATTGATTCTTGGATCTGCTTGTAAAGATCATCAATAGGAAAAATACCTGAGCTTTCATTCAACACCTTAGCGTAGATCTTAACTAGCTCTTCTTCTATGTCATTCATGCCATCGTCCAATTGATCTCTTGATTCCCTCAATTTGTTGCAAGCTTCATTGAGAATCTTTATTCTGAATCTAATGGCTTTGGTTAGTTGAACATGTTTGTGCCCATGTGGAATGATGCCTTCTTCGATCAAGATGTGGGATGGAACCTGTTTCAATGTTTGGAGAGCTTCAAAAGTTAACTGGTTCTCAAAAAAATTCATCATCCATTTTCTCTCCTTCCTTCTTTATATCCTCCAAGGATTTGTAGACTTCCACAGTGTCCTTAATTAATTATTTTCCTTACAGGAGCAGCCTCTGGATCCATTCATCGACCCTTCTCACCTTCTCATTAATCTTCTCAATCATGGGTACCGATTAGAAATCAAACCTGATAGGAGTAGAGGATGATGGTGTTGACTCAGGAGGATTTGAGAGCTTGAGTAATACTTCTGTCAGCTATTGTAGTTTCTCTTTTAACTCATCTCTGTTTGCCTTAGTTTCCTTTAGATTTTGGCACAACACATTCATGGCATCTTATGCGTCCTGTTGTGCTCCCTCCAGTTGTTACTTTCCCTAGATCAACCCTTGTAATTTGATAATCTATGAACATTATATCATCCTTGGTTTTATTAGCCGCAAGAGTAGCAATTTCTACAATTTTATGCTCTGAGGCATCCCCTGAAATCCTTTAAACTGTTTTGGGTTTGTTGGCCGACTTGTTAGGAGTGACCTTGAGGGAATTGAAATCAAAGGCTGGTACGGGAACTACTGCATTCCTCTTCCTCAGAGTCTGATCTATTAACCATTGAGGTGTATTGGAAGAAGTTGCTCCCATTATAGATGTTACAGTCACATCCTTAGTTGGAGGAATGTTACCTTGTGGAGTGGTGACCACTGCAAGTGTAGTGTCCATGATAATGGACTCAGGGAATGAAGGCGCAAAAGGATTAGGCATATCCATGGTTAACTGAGGTCCAGTGGGGAGAGGTGAGAGGCCAGCGAAGATACTAGCCATGGATGAGGAACTTGGTGAAGAAATATGAGGCAAGGAAGGCCTAATAAGAGGAGGCAATGATTCTGAAATTAGAGTTTGAGAGATAAGAGGAAGACTTACCTCTGACGAGCTGCCAGTCAAATGAGGAATGGAAGGTTGAACAATCTCTTCTCCGGAAGAAGGATTTCCTTGTTCTGGTTGTGGAGGTGAATCAAGAATCTCAACTATTTGTGGGAGAGTGGCCACTGGTGTAGTTACTCGATCTTCTCCCTTTCTAAAAAACTTAACCTTTATTGGCCTCTTGGAAGGGTTCTTATCATTTTCCTTTTTTCCCTTGGAGGGTCCCACTTTCATAGTATGTAGTTTTGAAAAACTCCCTTCTTTATAACTCATTCCCCAAGAAATGAGGCATGCCTTAGTACGGGCAAGAATTTGAGCAACTCTCCCCATAATAGAAGATTTCTCAGTGATGGACCAATCAATGGATGGGAATACATATCGGTCTTCATTTAACACATCATACAAGGTGTCAAGGACACTCTCGTTATCCGTGGTGCCCTCTGGGATGTCAGATAAATCCAACATCAGGATTTCTTTAATTGATAACCTGCTATTGTCCTTTCTTCGGGTGGAAACTTCATCCTGAAGATCAACCCAAATATCTTCTATGTTGGGAACATGTATTTAAGGACTCCTCAGAAATCAAATCCATCTCTGTGCTTCATGTGCTTCTTCAACTTGTCCTGAAGCTCGTGCACCACATTCTTAGCTTTAACCACTGTTGAGCACGTGTACCTTCCGATGGAAATAGGGAAGGATATGGTAGCCTTGTGTTTACTTTGTTGGAATTTGTGGAAATCCAACAATTGTCTTACCAACTCCATTAGGATTAGCTTATCACCTAGGAATCTGGGCAATCATAAAGGATCACCTGGGTACATAACCACCCGAAGGTATGTTAAATTATTGAACTGCAAGAAGATACAAACCCATTTTGATACTTTGGCCCATGCCTCATCAGAGACTCTTCTCTTTCTTAAGTCAGGGTTCAGCATGCAGATGTTCTCATAAAAGAAGGCGTCATTCACTCTTCTGAATTGATCCTTAGACCCCTTCATTGTCAACTGAGGGAAATTCCGATATATATGTTCGGTTGACTTACTTCCCTTCATGTCCAACCCTGGATAATTTCTCATACCGGCTGCTGCATAGGTGACATATGATGACATATAAAACTTTCCAGTAGTCAAGACTGTCTTCATTTGGGAATCAATATAATTACTTATAAGACTGCACCAATCAATCCCTTCTTCGTCCTTCTTTATAAGGACCATGAATTGATACATCCACTCATGAAAGTCTCTTGACTCAGGGAGTCCAAATACTTGACTCAATAGGGTGATGATGTCACTGATTTCAAGGATGAAATCACTCCTGGGGACAAACTTGGGAAACCTAGAGACGACTGGCTATTATTATGGGTTAAATTTTATTGTTAAATGGGAAGGGTAAGGTTAATTATTTTTCTATAGTAATTACTTATTAAATGGATAGAAACTACATTATTGAATTAATTAAGAATTGATAGGAATGGAGTTTTTAAACCTAACTAAAAATTAAATAAGATGAATTAATTGTTTTTTTTAACATTATTTGGTCAATTGTGAACTTTTCTAAACATTGCAACATAACATATAGGACAAAAATCCATTTTTGGAGGATCATGCACCTTCGCATCATAGTGCAGAGGATAGGGTAGAGAATTCCCACGTGGAGTCGGTTATATGTGGGTCACCTCCTAGAGAGCACAAAGATAGAGCTACAGGATATAAAGATAGTTCTAGGATCCCTGGGCCTAGAAATGATAATCCAGAGAGACCTAGGGGATGAAAGTCGATAGCAATGGATCACATTAGAGATATATTAAGGTTACACCCACCTAATTTTGCTAGAGACACAGGCAGATTTTAGGAAGAGGCATTATTGTCTAGCTTGAGCGGATGCTTAAAGCTATGTCCTTGTTCTAGTAACAGGAAAGCTCATTTTTTCATCCAGCTTACTAGAGATGGAGCTTGAAGTTTTGTGGGGGACTGAGGAGAAGAAGATCTATGTTGATTCAAAGACAGTTACTTGGGAGATCTTCGAGGAAAATTTCAGGAGTAGATACATATCTAGGAGATTCATCCAACAATAGATAGATGAGTTTCATAATCTTCGACATGCTTCCATGATAGTGGCAGAGTATTGGGGATGGTTTTTATATCTCCTTTAGTATGTGGATTACATGCAGGATGAGCAAGTTAGAGTTCACAGGTTCATCAGGAGCCCGAACTTAGACTTGGGTGGGGAAGTGCGCATTCATTACCCGCAAAAATTATCAGAGGTCATGGAGAAGGAATATATTATAGAGGAAACCAAGTGGAAGACACAAAAATCTCGTGAAAGAGTGAGGAACGACATACATTAGTCATAGGATAGTATATTGAGCGGATCGGCTCCTCCTCCTCACGATAGACACATATCAACACGGTCTTCCTTCCGGCGTCCTTTATAGGTCTTAAGTCTCTGAACTAACACTAGGTCAACATATTAACATATCCAGTTATGTTTAGGTAGAAATGGATGCTTTGGGCTATTTTTTGAATTGGTTCTTAGAGGTTTTTGTATTATATGTCGTAATTCTTCGACCTTGGCTGTGTTTATGTCATGATCTTTCATCCATGTCTATAGCTCTTGACCTTAGGGGTTATGTTTGACTAAATCAATTGATTTCCCTTTTTCTATTTTGATGCTCTCTTGGTGAGGTGGTGTGGTGTCTATAGGGTAATTCCCCCTTGTTATCTTTATTTCTTAGTTAATGATATCTTGTGAATGTAAAATTTTGTTTGGAAACTCTCTCTCTCTCTCTCTTTTATATAGTGAACCTATCTTGGAGTATAATTCGTAAGCATTGTTTTATCCCCCTCACACTGATCTAAACTTCTAGAACTTGTAAAAAAATATTTATAACTTCATAAGGTACATATTCATCATATCTCTTATCAATAATTGTGGAGACTTTCCTGGAATGCATTGGTGATGCACGTAACTTTTGGGAAACCTATTGTCAATTGGGTGTGTTCCATTTGGTTATGATCTCTTTTTTTCTATGACCTTGTTAATGTGATAAGCTTGGATCTTAAATGCATTATAATTCAATTGGTAATGTGATAAATCTTATCATATTAGAAATCTAATTAGGAGGTTTTGTTATTCGAAACTTAATAATTGCTGTGGACATTAAGGAAAATGATTTCTTACTATAACCTTGTAGTTTAATTGAAGAAAAAAAAATCTATGAGAAAATAACAAGAATTCCATTATAATTTCGCTAGAAGTAGAATGCATAAATGTTGCCTCCTATATAGAATGGCAAGAAATCATGTCAACATTGATGATGACCCTTTATGACACAAGGTATAGTATATTATAATATAAGGAATGCATTACTTAGAAGACTTATAAGAAATATGGTTAGCAAATGTAACTATAACTTTCTATTTAATTTATGGAATGGATAAATTTATGGGATTAAATACAAGTAGAATGAGTAAATAAACTACCTTGTTGTATAAATTGTTATTACATGCCAGAAAATTCAAAAAGGATAAAATCTTAAAGATAGAACTAATTGAAAATTCCCATTGAACTACAGTATGAGTGCTTAAGCTCAAATGCGCCCTAATATTTTAAGATGTTGCAAATAATATTGAAATATTATAAAAATGTATCAAATATAAATATATATATAGCCTTAACATAGCATGTATTGTGTTATTGTTATCCAAAATTCACCCTCAAGGTAATTTTGATAACATGCATCAAATTATTCAGTCCTGAGAAAGTAGATTGATTCAAGGCCCGAAATCATGTTTTTGGGGGCCCCTCAGCTTCTCTCTAACTCTCCCATCCAATAAGAAATCCCAACGAGTTAGAAAAAAGGTTAAAAATGCAAAAAATAAGGTTGCAGGATTGTTCTAAGGCATTTCGGGTCTGAAGGGTTCGGGTCATACTGAGGTTCATTGTACCAAGCTTGGGGCCGAAAAAATGAAGAAAATTGGCTAAGTCAGACATTTTTGTCCCAGGCGGTCCACGGGACAGTTGGGACATCGGGACGCGAAAAGCTGAAACGGCTGAAGGTGGAAAAAATCGTCAAGTTTTTGTTTCGCGTGGTTTTGGGACAGCCGGGACAAAAGTACGCGGAGGATGCAAACCAGCTGATTTGGCCGAAACAGGATACTTTCATCTGAGATAGTTTGGGACATCCGGGCCAAAAGTACGCGTGGGACGTGAAAAGCTGAAAGAGCCGAGAGCAAATGGAATCTCGCCACGTGTCTTCACCGCAAACAGGAACAAGGAAGCCTGAATCAGCCGAAGCAGGAGATTTTCATCCAGGAAATTTGGGACAAAGGTACGCGTGGGACGTGAGGGATGCGAAAAGCCGAAGCAGCCGAAGGCAAAGAAGAACAGTCAACATTTGACCCGTGAAACTTCAAATGGGCATAACTTTTGACTCCGAGCTCTAATTTTCACAAAATTGGACTTTCTGGAATGAACAAGATTTTTAACAAGGGTAGATATATTAAATAAAATAAACATATTGGGCTCCAGTTAGTTAATGCTCATTCCCGTCAAATGACAGAAAACGCCGGGCAGACCCAAAATAGCTTCCCGCACTCAGAAGGCCATAACTTTTGTATTTCTCAACAAAATCGCACACAATTGGTACCGTTGGAATCGTGGCTCCAAGACCGACACACAAAAATCAAGAAATTCTTGATTTTATGAGATATTGATGGATATTTTTTATAAAACGTGGCCAGGTTCATAACAGTGTTGTATTTGGTGGTTGGGAGTGCAATTAAGAGGCATGGTCATCATTCTTTCTCTGCTGCAGCACCTGGGATAGTATGGGGAGCCTTTTACAAGTAATATATAATAATTTTACTCCATTTAATGCCTCTTACAAGTGGTTGAAGGACATATTTTGGGATTTTCATTTTTTCCCTCTCTCTCTCTTCTCATGTTTTCTATAAATTGGAGTGTTGGGCTCATTGTAAAAGGGGGGAGTTTTCTGGTAGCAAAGCTCTGTCAAAAATGTTTTGTGAAGCCAATGTGTTGCAGGCCCTTGTAGTGGACTCCTTGCATGCTGATCCAGGCCCTTTTCTTGTAATAGATTGAACTGTGCATAACATGAAGCAATAAAATACAAGTTTGTGGATGGATCTTCCCCTGCTGTGTTTTCTTGTATTCTTCTTGCCCCTCCAATTTTAGTTATAAGGATATTGTGTCTATTATTATGTTCATGCAGGGATCCACTATCATTGTGTATGCTTGAAATATTGTTGTGAATGCGTTTTGCTAGATTATGGAGAACTGTCATCACCTCTTCTAGTGTGCACTTTGCTTCTGTATTTCACGCATTTGGAGACTACTCTCACACCGTCCTTTTCTGGTGTATCACCGCTTTAGTGTAGGTTTTCATTTTATGCATTCTCTCTCCCTGGTCCCTTGGAAATTTAGATTAGAATAGTTAGTTTCCCCTACATTAGAGTAGATTGTGGCAGGTAGTGTAGGAGCAAGAACCAGCTTTCTCTGGAGGTCTATCTCAAGTAGCAAGTCCCACAACTTGGAGATAGTACCCATGTTATCCAATTACACCGTGAATAAAAGTTTATGCACTTGTATAAACAGAGGGGTGCTGTGATTTGGTGATAACATTTATCATTGTAAAATTATCATGATCTTTAAAGAATGAGTTGTTTCAATGCTAGACTAGTATAAAATAATAACGTGAATCTCAAAATGAAATCTAAGATGGAAACCATGGAAATAAAATTATTATACCTCCCTTATTATATAAAACAAAAAACACATGTATAAAGTTTATACACAAGTCACATGCTATGTCTCTTAGACCCCTCACTGATAAGTATGAAGTTTTTCTTAGAAGTGTAGATAAAGAATTTTTTAACCAAGTTTTAGAATGGATTAAATGTTTTGTTCACATGGGTGGACTATATATCCATATTGTCAAATAATTTGGCTATTAGAACCTCTAATATGTCCTCCTACCCTTGATAATGGAGTACTGTATTGATAGTGATGTGTTGTAGTCATGTTTTTATACCTGAACATAAATGTGTGTAATGTTCCCTTGTTGGATTTTTTTAGGTCGTCATACCTTTTCACCTCTTAGCTCGACTGGTATATGATTTTTGATCTTCTAGGTGTTAGTATATATCTCCTATTTTAAAAGAGGAAACCTCCTTGTGTCGGAATAGGCCATTGGTGACCTAAGCTTATTGGAAAGCTTAGGAAACATATGTTAAGGATATGGAGGAATTTCATAATCCTCCTTTCTTTTGGAAACTATGACGTTGTTCCCCTTGTGCTTTGGGGAGAAGAAGGGGCATGTTATTTTTGTAAGTGTTATAACAATGTTTGGTGTGTTGCTCTCGTAAAGTGTTGGTTGGACCTCTCTTATTGCCTATTTTCTTCTAGCTTGCTTGAGTGTTCCTTTGTGTTATAATAAAGCTTGTGTTTTTTTTAAGATTGATCCATAGGGATCCAAAATAAATCTACTTCATCAAAATAGTCAAAATGAAGAAGGAAAAATGAAAACATGGAGGTTCTATATTTTTAGTAACAGGACCGCCACTATGTGTAGAGTGGCAGTTACATAACCACCGTCCAACTAAGGCAGCAGTCCTGGGACCGCTGGTTTGCATTGGGTAATGATCCTAACTCTTTCAAAAAAAAAATGAAAATATGAAATGAACAGCCCATAATTTGAATATGTGTTCGTATCTCTTCTCCTTCATGACCTTTCTCATTCTCTAGTGCACAAGAAGACATGAGAGAGGCTATAAATACATTTTTGTAGAAGATAATAGGATCATCAAAGCATGAAAGCAAGTGAGCAAGAAGTTATTAGTGTTGGAATTGTGTTTTGTAGAAGAAAGGAGTGTTCAGATAGATCAAGCAAGTACTTGGGAGGAAATGTGAGATATTATCTACTTCTCTTTCATACTTATTGTAAATTTTGTACTTGTTATTTTGAATTGGCCAATAAAAGTGGGAAGAAAGAGAAATTGGCCTTCCCGACTAGTTTTTCCTCCTTTGGAGGTTTTTATGATAAAATTTGTTGGTGTTTATGAGCTTAAATTCGTTCCCTTCCTACATTTGTGGATTCTAAGCATAAGCATAATTCATTCGCTAGCTATCTCTGTCATTTTCTAATAGAAAGTAGAACAACAACGTTTATTTGTGTTTCTATGGATAATTCCAAAGTTGAATAGTTTACAGGTCATTTTGGTATTAGAGCTAACATTTATCTAGGAATGTGGTATTCGTTCTTGGACTTGTATGACAGTGATGAGATCTAAAGGTGAAGAGGCTTTGCCTTGCGATCCAAAAATTTCTACAAAGAAGTGGAAACAGAGAATTTAGGGAAAAATGGATGAAGAGAACTTGGTCCATAGAATCGAGATGCTGGATACCATGATGGATAGGATGTTTAGAAGGAAAGAAGAGCTTGCTGATTTACAGAAGACAAATTTTATCAAACAAGACTCCATGGAACTAGTTGTTTGGGGCTTAGCTGAAAATTTTTGCATTGGAAGGAACCACCATGAGGAAATTTATGGGGAAGAGTATGAAAAAAAGACTTCAAACACAAGAGAAAAGGTAAAATATGATCATACTCCTTTTAAAGTTGAGACAAAAGTTGATATTAAAATATTTGAATGACAAGTAGATGTGGAGTTGCTTGATTAATGGCTAAAATAGTTAGAAGTCTACTTTAGCATCCATAATGTCACTGAGGCATAGAGGATTACCTTTACACGTATCAAAATGGAGGGACACTCTCTGGTTTGGTGGAAAACCCATATAACCAATTGTGAAAAGAATAAGCATCTTATTGTGAAAGCTTGGAAAGAATTTTAAGAATTACTTACAGCTAACTTATATCCTATTGGCCACAAGATTGACCAAATGATTAAATGGTACTATTTTAGACATGGTAGTGGTCAAACTATGCAGGACTATACTATAGAGTTTTGGAGGTAGACCATGTTGATAAAAATGGACTTGAAGGATGAGGATATTCTGAATAAGTACTTGGGAGGACATCACACTCACCTTCGCAAAAAATTCATCTACACTAAGCCCAAATATCTCAATGAGGCATGTGTGAAATCATACTACATAGATGATGAAAAGAAGCAAGGGAAACACAGTCAACAAATCAGCAGAAGAAAGAGTTTGGGAAAACAAGTAACAAGGGTAAGTGGAAAGGGAAAGGTAAACAACTTGTCACTACTTTAAATACTTGTAAAGATCCAAAGAATTTTTTGAAGAACTATGATATTAATGGTCATACTAATGATATGTGTTGGAAGTTGCATCCGAAGAACCAAACCAAGGACTTGAAGAAGTCCATGACAATTGTTATAAGAGAAGGGGAGGTGGAAATCGAAGATTACTTTGATGTAGATGAAAGGCTTGTATGCACAGCCCCCAACATGGACATCCAGGAAGAGGAGATGAGTAGACTATTCAAGATCAAAATCCAGATCAAGAGAACTAAGGTCAATGCTTTGGTGGATACCGGTTCTCAATCTAACTTTATTTCTGAAGCAGTTGTAAAGAATCTTGGTCTTGAGACTTACAAGCATCCACACCCTTATCCTTTGGGCTGGGTGAAGAAGGGTGTTGAAATTCAGGTAACAAGAAGATGTAAGTTCAATTTTGGGATAAATTCCAAGTATATTGATGTTTTGGAAGTTGGTGTTATTCCACTTGATGTTTTTTATGTTGTATTCGGGAGTCCTTAATTGTATATCAGGGATGTTATATTTATGAGAAGGGAGGTACATATGGGTCAAGGAACGGATAAACTCAACATCTGGGCACACTAGCGTAAGACACGGGTTACTATGGTGAGTGCTAACCAAGCAAAACAACTTATTCAGGAAAATCATAATCAATTTTGTTTACTTTTGTTAAAGGATAAACAAGATGGGGTAGAAGTTTTAGAGATTTCTAACTAGAGAAAGCATGATTTGGATAGTACTGTTCAGCATTTTTACGAAGTATTTCAAGATCTCAGTGGTTTACCACCAAAACAAGAAGTAAAGCATGAGATTAAGCTATTTCCAGAGTCCCCTCTACCAAACATCAGGTTATATAGGCAATCCTTTCTTGAGAGTACTGAAGTAAAGAAACAACTCTAGGAACTACTAGACTAAGAATTGATACCTCTGAGCACCTCACCGTGTGGTTCACCTATTGTGATGGTGCCAAAGAAGGAGTGTTCTTGGAGAATGTGCATTAACTACTGCACTTTGAACAAAATTGCCATAAAGAACAAATATCCACTTCCCCGCATAGATGATCTCTTGGACTAGCTTCAGCATGTCTAATTATTCACGAATTTGGATCTCAAGTCTGGTTATCACCAAGTCAGAATGAAGGAGGAGGATATATGAAAGACTCCCTTTAAAATAAAACATGGTTTGTATGAATGGTTAGTACTTCCTTTTGGGTAAAGAAAGTACTTAAAGGATATGGTTTGTATGAATGGTTTGTATGAATGGTTAGTAGTTAAAGGATATTCAGTATATGATAAGGAAATGTATGCACTAGTTCAATAAATTTAAAAATGGAAGAATTATTTGTTGGGTAAAGAACTATTGTGCACACTGACCAAAAACCTCTCTAGTATTTGCAAGCATAGTCTAAATTACAGCAGGCAAGGCACTACAAATAGATGGGGTTCCTTCAGCAATTCCATCTTGTGATCAAATACAGGAAGGGTAGTACAAACTTGGTGGTAGACATGTTGTCTAGGCCACCCACACAGGAGAATTTTTTCTGTTTGGCCATTATCTCTCAGATTGAACCCTTCATGAAGGAAGCTTACAAAAAGGCATATGCCTAGGACAAATAATTTGGGGTGACATTTCAGTAGTTGCAGTCCCAAGGGACTAAAAGGATAGGGATTGAATATTTTTATCTCAAGGATGGGCTGCTCTACCGATGGGGGAATCTTTTCAATCTAAAAGAAGGAATAATTCTATTGATGAAGGAAGCACATACCTCAAAATTAGCGGGACATTTCGGTGTTGGTAAGACCCTAGCCCACTCGCAAAGGTATGTGAATTGGCCTAATATGTGAGAAGAAGTATCAAAATTTATACATGGATGTAAACTTTGTTGTACTAGAACGCCTTAGACTAGGAAGGAGGGCTTGTATATGCCTTTTCCAGTACCTACTCATCAATGGGAGGACATTTCTATGGATTTGGTAGGACGATTACCTATGTCTAAACATGGCCATGACTATCTATATGTTATTGTTGATAGATTCAGTAAGATGTGTATTCTTATGGAATGCAAAAAGATAGTAAAAGAACATGAGGCAGTAGATCTTATCTTTGCTAATGTATGGGTGCATTTTGGTTTTCCAAAGTCTATTGTTTCTAAGAGGGATTCTAGATTTTTGGAAAAGTTTTTGACTACTTTATGGGACAAGATGGATACCAAGTTAGAGAGGTGCACAAATTTCCATCCACAGATAGATGGAGAAACAAAGGTCATAAATAGTACTTTGGTACAAATGATCAGAGGGTATAATAGTAAATATCCAAGGACTTGGGATGATTCCTTAACCTATATTCAACATTCCTATAACCATGCAGCACACACATCCACTATAAATTTACTGTTTGAAGCATGCTTAGGATATCTACCTACCAATACGCTAGACATAGGAGTTGGAAAATAGGATGGGGAGGAGACACGAGACATAGAGGTGAATAGATAAAAAAAAATCATTGAGAGGATCTGAAAAATCCATCTCAAAGTCAAAGAACAACTAGAGAAAGATCAACCCAAGTACAAAGCTAGGCAAGATCAACATAGGAGAGAACATAAGCTACATGTTGGAGATAGAGTTTGGGTTTACTTGAGTAAGGATATATTTCAAGGTCAATCATGGAAACTGAAGCCACTACAATATGGGCCCTTCACCGCATTGGATCAGGTTGGAGAAAATGCTTTTCGGCTTGACTTGCCACCATTTATGAGGATGTACTCTTTAGTAAACTGTGAGAACTTGCACCTATATGAGCCATCCATGCTATATGAAGATGAAGTACTATAGTTGCTACCTTCCATTGAGGATTGCATCTTGGACTCACGAGGTGAATTGGAGGAGGATGTAGTGCTGCAGCAGATGGTCAGAGAGACTAGGAGAGGTCCACGGGAGTATTGGTAGATTGTACTGAAAGGGAAGAAACTAAGGTAGGCTCGGTGGTAATCAAAGGAGAAAGTGAGGGAATTATTTTCTCATCTACTCCCCCACTAATATTTTGTGGGACCAAAAATATCCTAAGTAGGGTAGGTGTGATCCATAGGGATCGAAAATGAATCTACTTCATCAAAACAGTCAGCACGAAGAAGGAAATATGAAAACACAGAGGTTCTATCTTGTTAGTTATAGGACCACCACTTTGAGTAGAGAGGTGGTTACAGAACCTCTGCCCACCTAGGGAGGCATCCCTGGGACCTCCGGTCTGCATTGGGTGGCGATCCTGGCTCTTTCAGATAGAAAACAAAAATATGAAACAAACAACCCAAAATTTGGACAGTTATTCATATCTCTTCTCCTCCATGACATTTCCCATTCTCCAGTGCATGGGAGGACATGGGAGAGGCTATAAATACATGGTTGTAGAAGAGATTAAGATCATCAAAGTATGAAAGTAAGTGAGTAAGAAGTTATTTGTGCTGGAATTGTGTTTTGTAGAAGAAAGGAGTGTTGAGACAGAGAAAGCAAGTATTTGGGAGGACGTGTGAGATATTATCTACTTCTCTTTCATACTTATTGTAAATTTTGTACTTTCTATTTTGAATTGGCCAGTAAAAGTGGGAAGAAAGAGTGATTTACCTTCCTGACTAGTTTTTCCTCCTCTGGAGGTTTCCAGGATAAAATTTGTTGGTGTTTATGAGCTCAAATACTTTTCTTTCCTGCAATTGTGGATTCTAAGAATAAGCATAATTCATTCACTGTCTATCTCTGTCATTTTCTAATAGAAATTAGAACAACAACGTTTGTTTGTGATTTTAGGGATGATTCCCCAGTTTAAGAGTTTACAAATCAAAGATTCTTGGAGCTAGTGCGAGTCAAAAATATTTAATAATTTTTTTTAAAAAAAAGTGGATGGTATCTATTGTGTGAATATTATAATATGGGCTAGTATTGCATATTAAAAAAAGAAAGTGGAAATATTATCTATGTGTTTTTGGTTTCTAAATTATGATTCATATTAATGTGTTTGATATTCAATTACAAATTCAAGTTATTGAAACCTTGTGGCCAAGGGTATGCTTAGTGTTACCTTGAAATTCAAGTGAGTTCATCCAAATTATATGAAGTACTTCCAATAAATAATTTGCATCATTTGAAATTCTTTTATTAACATTAGGTGTTTTCCTTGATGTTAAGCCTCATTTTATGTGGTCTGAAATTATTGATTCTATAAGAAGGTGTTGTTTCTCATGCAAAAGTAAAGGTCATGATTGGTAGTTGTTGATATCATCTAAAATAAAAAACATTGAAGTGATTCAACATAAGTGGAAGTCTTATCCTTCCTTGTTACCATGTGTTTTATCCATGAGTGGCTACGTGGACACCCTGTGTACATGAAATTTCATATTCTTCTTGGACCTTAGTTATCATTCACTTGGATTCCGTAGGCCATTTTCCTATTTAAATACTATTTGTTGTATCTTGGTTAACCTCGTAGAGGTTATTCTAAAAGTTTGTATGATTTGTTTCCCTACCTCTTTCTGTGACTTCTAGGAGGAAGTTGAGTCTAAGGGGAGGGGGATGCAATACCCACTCCTCTTTGACACTTACCCATTATGATCTTTATTACTATTGATTAGAGACATTGACATTATGCTTATTATATTTTGATCAGCATGTGATAGACTATATAAAAATTTGGAATTATTGATATGTTGTGATTCATATTTCAGATTGTGATATGCTAGATTCAACACTAGTGGATAGTTCTATACAGGTATGTTTACATTGTTCTGATTTTATATTGACAAGTTATATTCACGATGTACTGCCTATTTTTTGATGTCCTAAATAATATTGTGATCTCATGGATGTTAGTAAAATGGTAGAACCATATTATTTTGATATGGTTGATATATGATAGAATTGCATAATTTTGACGATGACTATTGATTTCTATATTTGTTTTTTTTTATGTTATTAATCCTTCCACAAGGCCAGAGAGGTATTGTTTGATTTTTGCAAGTTATTTTATCACAACAAACAAGAGGGGGATATGAGACTAATAATAGTGGAATATCAGATGGATACAATGAAGTTCACCATGGCATTTTTATGTTTAGTTATGTTGTTGTGTTTTGTTAGGTTGTTAGGATGTTCCCATGGGGGGATGACCTCAAAATGTGACCATGGGCTATGTGTGTGTTTTTCCCTTTTTCCCTTTTAATTATTTGTGGAGTATGTGATTTATTATAGTAATGTGTTTCACTTTATTATTGATAATTCATATGCTCTTATTTAAGTTGATGAATCATGTTAATTAAATTAATTTGGGATGTCACCTTTTGGGCATTAAATTGGTTAGATATTGCTTTCTTGATTTTAATTATATTTTAATTTATTTTTGTAAGTGTACTTGTCTAGATCACTCAATCACGAAATTTGACTTTAGAGACATTTGTAAAGGCTTGTGGGACAAGTTAAGCTTGTCCCACACCTCTTAAATTCATCTACCAACTATACATATGTGGTGAGGGGTCAAAATTAGACCCTATTATATGATATCGATGGTAAAAAGGTGAAATGATTGCAGTTTATTACATGAGCTTTTATTTTTTGTTCTTTGTGGTTTAAAGTGAGAGTTGTGTGCAGAAAGAAACTTCTTACTTCCTCACCCACCAATTTATTATCCTTGGTTTTTATGTTGGGCATATTGATGTTGATTTAAGGAGAAGTGATGTGGAATCCTACATGGAGTCACCTCACCCTCCTCTCTTCTTTTTCTATTTATACATGTTATTTTGATATTTAGGGGGTTACTTGATTTATTTGTGCACTTACATTTTGGAGATTTTTGCTTGAGTTTCTTTCTTGAAGTCTTGGAGCTTGTTTGGATTTGGGCTTAAGCTTGGAAGGAGCTTACAGTTGTGATTTTGGATCAAATATTCTTGCAATGCTATGATAGGGACTTAAACCTTTTAATTTTATTTTATTATATGTATGTTGTATGTGAAATGAATGTTTATGTGTGCAATTTTGGCACTTAGGTAATATGGCCTTAAGGACGGTTTAGGACAAATAATATGGGGATATTTTGAGGGAGAGATAAGCTTATTGTTTTCATATTTTGGAGGGAGTTTGGGTTGGGTGTCCAACCTTTTTTAGATAAAAAATTCTTACTTATCTTTGTATAAAAATACTTAAGGGAGTGATAAGAGTATGAGGGATTGATAAGATTTTGAGTGAGGGATAAGAGTTTGGTTGTTGTATGGATGAATATTTTTTTGGAGGATTTTAAGGTGGACACTTAACCCACTAGGAGGCATAAGTGATTTCCCATATTTACTTTCTCCCTTGGCTTAGAGTTTTCAAGCTTTATTTTGGAAAAGTTGCATGTTATTGATATTGTTGTTTTGTGCTTATATGTGTGTGAAAATATTGTTGGCATGTGCGTTATAATGTGAAAGAATTTTTGAAAGTTGTCATTGGTTGAGTCCATTACTTATTGCTTTATGGTGTGAACTCGAAGGCAAATGAGGAGGATACCTTATTTTGATCATTGAAATATTGATTGGGTGGAGAGCGTTGTCTGTTCTCTCTTCCTTCTATTGTGATTGGAAATTCAAGAGAAGATGGAGTTCAAGTTGATGTTTTGGAGGAGTTTACATATGTTGAAGACAACAATAATTTTCAATTTATGAATTTTATCTCATTGTTTCAATTGGAAAGTTTGTAATCCATGTAATGAATTCTCGTAAAATTTTATTGTAAAGAGCTCTATTTGGTTGTATATTCGATTATGAAGATTTGAGAAAAGTAACGTATGTAAAATTTGTTTGTAAATGAATTTATGAATGTTGGAAAATGAAATATTTTTATTGTTGTTGTAAAATGTTGTTTTATTTGAAATCTATAACTCATTAGAAAGATGGAAGTAATTTTAAATCTGCTTCAAATTTGTATGCAAAAATCTAGAAATTTCAACGTAGGAATCAAATTCAAGCGATTTTAGAAAATTTAATACTCCTAAAATATCTTGTGGGTTTTCCCAAAAGTTTTACATTTTACTTATAACATAAGAATTTAAAGATCCTTTATATCTCATAATATCCCATCTTGTAAATCTCTAGATATGCCACGATTTTCAGAGCGGGTTTTAATCTTGATATGCCTATGTAAGAATCAATTTACAATGATTTTCAAAAATTTATTGCTCCTTAATTACCTTCTATGTATTCCCAAGAATTGGATAGTTTATGTATAACATATGAATCTAGAAACCCTTTAAATCTCATAACAACCCAACATGTAAATCGAGAAAGATAAGTCATGGTCTTCACAAGGGTTTTATTCACACGCCATGGTGAGTTTAGATTATTATGCGACATTTTTTTTTAAATTATGGGTCAAATAAGTATGGGTAGCATAGGTATATTGCAAATCGTTTACTTCGGGTGATCAAAAATAACAATATTTAAAAAAACATAATGGTATGGGCATTCTATTTTATTATGACATTGTCTTAAGGGTATGTTAATTGGGTTGACCTTAAATTATTCTAGGTATAATTAAACTGCCAGGAAAAGTAATCTTTTTAAATGACCAAAATTATATAATCACTTAGTCATAATATTTCCTGGTAAGATTATCATTCTGGTAAAACAAAAAAAAATGGTTGAATTTATTATTTAATTTATTGGGATAATTCAAATAATTAAATAAAATTTAGTTACTTTCAGGTAAGTTAATGTAAAGAGTTAATTAAAATTATATGGTTTAAATTTATATAATTAATTTGACCCGTGATGGTTTTGGGAGAATGGAGTAAAACTACTTACGAAAGGGAAGCGTGGAAAATAAGTGAATGAGTTTTAATGAACATAATTAATGTATAAACAAGGGGCAAGAATGGAATAATTAAATAATTAAAAAAATGGTTGGAGAAGTTGTTCAGCAACCTACAGTCACTACCGAGCACCTAGAACAAGTACACGACAACTTGCAGCCACTGTCTAGCATGTGTAGAAACTATGTAACAACCTACATCCATTTCCCGATGTTTTTATTAAATGTCCAGCAACCTTGATCCATTTCCCAATGCTTTCAGAAACTGTTTAACAAATTTTAGTCATCGCCCAATGTCTACAGGAACTGTCCAGCAACCTATAACCATTGCCCAATGCCTACAACAACTACACAATAGCCTGCAACAACTGCCCAATAGTCTTCAACATCAACTTAGTAGCCCTTAACAAAGTGTAGTGATTAGCGAGTGATATTTTAGTAAACATAATTAATGCATTTTAAATTTTGATTAATAAATAAACAAATCATTCTCGTATTTTTCTATTTAATGTGATCTAGTTTTTGTGGGTTAACGTGTCATAATCTATAGTTGGTACAAAACTTAGAAGGTTTAACTACTACCAGATGAATGAAACTAACATACATGAATGAATCTAAAGAAATGAATAAGCATATAATGAATTACAAAATAATCATCTAGGCAACTATATAGATAAATTATTCAAAATTCAACAAAATTAGATGATACAAAAAATACCAAAGGAGTTCTGAGTCTCAGTATGAGTGGGCCCTTGGTCTCCCATTGATTATAATTGCAGTTTCACTCTCAATTCACCAAAGCAGTAATCTCTATTGATTTGAAAATTTGATACAACATTATTATTTAATAACATATAGTTTTGTGTCTAATTTATTACACTCAATAAGGGAAAATTATATAATCCGTCGTCCTCAATTGAAAATTATGCTATATGAAAAATAGATATTTAGATAGTATAAATAGGGGCTCCAAATTATCTCCACATTTCAAGATGAAGTAATGGAGATGATTAAGGAAATCGATTAACAAAATTGATTACATGATTTATTCTAAAATGACATGTGGAGATATGAACTATATGTATCCTCTAAGATAGCAATATTTGGTCCTTTCTACTTTGTTGTTAAATGCAAGAGAGCTCATTAAGTCCAAGGTCAACTCAACAACATCTCAGTGAACTTCTAGGCAAGCTAAGATACCTAAAATTGAGTTTAGAATCACTCGGGAGTAAGCCAAGACAAAACACTCTGAAGCAAGCTGAGATGCTCGAAAACAAGCTACGAGAGAACACTCTGAAGCAAGTTGTGTTACTCTAAAGCAAGATTAGGCACTCTGAAGCAAGCTTAGGTACTCTGAAGTGAGCTTAGGTACTACGAAGTGCACTGAGGTACTCTGAAACAAGCTCCGCTTTTAGAATTTTGTGCCCAAAACTTTTTATGTTGGTAAAAATTTATTCTATCGTTCATCTTTACACAAAACTGAGTTATTTTTGAGGATTTTTAGATAGAATTTCATGATACAACAAATTTACGTACTAATCCAACAAAATGCGCACAACCTCTACTTTAAATTAGGAAACAGTTATAAAATGTGTTCAAATTATAACAAGGGGAAAATACAAATAATGACATTATTTACTCAATTAGTGAGCTCATCACACATCTAATCCATATGAATACAGTTAAAAAAAAGAAAACTAGTTCTTTTGTTGATTAAATTATATACATTGAAGCTTATATATTAAGACTTTGCTACTTTAATTATGATAACACTAATAAAACCAACCTTTTTTAATCAATTTATATAAATGGGTCATTTTAAATTTTATATAAATAGAAAATAATGCACTCATTACAAAATTAAGCATCTTCATTATAATGTGAGCAGCCATATAGTTTTTAAATTATTTAGGCTAATTTTAGTTTTCTATCATTTTTAAGGAATAAACGCCTATTAGATAAGAATTTTTTAAAAAATGATTGATCACTAATTCCATGTTATATGGATGTAGTCTCACATTAAATATGTTTTGTTTGCATTATCAATGTAGGTTGGTTTCTTCTCTGGGATGCAAATTAAATAAAATGAAAAATAAATTTAATAAAAGATGTAATTTTGAAGGTTAAGTGTTGCATGTAGAACACTTATTGGTTATGTAGTCATTCGATGATGACATGTTTAAAACTACATATATTTTTGGTTCGAATGTTATATATAACTTTAATAATCGTACACATGTCTTATTTCTTATAACATGAAGGAAAAGTACAAGAATATCACTTTCACTCACCTTCAATGAATCATAGGACACGAAAGATATTGAAATAACAATTAAAAAATTTCCAATCACAGATTGTATAATGAATGAAATGTTTTTACGCATGTGGTCCCCTAGATTGTCTTTTTTTTTAATACAATTTTTAAAGTAGGTAATAAATATAGGAATGCAAAATCAATGAGATATCCCGAAGGTATCACCTATTTGTAAAGGTGTTATGGGAGCATAAAAATCCTAATAAGTAAGGAAGACCTCTAAACCCACTTCTCCAAAAACTTCTAAAAATTAGCATACTAAAATTTTGGGACTCCTTTTTTACATGGAAGATTCATTTTATTCTTTTAAGAAATTTTGAAAATTCTTTAAAAAAAAATATCACTCCATATTTTCACGCCGAAGGCGTTCTTGTAGTGAGACTACACATGCTAGGGATGACAACAGTCAGATATCTAACCGACCACATTTCTCGTCCCATATTTGTTGAAATCCAACGGATCACAAAATTTTAGGCATGAGTTTCACAGAAGTTGACAGTTGGAGGCTCCACATTTTCAGGACGTGTTTGATGTTTGCACTAACAGTTGGTTGTTGTTGTTGTAGGTCCGAGCCAAGTGGTTTTTTCTTGCATTTAGGACAATTATTGGTATAAGGATGAGACAGGTGGTTCGACGTTATATGATTTTATGAAGATTTTGACGATTTCGTATGAGCTGTGAGTGTTTTCCTTAGCAGAATTAGGGTTCGATTTTAGGTCCTACTCAGGCGTGTGGTACAATCACATTTTCCTTGCTAGACACTTTCAGCTGCTAGAGAACGGTGCTAGATATCTTTTCAGAAATTGTGCTTCAACTTGTTTTCCAACCATTTTATGGTTTTCCTTTGCCGCATATTTGAGGGTATAAGTTTGAATCTGCAAACGGGTGATATGCGGGCTGGCTTGCCTTATCAATGTGGGCTCTTGATAGGGTGTAGCATGCAAACCATTGCACAAGGGTGTCTAGGATTCGGGAAGATAGTCGAGTTGTGTCAATTTGATTATTAAATATGTCATTCATCGAATAAATTTTAAACTATTTTCTCTTTATGCAGGGTTTCGGTTACAGGAATTTTCAAGCAGAAAAAATACTCTTTATGGCTTCTGGGTAACAGTTGGGCTAATCAATTTGGGGCATGCATAACGATCTCTGCTACCCATTTCCCCATGGGCAAGTCTCCATTAAATTTTCCTTTAGGAATATTCTGGAGGAGAAACTCTGTTGGAAATGGGGTAAACTCTGTCATTTTTTCCTTTTGGCCACCATACATAGTTTTAAGGTCTGGTTTTCTTGCAAATCTATGTTTTTGCTTTGTAGATGCCGTTATTAGGCTTCTGGATCTTCCTTATTCGCTCGTGCTTCAGATCTGGTTGGAGTAATTTTATATATTGTTTTCCTTATATATTAATTGTAAAACAAAAACACAACGCATATTAAAATAATAATAATCATAATAATAACTTGTATATTTCATGTTTAGATTTGTCTGAAATCATCCTTGTGGAGATGAGATTTGTCTGAAAACATCCTACATTACATTCGACGGGGAGGAATAACAAAAGAATTCACCATGTGAATAAGTATTACATGGTTTTATGTGTGAACGAATTGAATGTGTCTTCTTTTTTCTCCTCTTACTAAGTATATGACATGAAAATCTGTTGACATCTATCTTTAGGTTGTCAGGAGGACCCCATTTGCCTTTTCCATGCATATTTACGATTGGGCATTGGATTAATGATACTTTATGGTTTACTCAGCTCATTATTGATTGTTTCATAGCATGTTTAGAGAAAAATGCCAATTATGTTAATATGATTGGAGTGTGGATTTTTTATTACTAGGAACTTTTCAAGGGTGGAATCCTTGGGAAAATTTTGATTCTGGGTACGTAAAAGAATGGTATTGGGCATTGCTAGATCTGGGTTTGGTCCTGTTTGGATATATGATGGATTTGTAAATGAGTGATTTCCCTCCTAACAGAGGCAAAATTGGACTTTGAATATAAGCCATTTGGGTTTATTTCCTTCCAGACGTAAACAAAGTTGATTGATTGCCATATGATCAGAGAGGTATTTGGGTAGTATGGCCCATGTCCAAGACACAGGCTTTGGGACCTCCTTAGATATGGAGTCCCCGTTTGGAGAATTAGGGTGCCAACTATTCGAAGGTGATCTGAGAGAGATAGCTTATGAGATCTTCACTGCAGCATGTAGGCCCTTTGCTGGAAAATCCACCCTTACATACATACCTCAATCAGAGAAGGCAACAGAGAAGCTTGAGAGATCATTGTTTGTTTCTCCTCCTCTGTAAAAGTCGCTGACCTCGGCTACTGCAAGTAAGATGAAGAAGGGCGCCCTTGGTTTGAGATCATCCTCAAAGAAGACTCACAACATCCCTTCCAGATCCAAGAAGCCACAAACAATTGGAGAGCTCACGAGGATGCAGATGAATGCAACTGAACAGACTGATTCCCGTGTTAGGCAAGATTTGTTGAGAATTTCTACTAGACAGGTATAGTGCAATAATCACACTCGTGTTCTGGTTCCTTTTATTTCACTAGGCAGTGCAGGTTAGATTATGAGGATTTGCTGAAAGCTTATATACAAAAGGATCACACTAATAATAACATGATCTATGCACATAGAAAACTAAAAGACCTGATGGCTGCACATGAGTGGCTTATAGGTTATTCAGTTTACTCAATGATAAGTTGCAGGTTAATGTCGATCCGTACGTCACATGATAATGTTAATTGTGAAATTGGGACATATAATGCATATATAGTCTAGATTAAGTTGGAACTTGCATTTGTATTTGTTATATTGATTGCTTAGCGATTTGGGATTCCAATTGCTCTCCTTTGGGAGATTAACATGAAAGTTGATTTTGCATTCCACGGGAATTTGGATAATGGTTTTGAACATTAATGCAAGTCATTAATTATGTAGTTCACACAATAGCGTTTATTGAGAAATTTGGACTTTTAATGCATATGGATATAACCCAATTTTATTGGGAACTTGCATTTATATTTGTTCCATTGAGTGCTTGCCAATTTAGGATCTTAATTTCATTGGAGACCGCCATTAATGTCGTTAAAATTAAATTCTTAAATGCCATATTCATATATCTCTCTCTTGCAGATGCATCAAGTGTTCTCTTTGAAGAAAGAAAAGTCCTCCAGTAGGATATACACAAGTAGATGCATCATAGGGGTACGTGTTACGCTCATTGTAATCGGCCTAACATTTCTTAAAAACACTGCGGCAAAGTATTTAACAAACCCTAATCTAAGTTTTGATTGCGGGTGGTCAAAATAGTGTTAAAATAATCTTGTTATTCCTTACACTTATCTTTACTGATCTAATCTTTTATATAAAACCTTTTATTTTGTATATTATTTAACTAAGTGTGTTGATGGTTAAGAAAACTATTTAGATTGATTTAACTTCTCGCCTTCTGAAGCTACATCAGGCCAGAGATGAGAAGGGTTTTAGATCCACAATGCATACAAAGGCGACGGGCCAAAGGTTGAAATATTTATTCTATCAATTATAAGTTAGTTTTTGTGTTCATCTATCGATCATCAAGGTGTAGTCAACAAGGTTATGTTCACATTGTTGTCATCTTAGAAATCATTCACAGAAGCCAAGAAATCATAGGCATTCATCTATGATCAGTTGTTGGAAGGTTTTAATTATTGAAACATGGCCATCCATATATTCCTTCCAACTACTTGACATTACAACTAGATACATAGTTTTTATAAACTTATGCAACGAATAGTCATTGAGGACAAGTTCCAAAGTTAGAACATATTGAATTTTCCCTTTTTTATTTTCCCCTTTAAACACCACTAACTCTTCTGTAATTACTGCACTACTCCAATCATCAACCTAATAGTTGGACAAAAACACAAATCTTTATTTTGTATGGTATTAATACTTGAACATTCTAAGTATGCTCCGTGTCTTCCTGCCATTGATGTGTCCCATGAAACATGCATTCAACTTCCCCTTACATTTACATTATTTCTAGCTACCACATAAATTCAATTCCAAAACATGGGTTTTCTCCTTCTTGAGATTTACAAAAATGTCATGCTCTTTATAGACGGTATTTTTTTTACATTGGTTCTTTGATTACTCTTTCCTTTCACACGCATTGTTCCACCCTCAAATGCCATTTTATACACCAGTTTTCTTATTTCATTTTTCAATTTCATCTAATTTCACTTCCTCACTCTATCTCTTTCAGCGTTCACATCGTACACTTCACGTACGATTGCTAGTTATTTATTTTTTGGATTAGAAGCTCCAAAATAAGGATTTGTGCTCAATCCTTATGACTATTATTAATAAAAGGAAAATGATTCTTCTCTCGATTAAACGTGGGAATGAATTTATATTACTTAGATGAGCTTCTCGGAAATAATAGATGAATTAACTACTGATTACGAAGAGGAAGTAATAAACTATTCCAATTACAACTGTTACATGAATTTTCAATTTGGTCGGCGGTCATATTTCAACACGTCATGTTTAGTCCACACGGTTTTTATAAATTATAAAATTGCACCCGTTGATATTGCAGAAGAAGCCATTGAAAAGGCTAATGTGAAGTGAAAGGAAGCAAATCTGGAGATGTTAATCACAAAATTATGTTTGAAGTGTAGATTTTTCACTTGAGAGAGACAAATCGAAGGTAATAAAATGATAATTTTGTTTGAATTCAATAGATTTAATGTTTGTGACCTTCAAATCTGAAATTGTTGCCTACAGATGGAAAAAAAGGAATGGGATTTCTGAAAAATAATAATTATGATTAATAAGGAGTATACAATTGTAATTGTTGAAATAGCTCGTGTTCACCTGAGGGAGTGTGATATTTAAAAACTCTTGTATATTTTCAAGTAGAAAAAAAAAAAAGACCAACCCAATCAGTTTGTATTTACCATCTTCCTACTAACTTATACCAAAATGGGAACTTTGGAACAAGGTATGGATATTATTAAAGAATAATTGAATATAATTTTTTGTTAGATATCATAACTATGACTTCTCTTAAATACATGTATGAAAAAATATGTAATCATACAAACCATGTAAGTTGTGTTTCTATTTTATTTCCTTGTAACGATGCACACATTATGGATAGGGGTTATAGATACTTCAATTGCATATCTTGAATTATTTCAGTTTTATGTCAAATGCTATATTTTGCAAACGGTAGGTCGTGGCACCAAATCGACTACGCCAAAATGTTTGGGTGGCTAGGTGACACTAGAGGAGGTGTATTTTTGGTGTGTGAAAACATCGTTGATTCTAGGCTACTTCGTTCGGGCATAGTCCCTTAAGAGCCCCGAGACCAAAAAACCGTTCAACTTCGACAGGTGACTACTCAGACTCCGTGGCACCTAGAGATGTCTCATCAGATCCTACAACTTGGCATAGGGACCCTCTACAATAGTATGTCTTAGTGTTTTCCATATCCAATCGGTACTCTCGTTGCCGTATTGTTTGAAAACAAGAAAAATAGTGTAGTTTGAGACAGTGTAAGGCTCTCAAATGCTATATTTTGTAAACAGTGAGCCATGGCACCGAACTGACTATGCCAACACATCCGTGTGGCCAGGTGAACACTAGAGGAGGCATCATTTTGGTGTGCGATAGTGTCATTTATTCCGGTCTACTTCGTTTGGGCGTAGACCCTTAAGAGCCATGAGACCAGAAAATCGTTCAACTTCGATGGGTGACTAATCAGACTCCGTGGCACTTAGAGATGCCTTTTCAAATCCTAAACCTCGGCATAGGGACCCTATAAAACATAATTTCTCAATTTTTTCCATCTCTAATCAGTGCTCTCACTACCCTATGGTTTGTAAACACGCAAAATAGTGTAGTTTGAGCCTGTGTAAGGCTGTCAAATGCTATATTTTGCAAATGGTGTGTCATGGCACTGTTATCACTGAATCACAGCACCCCTGTGTTTATACAAGTGCATATACTTGAACTCACAGTGTGATTGGATAACATGGGTACTATCTCCAAGTTGTGGGACTTGCTACTTGAGATAGACCTCCAGAGAAAGCTGGTTCTTGCTCCTAAACTACCTGCCACAATTTACTCTAATGCAAGGGAAACTAACTATTCTAATCTAAATTTCCAAGGGACCAGGGAGAGAGAATGCATAAAATGAAAGCCTACACTAAAATGGTGATACACTAGAAAAGGAGGGTGTGAGAATAGTCTCCAAATACGTGAAATACAAAAGCAAAGTGCACACTAGAAGAGGTGATGACAGTTCTCCATAATCTAGCAAAAATTCATTCACAACGATATTCCAAGCATACACAATGATAATGGATCTCTACAAGAACATAATAATAGACACAATATTCTTGTAGAAAGATTAAAGGGGCGAGAAGAACACAAGAAAACACAGCAGGGGAAGATACATCCACAAACTGATATTTTATTGCTTCATGATATGCACAGATAAATCTATTACAAGATAAGGGCATGGATCACCATGCAAGGAGTCCACTACAAGGGCCTTAAGCACATTGGCTTCACAAGCAATTTTGACAGAGCTCTGCTATCTGAAAACTCCCCCCTTTACAATGAGCCCAACACTCCAATTTATAGAAAAAATGAGAAGAGAAAGAGAAGGGAAAAATGAAAATCCCGAAATCTATCCTTCAACCAATTGTAATAGGCATTAAATGGAGTAAAATGATTATATATTACTTTCAAAAGGCTCCCCATACTGTCCCAGGTGCTGCAACAGAGAAAGAATGATGACCATGCCTCTTAATTGTACTCCCAGCCACGTTTTCTAAAAAATATCAACCAATTTCTCATTAAATTAAAAATTTATTGATTTTTGTGCATCGTGCTCGGAGCCATGATTCCAACGGTACAAATTTTGTGTGATTTTGTTGAGAAATGCAAAAGTTATGGCCTTCTGAGTGCGGGCAACTATTTTGGGTCTGGCAGGCGTTTTCTATCATTTGATGGGAATGAGCATTAACTGACTGGAGCCGAATTTGTTTCTTTTATTTAAATATATTTACCCTCATTAAAAATAAGAAATCCAGTTTTGTGGCGTAGAAGACATCGTGCTCATTCCAGAAAGTCCAATTTTATGAAAATCGGAGCTCGGAGTCAAAAGTTATGGCCGTTTGGGTCAAACGTTGACTTTTCTTCTTTGCTGTCGGCCGTTTCGGATTTTCACATCCCTTGCATCCCGCGTGTACCTTTGATCCAGATGTCCCAAATGAAAATCTCCTGCTTCGGCTGATTCAGGCTCCCTTGTTCTTGTTTGCGGTGAAGACATGTGGCGAGATTCCATTCGCTCTCAGCTCTTTCGGCTTTCCACATCCCACGCGTACTTTTGGCCCAACTGTCCTGAACGAAAGTCCCCTGTTTCGGCTGAATCGCCCGGTTCGCGTCCTCCGTGTAATTTTGGCCCGGATGTCCCAAACCACGCGATAACAAAACTTGGTGATTTTTTCCACTTTCGGCCGGTTCACCTTTTCGCGTCCCTCGCGTCCTGACGTTCCAACTATCCCAACTGCTATGCGGACTACCTGACAACTTTTCGGCTGATTCGCGCCCCGACGTTCCAACTGTCCCAACTACTGCGCAGACTAGGACTTAGCCGATTTTCTTCATTTTTTCAGCACCAAGTTTGGCTTTTGTAATTTTTTCACATTTTTAAAACTTGTTGGGTTTTCTTCTTAGATAGGAGAGTTAGAAAGAAGCCGAGGGGACCCCAGAAACACGATTTTTTTCCTTAAATCAATCTATTTGCTTGGGACTAAAGAATTTTATGCATGTTATCAAAATTACCTTGAGGGGTGAATTTTTGATAACAGGCACCAAAATGATTGTGCGATCATGTCTGTATGGCCAGGTGAATACTAGATGAGGTTCCTTTTTAGTGCGCAACAACGTCGTTGCTTCCGCGCTATTTCGTTCAGGCATAGTCCCTTAAGAGCCCTGAGACCAAAACACCGTTCAACTTCGACATGTGACTACTAAGACTCTATGGAACCTAGAGACATCTCGTAAGATTCTACACCTTGGCATAGGGACCCTATACAATATCATGTCTTGGTTTAATCCATCTCCAATCAGTGCTCTCACCATCCTATCTTTTGCAAATGCTCGAAATAGTGTAGTTCAAGCCAGTATAAGGCTGTTAAACACTATATTTTACAAATGGTGGGTCATGGTACCAAACTAACTGTGAAAATGTGTAGGGATGGTCTGGTAAACACTTGGGGATGTGTCCTTTCAGTTCTCTAAGCTCCCAGTGCTTCTGGGCTACCTCCTCTATAGCCAAGAACCCCCTCCACAGGTACATAAATCATTGTTAATTACTTCTGTTTTCTTGTAAAAAAATGAAAGATTCTCTTAGATTTGAGAATATAAAATTCTCTACTAATAGTGCCAACCACATGAAGGTGGAAGCGTTTTTGGAAACACTAACCTGCATAAAATTTTTAGTCAAAGAAATTTAAGTTTCAAATCAAAACCATACTGGATATATAAAAAATACACAATTTTAATAAAATATATGAAATTGAATCTAGAACTAAAAAATTTAAACAATTCAAAGAAAAATTATATATGAGATGATCTCAGGTAAATTCATTCCAATGTTCACCATCAGGATGTGAAAGTGTCCATGTTTTTTTGGCACCACTAACCTACATAAAAGTGTTAGTTAAATAAATTTAAGTTTCAAATCAAAACCATACTAGATATATACAAAATACAAAAATTTAATAAAATATATGAACTTGAATCTAGAACTAACAAATTTAAACAATTGAAAGAAAAAATTTATATCATACGAGCTCGGGTAAATTCATTCCAATGTTCACCATCAGGATGCGAAAGTGTCCAAGCTTTTCTCGCACCACTAACCTGCATAAAAATGAACTAGTCAAAGAAATTTAAGTTGAATCAACACCATGTATACTAGATATAGACAAAATACACAAATTTAAACACTTATTATCCAAACTACTAGATATATGCAAAATACACAAATTATCTGGTTGAAAAATTTAAACACTTCAAAGAAATTATATATACTAGACGTGAGCATGTAAATTCATTCCAATGAACCATCAGGATCATATCTACTTTGAATAGCGGAAATGATTGCTTCATGATCTGACTCTTGAACCTTCCAAAGAATCTTCTTATTAGACCTTCATCGATATCTATATAACTGAATATTTGACACTAGAACTAGATGCGAATATAAGAGTATTTTCATGTGTGTCTCAAAGTTTTCAAACACCCAAACAGAGGAGTTTTTTAATGGATACCGTTGAAGCCAAGTTCCAATAAATACCACTGACCCTGTAGGGTACTGAATATATTCACCATGTATAACAAGAGAAGTCAAATTATTTCTTTTCTTTATACAACGACATAAGAAACAGTTTGTTCCTTGTTCATTGTCTTTTGCCGCAATAACTACAAACACATGTCCTACAAAAAAACAAAAGTTTCAACTCAAATTTAAATTACATATTAAAATTTCAATGGACATAACTCAATACAAAAATTGTAAATTACCATTTAGCTTGTCACACAAAAAACAAAAATTCGTTAAAGTCCTTGGATGTTACAACTTCATCGTTAGAAACAAGTCGTAATGCCTATGGAGGTTGATAACTAGGAAGTGGAGTTAGAGGCCTACAAATCCATCCATCCAGCCATTCTTATGAATCACACTCAGTAGTGACAAATTCAATACAAGATGAACAAAAGCATGTCAAATTTCTTGTCCATGCGGCCCACGAAGTAGAACCTGAGCTACAAAATGAGTGCATATCATTGGACCCTGTGAGTGTCATATAATCCTCGTAGTTAGCAATTTGTTGTTCCTCTATCAACCAAAAATATCTACGAACAATGAAATTTTCTTGAGAACCTTGAGCCATGTTGTCAATAAACCATTCCACTATGCTCTTTACATCTTTCAATTTAACACCACCTTTTTACTTCAACTCTTCTCTTATAAGATCTCTTTTCACACATGCCCCTGCACCATCATTCTCTCCTTTTCCCTGTCCAGCCTTAGTGAAACTCCAAATATGTTGCACACCCATCTTGACGTGCATCCTTCTCATCTAATAAAACATTTGTGAATTCTTAAACTAAGACGTGCATTTATCTTAACATATATAATGTTGTTTGAAGCAAATGTCCCCATCAGACAAGTTTCCATAGAATAACTAGAAACACCCTTACACAAATTTAGTAGAATGAGTATGATCATCGCTGCTATAAAACTGGTACTCTCTTAAAAAAATTTGATCATTCTCTGTATTATCGGGAGAATGTATAAATGCTATATGCATAAAAATGACAACTTGTACTGAGTTTTAATATTGTGATTGAACCTCCATTTGTGGTTGCAATGTGTAATTCTTGGCAAAATTGACCACTGAAACAATAGTACCAATCGGAAATGTGTCCTTGCATATCTTGAATTTTTCATCCAACCATCGAACTCTATGTGAATGCCTAACATACTTATAAACAATTTCATCCTTAAATTTTCTCATAAATTGAAAAACAAGCATATGTTTTGTAACTAGCTCACACTGTTTAGACTCCTTTCCATCTTTCAACCGGTATGGTACTGATTTATATTTATCAAACTCAACTAAATTATGTCCTATTTTACCTTCAATTTTCTCATGGATGCAACTTTCCAATTTAGGTAATCCACCCCATGTACCACAACTTCCATCTAAATAATCCTAACTATAAAAAAATGTCCAACTTCTCTTTCATAAAATATCATAGGTATGAAATCCCTAGAAGATATTGGTGGAAATTGAACACCAAATTCCGATAACATAGTTTCAGAATGAAAATTAGAACGAATACGTAAAAATTTAGCATAATGCATCAAAAATTCAACATGTTGCCTAGAACAAAAAGTGGTGCGAGCGTGGTTGATATTCACATAGAATGGTTTCAAAATTAAAAAAAAAACATTTACTAATTTTAATTTCTAGATGCTCTTGTTCAAACTTACGAAAAAATTGAGTTTGAGTCATATCTAAGAAATGCTTTGGATGTGGTTCATGATTAGTAGAACCAACTCTCTATTTTACAACATCTCTTGTATTAGGTGAAATTCTAGTGTTGTAGTGCCCACTTCCCTTTGACACCTTTTTGATACTAATCATGACACTTCTGATTATATTATGGACATGATTATGGAATTTATTATAGTTGTTAGCATTAGGTTAATACAGTTGTTTGTTAATGGAAAATTATATAGTTATAACTATTCCTCACTTCCTCTCTCTGATCCGTAACCTATATATGGATTTTCTCCCTTGTTTTATAAATTCATTGATTAAATATTCATCTCTGCCATCACTGGTATCAGATAAAATATAAGATCCGAGCAACCTATTTGGGAAGAGTTCCTGCAAAGTTTTTTAGTTTGGCATGAGGAGACTGAAGTAGCTTGTGGGTTCAAATTCTCGAGACTTTCTTTAGCAGGTAGAAACCCCTTCCGATCCTTTGAAGAAGTGATTGTGCATAGAAAATACAGCTACCAGTTTTCCTTTCTTGTTCAAGTGTGAAATCCATCTTCAGCGACATGATATGTCTGCAATCTAGAGGAACACTAGAGCTGTATTCTGACATTGGCGTGCTCATAAGAAATATATGCTAAATCAAGTCACCTGCATGGAGGTGTGCGGTGAAATTGTTTGAATTTTTGCTTTTTCTAAAAGTTTAGCCTGGCCTTTGCGTTTGAAATAGTGGTATAGACCTGTTGTTGTTAGTAAGGATAAGCGAACAACATTGAAATTACATTGACCAACCTTTCATTAGAGCCGTTGTTTTTGTCTGGACGTCACCATTATTTAAGCCAACACCAGCAAAGCCTAAAAATAGCAAAACCACGTGCACGCATATGTTGCAAATTTCAGATGTAGAAAGCACTGTGAGAAATGCACCAAATTTTTTGGCATTGAGCGACAATGAAGACACTGCTTGACTATTCTTTTCTTTGGTCAATGAGCTCTGCAACACTGGGAATATTCTCTTTGACGAGATTGTGCGCTGAGGACTATTAGAGTATTTTTGGTTCAACGTTCGATGTCAAGCATGGTGGATTCGTGCAGAACTTGAATGTGGATATGATACAGATGATGAACACAAAGTAGAACACCCACAGGAGCATCCACATCTCACTGCATGAGCTTATAGAGCCCATCTTCGTGATAGGTTCCTTCAATAAGCATTGTAACCATTTTTAAAAATAAATAAAATACAATTTTTGAGTTTTTGAAAATGTCTACACCTTGCATTTTGTTGTCGGATGCCTAGTTGCTAAAAGGGAAAAATTTCACCACATGGAAAACCAAGATGTGAATGATTCTTTAGTTTGAAGATATTTGGGGGATCATTTCTGGAAAAGATGCCCCTACCACAGACGTTGATCTGTTGGCAAAGTATGAAAAGGCTGATGTAAAAGCACTAATGCTTATCACCCTGAGCCTTTTTGATGAGGTTCAACCTTACATTCAAGAAGTAACCACTTCCTCTATGGCATGGGCCACGTTGTGTATAATCTATGAAGCCAAGAATATGACGAAGAAGTTACATCTTCAGACAAAGCTTCACACATTGAGTATGCATGATGGAAAATCAGTAAAAGCATTCTTGCAGTGTGTGGCCAAGTTATGTGTAGAATGCTTTACTCTTGGTGAACCGGTGGATGATAAGTTGTTAGTACTGCTCACCTTGCGAGCTCTTCCTTCCCAGTTTCAGACACTAATCACCAAGTTGACCATTACTCAACAGGAGGTGAGTTTTTCCACACTGGTGAATTATCTCCAGTAGGAAGAAGCCATTTAGAATGTTCAAGAAGCCTTCAAAGACAAGGTTCTCATCACGAGGCAAAAGCATAAGCCTCGGAAAGGGCAGTGAGCCCCCTAGAATCAGAAGCAACATCCATAGTAGAAACCTTCTCAATAGCCACCACAACGGCCACCCTAGAAGCAATAGAACAACAAGGTGGATTGATGGTGCCACATTTTCTCCACATATATGCACATGATTACTAACTATTATTACAATGGTTGTATGTATGGTAACTCTGGTGAAGAGAGCACTTCTGGCTAAGGATATTCCAAGAATTCCTGATGGCATGCTTGTAATTAGAGGCAGAAGGGTCATATTGCTACTCAGTAGGATGCCACCTCCGATGAAGAGGTTCCAGATACAACTCATCCAAACATTGTCCTAGTCTCGCCAACTTTGCAGCCATCAGAGAGTGTCTGGTTGATTGATTCGGGCACCAAAAAACATATGAATGGAAATAAGAAGTTGTTCCATACCGTGAGTGACCAGCCCACTGGAGATCAGATCACCATCACAAATAATCAGGAGTATATTACGGCGGGGATTGGTGATGTCAAAATTCCTCTTGGGAAACAAAGATGTACATTGACGAAGGTGCTATATGTTCTAGGTTTGACATCAAATCTCTTATATGTGAGTCAACTTCTTAATCATCAAATGCAGGTTGAATTCTTTGTTGAGAAAGTGGTCAAGTCCTGTATCACTTCCTAGGGAGACTCAGTACCTGCTCTAGCATTTATGAAGGGTCATCTATTTACATTGGATGTAGTCACTTCATTGAACATTGCTCTTTTTGCTTCAACGGTGGAGTCTACTACGCTATGGAACTTTCAATATGGGGATCTTTTTGCCAGGGATCTACATCAGCTCAGTGCTAAGGAAATAGTAAGAGGGCTTCCTCCACTCTCCCATTCCTTACCTGTTTGCTCAGGATGTCTTATGGGTAAACAACACAGAGGTCCATTCAAACAGAGCTCTTATCATTCTATGGAGCATCTTCAAGTTATACATACCGATCTGTATGGACCCCTTCCAGCTAGCTTCAAAGGTTTTGAATACTTCCAGCTCATCATTGATGATTACTCATGGAAAATGTGGGTATATTTTCTCCAGAAGAAGAGTGAGGCATTTGCCAATTTCCAAACCTTTTACCAGCAAGCCACCAGGCAGTTTGGGAAGCCTCTTCTTCTCCTCCGCTTAGATCAAGGGGGGAATTTGTATCAAAGAAATTCTTAGCATACCTAAAGCAACATGGCATTCAGCAACATCTAACTGCACCCTACACTCCGCAATAGAATGGGATTTCTGAGTGACACAATAGGACTGTCATGGAGATGGCTCATTGTATGCTCTCCACCACCAAGTTGGAGGATAGGTTTTGGGTAGAAGCAGTCTAGACAACAGTGTATCTACTCAACCGGGCACCCATGAAGATCTTGCAGAATAGGACACCAGAAGAGGTATGGACTAGTTTTAAACCTTTTATCCATAATTTGAAATTTTTTGGTTGTGCTGCATATATGCATGTTCCATATGAGAAAAGGAAGAAGATCAATCCAAAGACACTACCATGTCTTTTCTTGGGGTATAGTACTACCTCAAAGGCATATCGTCTCATGGATCCTGAGATGAAGAAGATCTATGAGAGTCGAGATGTGGTGTGTGATGAGTCATCCTTTGACTCCCTACTACACAATGGAGATCCAGTACCAACCTTGTCACATAGATTACTCACACATCTAGATGATGGGTAAGATGATTTTTCTCAAAGAGAAGAAGAGCTGAGTGGAGACTTGTTCGTTGATCTAGGCACATTGGAAAACACATCTTCACATCAGCAGTAACAACACCAATTTCTAAAATGGGTCCAGAATACTATTCGGGATGCACAGCTGAACTCACTTCCTGATACTTCTACGGGAGTCAGAACACAAACTTGAGCCAGACATGAGGTAAATTTTGCACTCATGAGTTCAATTGTTGATAGCACCGAACCTGACACTGTTCATGAGGCATTAGACCAACCATAGTGGAAATAGGCTATGGATGTTGATTATGATTCCCTACTTTAAAATCAGACATGGGAACTTGTCGATCTGCCTCCAAGTAAGAAATCCATTGGCTACAAATGGATTTTAAAAATAAAATATAAGGTAGATGGTTCAATCGACAAACACAAAGCATGACTTGTTGTAAAGGGTTATGCTCAGCAAGAAGGAATTGACTATGTCGAGACCTTTGCACCCACTACGAAGATCAAAACCATCAGAGTTGTCTGTGCACTGGCAGTGAAAAATGGATAGAAACTTTAGCAGATGGATGTCAAGAGTGCTTTTCTGAATGATGATCTCAAAGAAGAAGTATACATGGCCCAACCTGAAGGTTTTGTACATGAACATCAACCACACAAGGTATGTCGTCTGATAAAGTCACTTTATGGACTCAAACAAGCACCTAGGGCATGGTATATAAAAATTGATGATCACCTATTGTAGCATGGATTCATTCGTATCCCCTTAGATACAAATTTGTATATCAAGAAGGTAGGAACAAAGATTGTTATTCTAGTTTTGTACGTAGATGATCTTGTGATCATAGAAAGTTCTGACAATATTATGGATGATGTAAAGAATGATCTGAAGAAATCCTTTGACATGAATGATTTAGGGCTACTTCACTGCTGTCTCGGCTTAGAGATATGGAAAAAGAAGAATCATATATTCGTCTCCCAGATGAAATATGCCAAGACTCTCCTGGAAAAGTATGGAATGTCAAATTGTAAACCAATGTCCACACCTCTAGAAAAAGATTTGCAATTATCTCAATTCCAGGATTTACCACAGGTAGATGGCACTCACTATAGGTAGCTTATGGGGAGTCTCATTTACTTGACTTAGACTAGGCCAGATCTTTGCTTTGTAGTGATCTATCTCACAAGATTTATGCAAGAGCCGAAGAAATGTCACTTGATAGCAGCAAAACATGTGTTGAGATACATCCGAGAAACAGTTGACTTTGGTATGGAGTATCAGAAGAACACTAAATTTTTCTTACAGGAATATATAGACTCACTAAATTTTTCTTACAAGAATATATAGACTCAGACTATTCAGGATCCATTGATGATAGAAAATCCACTTCAGGGTATGTTTTTCATCTCAGATCTAGGCCTATCTCGTGGATTAGCAAGAAGCAAACTGTTGTTTCTCTCTCATCCACTGAGGCTGAATACCACACCACATGAGGAACTGTGTGCAAAGCAATTTGGTTACGTCGGATTCTTGCAGATATAGGGATCCTTGAAGAGAAACCTCCCATCATTGATTATGACAATGAAGGTGTGTTGAATATTCTGAAGAATCCTATTTTTCATGAATGAACAAAGCATATTGAGGTTAAATGTCACTACATTCATGAAAATATCTTGAACCTCCAAATTTAGCTCCAGTACTTCCCTACTAATTTTCAGGTTTCAGATATTCTCGCCAAGCCTCTCGGCAGGGTGAAGTTTGATTTGTTTAGGGGGTACATATGTAAAAACAATGTATTAACGGGGGGAATGTTAGCATTAGGTTAATACAATTGTTTGTTAATGGACATTTATACACTTATAAATTTTCCTCTCTTCCTCTCTCTGATCTGTAGCCTATATATGGCTTTTCTCCCTTGTTTTACAAAGGCATTGAATAAAATATTTATCTCTGCCATCAATAATATGATGTTAGATGTTATATCATGGATTATTGTTGACTTGATTGATTTATGATGCATGATGATTATTAGAGACATTTTATATGTTGATGATAATATACTGTTTGACATCGTTATATTATGGATGTTGTTCAGACTTGTGATATTTGGATATTTGAGTAGACCTAGAAATGGAAATTATTGGATGATGATATAGTTGTTGATAAAACTATAAATGCTATTGATAGATTGCGTTGATGTTGTTGTGATTCATATATCTAGATGATTTTGGGAATTATATTTACATTATTTTGGATGTTCTGATATGGCCATGAGGCCGAAGGAGGTATTTGTGTTTTGTAGGTTAAAATATCACAACAAACACAGGGGGACTGGAGACCAACCACATTACTATTCTAGATGAATTCAATAAGGTCACCATGGAAACTTGTATTGTTTGTGTGTGGTTTTTTTGTTAAGGGTTCCCTTGGAAGGAACCACTTGTAAATGTGACCAAGGGGTTATGTGTATTTATTTATTTGACCCTTTTGTTTAATGTTGCATGTGCTTATTTTGTGATGCCTTTGCCCCTTTCTTTATTTATTAAATGTTGTTTTAATATGGTGGGTAAACATGTTGTTAATATTAATTAAATAAAAGAGCTCATAAGAAAGTAATTAATAGAGTTGTTGGCCTTGATTTTAATTGTTGTAAGAGATGTGTAAGTTAATTTTTGAGTGTGAAACACTTCATCTTCTTGGAAATTAGAATTTGTCCTTGAACGCTGATTTTGGAGGCTTGTGGGACAAGTTAAACTTGTCCCATACCTCTTAAATTCATTTACCAACCATACCTATTGTTGGAGAGTTGAAATTTAGACTTTTATAATGCTTTTTGAGAAGGAAAATTGTAATATTTGATTGCACTTTTCTTACATGATTTAATTTCAGTCCTTTGTGGTGTGGGTTGGATTTGAGTGTGTAAGTAAACTGTCATTTTATTCACCCACCTATTTATTATGCATTGGAGAATGAAGTTGAATTTTGGGGGTTGGGGTTGAGGATTTGTGATGTGGCATCCTACATGGATCCATCTCATCCTCTTCCCTACCCTCTTCTATAAAATTTGAATTCCTTTCCTTGTTTTGGGTTGCTTCAGTTTGGAGACTTTATTCTTGGGTGAATTCTTTTTCCGTTTTGGAGCTCTTGCTTTGAAGAAGTTTGAAGATTGTTGCATGCTTGTGCTTGGATAATTTGGATTGCTTGTATTGGGATAAATCTTGCTATTTTGGAATGTGGAATAACTCCATTATGGTGAGGTAGGAGCTTGGCTCTTGAAATGTTTTTTTCTTTTGTTTTTGTTTTTTTATGAAAATGTTAATGTGTGAATGTTTTGGTATGTTTTTGGGCTATTGGGTATATGGCCTAGAAATGGTGTAGGAGAAGACTATGGGGTTTATTTTGTGGGAGGCACAAGTGTGTCTTAGGGAAGTATAAGGGAGGAGGCAGTTGGGATTTGGGTTGCACCTTACAAAGAAATAGTTTACATTTCTTTACTTGTTATGGGGTGCCATAAGAGGTTGGGGAGGCATAAGGAATTGTGAGGAATAAGGGGTTCTTGGGGAGGCATAAGGGATGTCAAGGATTTGATATACTATATTTTGGTAGTTTGTAATTCAGGTGGTGATACTCATTTCCCATTTTGGGAGGCATAAAAAGCATCCCCCATAGTTCCTTACTCCTTTGGCTTGTTGATGAAGCCTCAGTAATGTTTTTCGTGATTTAATGTAGTTATAAACTACATTTTGTTTTGGACTGTGTTTTTATTGTGAAAATGCTTCTTGTGTGTTTGTGAAAACCTGTTGTTGCCATGAGTTGGATCACATCTTTTATTGCATTTTGGTTGGGGCTTTGGGGCCAATGAAGAAGGATGGATTCTCCTCTTCATTGGGTGGAGAGTGTTTCCTTTCCCCTACTCTTGTTGTGATCATAATTTTGGAAGAATGAGAAATATGCATGTTGTTGTTCTGGAGTTGAGAAGAAAACAATTTGACAATCCCTTTTGAAATGAAATCTTATTGTAGCCCTTTCCCACTTTGAAGTGGATGATATTTATATTATTTTAATTGAAAGATACTTTGTATTGATAATGAAAGTTGAAATTCAAAATGTAAAATAATTATACTTTGTATTTTGTTTTTTGGAAAGAATGTTAAAGAATAGTACGTATTTTGTATGATGTATTTTGAAATCAAATGGAAAGGAAGTTGTAAGAGTTTCATTTGAATTAATGGAAGTGTTTTCCTTGTTCATATGATATGATTTCCATTGGAAATATGTGTTTAACATGCACTATGAAATCCCTGTTTGGGAAGTGGAAAAGTGAAACACATGAGGAGAAAATGTATTATTTTGCCTTGTTTATAATATATGGTTTTGGAAAGAATAGAAACTAAATTCTTGTTTTAATGTTTGATTGAAAGAAATAAAAATATTTATGACCAGCATGGAATGAATTCAATGTTTTATTTCATGGTAAAAGAGATAGTTAATTTCTGTTCTGTAAATGTACACACCTCTTTCATTTCACTGCATACTTTAAAAATTTCCTTTATCAAATGTTCAAATAACCTTGGAAATAGATAAGAGGCAGATGAAATAATCAATTAGAGGGTCAATGCATGGTGCTGAGTCCCACTTTTTTTCATCAAAACACGAGTGAGGAGTCAGTTTTGGTGGTAAACAAATATGGTGCACGCGAACACTCCCTTCACTTGAATGTGGTTCGTGCGAATTGACACGTCAACTATTTTTTTACCACGTATAGTGTTGAATATGGTTCACGTGAAAGGGGTGTTCACATGAAGGGTGTTTGCATGAACACCCCTATTTATATAGTGGAGGAACTGTAGAGGAAATCACTTTCCTCCTCCCCACCTCCTTCGTGAAAAGTTTACAACAGACCAGACCGAGCCCACAACCAAAAGACCAGAGCCCACCAAACCCACCAAGCACTGTTGAAGGATCCGAATGAGGAGACCATACCGAGCCCACAAGTGAAGACCATACCAAGCCCACAAGCGCTCACCATGCCGAACGAGCCCACTAGCATGGCCAATGATGAGTGAGGATGCCATTGATGAGCACCAGGTATGCATTTAGTTTTATTTGGTGAAAATGGAGGATCCCTAGAAAATTGAAAAAAATAAATGAAACCCTAGTTTTTTATTTACAAAACCCTAGCAAATTGTAGACATTTTTTTGTGTAATAATTTTAAAGATATCTTTGTTCAAGTTTTTCAATTGATCTACCTCTACATTGGCACATTTGATCTTTTTTGCAATTTGATCTACATGAGGTTTTAGTTAATTTTTGAAATCCAAAAATGAGTTTTATACAATTACATATTGCTATCTAATTTTTCATTAAAAACACTTGCTAAAAGCAAGTAAAAACTCCATAGAAACAATCAATCAAACCCACACAAAGGTTTCATTTCCCCTAGTCAATAAATGGTGTAATATATATATATATATATGTAATATATATATATATCTATATATATATATATATATATATATATATATATGTCTCTAATTTTCATTATTTTTTAATTTTTAGATTCTTACGACATGTTCCAAGAAAATTTAATCTGAATAAAACTTCAATAATTTATTTTCTTTATAAATTTTCACCCTGGACATTAATCAAGAAATTAAAATAACTTCACCAAAAAAATTCAAGAAAATTCTTCACAAATTCATGTAAATATTTGTAGCTCTCACGTCTCTTCTATTTTTCTCCTTCCTCATGGATCCTGAGAAACCATTGGGTTGTGATACCATTGGTACTAATATTTGCACAGTTCTAATATGGAATAAATGTATTAAATCATATTATGACTCATACTCAAGCTTAAATAATCTTATGAAAGAGTGTTTTGTATATATAAGTAAGTTAGAAAAAAAAAAAACAATGTAAACTTAGGATCACATGTTCCAACACATGTACTATGATGTTTTTATTGATCAATACATGACCTGCACTTATTAATCCCCTTGATGGGATTATAGGTCATCTTTTCCAACCTATCTTCATATGGTAGCTTAGATACATTTGAAGTGAAATAATTAAAAAATTATTTTAGGATCTAATATCCCTTATGAAATTACTAATATCAGTAGTCCTTACTATTTCACAGTAGTCATCCATTCATCTTGATAACTGAGGAATTCAATGAGAGTAGTAAAATGGAAGGGAAATGTTGTAATTCTTGAGAACTCCATTTGAATTTATGGAGTTCATAAGTTGATAGAAATCTCTCTTACAATGATACTAGATAGACAACTAATATTCTAGGCATGACTCAATGAACACTAATTTCATATATAGTATATTTAATATCTACTTTTCAATCCATTCTATAATAATTACCTACATTTGGTAGAATAGCATTTATTGAATAATTTTTAAAATAATGGTTTGAGTGAATTTTAGTTCCATCAGTATTACCATCTTTAAGAAAGCCAACTTTGAGTATGAGAGAAATTGATTGAAGAGTATTATTGTTTTATTTTATTGTAACGAATAAAACCCATCCATGAAAGAAGGAATCTTATGCCTAACCTTGAAATTAAAAATCATATTAGTATAGGGAAAGATAATGTCATCAATGGGGCATAATTTATTAATATCTCAAAAATGTGTATATATCTTAATGCCCCTAGTTGACTTACCGATTGGGAAAATGTGGGAAATCTATCAAAGTTATCAACAGGTTTAACAAAATCATAATTGAAAATAAAAATTTGGATTTCTCATTAGGAAACTTTAGGATGTATCTTTTTACTTTGCATATTTGACACCACGATTCACAACAATATTATGCACCATGATAAAAGTAGGCATATTAAACATATATGCACATAACCATGTAACAATATCTTGATATTTTATTAATAACCCAATATAAATTTTTTTCTCTATGAGAGTCGATGAGATACCTAACTCAACATTTTGGATGCCTCACCAATGTGAATTTTAATAGCATATTTCATTTAATAATATTGATACATTCTCCACAAGGAATTCAAAAGGTCCAATATAATGTCTTCATCACTATACAACGACTCACTTTCCCCAAATAAACATGGTATCTCTTACTGTAAAAGGGAATTTATTCTTATGATGATATGTAGGTGAATCCACATTAGTTCCATAATATTTTTTTATGGTCTCATTATTGCAAAGAGTGTCAAAATATACTCTCTCATATGGAAAATTAAAATGGTTTAACTTAAGATAGCCAAGTACAATTTGTAATTTTTCTTTTGATAATTAATTCCTCCTTCAAAGCCCAACTCCCCTATTTAACATGTTTGGAATGTTCTCGTGTGCACTGAAGAACCTTGTGAGTCATTTTATTGGAATAATCATCATGTTTTGGTTGTTATTAACCTTTTTCCCCGTATGGGTGAAATATCCGGTATATATGTACTAATATATATATATAACCCTAGCAATTTTACATCCACAACTATACATAAAGTTGCGGTATCCATCACTTTGCAAAAAGCATCGATTTGTCGATCAACCTAGATTTTCCTTTTTATCAAGTCCTTGACCTTGTAGCATCTATTTTTAATGTTTGGATGATAATCCCTATAAATAAATTCCATGTAACCTATCAATATTTAAACCCCAATGAGCATAAAAATCTATTTTTTTTTGTACTAGCATGTGGGTTTGACACAATACTTCTTAATTAAATCAAAGTATGGGTTATTAACTTATTAAATCATCTCTTAATGTGTCCACATAATGTTATGCACCCCATCATTAAACTCCTTTTTCTTTACTACACATACGGGGGCAAATTAACATTTCCTATCTTCCTAATTTTCTATAGGAGTTTTCCATTTCATTGTTTCAAATAAGGGATCATGTGAGCTACTCATTTCAATTGTTATCATGTTTATATTCCTTTTAATTTTTAACTTTTCTTCTGATAAGTTATTTGGTGGTGTCCAATTGTAGGCATCATGTCAAATAACATTCTTCTAAACTTTTTTGTGTCCTTAATTTTAAGAGGTTGTGGGTGGAGGTTATATATATTAAATGTGGTTACTAGCTACTTTACAATGATATTAAGTTTTATATATACATTTGAAATCATAAATTAGTACCAAAAAACTCTAATTGAAAACAGTTAAATGAAGTCATGAAATTTTATTATAAATATTTATTATGGGTGTAGAGATCCTCAATAGTTAATCGGACAAACAATACCAACATTTTTTTTGAAACCAGATTTCAAACCAAAATAGCCTCAAGGACATAAACGATAGACGAAAATTAATTCCTATCTAAATATTCCTAGTTAATACTCCTAAACGTACCCAAGCACATGCAAGATTAGCAATACAAAAAATTAATGAAAATGCATTAGAGTTATGTAACAATCTGTAAGTTAGGATGTGTCAACTAAATATTTACAAGTTACATTTATAATTTTCCATTTTGTAAGCCACATAATTGAATACAATTGTATGCACACTCAACTTGATAGTACAATTACCTACATGATATATCATATTAAAAGGTCTTGGTCCAATGTAATTCTAGACATTATAGTTAAATCCTTGAGTATATGCTAACTCATTCCATTCCTACTAGGGTACATTGGAAACAATATGACCAGTAGGTTGTGAGTCATATGATTCGTTTACAATCTATTGTTTTATTCACAATGTAATCTATTATTTATAACCTTAACAAGGGACCTAAGTATACATGTCTTCATTTATTTCCTTTGATGATAATGTTAGGTCAACATGTGCTATATATCTCATTCATTCCCTTAACATTAAGTCATGTCATCTAATGATTAATGAATCTTGGTTCATATGTTACTAATCAATCTGTTAATAAGAAACCTAAACTATAATGTCTTAGTATTCCAAAAGACTTACAGGCATCAATCATTCTGTTAGTGTAATGCTCAGTTTAGCAAGTATAATCGATAATGAATTTCATATAAATAATGTCTTCCAACATACATTCAGATTTCTAATACACAATTTGCATGTTCAAGAATTCTAGATAATTCCATTGCTTACATGGTTCCTTTCAATCTATGTAATTACATACATCCTTCATGCATTAATAACTTACAAGATATAATAGTTACATTTCATGATGGTATTCTAACTTATTTGCAATGAAGCTTACAAATATCATAAAGTTTACATTCATATGTTTCATTAAAACAGGACAATAAAATAGGATTTCATTTAATTCAATACAGTCACAACTAAGTGAATCACAACATCATGTCTCCCTTTTCTATTCATGGCTTCGTCTACTGAAGCCTAATTTGCAAATGAGAGAAATGATTTAGAGATTAGCAGAACTTTCAATCTATTCTCCAAAATCCAACTAGCAGTTAGGCAATATAAAGCACACATCTCTCGCAATAGAGATTGGCCCTACATCTTCATAGAATAGGGTCAAGATTTGAAAGTATATCACCCATTTGATTCCGAGTCAAGAGAGAAATTTCATGGATGTCAGAAAAATCAAGTGTCTCAGGAGAACTGGTAGACTTATGAATAGGGTAGGATTAAATCATGACATCCTGATAAGTAAGTCGTTAATATGCTCTTGTTGCCAAGAGTCTTAGGTTATGTAAACAGGTGCCCCTTTATTGCATAATATGTACAACTAATGTTCAGGGCACCAAGAGTCCTACACCTTTGACTTATCCTAGATTGAGGGAAGACTTTCAAGGCCATATTTCCGTATTCATGACCAATTAATCCCTATACACTCATCATATGATGATCCATGCTATAGGTTCACTTAAACCTAACCATGTCAACTATTTAGGTCATTCCCTAGTTATTTGGGGTTGGGGCATGACCGTATTAGCACACCATGGTATGCATATACAATATTATTGAGCTAATGCAGTTGAGGACACATGAAAATATGTACCATTAGGCTACAACCATATCCCCTCAGGCTTGTCAGTGAAGTCGTTGAACCTATGCATTAATAACTACACTTGAGGTCCAGCTATTCAAGGGTCACATGACTAGCTCAATACACATCTCTGAAGGTACTAACTCTCACGGTCAGACATACTATCAATTAGGTTCCGGATTCTGAAGTCACACTCATGGATCACTTGGTCAACATATTTTATGAAAATTGAGGTCATGAAAGGCAATCAAATAGATTATCAACCATGTGTTTCGTAAAGGTGTCCCATACCACCCATTTTACCATTAAAATTACATGGATTTAATCTAACATTGAAATGTTAGCCAAACATCATAGGGGAAACTATATTGTACCATAAATAGTCTTATAACACATATCTATACATTTTATGTGTTTTAGTTCCACTAAGGATAGGTGAGACAGATATCTTGACATAGCGTAAATACATGGTCCAACATCAATTTCTAGTTTACATTTTGAGTATCTAAGGTCATACTCAATTTTACATATCTGTAATAGTGAGTGTATTCCATGTAATCAAGAAAATGTAGTAGAATTTTCTTTCATATTTTAATAATGTGGTACTTAATGTTAACTAAACAATGCATGACGGGTATATTCAAGATTAAATTTTACCAAACAGGGTGCAAGAGAGGCATAGTGAGGGGTCTGGCAAGTGCCATAGTGCATGGAGCACACTCTTAAGTGATATTTTATAGTCATTTATACAGTTTCACGACATGTACAAGGACTCATAAGACAGGATTTTTGATATTTTAGACATGATTTTTGATCATTTTAGTAATACGTTATGTGATATTCAAAACTTCCATGGCTTAGTGAATGACTTCTGGTACTTATGCAACTATGTCAAATCTGTCCCAATAAATAGTTAGTGATTAATCACTATCTACTCAACAACTCTCTAGTAACCCAAAAGCTTGTGACCATAATAGATTCCCTCTCTTTATCATAATCCTCTCTCATAAACTCATGAAATTTAAACTCATAGTATTAATACATTTGTGCAAAATCATTTCAAATCATATAAATATAAGGCAATCGTGTTGGTGCTCAAAATAGTCTCGCCCCATTTTTGCCTTTGAAATCCATACTGATTTATGGCCTCTGTCACATTTTATCCTTCCCTGTGTCGTTCCTAAGATGTCTCTGCCTTCCTTTTGTTGCCATTTTCAATCAGTTCATGGGTCGATGATCACGTATGGGTCCATATTTTTCTTCTTAGTTTCTTTGTTCCTCTGGAATATGTCTATAATTTGCGTCTCTCATTCTATGTTTGTCAATTAGAACTCAGGTTTCTCCCATGTCTTTCCGTTCTCCACAGTCGGGATTTGTCGTCCTTTTCATTTTTTACCCTAAGTACTTGAAGAAGAATGAAGTGATGTGTCCCTGAGGAATGTATTTGAGCCTTGTAACATTCCTAAACTTTGTATCCTCAAATAAAATTTCATTCCCTAGCTCAAATAATCATTTTTCTATTTTTTACATTTTGACGGGAATTTCTCCCAGTGAAATTTTCATCCTAGCATCGGCAGGGGATGTGGCATCTTTTGGTTGGATGCGGCTCAGTTGGATACTTAGAAAAATTGATAAAAAATCCTCAACTCAAAATGTGTCCACATGGAGGCATGGTGCTCATTTGAAGATATGCTTTTGGGTTTTGCCTTGGAGTAGCGCCAGGAGGACACTTGGAGGCTTCCGCTGCTTGGCCCAGACTTAAAAATATTTTCATGTAGTTGGAGCAATTTGGTAGAATGGGACATGCGGCAAGCTTGCACTCATTTAGTGTCTCCGCTTTGGACACCATCTTGAAATTGTGCCATGGAGACACGTGGAATAACCGCACATGTTCGGGGACTGGCCCTTGAGTTTCATTTTAAAGAAGTGCTAGGCTACCACGTGGAGACCTCTGCTCACTTTAAATTTTACTTATACTTTTCAACGGCCAAAAAAGAATGCCTCAGAGAATAACATGTGGTGCCTTCCACTGAGCTTCAAGTATTCAGGAAAACCTTGTCGGAACAAGACACGTGGTGAGCCCGATCTCGTTCAAGGTATAAAATTTTTGGGACCGCCTCAAGGTGTGCCATGGTGACATGCATGGAAGTTTGAAAATTCAAAGAGGTGAGCCATCAGAGGTAACGTGGATTTCTTTCCCCTTAACGATTAAAATTTCAAAATGACCTGCAAGCCCGATGAAGGAAAAAGGTCAATGTTTTACCCTCGGTCAACAGGGAAGGTGTAGGCTCGGACTCTCGAGGGAAATTTGGAAAAAATTTCCTTTTGGGAAAATGGGGTCAAAATTAAAAAAGGAAGTGCGGGTCTACTCGAATAATATTGGGAAACATGTCAGGCTCGTTCCAAGGGCAGAGCTGCGGGGAAAATTTGGAAAATTTTCCCTTTTCCAAAAAGAGAGTAAAATGGTAGAATTTGAGTGCAGTTCCACTCCAATCATATTTGGTTACGTGTCAGGATTGTTTTCCGAGGGTGGAGGTGTGGGGAAAAATTAAAAAAAAAATCCATTTTTTCAAAAGGTTCTAAAAATTCAGAGGAAGCCCCCAGGTCTATTCTAGAGTTTGAATTTGCCACATGGATGACTCAAATTTAAAGTAAGGATCAATGATTGCTGTGAGTATAAATCTTATTTTCCCCCATTTTTCTCTAAAACATGTCTAGAAGTGTGAGTCTTCATGATTTCTTGGTCTTTTCTACACGCCAAGAAAATAAGGAAGTTAATGTTGATATCTGAAGTTTGGTGGGAAGATATGGAGGAAGTCTTTCACCATTAAAATGGTATGACTTTTGTGCCCGATTGGATTTTCTGTTTTTCCTTTCCTGAGCACGCAAAGGACCAAATTTGACAGAATAGGGGTGGAAGTGGTTGGAAAATTGAAGAAAGAATGATTTACCAAAGTAAGCAGTTGAATGTGGGAGGCATTCGATGAAATATACCCCCTTAAGCATTTGGAGACTTCTTACAGATTTGATTATGAGAATCACAAAAGAATCATGGCGAGCACTAGTGCATTTAACATTTTTGTCTTTTGAGGAGAGGGGACTCTGTTGTAAATGTTATAAATGGCACAAATGTTTCATGCAAATGGTTGGGAGTTGTTGGAGTGTGAGGGGTCTAGACTGATTTTTCTAATCGAAAGCTTGATAGAGCCTATCCCTTTTGAGAAACCATTAAAGAAGCTTGTATATCTCTTTTGTATTAAAATCTGATCATGTCAAGGTGGTTACAAGTGTAGAGCCATTGGCAAGATCTGAGACAATTCTATAAACTTTCCCCTGTAGATAGATTTAATCGAATTCGAGTTATTTCTGTGTTATCTTGAGCAAAATGTGTTGATTTTACTTTTGAATGTATGCAACTAGTTTTTCTTGTTTTTGTTGCAATATTTTGTTGGAATATGATTCAATCACATAGGCCTCAATCCTTATGATAGTTTAGTGGCATATACAATTCCATTTCTCAGAAGAGCTTTAATCTGGGATTGGAATAAATGATTTAAAATCACTTTTCTCTCATCTGTTGACAGAGATTGTCTGTAAGCCTTTGGGTGTACGTTAGGAATGATTTGGCTTAGACCTAGATGCTTTTTTGGGTTTTCTAACTCAAGACTTCATGATAGAATCTCAGATATTGTGTGAAAGAGTGTAAATTTGGGCCTCCATTGAAGCACATATTCTAGTTGAAGAAACATTTTAGCTATTCTCTGGCATTCTGTTGGCCTGACTTTCCATTTTGTAAGGTTCCTCAAGGATCTAGTTAATCTAGTTTCACCCTACTTCACCTCCCACCAAAATTTCATTCAAAAACAACTAAACTTACCCATCCTACCCCTGTTTTTCATGTATGTATGCCAATGCAAAATCCTCATCACCTAAACATGCAGAAAGCAAGAAAGGGTCTCAAATGTCTCTAGTATCCTGTTGCCTTGTTGTGAAGATATCTCCATGATCTGGAAGTGATAACTCGTGAGATTCAGATCTGGTGTGTTGATCATATTTTCCCTGAGGTATTCTCTACAAAATTTATGCATAAGAAAGGTACATATATCTCCTTTCAAAATAACAGAGGTTACAAAATAGGTTCTCTTACCTTGGTTTAAAGGCAAAACCTAAAATACTTAGGATAAGATCATATCCTTTTAAGGAGCTAACCATCTCTCCAAAAACCCAAGTAAGAAAGGGACAGTCAAATCTCCTCCCTGGCTACAAAATGACATATATTTATGATCTTGCTGCCTCTAAGATCCATGTTGAATCAGTGTTGCTTCTTGGCTTGAAAAGGAGAAAAAAATTGGGTACCAACACTTGTGGTGTCATTGCTGGGGATATTGTGATTGCAGTTCATTTTCAAACCCTGGTAAAACATTTCTTGTATGATCCAAGTGCCATATTGTGTAATTCTTTCAATGTTCACACCTAATGCACTAGCTTTCATTGAATGCATCTGGGTAAAGAAAAGTCAGAATATTTTCATTTCCAGTTCCTAGCATTGAAAGACATTTGACAGATCATATTTAGTGCATTTGCACAACTAAGGTGGAAATCCTTAGTGGCGACTCCCTGTTGATATGATTCTTAATAAGTACCAGTGTCTTAAAACTCTTTCATAGTCAGATTTGTTACTAATATTTGCCAAGATAGAAGGAAAAAGGTCTTTCTTTGCTAGGGATCCTGCTAGAACTTTGTTTCCAGAGCTAGGAAGAGCAAAATAAGAAGGAAGAAAAGCTTGGAGAGCTATTAGGGATCAGTAGACAAGGAGAGGGATCTCCATTGATGAAAGTGATCATCCTATCATTGAAGACTTCCATTCAAGTGATTCTGAATCAAGTAGCCTCTTTGTGGAATTAAAATCTCCAACTGGAGAGGGGCCTTCATTTGATTTTGAAAGTTTTGCTTCACACTTTGCACCTATCTTCTCTGAGGTTGATAGAGATTTCTAAGAGACAAGGCCTTTTGGAGACTTCCATTTTGAAAATTATAATCTTGTGCTCTAAGGACCTTCAGCCCCTCATCAAATTTTCACCCCTCTAGGGTCACCTCCTCAAATAAACATGGACAAGCCTCCACCCAAACCCCCTTTTGTTTTAAACACTTTCAGACCTATACATTTTCTGGGAAAGGTTGGATATCCAAATAAAGTGCCTTAAGATGTAAGGAACAAAATATCAAAGTTTTAGGGAAATAATGTTGTTACTTCAAATCAGCATCTAAAGATTTTTATCAATATGAGTGAAGACTTTGATATTAAACATGAAGATGTATATATCAAGTTATTTATCCATACCTTGGAAGAGGATGCTAGGGATTGATATAAAGCATTGCTAGATAACTTTATTGACTCCTGGACTGAGATGAGCAATGCATTTAGATTGTTGTATGGTGATAAAATTTACCCTAGTTTTCTTTTGATAGAATTTGAAAACATAAAAAATAATCCTAATGAGTCAGTACATGATTTCAACACAAGGTTTAATAAGACTTTGAGAAGATTTCCTATTAGAATAAGGCCTTGTGATGGGTCATGTTTGATCAAATATACTAATGCATTTGATAAAAAGGTTGCATATTATTTAAGAGAAAAAAACCCCACAAATTTAAGGCAGGCCTTCACCATGGCTTTGCAAATAGAGAATAATATCAAGGTAATTGGGAAGCCTCCAAAGAGGGAAGGTGTAAAGCTGGTTAACCAGGAAAAACCTTAGACAAGCAAGGCTGCTGATTTAGAAGAAGTTGTGAAAACTTTGGCAGGGGCTTTCAAAGAGATTTCCTACAAGCTAGCCCGGGATGAGAAAGGAATTGAGCATAGCTCACAAGGTCAACACAAATATCAAGGCCAAGATAGGTTCATAATTCACCAAAGAGCTGATGACAGAGGTAAGGGACCTATTGGATTTGGAAATGATAGCCCCAAGGAAGAGAAAATAGAATGGTGTTTGATTCTTTGACTGCTAGAGTTGCTATGGTGGAGGAGATAAATGTCATTGATTGGTGTGACAAAATTTTCATGCTTGATGCTCCTTGTGAAGAAGATCAGTAAGAAGAAGAAAAACTTGATGATAATGATAATGATGTTTGTATGATGGGTTAGTCCACCAACTCACAACAAGGGGTAACCTCAACTGAGGTGATAAGTGCTAGAACTGCTGCAACCTTTTGGGACTGTATTCATAGGGTACCTATTCTTCCTCCCTATCATAATTTAGAAGTAGATAATGTACAAGATTTTGAATTTCCAAATAATGAATTTGAATATTTAAGGGATTTGATGATAAAAAAGTATGATGGAGGAATTCCATTTGAGGAAGATAGAAATTTTTTGATGATTGTTGTTGTGGCCCAAGAGAAGGAATATAACACAAGAAGTAAGGTTGTCAAAGGATCATGACCTCAAGTCAAGCCTAAATATCCCTCACTTTTAAACATTTCTAAAGAGGCCCCCAAGAAAGATACATCTGTCAAAATCCCTACAGATCCAAACAAGAATCATACTCCTCCCCATGCCCAAATTGTCAAGAATCCTATGCCATGTAATGAGTACATTGGCTTTCCTTCTAATACTACATTGCCAAGGAATGTCGCATATGATATTGCCCAAGTATTGATTCAAACCAAAGTATGTGTCCCAATTGTTGAGTTGCTTAGGATTCCTGAGCACAAAAGGAGAGCATTTGAATACTTGGGGTTGAAAGAAGAGAAGATTGCCCTATGTAGAAATATAAATATTGTGGAGACTCCTCCAATTATTGAAGAAACAGAAGCACCACCAACATCATAAGAGCTAGATGAACCACTTCAGGTCTATTTGGGAACATCCTTGGTGGAATCTCAGATGAATGTGGATCCATTCTTCACCACTCTGGTTATCAAAGCCAGGATGGTCATTAGAATGTAATTAATATAGTTGTTGGCCATGTATTAAAGTGTTGTAAGAATGTGTAAGTAATGTGTAAGTAAATGTAAGTGATGTGTAAGTTAAATTTTGAGTGTGAAACAGTCCAGCTTCTTGGAAATTCGAATTTATCCTTGGAGGGTGATTTTGGAGGCTTGTGTGACAAGTTAAACTTGTCCCATACCTCTTAAATTTACATACCAACCTTGCTTGTGGTTGGAGGGTTAAATTTAGACTTTTATAATGCATTTTGGGAAGTCAAGTTGTAGGTTGTAATTGCACTTTTCTAACATAATTTAATTTCAATCCTTATGGGGTATGGAATTGTTTGAGTGTGTAAGTAAATCTATCATATTATTCACCCACCTATTTTTTATGCATTGGAGAATGAAGTTGACTTTGTGTTTGGGGTTAAGGAAGTGTGATGGGGCATCCTACATGGATCCACCCCATCCTCTTCTCTTCCATCTTCTATAAAATTCGAATTTCTTGTCTTTTTTTGGGTTGCTTCACTTTTGGGAGACTAATTTTAGGTGAAGTTTATTGATGTTTTAGGAGCCCTTGCTTGGAGAAAATTTTGGAAGATTGTGCATGCTTGTATCGGGTTGAATTTTGGATTTCTTTCATTAGAAGGAGCTTGTTTTTTTTAACTTGGAACAAACTCTATCATGGAGAGGTAAGAGATTGGCTCTTGAAAATACTCTTCTTTTCCCTTTTATGAATATGTAAATGCTGGTGTGTTTTTTATTTTTATGGGTTGTGGGTGGATGGCATAGGAATGGTGTAGGAGAAGATTATGGGGTTTATTATGTGGGAGGCACAAATGTGTTTGAGAGAGGTATAAGGGTGGAGCAAGTTGGTATTTGGGTTCCACCTTAAAAGGAAATAGCTTGAATTTATTTACTCATTATGGGGTGCCATAAGAGGTTGGAGGGGCATAAGGAAATATGAGCAGTAATAGGTACTTGGGGAGGCATAAGAAATGTTAGGGTTTTGATATACTATATTTTGGCGGTTTGTAACTCAAGTGGTGATACCCATTTCCCCATTTGGGATGCATAAGAAGCATCCCCCATAGTTCTTACTCCTTTGGCTTGCATGGTGAAGCCTGAGTTTTGTGTGATGTCTTTCATGTGGTTGTAAAACTCGTATTTTGTTTTGGATTGTGTTTTTAATTTGAAATGTGCTTGTTGAAAGATTGCCTTTTGATGTGGAAGCGTGTTGTTGCCATGAGTTGAAATAAATTTCTTATTACATTGTGGTTGTGGCTCAGGGGCCAATGAAGAAGGATGGATTCTCCTTTCATTAGATTTATTTGTTGGGTGGAGAGCGTTGTCTTTCCCCTACCTTTGTTGTGATCAAAATTTGAAGAAAGAGAAGAATGCATGTTGTTGTTTTGGAGCTGAGAAAAGACAGGTTTGACAGTCCCTTGTGAAATGAAACCTCATTGTAACTTGTCCCACTTGAATTGGATGACCTTATAAATGTTTGCAATGGAAAGATGATATACTGACTGCAAGTGGAAATTAGAAATGTAAAAGAATTATACTCTATATTGTGTTTAGGAAGAATGTGAAAGAATGATACATATTTGGTATACTGCATTTTGTAATCAAATGGAAAGGAAGTTTTAAGAGTTAATTTGAATTAATGGAAATGATCTATATTTTCCATATGATGTCATTCCATGGGAAGTCTGTGTTTTGCATAATCTATGAAATCTCTATTTGACAAATGGTAAAGTGGAACACTGTGAACAGAAAATGTAATATTTTGCCATGTGTTCATTAAATGAGTTGTGAAGGATTAAAAGAAAGAAGTTGTAAATTTTTATTTTGGAATCAATAAATGAATGTAATGCTTCTCTCAAATTGCATTGTTGTATTTGAATATGATTATTTCAATGTATTGGAATCTTTGCTTGAAAGAAGAAAATATGTATGAAGGATAGTGGAGAAATATGTCTTTGAAAATTGAAAAAATTGAAATCAGTTTATTTTGAATCAACCAAATGTTTTAGATTGGAATTAGAACGTATTCTAAATACTTGGAAGAATAAATGGCAAATGGACACATTAAGATTTGATCCCTGTTATTTGTAATTTTAAAACTGGGGAATTAATTAAACCAAAAATGCATAGTTCAAACTTGCAAAGATAAAATGACAAATTAAATGATTGAATTGAATTAGTATGCCCTAAACGAGTTCAAATACACAAAGACACTTAAGGAAATATCTCAAAACTTAGCAAAATCAGGCTCAAACTGTTTTACAATCCTTTTTCTATCAATAAACAGAAAATGTTCAAATTAGAATCATTCAGAAAAATTGAATCTTAAATATCTCTTAAATCCATCTAATAACAATCCTCCATGTCTATTTGACATGTTGAGAGAGGAAGAAGATCAAATTAAATAAAATTCACAAGTTAAAAGTTACTAGTTCGCTCTATAAAATCCTGCAGGCCATGTTTCCTTAAAATTTACGCTATTAAACTTTATAAAAATGAAAAATTAATGAGCTCAGTACAAATAGGACATCGAGATATTTCCAAAAAGTCCTCATTTTTCTCCAAAATGAGCTCTCTATCAAAAGTTATGACTTTCTGAAGTTTTCTTCCTTAATGCATTGAAATTTTTGGGAAAAAAATTCCTTGATGCAGGCCCGAAGCCTGAATTTTTCCTTTGGGACTTAGGAAAAGTTTTGAGAAAATTTTAAAAAAATTCCTACTACCGCCCCACTGGTCTATAGACAATTAGAGGCTGCCACATGGCACCATGAGGTGTCAGTGGTGGGATAGATCCCCTTTTTAACTTAGCGCTTTCAGAACATTTTGGGAAAATTTTCCAATTTTTCCCCGCCTGCCCGCAACCAATCAGGTGATGCCACGGTGGCATCATGAGGCATTGAGCAGAGGAATGGGTTCCATTTTTCCTTCATGCATCTTATAATTTTTAAAGGAAAATTTTCCAATTTTTCTCCGCTGCATCCGACTGGCCAGCAGCCAATCAGGGGCTGCCACGTGGCATTACGAGAGATGCTGGTGGGGGCATATGTCTCTGTACCCTCTTATCCCTTCAGGGCCATTAAGTCATTTTTCTCCTCACCGCCCCACCTTCCCCATAATATGGCTTAGGAGATGCATCACGTGTCCTTTGTGGTCTCATGGGAGCCCACAGGCACATAGATGACTTTTCACCCCATGTGGGAAAATTTGTTAATGTCTCCCGCCTCCCTCGCCTTTACTCATTGTTTTTCCCCACGACTACCTTAGGGAGTGCCACGTGTCCTTTGTGTACCTGTGGGAGTGTGGGCACAAATGTGATTATTTTTCCCCACGTGGTAAAATTTTTCCTAACGGTCTCCCTGCATGGCCTCGCCAACCTGCCCTTTGGGCAAATTTTTACCCCTGGGCTTGCAAGCCTGCTCTTGGGGAAAATTTTCACCCCAAGGCCTGTTGGCCGATAACTTGAAAAATATAAGGAGTTAGGAGTACTTCTTTATATCATTGGAAATGTGAGGAAATTTCCTATCCAATGGGATTAATTTAAGAAATTTTTGAATGCATTAAGGGTGAGAAAAATCAAGTTGAAACTTTAAGACTGTTAGAGAGTGGGTATGGTGAGGAATTTTCCCTCTGAACCTAATTGAAACTTCTAACCCTAAATTTTGGACCTTGTGACCTCTAATAATTGTTAATAAAAGGAAAATTATGTTCTAGTAAATTGTGAATTGTTCTAGTAACCTGTTAGTGACAACTGTTGTCTTGTAACATGGTTGTAGATTCTTTTAATAGTTCTGGGAAAGTAAGACTTTATTCCATGATTTTCCTAACTAATCCTAGGTTGTTCTTGGGTCTCAAGTGGGTTGTTTTAACAGGTGTTACACTTGGTATCAAAGATTGGTTCAAATCTTGTGACCCTTGAACTATAAAACCTAAGGGTATTGAAATAAAAACATTCACTTTTGAATCCCTAAGAAAACAAAATTGGTTAATTGAAAACGAAATATTGGAGAAATATTACATTACTCTATTCATTTGAACTACCAGAATTAAAATAATAATAAAATAATAAGTTGTTTGAGTTGTTGTACTCGCTTAGTGGCATTTTTTCTAAACCCAGGTAACTAAGAATTTCAAATTAAATTGATGTTTGTGAACTTATAAGTGTAGTGGAAACTTGGTTCCCTTTGAGAATGTGTCATGTTTTACAAGTTAATAAAACTTGATTTAATTGTATGATGCATTAAGCCCTTTTGAGACCCTTACTCATTAAACCTAGATGAATTGTATGGTTGATTCTTGTGGTCTAAGTTGGTTGTGTTAGCTGGGCGTCAAGAAGTTAATTAGAAGTTGTTTGCTGATTTTCCTTCCTTTGGTAGTTACGAAAGTTGGTCTGGTTGTTAGTTTTTCAGTTTTGTTACCCATAGAGTGGACATTAATTCTAGGTGTATTATAGGACCCAATCCTATGTATGTGTCCTTGGAACTGACCTCGAGGTAGAGTACCCCTATTGAGAGCCATGAAGGGCTATGCGGAGTTAGTGTGGTATTAAATTTTATGTTTTACATTCGTAATCTTGTGTTATTTTATCAAGGACCAACATCTTATTTTATGATTGGATTGAGAAGCTCTGAGGCTCTTTTAGTTATTTATATTTTTGTGAGAATTTTCAGACTTTGCAATGCTTAGCTACTTAGCCACTTTCCTTGATTGTAGACATTTCTTGGATTTTATTTTCATTGGTGACTCGGAGCTCATTATGTTTTTGGCTATTTAGCTAAACGTTACGTGGTTCCTTCATGCATGATGATGAGTTGGTTCTATGCTTCTTGTATTGTGACATTTTGTCATATGGGGGTACACCCTTGGTGTCTTGAATGTCTTCTTAGGTTCTTAAATTTATGCCTTGGTTTTGGATGCACGAACCTTGAGTGTGTCTATGATCTTAGAGTGAATTTTCACTTGCTCGACCTTGCTAGATAGAAAGTTCATTGTGTTGTGCATTCTAGTTGGCAGTCTGTTAGTGGTGGTGGTGATTCTCTTATAATCACGGTAAGAGCTTGATCCTTGTTGGAGTATTAAGTGTTTAATTATGGGCTTTTGGATTATGTTAGGATCGTCATTGCTTTTTTACTATAGATGTTATTGGAGAAGTGGTTGTTTGGTATTGACCTTTCATCTATGGCATGCTAAGTTTTATCATGGTTTCCATTTATCATTATAAAAAGTATTGATTTGTGGATTATATGCATCTTGGTAATTATGATTAGATTTAAGCCCATTCGGGAAGTGTGTTTAAATTAAGTGTGTTTGTTTTGCTCACGCTGACTTATCCCATCTTGGGGTTACATGGAGACACTTATGGATGCTTGAGACTTTTGGATCATGCCACTGGTTATGTTAGTGTAATTAGACCTTGATGATTTAATCTCGGTGGTATTTTATAATGTGATTCTTCTTGCGAAGCTGTAACTCTTGGTCATAGGTATAAAGCCATGTTGAATAGATAGCTGATTAGGCTTCTTACATTTGATTCTTTCTAGTGAGTTTGTGGTGTTCTTATAGTTAAAATATTTCCTTGTCATTTTGATTGCTTGGTTGGTGGTATCATGTGGTAATATGGGTGTAGATTTGAAAACATTCCTTGTCTTATCATAAAAGTAAAATGTTTTTTTGCTGAAACAACAAACATTGTTAATCCCTAGTAGATCAGTAAGAGTAATTATGCTTCTTTAATGGGCCTTCCTTGTAACTTCTTTTGAAAACTTGTAAAAACCCACTAGGAATGTTTTATGATACTTAGTAATTAGTGGAATAAAAAAAAAGTCTTGAAATATTGTTGTGATCTATGTTGGCTGATTGTTTCCTAGTTCTTACAAAATTAATAAGGTGTTTTCTATGTTGAATGTGACCTTGTTTCCTTAGAATTAAAAATGTGAAATGTTGATTTACCTCTCTCACCCATAATTAATAGTGTGATATGTTTACCCTTCCTTCTCATTAAATTTTGTTGACAAATTGACTCACCCAAACATCATAAAAATATAATTGAGGAGATTTGGCCTTGAAGCTTAACAAATAAACTGGAACATAGAAAGAGAAAATGGTCCTTGCTTTTACCTTGGTAGATTAATAGAAGGAATAAAAACCATGTAGAAGAATAGAAAAGGAAAAAAATTGTCCATCTACTTCCCCTAGGAGTAGAATAAATATTTTGTTTGTCCAGCCTATATAGAATGATGAGATATCATGGCCACCTTAGTGGTGATCCTTATAACACAAACATCTGATATCAGAATAAAAAAGGAATATTTTAATTTAAGAAAAATCGTAAAGGAATGTGTTGTAAGAAACATAGAAAAATGAAACTATAACTTTTGACTTAATTAGTTGAGTTATAAAATAAGTAAGATTTATGTGTATTGAGTGCAATGTATAGTTGATCCTGTAGTTTTGTCACCTACCTGAAATTGTGAAACACCTTGTGGATAGTAATGTGTTCTAGTTTCTTAGTACTTCTTGTTCATATATGTATGTGCCTTTCTTGTGGGATTTTGGGTCATCATACCCTTATCGTCCTGTAGCTTGACGAATGTGAGTTGTGGTCTTTTGGATTGAGACTTATCTGTTGTATGAGAAGCAACCTCCTTACATGTTGTCTTGTCCTTGGATACCTAATTTATTGTAATTTTAAGGAAACATATGTTAAGGATACAAAATAACTTTGGGAAGTCTTCTTTTCTTCATATTTTCTTGGGTCACCTTGTTGTTGTTGCCCCTTTTTCATTAGGATGGAAAGTGTATGATGATGTTATTTGTCTTTTGATACGATGCACCCTTGGATTGTAATTGGACCCCATGTTACTTTTTCTTCTCCCTAGCAGAACTTGAGTGGTATTTGGTGTTTCTTGTGCTCTCTTTATTGTTATTCCAAGCTTGAGTAGGAAATAAGATAAATAAATCTGATTGTGCTATAATATGGGGTACTTGTATTGATATGTTAGTTGTTAGGGGAGATATAAATATATTTTTTCTTTTGCTAAATGGTTGACTTCTTTAGATTTGGTTGGTATGGTGTGTTTGATTCTTAAAACAAAAGTGTAAAAATTCAGACTATAGGAAAACTTGTGGTCTTGACTTTGCTTTTACTACCATGAAAAGTTAATTTAATACCCTCTCGAGTTATAAAAGTGTTTTCCTAGAATAGTTCCTTGATTTTAAATGTTTTGCTGATTTAGGTGTTCTTGTTGATTCACCTCATCCTGTGTGATCTCCAATTGTGGGATAAACTTGAGTAAACTTGTTCCTCATGCAAAGTTAGACATAGTTGATTTTTTCTAGCCTTGTCTAGACAACAAACCTTGAAATCATGGCTTAAACGTGTAGAAACCTTAACTTTTATTAATGTAGTATGTTGTATTCCTTGGGAAAATATGTGGTCATTCTCAAACTCATGGAATTCTCCTTATTACTCCTCTACCTTGGTGGTTACTCTTAAGAATCTTTTGAACTCTTCATGTTATATTGTTTTATGTGGTATCTTGGTTGATAGTGTAAATTTACTCTCTAGATTTAAGTGTTCATAGCCTTGCATGCAGAAAGTTTAGAACTCATCCCTTACAATCTCCCTTCTTATTGTTGAATTGCATTGAACCAAACTTGGGTTCTATAGAATCACACTAGATTGAAGCAAGCAATCCCATAATGGAGTGATCCTCTTTCTGTTGCATTTGTTCCCATCTCTCTTTCTTATGACTTCCAGGAGGAATTCGAGTCTAAGGAGATGGGGAGGTAGTGCCCACTAGCCTTCGACACTTTTGAAATTTATCATGATACTACTAACTATATTATGGACATTATTATAGTTTTGATTTAGTTTGGTGTTAGATGTCAGACCATGGATTATTGTTAACTTTGATTCATATATGATGTATGATGATTGTTAGAGACATTTTATATAGATGTTGACATGTTGTTAGACATGGTTATATATATATATATATATATATATATATATATATATATATATATATATATATATTTAAGGATGTTTTTAGGACATGTGATATTCGGATATATTGAGTAGACCAAGAAAATTGAATTTAAAATTGATGATTATATAGTTGCTGATGAAATTGTAAGTGATATTGTTCATTGTATGTATGTTGTTGTGATTCATATATATATTGATAATTTTGAAATTATATTATATTAATTTGGATGTTCTGATATGGCCATGAGGCCGAAGGTGTATTTGGATTTTGCAGGTTAAAAATATCACAACAAACATCGAGGGATTGGAGACCAACCACATTGGAATTCTAGATGAATTCAACAAGGTCACCATGGAAACTAGTTTTGTTTGTGTGTGTGTTTGTTAGTGTTAGGGATTCCCATGGGTGGATCACCTTTAAATTTGACCAAGGGATTTTATGTATTTCTTTTATTTTGGTCCCTTTTTTTTAATTTTTGCATGTATTTATGTTGTGGTGCACTTAAACCTTTCATTATTTATTTAATGGTGTGTAAATATTGTGAGTAATTTTATTGTTTACTTAATTAATTAAAAGATGAAATAAGAATGTAATTAATAGAGTTGTTGGGTATGTATTAAAGTGTTGTAAGAATGTTTAAGTAATGTGTAAGTAATATGTAAGTGGTGTGTAAGTTAACTTTTGAGTGTGAAACACTGAACCTTTTTGGAAATTCGAATTTGTCCTTGGAGGCTGAATTTTGAGGCTTGTGTGACAAGTTAAACTTGTCCCATACCTCTTAAATTTACATACCAACCTTGTCTATGGTTGCAGGGTTAAATTTAGAATTTTTATAATGCATTTTGGGAAGTCAACTTGTAAGTTGTAATTGTACTTTTCTTACATAATTTAATTTCAGTTCTTATGGGGTATGGATTTGTTTGAGTGTGTAAGTAAATCTGTCATATTATTCACCCACATATTTATTATGCATTGGAGAATGAAGTTGAATTTTTGTTTGGGGTTGAGGATGTATGATGTGGCATCCTACATGGATCCGCCTCAACCTCTTCTGTTTCCTCTTCTATTAAATTCTAATTTCTTTTCTTGTTTTGGGTTGCTTCACTTTTAGGAGACTTCTTTTGGGAATATTTTCTTCCTATTTTGGGAGCTCTTGCTTAAAGAAGCTTTTGGAAGATTTTTGCATGCTTGTATTGGGTTGATTTTTGGATTGCTTGCATTGGAAGGAACTTGTTGTTTTGAACTTGGAAGAAACTCCATCATGGAGAGGTAAGAGATTGGCTCTTGGAAATACTCTTCTTTTCCCTTTTATGAATATGTAAATGCTGGTATGTTTGTTATTGTTGTGGGTTGTGGGTAGATGGCATAGGAATGGTGTAGGAGAAGACTATGGGGTTTATTATGTGGGAGGCACAAGTGTGTTTTAGCGAGGTATAAGGGTGGAGGGAGTTGGGATTTGGGTTCCACCACAAAAAGAAATAGCTTGCATTTATTTACTCATTATGGGGTGCCATAAGAGGTTGGAGGGGCATAAGGAAATGTGATAAATAACAGGTACTTGGGGAGGCATAAGAAATGTTTGGGTTTTGATATACTATATTTTGGCGGTTTGTAACTCAGGTTGTGATACCCATTTCCGTGTTTGGGAGGCATAAGAAGCATCCCCCATAGTTTTAAATCCTTTGGCTTGTATTATGAAGCCTGAGTTTTGTGTGATGTCTTTCATGTGGTTGCAAAACTATTGTTTTGTTTTGGAATGTGTTTTAATTTGAAATGTGCTTATTGAAAGATTACCTTTTTATGTGGAAGCGTGTTGTTGCCATGAGTTGAAATACATTTCTAATTACATTGTGGTTTGGGCTCGAGGGCCAATGAAGAAGGATGGATTCTCCTTTTATTGGATGTCTTGGTTGGGTGGAGAGTGTTGCCTTTCCCCTACCTTTTTTGTGATCAAAATTTGAATAAAGAGAAGAATGCATGTTGTTGTTCTGGAGCTGAGAAAAGATAGTTTGATAGTCCCTTGTGAAATGAAATATCATTGTAACCTATCCCACTTGAAGTGGATGACCTTGTAAATTTTTGGAATGGAAAGATGTTGTACTGACTGCAAGTGGAAATTAGAAATGTAAAAGAGTTATACTATGTGTTCTATTTAGGAAGAATGTGAAAGAATGATACATGTTTGGTATACTGCATTTTGTAATCAAATGGAAAGGAAGTTGTAAGATTTCATTTGAATTCATGGAAATGGTCTATCTTTTCCATATGATGTTATTCCATGGGTAGTCTGTGTTTTTCATCCTCTATGAAATCTGTGTTTTGACAAATGGTAAAGTGGAACATGTGAAAAGAAAATGTAATATTCTACCCTGTGTTCAATAAATGATTTTTGAAGGAATAAAAGAAAGAAGTTGTAAATTTGTCTTTTGGAATCAATAAATGAATGTAATTCTTCTCTCAAATTTCATTGTTTTATTTGCATCTGAATATTTAAATGTATTGGAATCTCTTCTTGAAAGAAGAAAATATGTGTGATGGATAGTGCAGAACTCTATCTTTGAAATGTGAAAAATTGAAATCAGTATTACATTTTGATCTTGAATAGTTTATTTTAAATCAACCAAATGTGATAGATTGGAATTGGAATGTATTCTAAATACTTGGAAGAATAAATGGAAAAAAGACACATTAAGATTTGATCCCTGTTATTTATAATTTTAAAACTGGCAATTAATTAAACCAAAAATGCACAGTTCCAAACTGTAAAAATAAAATGACAAATTAAATTATTGAATTGAATTAGTAGGCCCTAAACGAGTTCAAATATAGAAATACACTTAAGGAAATATCTAAAATATTAGCAAAATCAGGCTCAAACCATTTTGTAGTCTTATTTTTGTCAATAAAGTGAAATGTTCAAATTGCAATCAATCAGACAAATTGAATCTTAAATCCCTCTGAAATCCATCTAAGAAAAATCATCCATGTCTATTTTACATGTTGAGAGAGGAAGAAGATCAAATTGAATAAAAGTCACAAGTTAAAATTTACCAGTTTGCTCTATAAAATATTGTAGGTCGTTTTCTTAAAATTGATTACTTAAACTTTATCAAAACAAAAAATTAGTGATGTCAGTGCAAAGAGGATGTTGATAGATTTCCAAAAAGTCATCATTTTCCCAAAACCAAGCTCTCTATCAAAAGTTATGGCCTTCTGAAGTTTTTTTCCTTGGCATTGAAATTTTTGGTAAAAATTTCCTTGGCGGGCCCGCAACCTGAATTTTTCCTTTGGGACTTAAGAAAAAAATTTGGGAAAATTTTCAAAAAAAAATCCACCACCCCACCGATCTGTAGCCAATTAGAGGCTACCACATGGCACCATAAGGTGCCAGTGGTGGGACAGATCTCCTTTTTAACTTAGTGCTTTTGGAAAATTTTGGGAAAATTTTCCAAGTTTTCCCCGCTAGCCCGCAACCAATCAGGTGTTGCCATGTGGCGTCACAAGGCATTGGCAAAGGAATAGGTTCCTTTTTTCCTTCACGGCTAGGAATTTTTTTTGAAAATTTTCCAATTTTTCTCCACTGCTCGGCCGACCTGTAGCCAATTAGGGACTACCACGTGGCATCGTGAGGTGCCAGCGGAGGTGCAGGTTTCTTTACCCTCTTAGCCCTTTGGGGCGTTAAGTCATTTTTCTCCCTGCCACCCCACCTTCCCCGCATTGGCTTAGGAGATGCCATGTGTCCTTTGGAGTCTCACAGGAGTGCGGGTGCAAAGATGACTTTTCACCCTACGCGGGGAAAATTTGCAAATGTCTCTCGCTGCCCCGAATTTCCTCATTTATTTCCCCACGCTACCTTAGGGAGTGCCACGCCTTATTTGTGGACCCATGGGATCATGGGTGCAAATGTGATTTTTTTCCTTGTGCTGTAAAAAATTATCGAAGGGTCTCCCCATGGCCCACCAACCTGCCCTTTGGGCAAATTTTCACCCCTCGGTCCACAAGCCTGTTCTTGGAGAAAAATTTCACCCCAAGGCCCGCCGGCCCATAACTTGAAAAATATGAGTTAGGACTTTTTTATATCACTAGCAAGGTGAGGAATTTTCCTATCCAATGGGTGTAATTTAGGAAAATTTTGAATGCGTTAAGGGTGAGAGAAATCAAGTTGAAACTTTAGACCTGTTAGAGAGTGTGTTTGGTGAGGAATTTCCCTCTGAACCTAATTGAAACTTCAAACCCTAAATTTTAGACCTTGTGACCTCTAATAATTTTTAATAAATATTTTCTAGTAGATTGGATTTGTTCCAGAACCTGTTAGTGACAACTGTTGTCTTGTAACATGGTTGTAGATTCTTGTAATAAAAAAAAAATTATTCCAAAATTTTTCCTAACTAATCCTAGGTTGTTCTTGGGTCTCAAGTGGGTTGTTTTAAGGGGCGCTACACTTGGTATCAGAGCCGTGGGTTAAAATCTTGGACCCTTGGACACACTAGAAAACTTGAGACATGAACAGTAAACCTAGCACACTTGTAAATCTAGAAAATTACCTAGTTTGAAAATTGAAAAAAGAAATAAGTATGAAGAAATTTTACATTACTCTATTCATTTGAACTACTAGAATTAAAATGATAATAAAATAATAAGTTGTTTGAGTTATTGTGTTTTCTTAGTGGTATTTTGTCTAAAGCTGGGTAACTAAGAATATAAAATTAAATTGATGTTTGTGAACTTATAAGTAGTTGAAACTTTGTTCGCTTCTGAAAATGTGTCATTTTTACAAGTCCTAAATCTTGATTTAAATGTATGATGTGTTAAGCCTTTTGAGACCCTTCCTTATTACATTTTTTTGGAATGATGAGTTGTATGGTGTGATTCTTGTGGTTAGAAAATAGTTGTGTTCGGGGTGAGGAAGAGTTAATTAGAAGTTTTTTAGAGCTTCCTTCCTTCGGTGGTTAGGAAAGAGGGCCTGGTTGTAAGTTTCCATTTTGTTACCCATATGGGAGTGTGGACGTTAAGTCTAGGTGTCGTCTAGGACCCAACCCTACATATGTGTTCTTGGAACTAACCTCGAGGTAGAGTACCCCTATTGGCGGCCATGAAGGGCTATGGAGTGAATGTGGTGTTAACTTTTATGTTTTACATTCGTAATCTTGTGTTTTTTTTATCAAGGACTAGCACCTTATTTTATTATTGGATTGAGAAGTTCTAAGAATCTTTTAGTTATTTATATTTTTTGCGAGAATTTTAAGACTTTGCAATGTGGCTACTTAACCACTTTCCTTGATTGTAGAAATTTCTTGGATTTTATTGTTATTGGTGACTCGGAGCTCATTATGTTTTTGGCTATTTAGCTAAACGTTACGTGGTTCCTTTTTGCATGATGATGAGTTAGTTCTATGCTTCTTGTATTGTGACATTTCGTCATATGGGGGTACACCCTTGGTGTCTTGAATGTCTTCTTAGCTTCTTAAAGTTATGCCTTGGTTTTGGATGCATGGAACCTTGAGTGTGTTTATGATATTAGAGTGACTTTTAGTTGCTCGACCTTGGTAGACAGAAAGTTTTTTGTGTTGTGCGTTCTAGTTGGCAGTATGTTAGCAGTGGTGTGATTCTCTTACAATCTGGTAAGATCTTGATCCTTGTCAGAGTAGAAGTGTTTAATTATGGGCTTTTGGATTGTGTTAGGATCAAATTACTTTTGACTGTAGATGTTAGTGGAGAAGTGGTTGTTCGGTAGTGACCTTTCATCGATGGAATGCTAATTTTTTTCATTGTTTCCGTGTCTCATTATAAAAATTATTTATTTTTGGATTGTATCCATCTTGGTAATTATGATTAGTTTTAAGCCCATTTGGGCAGTGTGTTTAAATTAAGTGTGCTTTTTTGCTCACGTTGACTTATCAATCTTGGGGTTACTTGGAGACACTTATGGATGCTTGAGAGTTTTGGATCATGCCACTGGTGATGTTAGTGTAATTAGACCTTGATGATTTAATCTCAATGGTATTTTATAATGTGATTCTTCTTGCGAAGATGTAACTCTTGGTCATAAAGCCATGTTGAATAGATAGCTGATTGGATGCTTACATTTGATGTTTTCTAATGAGTATGTGGTGTTCTTATAGTTAACATTTTTCCTACATTTTGATTGCTTGGTTGTTGGTATCCTATGGTAATATGGGTGTAGATTTGAAAAATTTCCTTGTCTTATCAGGTGAGTAAAATATTTTTGCCAAAACAACAAATAAAGTTAAACCCTAGTAGATCAGTAAGAGTAATTATGCTTCTTTAACGGGACTTCCTTGTAACTTATTTTGAGAACTTGTAAAAACCAACTAGGAATGTTTTATGATACTTGTAATTAGTGGAATAAGAAAAAGGTCTTGAAATATTGTTGTGATCTATGTTGGTTAATTATGTCCTAGTTCTTACAAAATTAATAAGGTGTTTTCTATGTTGAATGTCCCTTGTTTCCTTAGAATTAAAAATGTGGTGTGTTGATTTACCTCTCTCTCCCATAAAAGTAATAGTGTGATATGTTTACCCTTCCTTCTAATTAGTTTTTTTTGACAAATTGACTCACCCAAAGATCATAAAAATGTAATTGAGGAGATTTGGCCTTGAATCTTAACAAATAAACTGGAACATAGAAAGAGAAAATGGTCCTTGCTTTTACCTTGGTAGATTAATAGAAGGAATAAAAACCATGTAGAAGAACAGAAAACAAATTTTTTTGTCCATCTACCTCCCTTAGGAGTAGAATAAATATTTTGTTTGTCTTCCTATACAGAATGGCAAGATATCATGGCCATCTTAGTGGTGATCCTTATAATGAAAACATGTGATATCAAAATAAAAAATAAATATTTTAATTAAAAAAACTCGTAAAGGAATGTGCTAAAAAAAATGAAACTATAACTTTTGAATTAATTCCTTGAGCTATAAAATAAGTTAGATTTTTGTGTATTGAGTGCAATGTATATTTGAACCTATAGTTCTATCACCTACCTAAAATTGTGAAACACATGGTGGATAGTAATGTGTTCTAGTTGCTTAGAAATTCTTGTTCATAGATGTATGTGCCTTTCTTGTGGGAGTTTTGGGTCATCATACCCGTATTATCCCATAGCTCGACGAATGTGAGTTGTGGTCCTTTTGGATTGAGACTTATCTGTTGTTTGAGAAGAAACCTCCTTGCGTGGTGTCTTGTCCTTGGAGACCTAAGTTATTGTAATTTTAAGGCAACATATGTTAAGGATATAAAATAACTTCGGGAAGTATTCTTTTCTTCATATTTTCTTGGGTCACCTTGTTGTTGTTTCCCCTTTTCCATTAGGATGGAAAGTGTAGGATGATGTTATTCACTTTTGATACGATGCACCCTTGGATTGTAATTGGGTCCAGTGTTACTTGTTCTTCTCCCTAGAAACCTTGAGTGGTCCTTGGTGTTTCTTGTGCTCTCTTTATGGTTATTATCAGCTTGAGTAGGAAATAACATAAATAAATCCCATGGTGCTATAATATGGGGTACTTGTATTGATATGTTAGTTGCTAGGGGAGATATAAATATATATTTTTTCTTTTTATAAACGATTGAATTATTTAGATTTGGTTTGTATGGTGTGTTTCATTCTTAAAAGAAAAGTGTAAAAGTCAGACTATAGGAAAACTTTTGGTCATAAATTCACTTTTACTAGCACGAAAAGTTAATTGTACCCTCTCGAGTTATAGAAGTGCTCTCCTGGAATAGTTCCTTGATTTTAAATGTTTAGTTGAGTTAGGTGTTCTTGTTGATTCACCTCATCCTGTTTGATACTCCAATTGTGGTACCTTGATTAGACTTGTTCCTCGTGTAACTTTGGACATAGTTATTTTTTGTTAGCCTTGTCTAGACAACAAAATTTGAAATCATGGCTTAAACATTTAGAAACCTTAACTTTTATTAGTGTAGTATGTTGTATTCCTTGGGAAACTATGTGGTCATTCTCAAACTCATGGAATTCTCCTTATTATTCCTCTACTTGGTGGTTACTCTTAAGACTCTTCTGAACTCTTCATATTATATTGTTTTTGTGTGGTATCTTGGTTGATAGCATAAATTTGCTCTCTAGATTTAAGTGTTCATAGCCTTGCATGCAAAATTTTTAGACCTCATCCCTTATAATCTCCATTCTTATTGCTGAATTGGATTGGACCAAAATTAGGTTCTATAGACCCACACTGGTTTGAAGCAAGCAATCCCATAATGGAGTGATCCTCTTTATGTTGCATTTGTTACCATCTCTCTTTCTTGTGACTTCCAGGAGGAATTCGAGTCTAAGGGGAGGGGGATGTAGTGCCCACATCCCTTCGACAATTTTGATATTGATCATAATACTACTGACAATATTCTAGTTTTGAGTTAGTATTGTGTTAGATGTCAGATCATGGATTATTGTTGACTCTGATTCATATATGATGCATGATGATTGTTAGAGACATGTTATATAGATGTTGACATGCTATTGAACATGGTTATATATATATATATATATATGTTGTTAGGACATGTGAGATTTGGATATATTGAGTAGACTGAGAAAATTGAATTTCAAATTCATGATTATATAGTTGCTGATGAAATTGTAAGTGATATTGTTCATTGTCTGGATGTTGTTGTGATTCATATATATATTGATGATTTTGAAATTACATTATATTCATTTGGATGTTCTGATATGGCCACGAGGCCAAAGGGGTATTTGGATTGTGCAGGTTAAAAATATCACAACAAATATCAAGGGATTAGATACCAACCACATTGGAATTCTAGATGAATTCAGCAAGGTCACCATGGTAACTAGTTTTATTTGTGTGTGTGTTTGTTAGTGTTAGGGATTCCCATGAGGGGGATCTCCTTTAAATATGACCAAGGGATTTTATGTATTTCTTTTATTTTTGATCCCCTTTTGTTTAATGTTTGCATGTGTTTATGTTGTGGTGCACTTACCCCTTTCATTATTTATTTAATGGTGTGTAAATATTGTGAGTAATCTTATAGTTTAGTTAATTAATTAAAAGATGTCATAAGAATGTAATTAATAGAGTTTTTGGCCATGTATTGAAGTGTTGTAAGAATGTTTAAGTAATGTGTAAGTAATATTGAAGTGATGTGTAAGTTAACTTTTGAGTGTGAAACACTCCACCTTCTTGGAAATTAGAATTTGTCCTTGGAGGCTGATTTTGGAGGCTTGTGGGACAAGTTAAACTTGTCCCATACCTTTTAAATTTACATACCAACCTTGCCTATGTTTGGAGGGTTAAATTTTGAATTTTATATTGCATTTTGGGAAGTCAAGTTGTAGGTTGTTATTGCACATTTCTTACATAATTTAACTTCAGTACTTATGGGGTATGGACTTGTTTGAGTGTGTAAGTAAATATGTCATATTATTCACCCACCTATTTATTATGCATTGGAAAATGAATTTTACATTGTGTTTGGGGTTGAAGATGTGTGATGTGGCATCCTACATGGATCCACCTCATCCTCTTCTCTTCCATCTTTTATAAAATTCAAATTTCTTTTCTTGTTTTGGGTTGCTTAACTTTTGGGAGACTTCTTTTGGATGAATTTTCTTGCTGTTCTGGGAGCTCTTGCATGAAGAAGATTTTGGAATATTGTTGCATGCTTATATTGGGTTGATTTTTCGAATGAATGCATTGGAAGGAGCTTGTTGTTTTGAACTTGGAACAAACTCCATCATGTAGAGGTAAGAGCTTGGCTCTTGGAAATAATCTTCATTTCCCTTTTATAAATATGTAAATGTTGGTATGTTTGTTATTGTTGTGGGATGTGGGTAGATGACCTAGTAATGGTGTAGGAGAAGACTATGGGGATTATTATGTGGGAGACACAAGTGTGTTTTACGGAGGTATAAGGGTGGAGGGAGTTGGGATTTGGGTTCCACCTTAAAAAGAAATAGCTTGCATTTCTTTACAGGTTATGGGGTGCCATAAGAGATTAGGGGGGCATAAGGAAATGTGAGGAATAAAGGGTACTTGGGAAGGCATAAGGAATGTCTAGGTTTTGATATACTATATTTTGGCGGTTTGTAACTCAGGTTGTGATACCCATTTCCGTGTTTGGGAGGCATAAGAAGCCTCCCCCATAGTTTTTACTCCTTTGGATTGCATAGTGAATCCTTAGTTTTGTGTGATGTCTTTTATGTGGTTGTGAAAATGTTGTTCTGTTTTGGACTATGCTTTGAATTTTAAATGTGCTTGTTGAAACATTACCTTGTGATTTGGAAGCGTGTTGGTGTCATGAGTTGAAATCCATTTCTTATTGCATTGTGGTTAGGGCTCGGGGGCCATTGAAGAAGGGTGGATTCTCCTTTCATTAGATGTCTTGGTTGGGTGGAGAGCGTTTCCTTTCCCCTACCTTTGTTGTGATCAAAATTTGAATAAAGAGAAGAATGCATGTTGTTGTTCTGGAGCTGAGAAAAGATAATTTGACAGTCCCTTGTGAAATGAAATCTCTTTGTAACCTTTCCCAATTGAAGTGGATGCCCTTGTAAATGTTTGCAATGGAAAATATAATGTATTGACTGCAATTTAAAATTAGAAATGTAAAAGAGTTATACTCTGTATTCCGTTTAGGAAGAATGTGAAAGAATGACATGTGTTTGGTATACTACATTTTGTAATCAAATGGAAAGGAAGTCGTAAGAGTTGATTTGAATTAATGGAAATGGTATATCTTGTCCATATAATGTTATTCCATGGGAATTATGTATTTTTCATACTCTATGAAATCTCTGCTTGACAAATGGTAAAGTGGAACACGTGAAAAGAAAATTTAATATTCGGCCTTTTGTTCAATAAATGATTTTGCTAGGATTAAAAGAAACAATTTGTAAAGTTGTCTTTTCAAATCAATAAATGAATGTAATTCTTCTCTCAAATTACATTGTTGTATTTGAATTTGATTATTTAAATGTATTGGAATATCTTCTTGAAAGAAGAAAATATGTATGAAGGATAGTGGAGAATTCTGTCTTTGAAATGTGAAAAATTTAAATCAGTATTGCATTTTGATCTTGAATGGTTTGTTTTGAATCAACCAAATGTGTTATATTGGAACGTATTATAAATACTTGGAAGAAGAAATGGCAAATAGAGACATTAATATTTGATCCCTGTTATTTGTAATTTTAAAACTGGCAATTAATTAAACCAAAAATGCACAGTTCAACCCTCTAAAAATAAAATGAAAAATTATATGATTGAATTGAAGTAGTAGGCCCTAAACAAGTTAAAATAGATAAAGACACTTAAGGAAATATCTCAAAACTTAGCAAAATCGGGCTCAAACTGTTTTGCAGTCGTTTTTTCGGTCAATAAATGGAAATTTTCAAATTGCAATCAATCAGAAAAATTAAATCTTAAATTCCTCTTAAATCCATCTAAGAGCAATCCTCCATGTCTATTTGAAATGTTGAGAGATGAAGAAGATCAAATTGAATGAAAATTTACCAGTTCGCTCTACAAAATCGTATAGGCCATTTTCTTAAAATTAACCCCTTAAACTTTATCAAAACCAAAAAGTGATGAGCTTGGTGCAAATAGGACGTCGAGATATTTTCAAAAAGTCCTTGATTTCCCCAAACTGAGATCTCTATCAAAATTTATGTCTTTCTGATATTTTCTTCCTTGGCAATGAAATTTCTGGGAAAAAATTCCTTGGCGGGCCCATGCCCCGAATTTTTCTTTTGGGACTTGGGAAATTTTATTATAAAATTTTCTCCACTACCCTGCCAGTCTACATCTAGTCAAAGGCTTCCACGTGGCACCATGAGGTTCCAGCAGTGGGATGGATCCCCTTTTGAACTTAGTGCTTGGGTAAGTGCACCAAGTTGGAGGACAATTGAGTGGACATCAAATCCTGAATTTTACATTAAAAATAGCAAAACATCAAATTTAGTCTTCCACGAACTTGAACCATACCGAAAAGTAAAAACTATGTCATAAAAATGATACCATTGCATAGGGGAGACTATTAGCTTTGTAGAAATACAGATTTTAAAGTGAATAGAAGAGGATAAATATCATTTTATAATTTTTAACTAATAGTAGGTCTTTAAGACACTTTTTCCTGTGAATGTTTATGTCTACGTTTAAGACTGTAAAATTTGTTTCACTTATCAGAATGTGATAAAACTTATACCATCCCAACCGTGGTGAAATTATATACATGTTCAAAAAAAAAATTATTTGATTTCAATATTTTTTGATGAAGTTATGGCGGGAAAACGGAAAGTGCTTTGTTTTCTTTATGTTTTCATACCACTTTCACGGAAAAAATCATAAAAAATAAAATATTACTCAAAAAAATACAAAATAAAATCCATCCCAAGATAGATAGTGGCATATAACTTCTCATCAAAGTAAATATATATATATCAATTTTTGGTCATCCAAATTGTGGGCAAATGGACTATAATCTTATCGGCTTTTTAAAAAAAAAATACAAAGTCATTGAATTTTGAGTGTTTAATATAGCTAATCTTGTCCATTTTTTACAAAAATTAGTATTTTAGAAACTAGATTCTAGATGCTACGATTCATTTTAATATAAGTTTGTCTAATTTTGAGTGTATGTATTGCTAATAATCCCTACAAGTTGATATTATGTTGTTATTTGCAATATGATGTCCACGGATGACCTTATATTTGTCCATCAACTTCCTGCACTTACCCGCTTTCAGAAATTTTGGGAAAATTTTCCAAGACTTCCCCACCGGCCTACAACCAATCAGGTGATGCCATGTGGCATCATAAGGCATCAGTGGAAGAACGAGTTCCTTTTGTCCTTCACATATAGAATTTTTTTTGAAATTTTTTTCAAGTTTTCTCCGCTGTTCCACCGGCCCGCAGCCAATATGGGGCTGCCACATGGCATTGCGAGGTGCCAGCGGAGTCACAAGTCTCTATACCCTCTTAGCCCTTCGGGGAGTTAAGTCATTTGTCTCCCTACTACCCCACCTTCCCCATGTTGGCTTAGGAGATGCCAGGTGTCCTTTTCAGTCTCACAAGAGCATGGGTGCAAAGATGACATTTCACCCCGCACGGGAAAGTTTACAAATGTCTCTCGCTGCCCTACCTTTTCTCGTTTTTTTTTCCCCACTAGCTTAGGGAGTGCCACATGTCCTTTTCGGACCCACAGGAGCATAGCAAAAATTGTGATTTTTTTCCCCACGTAATAAAAATTATCCAAGGGTTTCCCTGTGGCCCACAAACCTGCCCTTTGGGCAAATTTTCATGCCTGGGCCTGCAGGCCTGCTCTTGGGGAAAATTTTCACCCCAAGGCCCGCCGGCCCATAACTTGAAAAATATAAGGAGTTAGGAGGACTTATTTATATCTTTGGAAAGGTGAGGAAATTTCCTATCTAATGGGATTAGTTTAAGAAATTTTGTGATGCATTAAGGGTGAAAAAAATCAAGTTGAAATTTTAGGCCTGTTAGAGAGTTTGTTTGGTGAGGAATTTCCCTCTAAACCTAATTGAAACTTCTAACCCTAAATTTTGGACCTTATGACCTCTAATAATTTTTTATAAAAGAAAGTTATTTTCTAGTAGATTGGATTTGTTCTAGAACATTTTAGTGATAACTATTGTCTTGTAACATGGTTGTAGATTCTTTTAATAAAAAAAATTTATTCCATACTTTTTCCTAACTAATCCTAAGTTGTTCTTAGGTGTCGAGTGGGTTGTTTTAATAGGCGTTACAGGAATCATGCAATGTCATGCCTATGGAAATCATGAATGACATGAATATTAAGGTAACAATAGCATATGGGAAGTGCACTACCATGGACTTCAGAGAAGTTCCAGTGGTAGGATGTGTGAAGGGTTTGGTTGTGCAGCTTGCAACATACCCAGGTAAAAATTTAAAACTTGATGTTGTCATAGTTGACTGCCCAGCCAAGTGGGGCATGCTAATGTCAAGAAAATGGGGTGCAAGTGTTTGTGGGAGTGTCCAAATGGATATGTCCTATGCTACCATTCCAATTGATGGCAACCTTGTCAGGTTGAATGGAGAAAAGAAAATGTCACATCTTATTGACGATCCCAACAATGCTTCCTATGAGGTATTGTACACAAATGTGGATGCAGATAACTTTGTGAGATTTGTTTGTGGAAAAGAGCACAAGATTGAAGAATGCAAATTCCTTGAACAAGTGGGTTCTCCTTGGACCCTATTGTTTTATGGAGCTTGCTCTAGGTTTGGGAATGGTGTTGGTGTTGTTTTTCTTTCTCCAAGCCAGGAAATATTTGTTTTCTCCTTCAAGCTAAACTTTGAATGCACTAACAACATTGTTGAGTATGAGGAAATTTTTCTAGGTTTAAGAATTTCTTGTAAATATGGTGTCAAGGACATTATTGTCAAATGAGATTCAAAGTTAATTGTCACATAAGTCAGAAGATTGTATGCTATAAGGAATCAACGAATGAAATAGTATAAACATGCAGTTTGGGATCTTATTGAGATGTTTGACTCCTTCAACATTGTGCATCATGATAGGAAATTTAATGACTTGGATGAAAAGCTTACAATGTTGGGGTCTCAATTTTGACAATTGCAAAATGTCCCCATATTGTGAATATGAGGTTGAGGTTTTGACAAGACCTTCTGTTCCTGACAATATCAAGCATTGGCAGGTTTTTGATGATGATGCTCAGATCAGAATATTCTTAGAAAACAAGGGATAATTTTCTAATCAAAGTATTGATTGGGATCCAATGGTATGTGCAATAGAAGGAAAGAATACCTTGTTTGGCAAGGGTATCATCTAGCTGAAGACCAATAGTATTCCTAGAGGGCTAGTGGCTCTTGAATCCAATTTTGATAATGTTAATCGCATTGTTAATAGATGTATGGAAGTCCTCAAGGGATATTGAGGATCATGATCTTGGTATAGAAGGAAAAGCCAAGGAAAATTTGGTTAGGCAGTAATCTCAGCAAGGAGGAGAAATACTCATACATCCAATTGTTGAAAAAATACCAAGATTGCATGGCTTGGACCTACTCCGAACTAAAGGCATACAGAGAGGACCTTTTTTCAGCATGAGATCCCCTTAGAATCTAATGCAAGACCATTCAGGAAGAAGAAAAGGCCAATCAATCCACTTCTATCTCTTAAAATGCAAAAGGAACTGAAAAAACTAAGAGATGGAGGGATTATCAAGCCCACAAGATATTCCTCTTGGGTGGAAAACCTAGTACAATTCAGAAATAAAAATGGTGACATCAGGTTGTGTGTGGACTTTAGGAATCTGAACAAAGCTTCAATGAAGGAAAACTATCCTTTACCAAACATGGAGCACATGTTGTAGTTAGTGACTGGTTCTGAGTTGCTTTCCACCTTGGATGGCTTCTCTAGTTATAACCAAGTTGTGGTGAAGGAATCAGAAAGGATCAAGACAGCCTTCACTACTCCTTGGGGGACCTATGTTTATATCAGGATGCCCTTTGGTCTGATGAATGCTGGAGCCACCTTTCAAAGAGCAATGGATGTTGCTTTTGCTGGTTACATCAATGAATTTATTGTAGTCTATCAAGATGATGTAACTATATTTTCTAGATAGAGAAGTGATCACCTGCTACACTTGGAGAAGATGTTGATAAGATGTAGAGAATATGGCATCTCACTCAATCCAAATAAATGCCATTTTGGAGTGTACAGAAGGAAAATTTTCTTGGTCACATAGTGTCACAAGAAGGAGTGATGATTGATCCAAAAAGAGTAGAAGCCATCAACAAGGTCCCAATCCCAAAGACTAAGAAAGGAATTCAGTCCTTTTTTAGGAAAATAAATTTCATAGAAGATTCATATCAAACTTTGTGAGCTGACCATTCCAATTAATTCCATGCTAAAGAAATACTAGTCATCAAATGGGAGGAGGCTATCATCCAAGATTTTAATGGGATTAAAGAGGCACTCAAGCATGCACCTGTGTTGGCTGCCAGCTCTAGATTATAAGAAGCCCTTTCAACTATTTTCTTTTGCTTCAGAGAACACTATTGCTTTTGTCTTGCTGTAGAAGGATGATGAAGGGGCTGAAAGGCCCATTGCCTTTTTCAGTAAGGCCTTGCAGGGGTCTGAGCTAAATTACACTATCATGGAAAAGTAGGCATTTTCCTTGGTAAAAGAAACAAAGGTTTTCAGGCCTTATATTCTAAGTTCAAAGGTTGTTGCTTATGTTCCCATACCATGGTAAAACATCTTGTTAGAGATGGAAGTCTCAAGAAAAAGATGTAGATGGGTGAACAAATTGCAAGAATATGATATGGACATCCAAACCATGAAGTTGGTGAGAGGTTTGGGCTTGGTCTAAGCTTATGGTGAGAGAAACTTGCAAAGTATTGAGGTAAATGAGGTAGAAGAAGAAAGGGCAGGTGTTTTTGAAAAGTTGATGAATTCTGAGTGGTACAAGGATGTGATGTTTTATCTCAGACATTTAAACTACCCTGAGCATTTAAGTAAGAACCAAAAAAGAGCCCTTAAGTTGGCTTCCCAGAAATATGTCATCACTGATTATGGGTTAGCTTGGAAGAACCCAGAGGGAGTCCTATTAAGGTGCATTACTGAAGAAGAAGCCCTCAAGATAATTGCTGACCTCCATGGAGGAGTTTGTGGGGGGCACTTTGTTGCAAGAGTCACATAGCACATAAGATCTTGAGGGCTGGTTATTGGTGGCCAACTCTTTTCAAGGATGCAACCTTGTTGGTTAGAAGATGTGAAATATGCCAATGTTTCTATGGTAGACATAAAAGCTTCAGGCTCCCTCCCTTTGCAGCCTGTGTCAATTGAAGCTCCATTCAAGCAATGGGGAATGGATTTCATTTGTGAAATTTCAGACCCTTCAAGTGCTGGCCACAAGTGGATTCTTGTAGCAACTGATTATTTTACTAAATGGGTGGAGGCAATCCCCACCAAGAAGGAAACACACCAAGTTGTCATGGACTTTGTGTTGAACAACATCATCTGCAGGTTTGGGGTGCCAATTAAGATTGTAACTAATAATGCCATGAGCTTTAGAGCTAAACCTTTAGTGGCAATGTGCAGGGAGTATGGAATCAACTTGACATATGCCTCCAATTACAATCCCCAAGGAAATGGACAAGATGAGTCCAGTAATAAAAATTTGTTGAAAGATCATCAGAAGAACATTGGAGCAGAACAAGAGAAAGTGGGGTGAACAATTGAAGTTTTTGTTTGGGCTGATAGGATCACTGTCAAGAGGGTCACTGGAAAGAGTCCATTTGAGTTGGTGTATGGGACTCAGGCCCTACTGCCCCTTCATATGAAATTATCTTCTTATCAGTTCATCCAGCAGCTAGAAGATCAAGAGGTAGGTCCTTATGATGCTCGTATTAACCAGATTGTTGAGCTTGATGAAGAGAGGAGGGAATCCCACCAGAGGCATATAAAGTTCAGAGAGAAACTAAAGAATTTGTTTGACAAGAAGGTCACTCTCAGAGCCTTCAATATTGGAGATCTTGTGCTGCTATGGGATAAGCAGACATGAGGATAAGGGCAAGCATGGCAAGTTTGACTCATTATGGATGGGCCCTTACTCTATTGATATCAGGATTGGTGAACACACCTTCTTCCTCAAGGACTTAGATGGTGAACTTCTTTAATTTCCTATTAATGGCAGGCATTTGAAATAATTTCTTGGATTGATTCCCCTGAATCAAGGAAAAAACTTCTGTAGAGTGTATAGTTTGTTGTTTATTCCTTATTTTTGTGTTTTTGCTCGTTCTGGTCCTCAGTGACCTATTTTTACTAGTTTCTCTTGTCTATTTTTTAAGGTGGCTCTATTTATATGCTCTAGAAGATGACTCCATTTCCCAATGGATATTTTGGAACTTGGTCTACTTTTGTTCTTGTGGCACTCACAGGGAGTGCCCATCCCCGAGTCGGAGCCGGTGTTGGTGCTCAAAATAGTCTCGCCCCATTTGTGCCTTTGAAAAACTTACTGATTTACCACCTCTGTCATTTTCTCCTTCCCCATGTTGTGCTTGGTTGATCCTTGTGGCCATTTTTAATTGGTTCTTGGTTGTAAATCTCTTAGGGGTCTGTATTTTGAGTCTCCCATGCTCTATTCAATTACAAACTTGGTTTCCCCCATGTTTTCTGTTCTCCACGGTCAGGATTTTTCTTCCATGTATTTTCTACCCTAAGTACTTGAAGAAGAATGAATTGATGTGTCCCTGAGGAATGTATTTGAGCCTTGTAACATTCCTAAACTTTATGCCCCCAAAGAAAATTCATTCCCTTGCTCAAATAATAGTTTTTCTTTTTTTTACGGTTTGATGGGTGTTTCTCCCGGTCAAATTTACATCCTACCATCACAAGGGGACGTGGCATATTTTGGTTGGACGCGGCTCAATTGGATACTTAAGAAAAATTCATAAAAATCCTCAACTCAAAATGTGTCCACATGGAGGCACGACGCTCATTTGAAGATCTGCTTTTGGGTTTTGCCTTGGAGTAGTGCCAGGAGGACACGTGGAGGCTTCCGCTACTTGGCCTGGACATAGACAAATTTTCATGCAGTTAGAGTAGCTTGGTAGAATGGGACACGTGGTGAGCATTGCTCATTTAGGGTCTCCACTTTGGACACCATCTTGAAGTTGTTCCATGGAGACACGTGGAGGAACCACGCATGTTCGGGGACCGACCCTTGAGTTTCATTCTAAAGAAGCGTCAGGCTGACACTTGTAGGCCTCTACTCACTTTGCATTTTACTTAGACTTTTCAATGGCCAAAAGGAGACTACCTCAGAGTATGACACATGGCACCTTCTGTGAGCTTTAAGCATTCAGGAAAACCTTGTCAGGAACAGGACACGTGGCGAGCCCGTGCTCGTTCAAGGTATCAAATTTTTGGACCACCTCAAGGTGCACCATGGTGACACATGGCAGTTTGAAAAGTCAAAGAGGTGGAAAATTAGAGGTAACTTGGATTTTTGCCCTTAAGGATTAAAATTTCAAAATGACCCGCGAAGCCCGATGAAGGAAAAAGGTTAATGTTTTGCCCCAGTCAATGGCAGAGGTGCGGTCTCTCGAGGGAAATTTGGAAAAATTTCCTTTTGATGAAAAAGGGGTCAAAAGTAAAAAAGGAAGCACGGGTCTACTCGAATCATATTGGGACACGTGTCAGGCTCGTTCCAAGGAGTGTAGCTGTGGGGAAAATTTGGAAAATTTTCCCTTTTCCAAAAAGAGAGTAAAATGGCAGAATTTGAGCGTGGTTCCGCTCCAATCATATTTGGGCACGTGTTAGGCTCATTTTCTGAGGGCAGAGGTGTGGGGAAAAATGGAATTTTTTCTATTTATTCAAAAGTTTGTAAAAAGTCAGAGGAAGCCCCCAGGTCTGTTCTAGAGTTTGAATCTACCATGTGGACAACTCAAATTCAAAGTAAAGATCAATAGATGTTGTGAGTCTAAATCTAATTTTCCCCCTTTTTCTATGAAACACATCTGGAAATGTGAGTCTCCATGATTTCTTGGTCTTTTCTACATACCAAGCAGAGAAGGAAGTTAATGTTGATATCTAAGTTTGGTGGGAAGATCTGGAGGATGTCTTTTGCCATTAAAATGGTCTGACTTTCGTGCCTGATTGGATTTTCTATTTTTCCTCTCCCGAGCATGCAAGGGGCCATATTTGATAGATTAGGGGTGGAAGTGGTTGGCAAAATGAAGGAAGAGTGATCTACCAGAGAAAGGAGTTAAATGTGGGAGGCATTCGATGAAATCTACCCCCTCGAGCACCTAGAGACTTCTTGCAGATTTGATTATGACAATCACGAAAGAATCATGAAGAGCACTGGTGCATTTAACATTTTTTTCTTTTGGAGAGAGGGGACTCTGTTGTAAATGCTATAAATGGCACAAATTTTTCGTCCAAATGGTTGGGAGTTGTTGGAGTGTGAGGGGTCGGGACTGATTTTTCTAATCAAAACCTTGATAGAGCCCATCCCTTTTGAGAAACCATTCAAGAAGCTTGTATATCTCTTTTGTATTAAAATTTCATCATGTCAAGGTGGTTGCAAGTGTACAGCCATTGACAAGCTTTGAGAATATTCTAGAAAATTTCCCCTTGCTGATAGATTTAATTGAATTCGAGTTATTTTTGTGTTCTCTTGAGACAAATGTGTTGATTTTACTTTTGAATGAATGCAAATAGTTTTTCTTGTTTTTGTTGTAATCTTGTGTTGAAAATCGGATTCAATCACACAGGCCTCAATCCTTGTAACAGTTTAGTGGCATCTGCAATTCCATTTCTCAGAAGAACTTTCATTTGGGATTGGAATAAATGATTTAAAATCACTTTTCTCTCATCTGTTGACAGAGATTGTCTGTAAGCCTTTGGGTGTACCTTAGGCGTGATTTGGCTTAGACCTTGATGCTTTGTTGGGTTTTCTAACTCAAGCCTTCATGATAGAATCTTAGAGATTGTGTGAAAGAGTGAAAATTTGGCCTCCATTGAAGCACATATTCTAGTTGAAGAAACATTTTAGCTATTCTGTGGCATTTTGTTGGTCTAACTTTCCATTTTGTAAGGTTCCTCAAGGATCTGGTGAATCTAGTTTCACCCTGCCCCACCTCCCACAAAAATTTCATTCAAAAACAACTAATCTTACCCATCCTACCCCTGTTTTTCATGTGTGTATGCCAATAGACAATCCTCATCACCTAAACATGCAGAAGCAAACAAGGGTCTCAAATGTCTCTAGTAACCTTTGCCTTGTTGTGAAGATATCTCCATGATCTGGAAGTGACAACTCATGAGAGTCAAGAACTGGTGTGTTGATCATATTTTCCCCGAGGTCTTCTCTACAAAATGTATTGAAAAGAAAGGTACCTATATCTCCTTTCAAAATAACAGAGGTTACAAAATAGTTTCTCTCACCTTGGTTGAAAGGCACAACCTAAAATAGTTAGAATAAGATCATATCCTTTTAAGGTGCTACCCATCTCTCCACAAACCCAAGTAACAAAGGGACAGTCAGATCTCCTCCCCGGCTACAAATTGACATATATTTATGATCTAGATGCCTCTAAGCTCCATGTTGAATCAGTGTTGCTGCTTGGCTTGAAAATGAGAATAAATTTGGGTACCAACACAATACATTTCCATGATTTGTACTATTTTAATGTAATTGTAAATTTGACTTTATTTGGAGATTTGTACTATTAAAACACCTAATGTAAAATGCCTCTCTCTAAACCAAAGCTTTTGGAGATACAACTCTTGCCATCCTACCTCATAAAGATTAGTAAGTCTTCATCTGCATTTGTAATATGTTCACTTGCATTTCTACCACCATTTGTAATATTATTAACCTTGAGTCATAATATCTTTCAATACAAGTAATAAATGTATTTTGCATATTTTTTTAATTATATGTATGTGTATTGAATGTTTAGTTTACACATTAAATTATATCAAAACTCTTTATTACTGTCAATATCAATCATATTATTTTTTGGATTAGTTAAATTGAATTGATAATAATAATTTAAGGTCCTTACGAATTAGGTTTATCAAACCCTATGAAGTGGCTAAATAATCTAATCGGCTAATCCAAAAAAATCCATAAAGGAAATGGAAGACCAAAGATTGTCTAAATGTGGATTTTAAGATTAGCTTTCTCAATGATGACAAAATACCATTTCTAATGGGAAAATCATAATTATGTTTCAAGTAAACCAAGTTCCATTAGTTATGATATCTCTATAATGGTCAACATTGTTATAGTTAGAACAAAAAGAAACACTTGATTAAAATTTGAATTCCCTAAAGCTTCACACCTTGAGGCATAATCCATGCATCATGAACCCATGATTTGAAGGTTCTCTCAAAGGGGACTCAATTAAAATAATATGTAACTAGAGTAAGTTGCTCATAATAATTGCATAATTTATTGAATTTAAGGAAATGTAAAACATCAAGAATATTTTTAGGGCTATGATCACTACCTCATGAAAATATTTTGGCATGGACTTTTTTTGTCTCTTCGGTGCCTTTGAACTCAAAAATTCCATTAATTTCTCTTACAAAAATGACTACAAGAGTTGAGGAGGGAACATTATAAAAGGTTTACCTTCCCAAAGCGTATTTGATTAATGTAAAACAATAATTAGCCAAAATAATAAATTTTTTAATAAGTGTTAATGGCGGTGTGACATAGACCATATTAGGTATCTTAATATTTAGTTTAATGATGTACATGTACCTGAGCTATCTTAACGTATGTGGACTCACATAACATCCAAATCATGCAAACAATTGTTATTAGAATGTAGGATCCAAAATTTGGACCTAAGGAACTTGGAAATAATTATTTGGCATCTACCCCAACATATTCCCATTTACACATAAATTGACTTGATTGTAAAAACACCCCGCTCAATTCCTATATTATGATTCCATCAAATCAACACTTTTAATTGATTTTAGCACTTTAGGAACCAATTTACCTTACAATGAACACATCTACACTCTCATATCCACTCAACACATGTATGAGATTAGGTCCGAAGTTAAACCTGGGTAGAATTAAGTGACAAGGGTAGAAATGACCAATGTTTTTGACCCAGGTTGAAATTTTTGACCCATGCACTTACAATGGTCACATTTTTAAATACAAACCTTACACCAATCATCTTACAGTCAATTGAGTGGGAAATATTTGACACAAGTTATGTATATAAACACATACATGTTATTTATTAAGGGAATCTCTTAACTCCTTAGACATCTAAAGGATTTAATTCTACAGAAATCTAAGGACTTTAGGCCCTAATAATTAAAATATAACATAATCACATCCTTAGAGCACGTCAAAAAGTTACAAGTCTACATAAATCCCATGTTGTTTCCCTAGAACATTATCATGCACTATAACTAAATTCAAGGATTGTTACCATGTGTTGGAGGCCTTATTGGGGTCTTATTATAACCATTATTTTTACATATATGCACACACATCTAGTGGGAGGGATAACCACATAGGTGTGAGGAATTTTCATATTATAGATATGTCAGTGATGCTTGTCTCAGAACGGATTGAGGAATCTTAAGCCAATTGGACTAAACTCTTTTTTAGGTTATAACCTGGTAAGTATCTAGGGTTTTGCAATATCCAAACTAGGATTTTATTATACTTAAGATATATATTATGTGCAAAGATGATATATGAATCTTAATTCATATAAAAATCTTATAAACATGAAATGGTTATATTTGGATAAATACAAGCTCTAGAAAATATATTAATATAAGAGTCATGTAGTTATTTATTGTCTATATCAAAATTTAATTTTCTATCATTTTGCTGACATGAAATTTTAAAGGATTCAAGTTAGATTTACTGACACTAAGAGTTCTTGTTTCAAATTGTTATAAAATATGCTAGAAAAGAGAAACTAAAATGAGGAAAAAATAATATATAAATCAATATCCATTGCTTTACATCCATCCACAAGTGAAGAAATCATCAACTCAATTTTTGAAAAATGGTGATTAATGTCGTTTTACATGTACACAATATCTAAAAAACACCATCAATACAAGACATGTTGGGTAGATCTAACACTAAGTTTTTAAAACTCATTTTTTATATATAGATATAAATGGAAATAATATTATTGGAGACACTAGGGAACAAAATTGCATCATTAATGAACCCATCCTTAATATCATAGCAAGAAAGTTGTCAAATATGTATGCCAAATGACAGATAAAATAGATAAAATATTTTAAATTCCTGGAAGACATTAATATATAATATTCCATGTCCTTCTATATAATACCAAGTGGCTCTAATTGTTTTTTAATGACCTGTAATTTTTTTTCATGGTCTTCTACATCTAGTCTCAATTTTTTGCATTGACTAGTTTTAGTCTTCACCTGCTGCAATTGTAACCCTGTAGCAATTATGTGATGGGTGTAATGATACACCTTTTCGACTAGTTTGTAATCAACAAAGTGAATCCCACTTCGGAGGGATTTCACTTGTTGTAAGTATGTTCCCTGCACTACAACTGAGCTAGTATAAAATGTTCTCTCTTCACTTGTTATTTCACATGTTAGCTTTGTTCTCTCTTCTATGCAACGCAACAAGTAGTACTCCACTTTCTCAACATTATCTTCTTCAAAAATGACTGGAAATACATCACCTACAAAAAAATTCAAATAAACATTTAATGATCCATGTATATTATAAATATATATTTAATTATCAAATTATACAATCCTTTTAAATAAAACATACCTTGCTTAACCAGTCTAGATAAGTGGTCATAATTAGTTGAAATTAATGGCACATCTTAAAAACTATCATCATGATCTGATCCATATATGTCATCCACAAATAAAGGAACTTGCTTCCACTCACCTACATACCCATGTTTTTTACTATTGCAATCTAAATATGATTTGTTCATGCATTCATAACAAAAACAAGAATAATCTCTTGAACCAATTGTCTAGTTATTACTATCCATGGTCATCAAAGAGTGCAAAGACCTAGAATTGGGAATATTTTCACATCCATACTTTGTCCTTAGATCAATACCTTCAATTAATCATGCTCAAAAGACCAATAAAGTTTAAAACAAACATCAAAATTTAGGATAAAAAAATTTAAAGTTAGCAACTTGTAGAACTTAATAAATCACGTCAAGATCTACATATCTATGTTTTAAATGTGCATGTACTTGCTATCTCCCAAAACACTCTGTGTGGGGTTGAAGCCTGTGGGGTTGAAAGGTGTGATGTTCAAGCCTGTGAGGTTGAAACTTGAATTGTAAAATGTTTCTTACACCTTTCAACAACGGTGTGGGCGTCAATCAATTGATCTCCCTCATAATCAAAGCTTTGTTTCTGTAGAGCACATTTGATGCATGCACTTGCACCATCGTGTTCTCCCTTCCCATGACCACTCTAAAAAAAACTCCATAAATGAGGAATTTTGTGATGACGATGATAATGACTGAGTGCAACGAAAGGGAGAGAGGATTTGAATTATGATGCTCAACCATCTGACCAAAAAAAATATTGATCTATTTGTATTCCTCGCTGATGAAGATATTGAAAGAACAAACCAAAACAATGTTGCACAAAGTGGGTGTCATGTTCCTTGTCAGAACTTATATAGAAGTGATACTGCTTCTTGATAATTCTCTTCAGATATGTACTTTCAACCCTGTCCAAATCCAATTGTGCATGCCTATAAAATACTTGAACCCTGATAGTAACCTGGTCAGTATGATAATATTGTGTCTGAATTTCTTTTTGATGAGAAAATGAGTAATTCTAGGCTAAATAATCCACGGACAATATGGAACCAATAGGGAATGTGTCTCTATTAGTCTTGAATTGTGTAGCCTGCTACTTTGAATAGTGAGAATTTTTGATGTACAGACTAATTAAACTTCAGAAAAATTACATGAATGTAGCAATGAGGATTTCCTCTTCTACCAAATCCAACTTGGTTGCATCTTTTCCATGCCTTGTTGAATATTTTATTTATTTGAACCTACAAAATCAATTCATAATGGAAAAATTTTCATGTATTCATTTGTAGTAAACATAAAAAATCAAAATAAAATCTAACATCCAAATTTAAAAACACACACATATATATATATATATATATATATATATATATATATATATATATATATATATATATATATATATATATATAACCTTTTGCAAGCCACCATTTTAATTGTGTCCAAATCTTCATTTTTTTTTGGCAATAATTTTGAGTCCCCACACTTGTCACAGACACCTTTGATGAAAGTCATATGATCATCGACATGATCATTGGATATCGTGCAAAGAATTGAAGTTATGAAATCACTGACACGTGTAGGTGGGACATTTTCTTCCCATAAATTTCTATACACCTAAAAAGAAATATTTTGAAATAAATTAATTTTAAATCACGTCTCAAAAAATGATATTTAAACAAATTTCAAATATATAGATATAAATGAAATCACACCTCGAAATATATATACATGATATAAAAAAATTTGTTCTTGATAGTGATAATCGAACTCAACGTGATAGCGGCAACAACATGTGTCAAGGACTTTAGCAGCTTGCACATACCAAGGCTTCAAATTTTCAAACATTCATTTTCTAATCTTAACATCTGGATTTTCTTCTATAAACTTTATGTACATCTCATGTTGAGTTATTTCAAGCCAATGTTTTATATGTTCATCTTAGTTATTGTGAGTTATCATGTGTTTTAAAACATCCCTCACATTCGTAGAAGGATGAGTCCTCTCATTCCAAACATTAGAAACTATCTTCACAATATTATCCTATATTTTATCAGAACGTGGATTTCTACACATTAGTGCCCAATTTCCTTCCATAGTAGAGTCATCCAGTGTCTTCCTCCTCTCTGCATACCTCCTGACTATCTTTCTACATAAACCCAATGCCTTGGCAACGACAGTAACATGACGATTCTTCCTCATATCTTCAATTACAACTGAAGTTAATATTTCTCTACGAGAAATACTCTTATCAGCAGACCTAGTTTCTATACCCAAAGAACTTATTCCTTTAGAAACATTCCCAAAAAATTCTTCTTCTACACGTTTTGATTTTTTTCTTCCAAAATCAACACCCAACAATTCTAATGTTTCCCTCATATTGACATGATTCAAGAATGTAACCTACAAATGTGCTCTAGCAACTGTAGTCAAATTAACAAATTCACCATATATTATCTCTACACTTTTTGTTGTTTTCTTTTGTGATAGTGGTTCTTGTTGGGAAAATTCTTTTAATTTTTGTAAATCCATCTTCACCAAGTGTTTCACATTTTTCTTGGGAAGTAATTCCATAACTTTTGTTATCACTTCAGCATAATGTTGCGCATGATGATCTATGTCCATAAACATACACATGCGAGTACACCAAAATTTGCAAAAAAAAAAACATACAAATGTGATTACACCATTAATGACCAAGCTAGTAAACACTTTAATATCTAAAAAATTAGCTTACTATTTAGTAAACAATAATATTAGGTTTACCAAGCTAATTGTATTTAGATAGCTTCATGAGGTCTTTCTTGAAATCTACTAAATAATCATGTGTGTGTGTGTGTGTGTGTGCGCGCGCGCGCGCGCGCGCGCGCGTGTGTGTGGTGTTAGAACTATCTAATTTTCAAATCAAACCTAGACCAAAAACTTTCAACACATAAAACCCAAAATTCTTGTACTATATTTAAAAGATTGAGTAAATATCACTAATAATTTAATTACGAGCTCAAGAGGGAAGAGATAGTGTAGAAGAATACATAAGTTGCATTGTCTAATTCAAAATGATGTCCTCTTTAGAATGCTACAAGGATCTACAACAACATTTATACCCAATAAATTTCATAACAAAATTATTTTCAAATGTCATATTATGTAAAAAAGGTTATATTTAGATTTTTTCAATTTACATCTATATGAGATCATTATTAATCGAATACACAAAATATAAATTTTATATAAACTAAAAAAATGACTCTCGAAATTCAAAATCAACTATCATGTGAAGGTCAATATTAGAGAGTAAATCGTAACAATTTTTTTAATGAAAGGTATGGTAGACCATCAAATATATCCCCTAGATTAATAAATTGGGGGGGTTAACCTTGTTTTTGAGGACACATACCATGTCCAATTTTATAGCCCGATCATTTTTATGTGTAACTTTTGTATTGTAGTATTGGAAGAAAAATAAGACGTAGTGGTCAATCGTAAAATAATGGGTAATATTGGGAATCCCATGATAACAAATGTTTTGAACATTTATTACTAAGTGACCCACCCATGACATTAATGCAATTCAATCCAATTTCAAATATTTCTAAGGGCAAGTTCAAGAAACTTAGAGGAATAAGGAAAATTGGTTTTAAGTAGAAACACTATATAATATACAATATATTGGTACTTAGGGTTATAATCAAAGAAGAAAAACCAAATACGTGTAAGGTTTATTGTTGTTTTGTTGATCATTGTTGGAAGAAATTTAACAATATGAATTCCCAAATAGATTCTAATCCAACATCTTTGAGATCTAAATATTCCAAGGCATTTGAGTATTCTTCTGATGACACTTGATGAGAAGGTGGTTGGACAGGTCCGAACTCATACTGGTTTTACACAAGATATCAATATTAGATCATTAGTATTAAACATGATTGTCCAATTTCTCCTACTTTGTTTGTTCGCTACATAGACAAATTAGATAATGCCATTATAAGTTTAAAGGAAACATATGATGATTGTGTTCTCTATGATATAACCATTACTATTTTTGTAGTTGTTTTTGACATCATTCTTATGTCAAATGTTATTATTTTCACATGTATTATTTATATTGTGTTAGGTTATGGGATCCTATCAAAACCCTTGCTTTTACCCAATCTAAAAAACATATTATCATATTTAAACCTTATAACTAAAAAAAATTATGATCTATCAAGGGTTTTTATACATATTTACCAATTTTTGCAGCCTTGTTTTTCACTTGCTGTGTCTTCTCTATCTCTCTGTCTCTTGTGCCTTCCTACGAACAAATCTTCTAGCATTCTTCTCTGCATTCTCTTCCTCTTTATATTTTCATTTCTCATTCTTTGCATTTCCCATGATTCATCCACTTCAATAATTTTCACCTACACACATAAATCATGATAGATATAAATGTCTAAGAGTAAAATCAATATAAAACTATATGTGCATGCAACTCTATTTATATACAAATCTCAATAGAAATTAGGTTATTTTTAATTTTAGTTTTTTATAACTTTAAAACAACTTTTCTAATTTTAATGGAATTTACATTTAATATACAATTATTTAGTTTTATAATATTTTCTTAAATAAAATAACTACATGCTTTAAAGACAATTTTATTATCTGTAAATAATAATTTTAAAAATATATATATAATAACATATTACATATTTTTGGTTTTAAAAAAAAAAAAACTTACTTTAAAACAAAATAATATGTAAAAAAATAAATTTAAAACATTAAAAACGAACAATATTAAGTTACTTATAAAAAAAGTAACTTGCATTTAACATTAAATTTAGAAGGAGACGTAATTGTAAAACATTAAATTCAGAAGGAGACATTTTGGCGGTGCTTTGGTGGCACAGGAGGAGTTTGATCGAATAGGGGTTCGCGCGATAGTAGTTCAAGTGAAATTAGTTCACGTGAACCCCTCTGAGTGGCACCAATGTGGCGCTTGGGTGGCACATTTTGGCTCCAAATCCTTTTGGAGGATAATTGTGAGCCAAAATCTACCACTTTGGTGCCACGTAATTAGGGTAAACGAACTAGTTAAATTACAAAATTTTGACAAAAAATTCATATTTTTACTAGCTTTCTAAAAATGTAATTTTCATTTTTTTTAAATATATTTTTTTATTTATTTTTTAATTTTTACTAACATATGGTATTTTAGAACAATCAATAGTACACAATCAACCAAATTTGAAAAATAGTAGAATATATCAAAAAAAATTGAAATAAATAAACATACTATTTATTGAAGTCTTCTTCGTACCTATGAAAAAAAACTCAATTTCGATATAAATCTTAAATTTTATTGGCATAGACATATGTACACTATTTATTTGAAAATATTTTTACTAAATAATTAATTTAAAAAAATTATAAGTCAAAAAAATATGAAAATTTGACAAAATCTCAACATTCAAATCTTAAAAATACTTCTAAAATTTCATGGTCAAAAAATAAATTTTCATATAAATAAACCACCCGAGGACAGTCATTACTCTTTTATAACATAAGAAACAACGTATGAAAAAAATTAAGAAAAACACCATATTTTTTACCAATTTTATTTTTTAAAAATATAAATGTATTCTACACTCTAAACACAACATTTCATTAGTTTGTGGAATTTCATGAATGTGTACAGTTTTGTGGCTATTACCTTTAGAAAATCAATGAAACTGAAAAATTCATGTTTATAAAGGTAAAAAACATACCAAAAAGTGGGATATTTTATTGTGCTTTGATAAATAAAATGAGGACAAAATGATCCCAAACCAAACTAAAAACACTTAAGAAAATCTCTTGAAAATCTTCCAATTGAGCAGAGACAAATCTGTAGGCTTTTTGCTGTAAAAAGAAACTTGTAATTTCAAAATGCAGATCAAACCAAAAATTTTACACTTGATATATATCCTAACACTTTCCTAATGGAAACCTCCATGTCTGTTTTACATGTTGAAGGAGAAGGAATGACAAATTTGAAAAAAAAATTATAAGTTAAAATTTATCACTCCGCACTTTAAAATCCTGCAGATCATTTTTGTTAAATTGACCCATTAAATTTTATCAAAACCTTAATTGAATGAATTATGTGCAAAGAGGACGTCGAGATATTTCCATAAAGTTCTCGTTTTCCCAAAACCGAGCTCTCTATCAAAATTTATGGTCTTATAAAGTTTTTCTTCACTTGGCGTAAAAAAAAAATTAGGAAAAATTTCCTTGGCGGACCCGCGGGTCCCAATTTTAACCTTAACACTTTGGAAAAATTTTGGGAAAATTTTAATAATTTTCCCCACCGCCCCACCGACCCGCACCCAGTCAAAGGCTGCCATGTGGCACCACGAGGCGTTGACGGAGGATGGATCACTTTTTAACTTAGCACTTCAAAACAACATTTGGGAAAATTTTCTAACTTTACCCTGCTGGCACATAACCAATTTGGAGCTACCACGTGGCATTGCAAGGCATCAACAGAAGAGTGGGTTTCTTTTTTCCTTTTGCATTTTTGGAAAATTTTGGGAAAATTTTCTAAATTTTCCCTGCCGGCACGCAGCCAATCAGGTCCTGCCACGTGGCATCGTGAGGTGTCGGTGGATGCACGGGTACATTTTACCCTTTTTTCCCTTCAGGGTGTTAAAAATATCTAATACCCTCTAATCCAATTTCCTAGTGTTGGCTTAGGAGGTGCCACGTGTCTCTTGTGGACTCGCAGGAATGCAGGTGCAAAGGTGGCTTTTCACCCCACGTAGGAAATTTCCAAAATCTCTCCCGTGGCCCCGCGGACCCGACTCCTTCCCCAGGAAAAAAATTCCTCCTCACGGCCCGCAGAGCTGTTGTGGGGAAATATTTCTCCTCGCAGCCTGCAGACCAGCCCTTCGGGGAAAATTTTCTCCGCTGGGCATGCAAGGCCGCTCTCGGGAAAAAATTTCAGCCCAAGGCCCGCCGGCCCATAACTTGAGAAATATGAGGAGTTAGGAGGACTTATTTATATCACTGGAAAGGTGAGGAAAGTTCCCATCCAATGGGAATGATTTATGGAAATTTTGAATGCGTTAATTTTGATAAAAATTGAGTTGAATATTTAATCCTGTTAGAGAGTGGGTATGGTGAGGAATTACTCTTTGACCCTAATTGAACTTTCTAACCCTGATTTTGGACTTTGTGACCTCTAATAATTGTTAATTATATAAAAGAATATTCTAGTGGATTAGAATTTATCTAGAACTTGTTAGTGGAAACTGTTGTTTTGTAACCTGGTTGTAGACTCTTTTAAACAAAAAAAATATACCATAATTTTCCTAACTAATCCTAGGTTGTCCTTGGGTCAAAAGTGGGTTGTTCTCGCGGGCATCACACTTGGTATCAGAGAAATGGTTCAAAATATTGGACCATTGGGAACAGTAGAAAAATTGAGACATGAACCTTAAACCTAGCACACTTTTAAATTTAGAAGACAACTTAGTTTAGTAATTACATATTTTAGTAAACATGGAAATTGAATAAAAACTTAGAAAGATGAACTCTCACCTTGGTCTATGAAGGAGGCGCAGACGGGACAAGGGTTCCTTTCACATAGACATAGGCATACCATCTCCAGAGCATGTCGTAGCAGATATCCTACAATAGATCTTGCAGAATATTTAGGATGTTAATGCCACTCTTACGCAGAGGATTAGTAGGAGGGCATGCAGCCAGACATGATAGAGTCACTTACATTGAGGGTCATGTATCTCCTTGACCTAGTGAGGAGCATGGAGGAGAGAACTTCCATGTAGAATCAGCTAGAGCAGAGTCACCATAGAGGGGACAGGATGAACAAGTTTCAGAACATAGAGAGAAGTCTCGGAGCCCTAGGCTTAGGGATGAGCATGCAGAGAGGCCTAAAGGCTATCAGACCACAGCTGTAGATCACATCAGGGAGATCCTGAAACTTTGGCCATCACATTATTCTAGTGACATAGGTGGATTTTAGGCATAGGCCTGGTTGGTGAGCTTGAGTGGATGCTTCAAGCTTTGTCATTATTCTAGCAACACAAAAGCACGTGTTACGGTCCATCTACTGGTGGATGGAGCTGGTGTCTGGTGGCAGACAGAGGAGTAAAAGATCCATGATGATTTTGAGACACTTACCTAGGAGCTCTTTGAGGAGTGATTCAGAAGCATATATTTGTCACGGAGGTTCATACAGTAGCAAATAGATGAGATCCATGACCTCCGATAGGCATCTCTTAGAGTGGCTGAGTATGAGAGTAGATTTCTTGATGTACTCCAGTATGTTGATTTCATGTAGGTTGAGTAGGTGCATATCCACAGGTTGATCCGAGGCTTGGATCTAGACATTAGAGGTGCAGTTTGGATCTATTGTCCACAAACATTAGCTAAGGCCTTTGAGAAAGCCTATATAGAAAAGGAGACTTGAGGAAATACCTAGCAAGCTAGAGACCAAGTCCGGAGCTGCATATAGTAGATAGATGACAACAGATCTAGGGGGTCAGTACCTCTTACTCTTGGTGCACATGGTTTAACATAGTCATATTTTAGACCACAGTAGTAGCAGCAGTAGTAGTCCCACCCACCTTATAGACCTCCAAAGAGGTTTAATGCACAGAGAGATCAGAGAATGGGGCCTCCCCCCAAGGGTCCCATCAGGACATAGGGTGACTAGAGAGCTCACTCAGCGTGAGCTCACTAGTAGAGACCTTAATAGACGGTAGTTGGATCATCAGGATCTAAACCCATGACCACTCTAAAAAAAACTCCATAAATGAGGAATTTTGTGATGACGATGATAATGACTGAGTGCAACGAAAGGGAGAGAGGATTTGAATTATGATGCTCAACCATCTGACCAAAAAAAATATTGATCTATTTGTATTCCTCGCTGATGAAGATATTGAAAGAACAAACCAAAACAATGTTGCACAAAGTGGGTGTCATGTTCCTTGTCAGAACTTATATAGAAGTGATACTGCTTCTTGATAATTCTCTTCAGATATGTACTTTCAACCCTGTCCAAATCCAATTGTGCATGCCTATAAAATACTTGAACCCTGATAGTAACCTGGTCAGTATGATAATATTGTGTCTGAATTTCTTTTTGATGAGAAAATGAGTAATTCTAGGCTAAATAATCCACGGACAATATGGAACCAATAGGGAATGTGTCTCTATTAGTCTTGAATTGTGTAGCCTGCTACTTTGAATAGTGAGAATTTTTGATGTACAGACTAATTAAACTTCAGAAAAATTACATGAATGTAGCAATGAGGATTTCCTCTTCTACCAAATCCAACTTGGTTGCATCTTTTCCATGCCTTGTTGAATATTTTATTTATTTGAACCTACAAAATCAATTCATAATGAAAAATTTTTCATGTATTCATTTGTAGTAAACATAAAATATCAAAATAAAATCTAACATCCAAATTTAAAAACACATATATATATATATATATATATATATATATATATATATATAAAACCTTTTGCAAGCCACCATTTTAATTGTGTCCAAATCTTCATTTTTTTTTGGCAATAATTTTGAGTCCCCACACTTGTCACAGACACCTTTGATGAAAGTCATATGATCATCGACATGATCATTGGATATCGTGCAAAGAATTGAAGTTATGAAATCACTGACACGTGTAGGTGGGACATTTTCTTCCCATAAATTTCTATACACCTAAAAAGAAATATTTTGAAATAAATTAATTTTAAATCACGTCTCAAAAAATGATATTTAAACAAATTTCAAATATATAGATATAAATGAAATCACACCTCGAAATATATGTACATGATATAAAAAAAATTGTTCTTGATAGTGATAATCGAACTCAACGTGATAGCGGCAACAACATGTGTCAAGGACTTTAGCAGCGCGCACATACCAAGGCTTCAAATTTTCAAACATTCATTTTCTAATCTTACATCTGGATTTTCTTCTATAAACTTTATGTACATCTCATGTTGAGTTATTTCAAGCCAATGTTTTATATGTTCATCTTAGTTATTGTGAGTTATCATGTGTTTTAAAACATCCCTCACATTCGTAGAAGGATGAGTCCTCTCATTCCAAACATTAGAAACTATCTTCACAATATTATCCTATATTTTATCAGAACGTGGATTTCTACACATTAGTGCCCAATTTCCTTCCATAGTAGAGTCATCCAGTGTCTTCCTCCTCTCTGCATACCTGCTGACTGTCTTTCTACATAAACCCAATGCCTTGGCAACAACAGTAACATGACGATTCTTCCTCATATCTTCAATTACAACTGAAGTTAATATTTCTCTACGAGAAATACTCTTATCAGCAGACCTAGTTTTTATACCCAAAGAACTTATTCCTTTAGAAACATTCCCAAAAAATTCTTCTTCTACACGTTTTGATTTTTTTCTTCCAAAATCAACACCCAACAATTCTAATGTTTCCCTCATATTGACATGATTCAAGAATGTAACCTACAAATGTGCTCTAGCAACTGTAGTCAAATTAACAAATTCACCATATATTATCTCTACACTTTTTGCTGTTTCTTTTGTGATAGTGGTTCTTGTTGGGAAAATTCTTTTAATTTTTGTAAATCCATCTTCACCAAGTGTTTCACATTTTTCTTGGGAAGTAATTCCATAACTTTTGTTATCACTTCAGCATAATGTTGAGCATGATGATCTATGTCCATAAACATACACATGCGAGTACACCAAAATTTGCAAAAAAAAAAACATACAAATGTGATTACACCATTAATGACCAAGCTAGTAAACACTTTAATATCTAAAAAATTAGCTTACTATTTAGTAAACAATAATATTAGGTTTACCAAGCTAATTGTATTTAGATAGCTTCATGAGGTCTTTCTTGAAATCTACTAAATAATCATGTGTGTGTGTGTGTGTGTGTGTGTGTGTGTGTGCGCGCGCGCGCGCGCGCGTGTGTGTGTGTGTGGTGTTAGAACTATCTAATTTTCAAATCAAACCTAGACCAAAAACTTTCAACACATAAAACCCAAAATTCTTGTACTATATTTAAAAGATTGAGTAAACATCACTAATAATTTAATTACGAGCTCAAGAGGGAAGAGATAGTGTAGAAGAATACATAAGTTGTATTATCTAATTCAAAATGATGTCCTCTTTAGAATGCTACAAGGATCTACAACAACATTTATAACCAATAAATTTCATAACAAAATTATTTTCAAATGTCATATTATGTAAAAAAGGTTATATTTAGATTTTTTCAATTTACATCTATATGAGATCATTATTAATCGAATACACAAAATATAAATTTTATATAAACTCAAAAAATGACTCTCGAAATTCAAAATCAACTATCATGTGAAGGTCAATATTAGAGAGTAAATCGTAACAATTTTTTTAATGAAAGGTATGGTAGACCATCAAATATATCCCCTAGATTAATAAATTGGGGGGGTTAACCTTGTTTTCGAGGACACATACCATGTCCAATTTATAGCCCGATCATTTTATGTGTAACTTTTGTATTGTAGTATTGGAAGAAAAATAAGACGTAGTGGTCAATCGTAAAATAATGGGTAATATTGGGAATCCCATGATAACAAATGTTTTGAACATTTATTACTAAGTGACCCACCCATGACATTAATGCAATTCAATCCAATTTCAAATATTCTAAGGGCAAGTTCAAGAAACTTAGAGGAATAAGGAAAACTGGTTTTAAGTATAAACACTATATAATATACAATATATTGGTACTTAGGGTTATAATCAAAGAAGAAAAACCAAATACGTGTAAGGTTTATTGTTGTTTTGTTGATCATTGTTGGAAGAAATTTAACAATATGAATTCCCAAATAGATTCTAATCCAACATCTTTGAGATCTAAATATTCCAAGGCATTTGAGTATCTTCTGATGACACTTGATGAGAAGGTGGTTGGACAGGTCCGAACTCATACTGGTTTTACACAAGATATCAATATTAGATCATTAGTATTAAACATGATTGTCCAATTTCTCCTACTTGGTTTGTTCGCTACATAGACAAATTAGATAATGCCATTATAAGTTTAAAGGAAACATATGATGATTGTGTTCTCTATGATATAACCATTACTATTTTGTAGTTGTTTTTGACATCATTCTTATGTCAAATGTTATTATTTTCACATGTATTATTTATATTGTGTTAGGTTATGGGATCCTATCAAAACCCTTGCTTTTACCCATCTAAAAAACATATTATCATATTTAAACCTTATAACTAAAAAAACATTATGATCTATCAGGGTTTTTATACATATTTACCAATTTTGCAGCCTTGTTTTTCACTTGCTGTGTCTTCTCTATCTCTCTGTCTCTTGTGCCTTCCTACGAACAAATCTTCTAGCATTCTTCTCTGCATTCTCTTCCTCTGTATATTTTCATTTCTCATTCTTTGCATTTCCCATGATTCATCCACTTCAATAATTTTCACCTACACACATAAATCATGATAGATATAAATGTCTAAGAGTAAAATCAATATAAAACTATATGTGCATGCAACTCTATTATATACAAATCTCAATAGAAATTAGGTTATTTTTAATTTTAGTTTTTATAACTTTAAAAACAACTTTTCTAATTTTAATGGAATTTACATTAATATACAATTATTTAGTTTTATAATATTTTTTTAAATAAAATAACTACATGCTTTAAAGACAATTTTATTATCTGTAAATAATAATTTTTAAAAATATATATAATAACATATTACATATTTTTGGTTTTTTAAAAAAAAAAACTTACTTTAAAACAAAACAATATGTAAAAAAATAAATTTAAAACATTAAAAACGAACAATATTAAGTTACTTATAAAAAAGTAACTTGCATTTAACATTAAATTTAGAAGGAGACGTAATTGTAAAACATTAAATTCAGAAGGAGACGTTTTGGCGGTGCTTTGGTGGCACAGGAGGAGTTTGATCGAATAGGGGTTCGCGCGATAGTAGTTCAAGTGAAATTAGTTCACGTGAACCCCTCTGAGTGGCACCAATGTGGCGCTTGGGTGGCACATTTTGGCTCCAAATCCTTTTGGAGGATAATTGTGAGCCAAAATTTACCACTTTGGTGCCACGTAATTAGGGTAAACGAACTAGTTAAATTACAAAATTTTGACAAAAAATTCATATTTTACTAGATTTCTAAAAATGTAATTTTCATTTTTTTTAAATATATTTTGTTATTTATTTTTAATTTTTACTAACATATGGTATTTTAGAACAATCAATAGTACACAATCAACCAAATTTGAAAAATAGTAGAATCTATCAAAAAAAATTGAATAAATAAACATACTATTTATTGAAGTCTTCTTCGTACCTATGAAAAAAAACTCAATTTCGATATAAATCTTAAATTTTATTGGCATAGACATATGTACACTATTTATTTGAAAATATTTTTACTAAATAATTAATTTAAAAAAAATTATAAGTCAAAAAAATATGAAAATTTGACAAAATCTCAACATTCAAATCTTAAAAATACTTCTAAAATTTCATGGTCAAAAAATAAATTTTCATATAAATAAACCACCCGAGGACAGTCATTACTCTTTTATAACATAAGAAACAACGTATGAAAAAAATTAAGAAAAACACCATATTTTTACCAATTTTATTTTTTAAAAATATAAATGTATTCTACACTCTAAACACAACATTTCATTAGTTTGTGGAATTTCATGAATGTGTACAGTTTTGTGGCTATTACCTTTAGAAAATCAATGAAACTGAAAAATTCATGTTTATAAAGGTAAAAAACATACCAAAAAGTGGGATATTTTATTGTGCTTTGATAAATAAAATGAGGACAAAAATGATCCCAAACCAAACTAAAAACACTTAAGAAAATCTCTTGAAAATCTTCCAATTGAGCAGAGACAAATCGGTAGGTTTTTTGCTGTAAAAAGAAACTTGTAATTTCAAAATGCAGATCAAACCAAAAATTTTACACTTGATATATATCCTAACACTTTCCTAATGGAAACCTCCATGTCTGTTTTAACATGTTGAAGGAGAAGGAATGACAAATTTGAAAAAAAAAATTATAAGTTAAAATTTATCACTTCGCACTTTAAAATCCTGCAGATCATTTTTGTTAAATTGACCCATTAAATTTTATCAAAACTTTAATTGAATGAATTATGTGCAAAGAGGACGTCGAGATATTTCCATAAAGTTCTCGTTTTCCCAAAACCGAGCTCTCTATCAAAAGTTATGGTCTTATAAAGTTTTTCTTCACTTGGCGTAAAAAAAAAAATTAGGAAAAATTTCCTTGGCGGACCCGCGGGTCCCAATTTTAACCTTAACACTTTGGAAAAATTTTGGGAAAATTTTAATAATTTTCCCCACCCGCCCCACCGACCCGCACCCAGTCAAAGGCTGCCATGTGGCACCACGAGGCGTTGATGGAGGATGGGGATCACTTTTTAACTTAGCACTTCAAAACAACATTGGGAAAATTTTTCTAACTTTATTACCCTGGCTGGCACATAACCAATTAGGAGCTACCACGTGGCATGGCGAGGCATCAACAGAAGAGTGGGTTTCTTTTTCCTTTGCATTTTTGGAAAAATTTTGGGAAAATTTTCTAAATTTTCCCTGCCGGCCCGCAGCCAAAGCAGGTCCCTACCACGTGGCATCGTGAGGTGTCGGTGGATGCACGAGTACATTTTACCCTTTTTTCCCTTCAGGGTGTTAAAATATCTAATACCCTCTAATCCAATTCCTAGTGTTGGCTTAGGAGGTGCCACGTGTCTCTTGTGGACTCGCAGGAATGCAGGTGCAAAGGTGGCTTTTCACCCCACAGCAGGAAATTTCCAAATCTCTCTCGTGGCCCCGCGACCCGACTCCTTCCCAGGAAAAAAATTCCTCCTCATGTCCCGCAGAGCTGCCGTGGGGAAATATTTCTCCTCGCGGCCTGCAGACCAGCCCTTGGGGAAAATTTCTCCGCTGGGCATGCAAGGCCGCTCTCGGGAAAAAATTCAGCCCAAGGCCCGCCGGCCCATAACTTGAGAAATATGAGGAGTTAGGAGGACTTATTTATAATCACTGGAAAGGTGAGGAAAGTTCCCATCCAATGGGAATGATTATTGGAAATTTTGAATGCGTTAATTTGTAAAAATTGAGGTGATATTTTAATCCTGTTAGAGAGTGGGTATGGTGAGTTATTACTCTTTGACCATAATTGAATTTTCTAACCCTGATTTTGGACTTTTGTGACCTCTAATAATTGTTAATTATATAAAGAATATTCTAGTGGATTAGAATTTATCTAGAACTTGTTAGTGGAAACTGTTGTTTTGTAACCTGGTTGTAGACTCTTTTAAACAAAAAAATATACCATAATTTTCCTAACTAATCCTAGGTTGTCCTTGGGTCAAAAGTGGGTTGTTCTCGCGGGCATCACACTTGGTATCAGAGAAATGGTTCAAAATATTGGACCATTTGGAACAGTAGAAAAATTGAGACATGAACCTTAAACCTAGCACACTTTTAAATTTAGAAGACAACTTAGTTTAGTAATTACATATTTAGTAAACATGGAAATTGAATAAAAACTTAGAAAGATGAACTCTCACCTTGGTCTATGAAGGAGGCGCAGACGGGACAAGGGTTCCTTTCACATAGACATAGGCATACCATCTCCAGAGCATGTCGTAGCAGATATCCTACAGATAGATCTTGCAGAATATTTAGGATGTTAATGCCACTCTACGCAGAGGATTAGTAGGAGGGCATGCAGCCAGACATGATAGAGTCACTTCCATTGAGGGTCATGTATCTCCTTGACCTAGTGAGGAGCATGGAGGAGAGAACTTCCATGTAGAATCAGCTAGAGCAGAGTCACCATAGAGGGGACATGATGAACAAGTTTCAGAACATAGAGAGAAGTCTCGGAGCCCTAGGCTTAGGGATGAGCATGCAGAGAGGCCTAAAGGCTATCAGACCACAGCTGTAGATCACATCAGGGAGATCCTGAAACTTTGGCCATCACATTATTCTGGTGACATAGGTGGATTTTAGGCATAGGCCTGGTTGGTGAGCTTGAGTGGATGCTTCAAGCTTTGTCATTATTCTAGCAACACAAAAGCATGTGTTACGGTCCATCTACTGGTGGATGGAGCTAGTGTCTCGGTGGCAGACAGAGGAGTAAAATATCCATGATGATTTTGAGACACTTACCTAGGAGCTCTTTGAGGAGTGATTCAGAAGCATATATTTGTCACGAAGGTTCATACAGTAGCAAATAGATGAGATCCATGACCTCTGATAGGCATCTCTTAGAGTGGCTGAGTATGAGAGTAGATTTCTTGATTGTACTCCAGTATGTTGATTTCATGTAGGTTGAGTAGGTGCATATCCACAGGTTCTCATCGAGGCCTGAATCTAGACATTAGAGGTGCAGTTTGGATCTATTGTCCAAAAACATTAGCTAAGGCCTTGAGAAAGCTATATAGAAAGGAGACTTGAGGAAATACCTAGCAAGCTAGAGACCAAGTCCGGAGCTGCATATAGTAGATTAGATGACAACAGATCTAGGGGGTCAGTACCTCTTACTCTTGGTGCACATGGTTGTAACATTAGTCATATTTTTAGACCACAGTAGTAGCAGCAGCAGTAGTAGTCCCCACCCACCTTATAGACCTCCAAAGAGTTTAATGCACAGAGAGATCAGAGAATGGGGCATCCCCCCAAGGGTCCCATCAGGACATAGGGTGACTAGAGAGCTCACTAGTAGAGACCTAATAGACGGTAGTTGGATCCTCAGGATCTAAACCCATGACCACTCTAAAAAAAACTCCATAAATGAGGAATTTTGTGATGACGATGATAATGACTGAGTGCAACGAAAGGGAGAGAGGATTTGAATTATGATGCTCAACCATCTGACCAAAAAAAATATTGATCTATTTGTATTCCTCGCTGATGAAGATATTGAAAGAACAAACCCAAAACAATGTTGCACAAAGTGGGTGTCATGTTCCTTGTCAGAACTATATAGAAGTGATACTGCTTCTTGATAATTCTCTTCAGATATGTACTTTCAACCCTGTCCAAATCCAATTGTGCATGCCTATAACAATACTTGAACCCTGATAGTAACCTGGTCAGTATGATAATATTGTGTCTGAATTTCTTTTTGATGAGAAAATGAGTAATTCTAGGCTAAATAATCCACGGACAATATGGAACCAATAGGGAATGTGTCTCTATTAGTCTTGAATTGTGTAGCCTGCTACTTTGAATAGTGAGAATTTTTGATGTACAGACTAATTAAACTTCAGAAAAAATTACATGAATGTAGCAATGAGGATTTCCTCTTCTTACCAAATCCAACTTGGTTGCATCTTTTTCCATGCCTTGTTGAATATTTTATTTATTTGAACCTACAAAATCAATTCATAATGAAAAATTTTTCATGTATTCATTTGTAGTAAACATAAAATATCAAAATAAAATCTAACATCCAAATTTAAAAACACATATATATATATATATATATATATATATATATATATATAAAACCTTTTGCAAGCCACCATTTTAATTGTGTCCAAATCTTCATTTTTTTTTGGCAATAATTTTGAGTCCCCACACTTGTCACAGACACCTTTGATGAAAGTCATATGATCATCGACATGATCATTGGATATCGTGCAAAGAATTGAAGTTATGAAATCACTGACACGTGTAGGTGGGACATTTTCTTCCCATAAATTTCTATACACCTAAAAAGAAATATTTTGAAATAAATTAATTTTAAATCACGTCTCAAAAAATGATATTTAAACAAATTTCAAATATATAGATATAAATGAAATCACACCTCGAAATATATGTACATGATATAAAAAAATTGTTCTTGATAGTGATAATCGAACTCAACGTGATAGCGGCAACAACATGTGTCAAGGACTTTAGCAGCGCGCACATACCAAGGCTTCAAATTTTCAAACATTCATTTTCTAATCTTAACATCTGGATTTTCTTCTATAAACTTTATGTACATCTCATGTTGAGTTATTTCAAGCCAATGTTTTATATGTTCATCTTAGTTATTGTGAGTTATCATGTGTTTTAAAACATCCCTCACATTCGTAGAAGGATGAGTCCTCTCATTCCAAACATTAGAAACTATCTTCACAATATTATCCTATATTTTATCAGAACGTGGATTTCTACACATTAGTGCCCAATTTCCTTCCATAGTAGAGTCATCCAGTGTCTTCCTCCTCTCTGCATACCTGCTGACTGTCTTTCTACATAAACCCAATGCCTTGGCAACAACAGTAACATGACGATTCTTCCTCATATCTTCAATTACAACTGAAGTTAATATTTCTCTACGAGAAATACTCTTATCAGCAGACCTAGTTTTTATACCCAAAGAACTTATTCCTTTAGAAACATTCCCAAAAAATTCTTCTTCTACACGTTTTGATTTTTTTCTTCCAAAATCAACACCCAACAATTCTAATGTTTCCTCATATTGACTGATTCAAGAATGTAACCTACAAATGTGCTCTAGCAACTGTAGTCAAATTAACAAATTCACCATATATTATCTCTACACTTTTTGTTGTTTTCTTTTGTGATAGTGGTTCTTGTTGGGAAAATTCTTTTAATTTTTGTAAATCCATCTTCACCAAGTGTTTCACATTTTTCTTGGGAAGTAATTCCATAACTTTTGTTATCACTTCAGCATAATGTTGCGCATGATGATCTATGTCCATAAACATACACATGCGAGTACACCAAAATTTGCAAAAAAAAAAAACATACAAATGTGATTACACCATTAATGACCAAGCTAGTAAACACTTTAATATCTAAAAAATTAGCTTACTATTTAGTAAACAATAATATTAGGTTTACCAAGCTAATTGTATTTAGATAGCTTCATGAGGTCTTTCTTGAAATCTACTAAATAATCATGTGTGTGTGTGTGTGTGTGCCTGCGCGCTGCGCGCGCGCGCAGCGGGCGTGGTGTGTGTGGTGTTAGAACTATCTAATTTTCAAATCAAACCTAGACCAAAAACTTTCAACACATAAAAACCCAAAATTCTTGTACTATATTTAAAAGATTGAGTAAAACATCACTAATAATTTAATTACGAGCTCAAGAGGGAAGAGATAGTGTAGAAGAATACATAAGTTGCATTGTCTAATTCAAAATGATGTCCTCTTTAGAATGCTACAAGGATCTACAACAACATTTATACCCAATAAATTTCATAACAAAATTATTTTCAAATGTCATATTATGTAAAAAAGGTTATATTTAGATTTTTTCAATTTACATCTATATGAGATCATTATTAATCGAATACACAAAATATAAATTTTATATAAACTAAAAAAATGACTCTCGAAATTCAAAATCAACTATCATGTGAAGGTCAATATTAGAGAGTAAATCGTAACAATTTTTTTAATGAAAGGTATGGTAGACCATCAAAATATATCCCCCTAGATTAATAAATTGGGGGGGGTTAACCTTGTTTTTGAGGACACATACCATGTCCAATTTTATAGCCCGATCATTTTTATGTGTAACTTTTGTATTGTAGTATTGGAAGAAAAATAAGACGTAGTGGTCAATCGTAAAATAATGGGTAATATTGGGAATCCCATGATAACAAATGTTTTGAACATTTATTACTAAGTGACCCACCCATGACATTAATGCAATTCAATCCAATTTCAAATATTTCTAAGGGCAAGTTCAAGAAACTTAGAGGAATAAGGAAAATTGGTTTTAAGTAGAAACACTATATAATATACAATATATTGGTACTTAGGGTTATAATCAAAGAAGAAAAAACCAAATACGTGTAAGGTTTATTGTTGTTTTGTTGATCATTGTTGGAAGAAATTTAACAATATGAATTCCCAAATAGATTCTAATCCAACATCTTTGAGATCTAAATATTCCAAGGCATTTGAGTATTCTTCTGATGACACTTGATGAGAAGGTGGTTGGACAGGTCCGAACTCATACTGGTTTTACACAAGATATCAATATTAGATCATTAGTATTAAACATGATTGTCCAATTTCTCCTACTTTGTTTGTTCGCTACATAGACAAATTAGATAATGCCATTATAAGTTTAAAGGAAACATATGATGATTGTGTTCTCTATGATATAACCATTACTATTTTTGTAGTTGTTTTTGACATCATTCTTATGTCAAATGTTATTATTTTCACATGTATTATTTATATTGTGTTAGGTTATGGGATCCTATCAAAACCCTTGCTTTTACCCAATCTAAAAAACATATTATCATATTTAAACCTTATAACTAAAAAAAATTATGATCTATCAAGGGTTTTTATACATATTTACCAATTTTTGCAGCCTTGTTTTTCACTTGCTGTGTCTTCTCTATCTCTCTGTCTCTTGTGCCTTCCTACGAACAAATCTTCTAGCATTCTTCTCTGCATTCTCTTCCTCTTTATATTTTCATTTCTCATTCTTTGCATTTCCCATGATTCATCCACTTCAATAATTTTCACCTACACACATAAATCATGATAGATATAAATGTCTAAGAGTAAAATCAATATAAAACTATATGTGCATGCAACTCTATTTATATACAAATCTCAATAGAAATTAGGTTATTTTTAATTTTAGTTTTTTATAACTTTAAAACAACTTTTCTAATTTTAATGGAATTTACATTTAATATACAATTATTTAGTTTTATAATATTTTTCTTAAATAAAATAACTACATGCTTTAAAGACAATTTTATTATCTGTAAATAATAATTTTAAAAATATATATATAATAACATATTACATATTTTTGGTTTTAAAAAAAAAAAAACTTACTTTAAAACAAAATAATATGTAAAAAAAATAAATTTAAAACATTAAAAACGAACAATATTAAGTTACTTATAAAAAAAAGTAACTTGCATTTAACATTAAATTTAGAAGGAGACGTAATTGTAAAACATTAAATTCAGAAGGAGACATTTTGGCGGGTTGCTTTGGTGGCACAGGAGGAGTTTTGATCGAATAGGGGTTCGGCGCGATAGTAGTTCAAGTGAAATTAGTTCACGTGAACCCCTCTGAGTGGCACCAATGTGGCGCTTGGGTGGCACATTTTGGCTCCAAATCCTTTTGGAGGATAATTGTGAGCCAAAATCTACCACTTTGGTGCCACGTAATTAGGGTAAACGAACTAGTTAAATTACAAAATTTTGACAAAAAATTCATATTTTTACTAGCTTTCTAAAAATGTAATTTTCATTTTTTTTAAATATATTTTTTTATTTATTTTTTAATTTTTACTAACATATGGTATTTTAGAACAATCAATAGTACACAATCAACCAAATTTGAAAAATAGTAGAATATATCAAAAAAAATTGAAATAAATAAACATACTATTTATTGAAGTCTTCTTCGTACCTATGAAAAAAAACTCAATTTCGATATAAATCTTAAATTTTATTGGCATAGACATATGTACACTATTTATTTGAAAATATTTTTACTAAATAATTAATTTAAAAAAATTATAAGTCAAAAAAATATGAAAATTTGACAAAATCTCAACATTCAAATCTTAAAAATACTTCTAAAATTTCATGGTCAAAAAATAAATTTTCATATAAATAAACCACCCGAGGACAGTCATTACTCTTTTATAACATAAGAAACAACGTATGAAAAAAATTAAGAAAAACACCATATTTTTTTACCAATTTTATTTTTTAAAAATATAAATGTATTCTACACTCTAAACACAACCATTTCATTAGTTTGTGGAATTTCATGAATGTGTACAGTTTTGTGGCTATTACCTTTAGAAAATCAATGAAACTGAAAAATTCATGTTTATAAAGGTAAAAAACATACCAAAAAGTGGGATATTTTATTGTGCTTTGATAAATAAAATGAGGACAAAATGATCCCAAACCAAACTAAAAACACTTAAGAAAATCTCTTGAAAATCTTCCAATTGAGCAGAGACAAATCTGTAGGCTTTTTGCTGTAAAAAGAAACTTGTAATTTCAAAATGCAGATCAAACCAAAAATTTTACACTTGATATATATCCTAACACTTTCCTAATGGAAACCTCCATGTCTGTTTTACATGTTGAAGGAGAAGGAATGACAAATTTGAAAAAAAAATTATAAGTTAAAATTTATCACTCCGCACTTTAAAATCCTGCAGATCATTTTTGTTAAATTGACCCATTAAATTTTATCAAAACCTTAATTGAATGAATTATGTGCAAAGAGGACGTCGAGATATTTCCATAAAGTTCTCGTTTTCCCAAAACCGAGCTCTCTATCAAAATTTATGGTCTTATAAAGTTTTTCTTCACTTGGCGTAAAAAAAAAATTAGGAAAAATTTCCTTGGCGGACCCGCGGGGTCCCAATTTTAACCTTAACACTTTGGAAAAATTTTGGGAAAATTTTAATAATTTTCCCCCACCGCGCCCCACCGACCCGCACCCCAGTCAAAGGCTGCCATGTGGCACCACGAGGCGTTGACGGAGGATGGATCACTTTTTAACTTAGCACTTACAAAACAACATTTGGGAAAATTTTCTAACTTTACCCTGCTGGCACATAACCAATTTGGAGCTACCACGTGGCATTGCAAAGGCATCAACAGAAGAGTGGGTTTCTTTTTTCCTTTTGCATTTTTGGAAAATTTTGGGAAAATTTTCTAAATTTTCCCTGCCAGGGCACGCAGCCAATCAGGTCCTGCCACGTGGCATCGTGAGGTGTCGGTGGATGCACGGGTACATTTTACCCTTTTTTCCCTTCAGGGTGTTAAAAATATCTAATACCCTCTAATCCAATTTCCTAGTGTTGGCTTAGGAGGGTGCCACGTGTCTCTTGTGGACTCGCAGGAATGCAGGTGCAAAGGTGGCTTTTCACCCCACGTAGGAAATTTCCAAAATCTCTCCCGTGGGCCCCCGCGGACCCGACTCCTTCCCCAGGAAAAAAATTCCTCCTCACGGCCCGCAGAGCTGTCGTGGGGAAATATTTCTCCTCGCAGCCTGCAGACCAGCCCTCGGGGAAAATTTTCTCCGCTGGGCATGCAAGGCCGCTCTCGGGAAAAAATTTCAGCCCAAGGCCCGCCGGCCCATAACTTGAGAAATATGAGGAGTTAGGAGGACTTATTTATATCACTGGAAAGGTGAGGAAAGTTCCCATCCAATGGGAATGATTTATGGAAATTTTGAATGCGTTAATTTTGATAAAAATTGAGTTGAATATTTAATCCTGTTAGAGAGTGGGTATGGTGAGGAATTACTCTTTGACCCTAATTGAACTTTCTAACCCTGATTTTGGACTTTGTGACCTCTAATAATTGTTAATTATATAAAAGAATATTCTAGTGGATTAGAATTTATCTAGAACTTGTTAGTGGAAACTGTTGTTTTGTAACCTGGTTGTAGACTCTTTTAAACAAAAAAAATATACCATAATTTTCCTAACTAATCCTAGGTTGTCCTTGGGTCAAAAGTGGGTTGTTCTCGCGGGGCATCACACTTGGGTATCAGAGAAATGGTTCAAAATATTGGACCATTGGGAACAGTAGAAAAATTGAGACATGAACCTTAAACCTAGCACACTTTTAAATTTAGAAGACAACTTAGTTTAGTAATTACATATTTTAGTAAACATGGAAATTGAATAAAAACTTAGAAAGATGAACTCTCACCTTGGTCTATGAAGGAGGCGCAGACGGGACAAGGGTTCCTTTCACATAGACATAGGCATACCATCTCCAGAGCATGTCGTAGCAGATATCCTACAATAGATCTTGCAGAATATTTAGGATGTTAATGCCACTCTACGCAGAGGATTAGTAGGAGGGGCATGCAGCCAGACATGATAGAGTCACTTACATTGAGGGTCATGTATCTCCTTGACCTAGTGAGGAGCATGGAGGAGAGAACTTCCATGTAGAATCAGCTAGAGCAGAGTCACCATAGAGGGGACAGGATGAACAAGTTTCAGAACATAGAGAGAAGTCTCGGAGCCCTAGGCTTAGGGATGAGCATGCAGAGAGGCCTAAAGGCTATCAGACCACAGCTGTAGATCACATCAGGGAGATCCTGAAACTTTGGCCATCACATTATTCTAGTGACATAGGTGGATTTTAGGCATAGGCCTGGTTGGTGAGCTTGAGTGGATGCTTCAAGCTTTGTCATTATTCTAGCAACACAAAAGCACGTGTTACGGTCCATCTACTGGTGGATGGAGCTGGTGTCTGGTGGCAGACAGAGGAGTAAAAGATCCATGATGATTTTGAGACACTTACCTAGGAGCTCTTTGAGGAGTGATTCAGAAGCATATATTTGTCACGGAGGTTCATACAGTAGCAAATAGATGAGATCCAATGACCTCCGATAGGCATCTCTTAGAGTGGCTGAGTATGAGAGTAGATTTCTTGATGTACTCCAGTATGTTGATTTCATGTAGGTTGAGTAGGTGCATATCCACAGGTTGATCCGAGGCTTGGATCTAGACATTAGAGGTGCAGTTTGGATCTATTGTCCATAAACATTAGCTAAGGCCTTTGAGAAAGCCTATATAGAAAAGGAGACTTGAGGAAATACCTAGCAAGCTAGAGACCAAGTCCGGAGCTGCATATAGTAGATAGATGACAACAGATCTAGGGGGGTCAGTACCTCTTACTCTTGGTGCACATGGTTTAACATAGTCATATTTTAGACCACAGTAGTAGCAGCAGTAGTAGTCCCACCCACCCTTATAGACCTCCAAAGAGGTTTAATGCACAGAGAGATCAGAGAATGGGGGCCTCCCCCCAAGGGTCCCATCAGGACATAGGGTGACTAGAGAGCTCACTCAGCGTGAGCTCACTAGTAGAGACCTTAATAGACGGTAGTTGGATCATCAGGATCTAAACCAAAAACCTCCCAAGTACCGATCGAACCTGCTACATAAGAAAGAGGATCCGGTGGTTGTTTTGGGTGTGGTGTTACTTGAAATTTTTGGAGATACTTCCCACAAAAGCCTAATAACAAGGGTAAGACACAGATCTTAGAGCCTGCTATTGGTGATATGGGGCATAGTCATAGGATGTACGGAGTGGTCGAGAACTACCAGGCAGAGCATCAAAGTATAGTTATTGAGACTTCAGGTAGCATTGGTGGAATTTATATCTCCATTTTCTTTGATTGTGATTCTTTTGATTCTTTTGTTGCACCACATTTAGTAGAGCGATGCAGGCTGGTGGCAGTTAGGCAGGGTCATAGTTGGGATTTTGAGATGACTTCTGGAGCCAAGATCTTTGTAGACTCCTTAGTTAAGGAGTGTGTGGTGGATTTACAACCTTTCACCACTACCTCGAATCTTCATATCCTTCCATTGGGCTCTTATGGAGTCATCTTGGGCATGGACTAGTTGTCTTCTCACAAGGTCAGGATGGAATTTTACAAAAATATTATAAGCTTAATTATCAGACTCATGATCTTGATCTTGTGGCAGTTGTGCAAATTTTGGTTCGATGGAGGCACTTTCTTCTTGGTCAGAGATTCACACTCAGGACTGATCATTTGAGTCTTCACCACCTCTTCACACAGCCCAATCTCAATGCTCATCAGCAGCATTGGATGGAGTTTCTTTGTGACTATGATATGTAGATTGAACATGTTAAAGGAAAGGAGAACGTGGTGGCAGATTCTCTTAGCAGATGCAGACATGTGACTATGGCCACCTCAGTGGGCATAGATTTACGGAGCAAGATTCTTCAGCAAATTTCCTCTTGACAGCTTCTACATTACAGTTTGAGCAGAGATTGAGTCTCAGAGATCCCTCGAGGGGAATTTTTATGGTTTCTCACTAGAGGAAGATGGCCTTCTTAGGCATGGAGGTTAGATTTATGTTCCTAGAGGTACAGGATTAAGGCAGGACATATTGAAAAAGGCACATCGTGCACCCTATTCAGCCCATCCTGGGGTAAAGAAGATGCACATTACTTTGAGATAGTTGTATCACCGGAGAGGACTTTACAGAGATGTAGCTCAGTTTGTGTCACGATGTTTAGACTACCAGAAAGTGAAGTTCGAGCATCAGCATCCAGCTAGCCTTCTCTTTCCTCATGCTATACTGGAATGGAAGTGGGACACCATTTCCATGGAATTCATTATAGGGCTACTGAAGTAGAGATATCACCACAATGCCATCATGGTCACACTTGATAAATTGAAAAAAGTGGCTCAATTTTCTTAACTAAAGACCACTTATACGACTAGTGTAGTGGCATGGGTATATCTTGTTGAGATTGTCATGTTGCACGGGATTCCGTAGAATATCATTAGTGACCGTGATCCTTTGTATAGTTCCCATTTTCTGGACTACCATGTAGCACACCATCAGGATGAGAATCAACTTCAGCAAAACATATCATCCCTAGGACAGATGAATAGATTGAGCGAGTGAATCATATTTTAAAGAATATGCTTAGGATTTATGTGATGGATCAGCAGTCTAGATGGGAGGAGTGCCAATAACTTGGTTGTGTTCATCTACAATAATAGTTTTTGGAGTTATGTAGGAATGGCTCCTTTTCAGGCTTTGTATGACAGAGAATACATGACACCTCTTAGTTGGGATAGGGTAGAGGATAGGGTTTCTCTTTGACTAGCTTTGTTGCAGGGCATGGAGCAGTAGGTGGTTTTGATCAAACAGAGATTGCAAGAGGCACATGACAAGAAGAAGTACGCAGATCATCATAGGACCGACCATAGTTTCTATGTGGGAATGAAGGTGTTCCTTTGTGTCAGGACACATGAGAGCCCTATCTGTTATCGAAAATATTCTAAGTTAGCTCCTAGATTCATGGGTCCTTTTGATATCTTGGAGTGTATTGGCCCCTTGGCCTATCATCTAGCATTACCACCTAGCTTGTCTCATTTACATGATGTGTTTCACGTTTCAGTGCTTAGGAGATATATTGCAGATCATTCTCATGTGTTAGATTGGACCTCATGTTGCATGTGCAAGATTAGGGGCAGGGGATGGTGGAGCCCCTTCACATCATAGATCGCAAGATCCTGGGTCTTCGAGGTAGAGAGGTTGATCAGGTCCAGGTGCAGTAGGACATAGATGATGAGACTATAGCTACATGGGAGGATGCTACTTTACTACGAGTTCAGTTTCCACATTTGATCCAGTGGCTTCCAAGAGGAAGTTGAGTCTAAGGGGAGGGGGATGTAGTTCCCACTTCCCTTTGACACCTTTTTTATACTAATCATGATATTGTTGATTATATTATGGACATGATTATGGGTTGTATTATAGTATGATGTTAGATGTTAGATCATGGATTATTGTTAACTTGATTCAGTCATGGTGCATGATGATTATTAGATACATTTTATATATTGATGATGATATACTTTTTGACATGGTTATATTATGGATGTTGTTCGGACTTGTGAAATTTGGATATTGTGAGTAGACCTAGAAATGGAAATTATTAGATGATGATATAGTTGTTGATAAAACTATAAATGATATTGTTAGATTACATTGATGTTGTTGTGATTCATATATCTAGAGGATTTTGGGAATTATATTTATATTATTTTGGATTTTTGGATATGGCCACGAGGCCGAATGAGGTATTTGTGTTTTGCAGGTTAAAATATCACAACAAACATCAGGGATTAGATACCAACCACATTGGAATTCTAGATGAATTCAAAAAAGTCACCATTGCAAATTGTTTTTTTTGTGTGTGGTTGTTTTGTTAAGGGGTTCCCGTGGGGGGAACCACCTTTAAACGTGACCAAGGGGTTATGTGTATTTATGTATTTGACCATTTTGTTTAATGTTTCATGTGTTTATTTTGTGATACATTTGCCCCTTTCTTTATTTATTAAATGTTGTATTAATATGATGGGTAAGCATGTTGTTAATATTAATTAAATAAAAGAGCTCATAAGAAACTAATTAATAGAGTTTTTGGCCTTGATTTAAATTGTTGTAAGAGATGTGTAAGTGTGATTTGTAAGTTAACTTTTGAGTGTGAAACACTTCACCTTCTTGGAAATTTTGAATTTGTCCTTGAAGGCTGATTTTGGAGGCTTGTGGGACAAGTTAAACTTGTCCCAAACCTCTTAAATTCATTTACCAACCATACCTATGGTTGGAGAGTTGAAATTTAGACTTTTATAATGCTTTTTGAGAGGAAAATTGTAAGTTTTAATTGTACTTTTCTTACATGATTTAATTTCAGTCCTTTGGGGTGTGGATTGGTTTTGAGTGTGTAAGTAAACTTTCATTTTATTCACCCACCTATTTATTATGCATTGGAGAATGGAGTAGACTTTTGGGGGTTGGGATTGAGGATGTGTGATGTGGCATCCTACATGGATCCACCTCATTCTCTTCCATTCCCTCTTTTATAAAATTTGAATTACTTTCCTTGTTTTGGGTTGCTTAACTTTGGAGACTTCATTCTTGGGTGAATTCTTTTGTTGTTTTAGAGCTCTTGCTTTGAAGATTTTTGAAGATTTTTCCATGCTTGTGCTTGGCTAATTTGGTTAACTTGTATTGGGATAAAGCTTGCTGTTTTGGAACATGGAACAACTCCATCATGGAGAGGTAGGAGCTTGGCTCTTGAAATGCTTTTTGTCTTTTTCTTTTTGTTTGTTTATGAAATTCTTAATGTGTGAATGTTTTGGCATGTTTGTGGGTTGTTGGGTATATGGCCTAGGAATGGTGTAGGAGAAGACTATGGGGTTTATTTTGTGGGAGCACAAGTTTGTTTTAGGGAGGTATAAGGGAGGAGAGAGTTGGGATTTTTGGTTCCACCTTATAATGAAATAGCTTGCATTTATTTACTCATTATGGGGTGTCATAGGAGGTTGGGGAGGCATAAGGAAATGTGAGGAATAAGGGGTACTTGGGGAGGCATAAGGGATGTCAGAGTTTTGATATACTATATTTTGGCGGTTTGTAATTTAGGTGGTGATACCCATTTCCCCTTTTGGGAGGCATAAGAAGCATCCCCCATAGTTTCTTGCTCGTTTGGCTTGTTGATGAACACTCAGTAATGTTTGTCATACTTTAGTGTAGTTGTAAACTACATTCTATTTTGGATTGTGTTTTTATTGTGAAATTGTTTTTTGTATGTTTGTGGAAGCTTGTTGTTGCCATGAGTTGGATCACATATTTTATTGCATTGTGGTTGGGGCTTGGGGGCCAATGAAGAAGGATGACTTCTCCTCTTCATTGAATTTTTTAGTTGGGTGGAGAGAATTTTCTTTCCCCTACTCTTGTTGTGATCACAATTTTGGAAGAATAAGAAATATGCATGTTGTTGTTTTGGAGCTAAGAAGAAGACAGTTTGACAGTCCCTTGTGAAATGAAATCTTTAAAGAGGATGATATGTATATTATTTTAATGGAAAGATACATTGTATTGACAATGAAAGTTGAAATTCGAAATGTAAAATAATTATACTTTGTATTCTATTTTTTGGAAAGAATGTGAAGGAATGATACATATTTTGTATGTTGTATTTTGAAATCAAATGGAAAGGAAGTTGTAAGAGTTTCATTTTAATTAATGCAAGTGTTTTCCTTGTTCATATGATATTATTTCCATTGGAAATCTGTGTTTAATATGCACCATTAAATCCCTGTTTGGAAAGTGGAAAAGTGAAACATGTGAGGAGAAAATGTATTATTATGCCTTGTTTATAATATATGATTTTGGAAAGAATAGAAACTGCATTGTTGTTTTAATGTTTGATTGAAAGAAATAAAACTATTTATGACCAGCATGGAATGAATTCGATGTTTTATTTCATGGCAAAAGAGATAGTTAATTTCTGTTCTGTAAATGTATACACTTATTTCATTTAACTATATAATTCGTAACATTCCTTTATCAAATATTCAAATAACCCTATAAATAGATAAGAGGAAAATGAAATAATCAATTGGACTTACTGAGGAAAAAATGATCCCAAACCAAACTAAAAAAAACTTAAGGGAATGTCTTGAAAATCTTCCAATCAAGCCAAGGCAAATCTGCAGGCTTTTTGCTGTAAAAAGAAACTTGTAATTTCGAAATGCAGATCAAACCAACAATTTTACACTTGATTTATATCATAACACTTTCCTTATGGAAACCTCCATGTCTGTTTGACATGTTGAAGGAGACAGAATGACAAATTTGAACAAAATTTTATGAGTTAAAATTTACCAGTTCACACTTTAAAATTCTACGGATTGTTTTCATGAAATTGACCCCATAAATTTTGTTAAAACTTGAATTTAATGAATCATGTGCAAAGAGGACAATGAGATATTTGTAGAAAGTCCTCGTTTTCCCAAAACTGATATTTCTATAAAAAATTATGGCCTTTTGAAGTTTTTCTTCACTTGGTGTAAAAAAAAATTGGGGAAAAATTTCCTTGGCAAACCTGCGGGTCCAAATTTTTCCCTTAGCAGTTTGGAAAATTTTTGGAAAATTTTTCCTAATTTTCCTCACCACCCCACCAACCCGTAATGAATTAGAGGTTACCACATGGCACCCACGAGGTGTTGGCTGAGGGGCAGATCACTTTTTAACTTAGCTCTTCAAAAAAAAATGGGAAATTTTTCTAAATTTTCCACGCCGGCCTGCAGCCAATCAGAAGCTACCACATGGTGTCGCGAGGCATCGGTGGAGGATCATGTTTCTTTTTTCCTTTTACATTTTTGGAAAATTTTCTAGAGTTTCCCCGTCGCCCCATTTGTCGCAGCCAATCATGAGCTACCACGTGGCATCACAAGGCATCTGTGGAGGCACGGGTGCATTTTACCCTTTTTTCCCTTCGGGGTGTTAAAAATATTTTATCCCCACCACCGCTTTCCCCACGTTGGTTTAGGAGGCACCACGTGTCCTCTTGCGAACATGCAGGAGCACGGGTGTAAAGGTGGCTTTTCGCCCCATGTGGGAAATTTCTAAAATCTCTCCTGCAGCCCCGCCGACCTGACTCCTTCCCTAGGAAAAAAATTCCTCCCCATGGCCGGTAGACCCATAGTGGGGAAATATTTCTCCCCGCGGCCCACAGACCCACCCTGAGGAAACTTTTCTCCCCTGGGGCCGTAGGCCCTCTCTTGGGAAAAATTTTCACCCCAAGGCCCGCCGGCCCATAACTTGAGAAATATGAGGAGTTAGGAGGACTTATTTATATCACTGGAAAGGTGAGAAAACTTCCCATCCAATGGGAATGATTTAGGGAAATTTTGAATGCATTAATTTTAAGAAAAAATAAGTTGAATCTTTAAGCCTGTTAGAGAGTGGGTATGGTGAGGAATTACCCTTTGACCCTAATTGAACTTTCTAACCCTAATTTTGGACCTTGTGACCTCTAATAATTGTTAATTATAGAAAATAATATTCTATTTTATTAGAATTGATCTTGAACTTGTTAGTGGTAACTGTTGGTTTGTAACCTAGTTGTAGACTCTATTAAACAAAAAAAAATTATTCCATAATTTTCTTAGCTAGTCCTAGGTTTTCCTTGGGTCTCAAGTGGGTTGTTTTCCCAGGCATCACAAGTGTTATCATGCCAAACTTGAATAAAAAATTTTCTTATAGCATTAGATTTATCTTTGTCCTTACGCGGTGCTCTAGCGAAAAATGCCCAAAAATCAGTTTTATTGAGTGATTGAAGGATATTACGTCTTTCAATATCTTTCTTTAGAGTTTTTAGATAAAATTTCAACATTCAACTTGTTTGCATAATCAAACATTGTTTTTTTTATTGATTCACTTACAAGACTAGTAGCAAGTACATGACGCACAATATTACTATCCCTAGTGCGTCTCTTGACACCAACAATGTGATATGCATCATCAAGGTTTTCAACAATTGTACAAGTTTGAGCATGTATATTAGATATTTTCACTCCTAAGGTGTTTAATGTAGGTCTCATTTGAATCAATTTCATCAAACTAACACAAAACTGACATCTTTGGGAATCATTTAAAATTTCAAATGGATTATACAAAAGTTCAGTAGCTTTTCCTCTGATTTTCCATTTAGAAAGTTTTTTAGACATTGGTTTCAAAATGTTTTAATCAATTTTAATAAAATAATTACGTTTCTTACATAAAATCCTTGGAGATGTTTTGGTCAAATTTTGTTTGTCTACAGTTTCAACCTAAATTTTCTTATTCACATTTTCATTGTCTCCTTCAATTTCAACAGCAACTAGATCACGAGTATTTAATTCTTCTTCAACATTGATAGTAAAAACATCTTCATCACAAGTATTTAATTCAACTTCAACATTGAAAGTAGAAATATTACCTGGTTCCTCATTGTTTACAATAGTAGGGGTTTTAGAAGATGAACCTCTTCTTAATTCACAAAGATTCTGTATTCTCTCAGCATTTTGATATCTATTTGCCTCTAATTCATATGGTGTTTTTTTACTTAATAACTTCCTTTTTTGATTTCATTTCTTGTATCCCATGATGTTTTGCTTCCGGTGATAAGAAAAACATGTAGAAAGTGACATAATTTTGAAGTAATTCATACGGTAAGGTCAAACAGTAAAAAACACATGGTAATTCAAAACATTGGGATGTGTGTAAATATGATTTAAGAACCACGATCACACTTTGTAAACCACGATCAAGGTTTATAAAGGCATGATCGCGGTGCTTGTTATCAAAACCATGATCCCGGTTCTATCTATATCATCAAATCTGACCCTAAGGCTTAGAAAATATTTTTTTTCCCCAACCAAAGCTATGGGAGGTCATTATGGTGTTTAAAAGATCAAAAAAATTCAAATTTACTCTTCCGCAGACTTGAACCATACTGAAAAACTGAAAACATTTCACAAAAATGGTGCCATCGCGTAGAGGAGACTGTTAGCTTCATAGAAATGTTGATTTTAAAGCGAATAGAATAATTTAAATATCATTTTTATAATTTTTAATAACAATAGTTCTTTAAGACATTTTTCCTGCGAATGTTCATGTCTATGTTTAAGACTGCAAATTTTGTTTCACTTATCAAAATGTGATAATACTTATACCATCCTAAGCATAGAGAAATTCTATACACATTAAAAAAAAATTGATTTCAATATTTTTTGATATATTTATGGCAGGCAAACAGAAAGCGCTTTGTTTTGTAAAAAACTTTATACCAATTTCACGGAAAAAATCATAAAAAAAATATTGCTCGAAAAATATACAAAATAGAATCCATCCCAAGATAGAAAATGACATATAACTTTTGACCAAATGAAAAAAAAATAACAATATTTGGTCATCAAATTACGAGCAAATGGACTATAATCTTATAGGTTTTAAAAAAACAAACCAAGTCATATAATTTTGAGTTTTTAATATAGCTAAACTTTTCTATTTTCATTAAAAAAAATAGTAGTTTAGAAACTAGATTCCAGATGCTATGATTCATATTTATATAAATTTTTCTAATTTTGAGTACGTGTATTGCTAATAATTCCTACAAGTTGAGATTTCGCTATTTTTTGCAATATAACGTCCACTTATGACCCCTTTTTTGTCGTACCAACTTGTTGCACTTACCCTTAATTAGAAACAAACTATATAATCCTTGCACCTATTAGCTGACAAAAATAAATAGTGTACCTATTAGGTGACAAAAATGTTGTTAGTTGGTCATTGAAAGTTTTTAAAACATAACTTTGTGATAAGGGATAACAAGTAAATCCCTTAGAATATTTACTCTCTCTTTCCCACTTCCAACATTTAATGTATAAATCCCTTCCCTATCAAAATCTCTCTGACTCCAAATACACTTGTAACATAAACACACTCATAATCATTGTACTCCATCACTTCTTCCTTCCCTTATAGATGATACATTATTTAATAAGTCTATTACTTGAACTTATCACACAATACAATGATATTTTTTTATCACATGAATAAATGACCCGACAATCTGGTACACTTCATAGTGCCATAATGTGAGTCTTCTCAACCGAATATGTAAAGAAAGAGAAATTTTTTCCCAACATTACAAGTTTGGAGTCAAAATATATAAACAAGAATTCATGCATGTAAGAACCAAAATCTACCAAACAACAATTCAAGTATTACAGAAACACAAATAGTTTTTATCATTGTAATCTCAACCACTTTGTGAGCAGGCTATGTGATTGTTTGAATTGGGGCCATTCTAAAACCCACACATAGCTACAATTTCATAAAATGTGCGCTTGCAAATATATGGGCTACATAACATAGAATCATTATGGATTTCACACACCCTTTGGAGCCCAAATTAAAAACATTTTCACTCAAAGAATTATACCATCATGATTTTTTCTTGAGGATCACAAATAGAGCCCTCAAAACCTAAATCATTAATGAAAAAATACTCAATGAAGCTAATTTTTTTGTTTATAAATGAACATATGGGCATCATATTATCAATATGTTATTCAATAAAATTAGACCCATCATACTTTTTTCCTAGAATAAAAAAGACAAAGCTCTCAAAACCCAAAACATGCATGAAAACAAAAATCAATGGCACTAATTTTGTGTTGTATAAATGAACATCATAATATGGATATCTTATGTTAGATGAAAATGAAAAATGTGTCTGCTAAATCTGTTTAAAATGACACCATGAATAGGTTTTACATAGTCCATCAACTCCTTATAAACATTATTTTTTTTTTTTTGAGTATTCTCCATCCAAAAATCTAGATGCATTACTGCATTTCTTCTCACTATAACAGGGAAATGTTGTACATTACATACAATAACTGTTGCACACAACAATAACAAACACAAGAAGTAAAATATTGTCATATCTAGCATCATATCTCCCCAATATGACACCTAAATCTTACAAAACCATGAGAATTATCCTTGTCCTAGCTCCAAAACTTCAATTTATTCCCCCTTGAGGCAATGGATCTGTCTTCCTACACTCTTTTATTTGCTGCAATGGCATTTATGTTTGATACTTAAATGTTCTACTTGAAGATCTTGAACTTAACATCAATTTTACACTTGGAATCTGCACTGGTGGAGGTCTGAGGGTCTTTTTTAGTCTTTGAAATCAGAGCATAATCTTGACTGTACTTCACTTGGATTTTGATCTTCTAGAATTTCCACTTCCCAATCTTCACCCTGACATGGGTATCTACATTAACATCCACTTTTGAGTTTTTTTGAATCAAACTTGGAGTATATCTCTTTTGAGTCTTTTTGAATCAAACTTGAAGTATATCCCTTTATAAGTCTCAACTTCATTGCAAATGCGAGCCAAATGTGTGTCTATCTATTATCAGCTATAAAACCGCATTAGATCAATAACCCTCTGAATTATTTGAAAATATTTATTTGAATTGTTGTGGCTCACCAGAAAATCCTTGTGCCAACATTCAACATAATCCAAATATTTAGAGGCTACAATCTTTTGAAGTGCCCGTGATCAATGGTCAAAACTCTCAAATCTTGCAATGAAAGCCATGGAGGAATACATAAGTGCACATACCCGCTAGTTTTGGGAAGAAGCAATCTATAGCCAGAGGAGTGTGGATGTCTCCACAGAATCTTCTAAATTTCCTATAAAATATTCTATTTCAGAGCAAGAGGGCAATGATGGATCAACAACTGAAGCTTTGTGGAAACACATGAAATTATGGGTATTAATCTGGGTGATTAGGATATTTTGAATTCCCTTTAATTCCTGCATTCGTTGGCCAACATCAAAATTTTACAGCTCTGAGAAAACTAATTTACCAAGAAATGTTTTGTAATCATTTAGAGTGTAGAAAAAATGAAAAAGAAAAAGAGCGCATCAAGGATTTAAGATCTTGGGGGTGCCATAGGTGACGAGGAGGGCTTAGTTTCTTTGCCAATTCTCTTCCCAAGTCACGGAGATAGTCATGCATTCTCAATTCAATTTTATGCAACAATTTCAATTCTATATGCAAAAAAATTGTTTCCAATTCAACCTCAAAAACAAGAGACTTATCTAAAAGTGTCTGTAGTGCATGCTCTGCATTCCATCTTGATCCCTCCGACACTCTTAAGGCCGCACTCATGTCATTATCTTCCTCTCCCGGGTAGAAACATGCAAGATCCATGAAGATTTATTTTTCCTCTTCATCCAATGAGTCAAAGCTTATTTTGAGTATCTGCATTACGTCTCCTCATAGCGTTCTACGAACTTTTTTTAATTCTAACTCCCAATAATGTTGGTCATTACTACTAGAAACATGTCCGCCCAATACTTTGAGGCACAATGGTAAAGCCCTACACTGCTCGACAAAGCTCTCAACCAGATCGTTATATCCAACGAGAGGATAGGCTTTATTGAAGGCATGCAAATAGAAAAGCTTTATGCTATTATGTTGATCCATTTCCTTCATTTTATACACAGTAGAAATTCTTGCTCGTATTAGCACCCTTTCATTCCTAGTGGTGACAATTACTAAGCTATCAGGATTGATTTTTCTGGAACCAAGAGAGCATTTAATTGTTTCATTTGATTGATGTCATCAAGAACTATGAGGAAGCACAAATATTCGACATGTCTCATACGTTCCCTTAGATAGCTAGTTCCCTCCAGTACCTCGATGTTGTTGCTGCTACCATCGTCGGATTGGCTCCCGGACCGCTGCAGAAGCCATCATAGCATTCTTCATTTTCAGCGAGCCAGCAGTTAGCAAAGGTAAAGAGACTTGTGAAGAAAGTTAGTAAAGGTAAAAAGACTTGGGCAGCAAGTTAGCAAAGGTAAAGAGACTCGAGAAGCAAATATTGTAATTTGAAATGCCCAGGCGAAAATAATCGTAATTTAAATTCAATCTCAAATGGCATGTCTCCCACGTCTACATCATGGTTTCCAACGAGAATCATCCTTTCTTGTAGGGGCAATGTGCTATGGAAACACATAACAAATGATCTTTTTACTCACATGCATAAGTGCAAAATGAGTGGAGGGTAGCCGCAGGCTCTACTAATATACTTTTGTACCTTTGAATAGACTATTTGACTATAATTTTGAACTAGTGACGCGGAAACACAACGCTGAGGAGTCACTCTCTTATGGAATAGGCAAGACCAGACAAATAAAAGTGGTCCACATTTTTTATAATTCGTCCACGTTCGAGGAATTTTTATATACGTAATAAACTCGTCACGTAAATTTGCCGTTTGGTCGGCGGTCATATTTCAATAACTCGTGTGCATGCGTTATGGATACAACGAAGGAGGAAATGTTTTATATCCGTCACTGCAAAATGATGATTTTATGTTAGATGACGTGGATCAGTTATGGAAGCCACTCTGGGAGGCATAAATTTTAGACACTTTGAGGGAAAAAATTTCAGAGTTTTTTCAAAAACTTTTCATTTAACACTGGTTTTATGCGCCCTCAAAGTTCGAAATGCATACCAGGAAATTTTGGTATTCAAATTTACCGTAAGACTAGTCTTACTACACCAAGTCGAATATGAGAATATTAGAATTCTGTTATATGTTCCACGAAAAAAAACGAAGGTATTGAACTTGGTTTGATTCAATATATAATACTCTGAAGGACTTAATAGTTGTAATGATAAGGACTTATTCATGATAATTAGTAATTTGTGCTTTTTTTTCTCCTGATGATGGTTTACCGAGAGTGATTTGAAATATCGATATAATTTTTCCTTAAATTTTTTTTATAAACATTTTTCATTAAAAAAAGAGAATATAAAAAAATATTATCGATATTTATAATATTATTTAATTAACAATATTAAATTTTAAATTGCACTTTCATAGATTGCTGTAGAAATTATCGAAAATGTTGATGTGAAGTGAAAGAAAGCATATCTAGAGACCTTAATCACAAAATTTGAATTTCAACTGTAGTTTTGCACTTGAGAGACAAATTGAGGGTCGTAAAGTGATAGATTTGTTTGAAATCAATATATTTAATTTTTTGGGACCTTCAACCTGAAATTGATACATGTTCGTGGAAAAAAGGAATGGAATTTTTAAAAAAATAGTAATTATGAGTAATGAGGAGCTTATAATTGACATTGTTAAAATAGCTCGTGTTCATCTGAGGTGATTACGATATTGAAAAATTCTTGCATATAAATTTAAGCAAAAATAAAATAAAATGTTTAGCCCAATCATTTTGTAGTTACCATCATCTTGCTAACTTGTACCACAATGAGAGCTTTAGAACAAGGTATGGAGATCATCAAAGAATAATTGAATATGAATTTTTGTTAGACATCATAATTGTGACTGCCTATATATACATGTATGCAAAATTTGTAAGCATAGAAAACAATGTAAGTTGTGTTTGTGTTTTATTTCCATACAACGATGTAGGCATTATGGGTAACGGTTGTAAATACTTCAATCACATGAGTGATCCTTACTGCATTATCACTTCAATGGATCCTTTTGTGTGTATGGTTGACCCTTTTAGTCAAACTCATACTATCTTGTGAAAGCTCTAAACTTTATCATTAAAATGCCAATAAAGGCAATGTTGTTTTGATCTGTAACCCCTTCAACTACAAAATTATACACAGAATAACAAATTAACATTGCCATTCTAATTTGGATGAGAAAATGAAAGAAATAGCTATTGAATGAATTTTGCTTATGCTTAGAATCCACAATTGCAGGAAAGGAAAAAATATAAACTCATAAACACCAACAAGTTTTATCTTGGAAACCTCTAGAGGAGGAAAAACCAGTCAAGAAGGGTAATTGTTCTTTCTTCCCACTTTTATTGGCCAATTCAAACAATAAGTATAGAAATTACAATAAGTATGAATGGGAAGTAGATAATATCTCACACTTCCTCCCAATTACTTGCTTGCTCTGTCTGAGCACTCCTTTCTTCTACAAAACACAATTCCAGTACTAAGAACTTCTTTCTAACTTGCTTTCAAGCTTCGATGATCTTATTCTCTTATACAAACATGTATTTATAGATTTTCTCATGTCCTCCTGTGCATTGGACAATGGGAAATGTCATGGAGGAGAAGAGACACAAACAACCTTTCAAATTCTAGGGTTGTTCATTTTATATTTTTATTTTCTATCTGAAAGAGCCAAGATTAACACCTAACATAGACCGACAGTCTTAGGATTGCTGCCCTGGTTGGGCAATGGTTCTGTAACCGCCACTCTGCATAGAACAGTGGTCCTATTGCTATAAAGACAGAACCTCCATGTAATTGTTTTCCTTTTTTGTCTCAAGTGATCTAATAAAGTAGAGTCCTTTTGGATCCCTATGTGGATCATGCCTCCACTGCTTAGGAGGAGTTTGGTCACACAAAATCTTAGTGGCGGAGTAGATGAGAAAATAATTCCATCACTTGCTCCTTCGAGTACCATCGGACCTGCCTTAGTGTCTTTCCTTTGAGTCCAATCTGCCAAGACTCCTGCGGACATCTCCTAGTCTCTCTAACCTTCTGTTGCAACACTACATCCTCCTCCAATTTGCCTCGTGAGTCTAAGAAAGAATCCTCGATGGAAGGTAGCAACTGTAGTCCTTCATCCTCATCTTGCATGGATAGCTCATATAGGTGCAAGTTCTCACAATTTACTATAGAGTACATCCTCATAAATGATGGTAAATTAAGTCGAAAGGCATTTTCTCCAACCTACTCCAATATGATGAAGGGCCCATATCGTAGTGACTTGAGATTCCATGCTTGACCTTGTAGTCTCTCCTTTCTCAAGTAAAGCAAAACTCTATCTCAAACATGAAGCTTATGTTCTTTCTTATGCTGATCTTGCCTAGCTTTGTACTTGTCTTGTGATTTCTCTAACCATTATTTGACCTTGAGATGATTTTTTTGGATCCTCTCAATCAATTTGTTTTCTCTAGTCACCTTTATGTCTCGTGTGTCATCCTCATCCTGCTGTCGATTTTCTATGTCCAGTGGCTTTTTAGGTAGATATTCCAAGCATGCTTAAAATGGTGATTTCATAGTGGATGTGTGTATTGCTCGGTTATAAAAATGTTGAATGTAGGATAAGGACTCATCCCAAGTCCTTGGGTATTTTTTGTTATACCCTCTGATCAACTGTACCAAATTCTTGTTCACCACCTTTTTCTATCCATATATCTGTGAGTGGAAAGTTGTGCTCTTTGATAACCTACTATCCATCTTGTCCCGCAAAGTAGTCCAAAACTTCCCCAAGAACCTGGGAATCCCTGTCATAAACAATAGACTTTGGAAAACTAAAATGCAGCCATACATTAGCAAAGAAAAGATTTTTTTGCGTTATGTGCTTTGATTATATTTTTACATGCCATAACAATACACATCTTATTGAATCTATCAACAACAACATCGAGATAGTCATGGCCATGTTTATACATAGTTAATCCTCCTACACAATCCATAGAAATGTCCTCCCCACAAACGAGTAGGTACTTGTAAAGGCATATAAAAACCCTCGTTCCTAGTCTTAGGCTTGCTGATACAACAAAATTTACATCCACGTATAAATTTTGATACGTCTTCTTTCATATTGGGCCAATATACATACCTTTGTAAGTGGGCTAGGGTCTTACTAACACCAAAATATCCTTCTAATTTTGAGGTATGTGCTTCCCTCATCAATAGAAGTCTTTCTTCTTTAGGCATGCAAATCTTCCCCCATCACTAGATCAGCCCATTCCTTGAGATAATGATCTTCAATCCCTATGTTTTAAGTCCCTTGTGACTGGAACTATTGAAATTTCACTCCAAATTCTTTGTCCTAGAAATATGCCTCTCCATAAGCTTCCTTCATGAAGGGTTCGATCTGAGAGATAGTGGCCAAATAGTAAAAATTCACCTGTGTGGGTGGCGTAGACAACATGTTTTCCACCAAGTTTGTACTACCCTCCTTGTATTTGATTACCCGATGGAACTGCTGAAGGAACCCCATCCATTTGTAGTGCCTCCCTTGCTGCAATTTAGAGTGTGCTTGCAAATACTAGAGAGGTTTATGGTGAGTGTGCACAATAGTTTCTTTACCCAAAAAATAATGCTTCCATTTTTTAATTGCCTGAACTAGTGCAAACATTTCCTTATCATATACTGAATATCCTTTAATTTTTAAAGTGAAAGTTTCAAAATAATAGCATATGGCTTTACCTCCTTGAAGCAACACTACTCCCGTAACCTAATCACTAGCATTTTTCTCTACTTCAAAAGGTTGTTGCAAATTAGGAAGAACAAGTAATGTACCATGACTAATCTTTTATTTCAATAACTCAAAGGATTTGGCTTGTTCATTACCCACGTCAAAACCTTACTCTTTGTGGCCACTATGTGTAGAGGTGCTGCAATCATGGAGGACGCCTAGAATTAACTTCCACATGTACTGTACTGCTCCCACAAAACTCCTAGTCTCTATAGCTTCTGTTTGTGTTTGCCAATTATTGATGGGTTCCACCTTCTTTGGATCCACTCGTATCTCTCCTCCTCCAACCACGTGCCCAAGATAGACAAGTTCTTATTTGGAAAATTCACATTGCTTCATAGTACAAAGTAGTTGTTTCTCCCTGAGAACTTGCAAGACTTGTTGTAAATGAGTTATATATTATTCCCATGTGGCACTAAAAATCTAGATATCATGTAGATATACAATGACACATGAATCTATGAAATCCCGCAATACATCATTCATCAATCTCATAAATTTAGCGGGTGCATTGCATAATCCAAAAGAAAGTACTAACCATTCATATAAACCTTGTTTTTTCTTGAAGGAAGCCTTCCATATATCCTCCTCCTTCGTTGTAACTTGGTGATAACATGACTTGAGATCTAACTTCATGATAGATTTGGCATGGTCAAGCTGGTCCAAGAGATCATCTATGCAGGGAAGTGGATATCTGTTCTTTATGGTGATCTTGTTTAAAGTGCAGAAGTCGATGCACATTCTCCAATAACCATCCTTATTTAGCACCATCACAATAGGCGAACCACATGGTGAGGTGCTTGGACATATCACCCCTTGCTCTAGTAGTTCCTAGAGTTGTTTATTTACTTCAGTACTATCAAGCAACGATTGCCTATGCAGCCTGATGTTTGGTAGAGGGGAATTTGACAATAGCTAAATCTCATGATCTACTTACCATTTTGGTGGTAACCCACTGGGAGCCTAAAATAATTCCTAAAAAGACTAAATAATATCATCCAAATAATGCTTTCCTTGGTTATAAATCTCTGAAAATTCTACCCCACCTTGTTTATCCTTTAACAAAAGTAAACAAAATTGTTTATGATTTTCCTAAATAAATCATTTTCCTTGGTTAACACTCACCATAATAACCCATGTCTTATGCTAGTGTGCCCAGATGTTGTAGCTTATCCCATCCTTAACCAATCTGTAATGTTTTTCCCTTCTCATAAATATAGCATCCCTAATATAAAAGTAAGCAATCCCAAATACAACATCAAAAGAATCAATTGGAATAATGTCAGCTTCCAAAACATCAATATATTGGGAATTTATACCAAAATTGACCTTACATCTTCTTGTTACCTGAATTTCAACACCCTTCTTCACCCAAACCAAAAGATAGGCGTGTGGATGCTCGTAAGTCTCAAGACTAAGATTCCTTTATAACTTCTTCAGAAATCAAGTTAGACTTAGAACTGATATCAACCAAAGCATTTACCTTAGGTCTCTTGATCTAGATTTTGATTCTAGAATAGTCTACCCATCTCCTCTTCTTGGTTTTCCATGTTGGTGGCCATGTATCCAAGCCTTTCATCTACATCAGAGTCATCTTCAATTTCCACCTCCCCTTCTTTTTTTACAGGTGTCATGGACATCTTTGAGTCCTTGGTTCGGTTCTTTGGAATGTAACTCTGGATGCAACTCTTAACATGTAGCATCAGTATGACCATTGATATCATAGTTCTTGGGATCTTTACAACTATATAAAGTACTGGCAGCTTGTTTAACTTTCCCTTTCCACTTACCCTTGTTACTTGTTTTCCCATACTCTTTTTTTTGGCTGTTTTTTGTTTTCTTTTCCCTTGGTTTTGCTTCTCCTTGCTTCTTTTCATCATCTATGTAGTATTCCTTCACACATACCTCATTGAGATCTTTGGGATTTTTGGAGATGAATTTTCTTCAAAGGTGAGTGTTAAATCACCCCAAACTTTTTAGTATAGTCCTGCACACTTTGACCAATGCCTTATCTAAAATACTGTTATTTATTGATTTGGTCAGTCTTGTGGCCAATAGGATAGAAGTTAGTTCTAAGTAATTCTTTAAATTCTTGACAAGATTTCAAAATAGGATGTTTCTTCTTTTCACAAGTGGTTAGATGGGTTTCCAATTAAACTAGAGTTTGTCCCTCAATTTTGAGATGTCCAAAGGTGATTCTTTGTGCCTCAGTGACATTATGGACGTTAAAGTATACCACTAACTATTTTAATCATTTATCAAGAAACTATACATCTAGTTGTCCTTCAAAGCTTTTAATCTAACCTTTTACCTCAAATTTAAAAGGATTATGGTAAGGATTTTACCTTTTCTCTTGAATTTCAAATCTCTTCTTCATGCTCTTCCCCATAATCTTCCTAATGGTGGCTCTTCCCTATGCCAAAATTTTAAGCTAAGCCTCAAACCTTTGAGTCCATGGAGTCTTTCTTGATAGAAGTTTTCTTCTGCAAATATGCAAGTTATTCATTCCTTCTAAACATCTTATCCATCATTGTCTCCAGCATCTCGATTCTATGGACCAAATTCTCTTCCTCCATTTTTTCTCAAATTCTCTATTTCCACTTTCTTGTAGAAATTTATGGATCGCAAGGTAAAGCCTCTTCAACTTTAGATCTCATCACTATCATACAAATCCAAGAACGAATACCACATTCCTCGATACTTGTTATCTTTGATACCAAAATGATATGTAAACCCTTCAACTTTGGAAATATCCACAGAATCACAAATTAATGTTATTATTCTACTTTCGATTAGAAAATGACAGAGATAGCTATTGAATGAATTTGTCTGATGCTTAGAATACACAATTGCAGGAAAGGAAAGAATTTAAAATCACAAACACTAACAAGTTTTATCCTAGAAACCTCCAGAGGAGGAAAAACCAGTTGGAAAGTGCAATTTCTATTTCTTCCCACTTTTATTGGCCAATTAAAATAATAAGTATAGAATTTACAATAAGTATGAAAGAGAAGTAGATGATATCTCACACTTAATCCCAATTACTTGTTTCCTCTGTCTCAACACTCTTTTCTTCTACAAAACACAATTCCAGCACTAAGAATTTCTTGCTCACTTGCTTTCATGCTTCTCTGATCTTATTCTCTTCTACAAACATGTATTTATATATGGCCTTTCTCATGTCCTCCCATACAGTGGAGAATGGGAAAGGTCATGGAGGAGAAGAGGACATGGAAAACCTTTTAAATTATGGGGTTGTTCATTTCATATTTTTATTTTTTGTCTGAAAGATCCAGGACTGCCGTCCAATGCAGACCGGCGGTCTCAGGACCGCCACCCTTGTTGGGGAGGGAATTTCTCTAACATCCACTTTTCTCAGAGTGGTGGTCCCATTACTATAAATACATAACCTCTATGTATTATTTTCCTTCTTCATGCTTACTGATATGATGAAGTAGAGTACTTTTGGATCCCTATGGATCATGTTTTGAGGGATTTTTTTGGGAGCTTGTAAATCACATAAAAAATTTCAGGATATAATCATAGTGAAACTTTGGTGATTTCATTTGGGTTGTTAAATGCATCCCTTGGGTGCATTTATTAGATTTTTCAAAAACCTTCAAAAATGTTGTGATTACCACATTCCCACTAAGCTTATATCCAAAATTTTTGTAAGGGAAATTATACGAGGTGCCTGGTGTTTATTAGTTGCATAGTGAAACTAGTGAACACATAGAATATTTGTTATTCCTATTTATTAATTCCACAAAGGAGGTGATTACATTGAACTATATAGATCTGGATTGAAAATATGGAATAGGTGGGAAAATAATGGGACAATAGGAGGAAAAAGATTGGGAAATAAAGAAGGAGAGGAATATGTTTGAAGGAAATGGAGAATTTTTTATTCAGAAGGAAAAGTGTAATGCCCACTCATCTTCAACCTTGCTTATACTATGATTTTTATTATTATTGACTAGAGACATAGACATTATTATTATATTTTGATTATCATGTTGATAGATATTATGGATATTTGGATTATCTATATGTTATGACTCATATTATAGATGGTCTGGACTACTAGCAGACATTGATAGATGATGATCTAGTGTTGTTTCATTGTATACTAATGCTTTGGATTCTTGACGATGATGATTATATTTAGATGTTGTACTAACCTTATGATCTTATTGATGTTTTGACTTATCAAAATTGAGATGCTTAGTAATTGCAAATAGTCAATAGAATTTACTAATTTTTATGATGATTATATAGCTTCATGTGTGATGTTATTGGATGATATATATGTGCATTTTATTTCTTCATGTATTTGATGCATCCTTGAATCTGAACATGTATTGTTTGATTGGTTGCAGGAAATTATAACACGACTACAAGTAGGGGGTTAGGAGACTAACAATGGAGTAATATTGGATATTGGCAAGAAGGTCACCTTTGAAACTTCATCTCATGTGCATTGTTGTGTTTTTTAGGAGGTCCCTGTGGGGGGTAACCTCATTTGTGACTAAGGGGTTTGAATGATTGTTTTATTTCCTTGATTTTATTTTTTTAGTTGTGTATGTGATTATTTACTGTAATGTGAACTCACTTTATTATTGCTTATTAATTTTCCCTTGTTAAATACTTAATCATGTGATTAAGTCAATTTGAAATGTGACAAAGGGGCATTTAATTGGGGTAGATAGTCCTTTTAATATTATTAATTTTGATGGATTACATTTGATTTTGAGTTGTGTACTCAACCCCATCCTTCAAATCTCGAATTTTGACTTTGGAGCCACCTTTGGAGAGTTGTGGGACAAGATAAGCTTGTCCCATAGCTCAAAAAACTCACCCACCAACTATACTTATGATTATAGGGGTTAATTTTAGGCCTCATTATGTGTTTTGGAAGAGTAAAGATCTAATTAATTGCACTTTCTAACAAATTATTTTAATTGTGACCTTTGAAGTAGTAGCAGTGGTTTGTGTGTGGAAGGAAACTATTCATATCCTCACCCACCCATTTATGAGATTTGGTCTTTGTGTTTTACTTGGTGAGGTGGATTGGAGGAGAAGTGATGTGGCATCCTACATATAGCCACATCGTTCCACCCTGTAATACAAACTAACTAAAACAAATAATTTAACAAAAAATGGGGGGAATGTGTGAGGGTGATTTGAAAGGGCAGTGGGAGAAATTAATGCTTATAGGTGAGATGGGGATGTGGAGTCAGGGTGGCGTGTTATAGGAGGTGGCCAGGGTATGGTAATGGTCATAAAATTTCAGACTTGTCATCTTCCTTGCTCAATAATACACACACTTTATTTTGGAAGCAAAGGGTTTAACCACACTGAAACCTGAGTTAATGTGGTAAAATTAGTTATGTTTGGGTAGTTTCTACGGTTAGAGACTCAGAGATTTAGTTGTTTGCATCCTTGTTTTAGGTTTGTTTGTCTATGAGAGGAAAATGAAACTAGTGTTGCTGCCATTTTAATTGTTGTATGCAATAGTAGAATACATGGGTTTCCCTCATGAGGTAGTATGCAACCAACAAGTCTCCAATGTGGTCAGCTTACATTTTCCTATGCATGCCCAGTCCATGAAAAAATATGAGCTCTAGAAAAAAATCAAAGATATCCACCAAAGCATAAAAGATAGAGGAATGCTTGTTATTGGGGGTGCATCCAGATGACAGAGCCTAAGCTTTAATGAAAAGCATGATGGATGTAGAGCTTGAATGGTTTGTGTTATGATACACCAGATTATCCTTATCTTTGTTGTGTCACCTATTTGGTGCCTCTCACTTTACTCTATATAGATGGGGTTCTCCATTTATTCGATCTCAAGCATTTATCTTTCCATTTTACAATATCTCTTTCAAAAGAGAAAAAGAATTAATTTTCAGCATATCCTTGTTACGCCGAAGGCGTTCTTGAAGTGAGAATAGACCTGCTGGGTCTGACAACAGTCAGATATCCAACCGACTACATTCCTCCTCCTGGATGCGTTGAAATCCAATGGATAACAAAATTGCAAGCATGGGTTTTACAGTAAATTAAGGATGCACAGACGTTGACAGTTGGAGACTCCACATTTTCACGATGTGTTCAGCTGATTGTTGTTGCTGCAGATCTGAGCCAAGTGGTTTTTTTCATGTAGGACAGTTGTTGGTGCCCGATTTACCTGAAAAGTTTAAGCTTCTGCTTATAGGGTTTGAAGCTTCGATGAAGTCTGTGTCCTAAATCTTTAGTGGGTGCAGATGTGGAAGATATAAGTCATGTGTGAATTTGACGCCACAAAGATAAAAGGGTCATAGTGCGCGCCATTTAGCTAGAGGACAACTATTCTGGAGTCCAAAATTTTGATTTAATGCACAGATGGGTTGGGGAAAGGGAAGGAAAGGGTTAGAAAATGGAAATCAATTGGGGAAAGGAGATGAAATGGGAGAAGATTTCATGTGCTACATGTGTGTAGTTCTGCAAAGAAGCTGTGTAATACAAATAAGGGGAACAACTGCAATAGCTAAGAAAAAAATATCTGCATGTTTGAATACAATGAAAAAGTTTCAAATTATGCAAAATCAGATGTTTGAATAAAATAATATATGGACTGGGAAGTATTGTTAATAGAATTTAACAAACAAGTTATCAAGAGATACATTACAAATGTACAATAAAAAGAATGGCTTCCTACCTGAATCACTACAACCCCCTTATGAGAAAATAAAAGATTAACATTCTGTGATCCGTGAGGAACAATTATGTGGTCCTTTTTTCAACTTAACAGACCCGAAATAAATACATGAAATACACATTTAAATATTGTTGACAGATAATTTTTTTAAAAGTCTACTTGCCTGGCCTCTAAATTATGAACTCAAAAGAAAATTTGATTATTGACACAGAAATATACGTCATCTAGCGACCAAGAACAACCTCAGTTATGGTAATCTTTTCCCATCCATGCATGTAAATCCCGTTTCTTTTCCAAAATCATTTTGTAATTCCTAGCTTTTCAAGAGCATCAGCGTTCCGGTGTATTAATAATGAATCATGGCTGCAAAAGCACCCCCAAATATTCTCACCTCATACTTTTCTCTCTTTAAAATAAATGAATTGAGTTTGAGCTTCCCACAAATAAATGGCGTTGATTTCTTGCCTGAGTAAAACTAGTCATTTGCCAAGTGTCTCACATGCTGGAGTTTCGATGTTATTTGGCATAATTGTATTAATAACATGCACATTTATAGGGCTTTATCTGCGAAATGTTGGAGCTAAAATTTTATTAACTGGTAGTGGTAGTTACCGACTTATTATTTATAACAATAGAAATAATAAAAACAACGTGGGTTTTTTTAATTATACATTCAATTTTCAAAAAAGATTAGTTATATTTAAAATTTTATGTAGGGTTATATAAATATTAAAATTATGTTATAAGTATTGAAATATATTATTCTTTCTAATAGCGATACTTACATATATATTTTATATACATGAATTTCTATAATATTTGAACATTAATTCTACTTAATTTATAAGTTTTTTTTTTAAATATGTAAAAAATATTATATTTTTATAATTTTATATATGTATGTTATTTGATTTTGAAATTTGATGTCAATATAAAGTTATATCTGTATTTTTAAAATATTGGAATTTTAAGATTTTTTTTGGATTTTTCATAAAGTATAATTTTTATGAGGAACAAGTTGAGCAATTTATTTGAGGAAGTGTTGGATACACTACTTCTCTATGAATTATTATCATTGCATGTAAATTGTAGAATATCTACAAACCTAAAATTGAATTGATTAACTTTTCAAAGAGATGCTACAATTCTTCCAAATTATGGAAATGTTGTAGAATAATTATGGTTAAAAAAGATTACTAATAATTATAGCTATAAATACTTGTATAACATTTACATAACTTAAAAATTAAATAACTTAATTATGGTAAATATTGATTTAAATTAAGAAAATGTTGTACATTAATTATTATAAAAGGAGCTTCTGTCTTGTAATGATAGTATTACAATTTCTATACTAAAATTGTATGTTGGTATTCTTAAAATATGGAGAAAGACAAAAGTTTAAGAACTATGATATTTACATATTATATCTTTTTACTAATTTTGTTAACTATAATATTTGTAATTAAATATGGTAATAATTTTCGCAAATTTATTTTTTGATAATGTAAAATTTCTATAGTATTCGTTTTTTGTAACGTGCAATTTCTACACTATTTAGTGTGGAATTTTTACACTTTACCAATGATTTATTTATCTTCCTAATATACCATAAAGGGAATATATATCTTGAGAGTTGGATTTTCATAAAATTATAATTATAATTTTCTATATTTTTGTTTATTAAAAAAAGGTAAAAAATAATAATTTTTGAATGATGTGGCATTTGCACATTATTAAATATGGAATTTTAATATTAATTTATTTTATATTAGACTTACTAAAATATTTTATGTGTGTAAAGGTTATCGGTAATTTTATGATAACTTCAAATTTTATTTTATAAAAATTGTGGATTTTCTATTACATAGGGTTGGATATGTGAGTTATCTTCAAATTATTAATATTATTTTTAAAATTTAGAATATCCACAATAATTAAAAATAACTAAACTAGTTTTCCATAGCTATGCTACAAATATTCTACAATTCTCCCAAATTGTGGAAATTTTGTGGAATAATTGTAGTAAAAAAAGCTTGTTTGTTGTAGTGTTAGTGACTCATCCAGGGGTGTAGTTTTAAAAAAATCCTAAGTTTCACAGCCGAATGCTAGTGTGCAGGACATGGGAGTATTTCTGTGGTGTCTTCAATGATCTATTCCCTCATGCATGTGTTGCAAGTTTTAATTAATCACTTATTTATTGATTTGGTGGAGGTTTGCAAGCACCATTTTCTTCCATTTCAATTGGTGAAAGACCCTCAGCTGATCCTAACCACATTGTTCAAGTCATTGTAAATGGTGATCTCTTCCATTTCACGCATTAAGTTCCTTATGTCAGGGATCTTGATCGGATACTCACCAGCAATTTTACTGGATTTACCTATATCATAGATTTTGACATTTGGAGAATGAAGATTATTTATGTTGGTCCTTCCCTAGGGAGCTTCCTAGTAGGTTTCCTTTAATGCTTCGTTGACTTGGTTTACTAAGATGCTTTTTATGTTAGATCATGGCTTTCTTTTAGTATTAAAATTCCTCATGGTAGTTAGATAGATATTTTCTCATACATGAATTATGTGTCCTTGGATGTTCTATTGAATGGTACAAATGGAGAGGTTGTGGGTGCACACAAACCACTTAACGAAATGCCTATTAGAGATGTTGAACTGAATCCCACAATTTTGACCAGCTTCATTCCTCTAGGCATGGTTCATCTCTCCCCATCTCTCATAATTTATGTTCTTTAGGTTTCTTTTGCAAACAGAGTAAAATTTTAAACCAAAGGATTTTTCGTATATTTGATTGTCTTAAGTAAAATGGTTTTAAAACAATAAAATGTTATAACGTAACTTACAAAACCCAATATTCTTTGGTAGATAATGCACTTAAACCCTCACTTTGTTATGATCTAGCAAATGTACCAACCAAACCAAATTACTACAATATCCTTTTTATTGACAGGTTGAAGTTTAGTTCCCTATAAATATGTTGATTGTTCCCTTCTTAAAACTGATAAATCATGATTTTTAGAGTCAAGTAAAATAACCTTCATAACTCCATAAAGGACTTGTTAAGTTTCCTTCGTGTACCTTGTTATGTGAGAATTCACTTCAATCATTGAATAAACCTTGAATGATCGTCTATGATATTTTTTATGCCATTCTAGGATCCCTATTACACCATTTCGGGAGCTTTAGGAAGTTGCTAAAATTAAAAATTTGGGTTTTGTTTCAGTTCACCATTTTTAATCCTAGCTAATGAAATTATTATCTGAATTTGCAAAACTATAGTAATTTAAATATTAAATTTCCCAGAACCATCATTTTGGGGAAAAATAGTCTTTTATATAGTTTGGAAAGGTCATTCTATAGGCATTCAACTACATTTTTGACAAGGTCAAACTGGACCAATTATGATCGATGGCCTTGAAAAATTGACTGTCAATCGTAAACCATTCACTAGTTATGAATTCTATCAGTTCCTATGAATTCTTGGTGAATAAGAGGAGACATAAATTTACCAGTGGTGTGCTTTCTCATTGAAATACAATGATTGAAAGTGGTTTCTTAGTCTTCGAGCCTAAAATGGGAAATTTTGACAACCAATAGGAAAATGTAAAAAGCAAGTTGTAGGACCCCCATCGGGTTTCCAAACAAATGTGGAAACTTGTTGACACTTGTAAATAACTTTTTGAAAATGTGTCTTTAACCCTCTACTTTTGAATGCAAATTATTAATGTTATTATGTAAATGGGAAATTAAAGATGTTAATTATGTTAGGTTAGGGTGGATACCATGCCAACGATTTATCATGGATTTCATGCTCACATGGTTTTGTAGGATGCAAGAAAGATGGTGAAAAGGCGTTGTATAACTCATTATTTATTATTGTAATTTATGTAAGTCATTATAATATATATATATATATATATATATATATATATATCTATGTATAATGTAGTTCCATGTTACAAAAAATTTATATTTGAAATTTAATAATAGGTTAAGTTTTGACTCATAATTTATGTATGGTAAAAAGGGGATTGGATATATATGTTAAGTGATATTGTATAGGATAGTTGTCATTTGTGAAGTATTGAAAGGGTTATTAATGGAGTTTTGTAATATTTTTAAGATGCTATTACTTAAGAGGAACGCTCATCTAAACATGGGTGTCGTTCGATTCCAATATTGTATTGTAAAAGTTTGATAACTATGTTAAAATAAACTAAAATTAATACCTTGTAGTGCACTTCAATTGTGATATTCTTGATTAAATAATTTGTGTTGCATTCCTTTCCTTAAAAATGTAATAAAGAAATAGAAATAAAACAATCAATCTTAATTCAAAACTTGTGCATATCTACCTTTCTTACATGATCCTTTTTAGCATAGAAGAAATTGAAATCGTAAAATGAACTTAACTTTACACTCTACGGAACCTTCTAGTTATGTAAATAAGATCCAAATTTTGAGTTTTTGTCATAGCTGGTATGTTTAACGTTATCTTCCTGAACTCGAGAGTTCGGAACAACCTAGATAAACTTTATCTAGAGTAAGTAGAACTAACATCACATTAGTATCCTAGTCATCTACAAGGTCTTACAAAGTTAGATATAGGAATTTTCTTCATCATCAAATGAATTCCTTGTGAGATCTAGATGACACAAATAGACCTACTTAAATAGTTGTACTATGACTTAAACTCTTGTTAATGATCTCTTTAGTTCCTTACAGCTAAGTGTGTTACTTTGGCTAGTGAAAATATAGTTTCGTGGTATTTTACAGAGGGTTTATAGGGTAAATATGTTTTCACACCTTAATCTTATCTATAATAGGGCATAGAGATCTGATGGAAAATTGGAATTAATCTAAACCTCAATTGATTAGGCGGTTAATGTAACACACCAAAAATACCAACACAAGGACAACACAGTGAAATACAGGATAACTTTTTTTTTTGACTTGCTTGACACATAACATGACGCAACATGTCGTCACCAAGGGTACAACTAACACTGTGAACAACTTGATACAAGGATGGCCATAAAGGTAGCACAGAAACATTCACATCTTTCAAGGACGATTTACTTTTCTTTTAGACAAGACAACATGGAAGTCCAACCACATGACACACTCACAGATAGGGCATCCCATAAGGAATTTCTTGTTAAATTTTTCTTGTTTACTAGAGTGTCTCTTAATTCTTAACTTACGTTCTTATAGAATTTTATGTAATGATTCACACAATTCTTTTCACAAGGGAGAACTTCTTTCTTTTCAACTGTTGACTAAATAGCTTAAGGCCAAGCTTTCTAAACTAGGATCATAAATTTTATGTCCAAATCTTTCTTATTCATTTGATTTTAGAACATTTTCCATTTCTTACAAGGTTAATTAATCTTACTCAAGCCACTAACATAGGTTCCACAACTCTACTGCACAGGTGAAGGCATAAGCTCCGATCGAGTGGGAAGTACTGCTTAGGGTTCATAACAATAACCTTCCTGTTTAAGGATCAAACTTTGACCTTGCTTAAGAAATATCACCATGAATCAAGGCAAGGATTAACAGAACAGGACAACAGAATTTAGCTTCAGGGTCACATTGTTTACTATCAAACTTTCATTGAAGTTAAGAGTTTATTGAGATTGGTTAAATGTTCCATCTAGACTTTACTTAATTAAGTTTGACAAAGGGGAACATTTCAAATGATAAAGAGATATTTAAGGTTTTATTAATCACTTTCACTCCTACTTATTAAATCCTATCATTTTCTAAAATCTAACCATTGATTTCACCATGAGATCATTTAAGGTTTCACTGAAAAAGGATAGTGTTTATTGGTTTGGCTCGGGAAAGAAATAAGTAATCATATTTCGTTACAAAGATAGTTTCCTCTTGATTGTTCCAGGTCTCAATGCTATTGAGTAGATCACAACTACATTAATATATTCATCTATATAAATTATAGTTTTACTTTTATAAGGACTATCCAGTTCACTTTATAGTGCTTACAAACTCATTGCTACTATGCCTTAGGAGGATTTACAACTCAACGTTTTAACTCAAGAGCAAAGTTTAACAGTACTCGTTTGTGGAAACAAACAAGGTTATATCAATTCATTCCAACACGGTGCACAAATCAAAGGGACATACCATCTCTATCGAACCAAGACTAGGGAGCAAGAGAGTAATAACATGGGACATGCCCCGCTACTATTCTAAGGATTAAAATTCACTAGAATATCACATAACCAAGCGGTAATCAAAATTTCATCTTTCACATGATAACCAAACAAGCCAAAGTTTTAACAGTTACAACAACAATACTTTACAATACATTTACTAGGCACTGACCCTTCTTCTAAAATGTCCAAAGGCCCTTTCCAAATTTTATAACATAATACACATTCATACAAAGGAACATCATAACCAAGATTTATGCAATAATCTACAAGTCTTTCCATCATTTAACCACGTAAGCCATCTGCAACAATTAATAACCTGAGTCAGTTCGCGAGAACTGAGCAAGATAAGACTATACATAGCAACAATAAGCTACTAGCTAACAATACCATGAAAGGAAACATTCTATCTCAGGAAATGGATCAAAGTTCTAACCTCTAACAACCTTTTAAAACAAGATATAATTTTCAACATATCAACTAAGAAGAAAACCATAAGTTTTAGTTATGAAGATACCTCTAAAACTACAAAAGTTTGACAACCAAATACGCAAGACTATGAAATTTAAATGATTAGACACAACAGTAGAGAGTATTAGGATTTCAATCATATAATCCCGTAGATTACGTGATTGAAAACTAAAGTGTAACCCATCAATCCACATTCTCAAGGTGAAGTCAAAAGATAAAAACTAGACCCGATCTTAGCTGCCAAAAAGAATATAGCTTTGGAATCGTTCCGTAGGGCCATAGGCCTAATAGGCTATAAATGAACAACGAGGGTAAAAAAAAAGTTCCATCATGTAATAAAAAAGGTTTAAAGGATGAAAATCTTATATTCAAACCCACAACCATTATATCTTAGGTAATAAGTGACTTCATAGCTAATAAGGATGAGTGGAAAGGACGGTAAGAATGTCCGGAATAGGTATTGCCTAACAACATACCTACTGAACATAACCAGGGCCGGAATAGCGACAAGCCTCATTAATACCCAAGTTGAATAGGCAATCTAGTACTCTAAACACATCCTTGCAATTTTCATAATACCTTAGATTTATAACCCTCCCGTTCTAGAGGAACATAACCATGAATCTAGACTTGGTTGAAATTTTCCGACGTCAACTCACTTCCTAATATCATAAACGATGTATACAAGGAAAAGGTCTCTCAACTCTCCTTAATTTACATCTCATCACTAAGTTTATGGTAACCTATGCAGAGATTAAACACATAACATACCATTGAAGATAGATATCCTCCAATAACGAACTCTATAACGATGTAATCACAATTATTACGTTCGACACATAAACAAACTATTCCATAACTTCTTTTCCCTTTTTGACAACAAAATATATTCACGACCTTCCATCACAATCATTCTAAATTTGCAATGAAAGGTCACTCATCAAGAAGGAAGTACAAACAAGTTTGACTAAATTAAGGAACTTCATGTTACCTTAAGCAGTTGATGAAAACCTTAACTTTCACGAACCATGAAAGATATTACCTTACTCCATCAAGGCATTATGTCGATACATGATTAAATCTATCACACAAGGAATCATCAACATACCATATCTTAACACCATAAAGGTCATTAATTTTATCAAATTTTACTCATCGAAAGAGTAGAATCAAAATGGGGTTCTATCAATAATTTATGCCCTTCTATCAACCCAGGACATATTTTCGGCCCAAAACTTCCTTCTTAACAAGCATATATATTGAACTTTTAATTTCCAAAAGCCCTAATAATTTGCACAATACACGAAGTGCATAATCACGCTTATCATAAAAATAATAATAATAATTTAACTGTATGTTTTCCTCTAGGGCAACAACATAACAGGAAACCAATACTAGTCAACGCTGCAACGTTCTAGGGGCGATTACATACCCAGGTTCACAAAAGAAACAGTGACATTTTTGCAGAAGGAAGTAACTTTAAAATTATATATACATATATATATTTTCTATGTGATCAATCAAAGCATACACTGAGAACCTTTGTTTGTTTTATATATATATAAATGGGTTGATCACGTCAACAAGAACAACCAACAGAGGCAAATCCAGAGGTAACAAACTGTTAACCATGTACTAAACGCAAATCCACAAAATCACATATTTAAACCAATTTCTAGAAAGAAAAAGTTTCATTTCAAGAGTTTATTAGATACTAGCATATTATGTATATGGTTAGTCTATCTTGCCTATTTTAACACATCCACTAGTCGTGTACATCCAGCAAGGACTGCTACAGCCACACACCCTTCGCTTTATCCTCTGCTTCACTGGTCTTTTCTTGCAATATACTACACCAGGATTCCTTTTTGAAGGCACGACTAGAAGAATGCAATAGGTGGCTGTCCAAACACTAGATTGCTTCAATGCAGCTGCTTTGGGGTGAGAGTCGAACTACTTACTACTTAGTCCGAGAGCACTTGCGCTAGAAAGCTAAACACCAACCATGGTTTGAAGCTCGGACACAAGACATAATGATTACATAGCAGAACAAGCAAGGTCTCAGTAGAGAATCTCTGGACAACCTGTTATCTCTCAAATTTCCCAAATTTTATAACCATTACCATTATTTCTGTAGAATTTTTTAATTTCCCCAAAATCTCCATAACCCAACAGCCACGGCTTCCAATTCTGTAATGTTATTATCTGCATATCTATTGCTTCAACAACCACACCTAAAGTCAAGGCTATGTCAATTGTCGCTTGAACTATATTTATTCAAATGCAGAAATAGTTGTGTTGTGCCAAGGAGTTGTCAAAGGTTGTACACAGCCAGTAAAAGGAGTTTCTATGTGAATGTAATTCAGAGATCTGCACCCTCGACCCTTGTTTTGGCCATTGATGCATCTGCTGCAGCAAATACCACAATAACAAAAAGTACCGAGCAATAGCATCCAACTAAACATTTCCAGTGTTACATCCGTATTCAGTGTGGCCATACGACCTGACTTTTCCCTAACATTGGTTGAAACATCCTAGTATCTGTTGCGTATGGACCTGGAGGTTATAATCTTCATAGTTTTCTAATCATAGAAGCTAAGAAAAAAAAAGAGCAATGCTAATTTAATTCCCAATGTCATCGTGTGTGGTATCCCACTTTACCAACCTGAGAAAGTTCTGCCATAGATGAGTTTATAGGAGGTAACATCTTTGCCATTACTCAGGCTACTCCTTGTGGATATCCAAGCAAGGTTTACATTTCTCATATACAACAAATTCCTATGGATGTTAATCAATCCACTACTGACCTTATTGATCCTTTACCTAAATATCCAAATCCAGCCAATAAGACTATAAGGAAACCAACGAAGTGGCCCAAAACACCACTTCCTTCATCCCAATAATGCTTCACATCATAAGCTGTGTGATAAATGGCTCAGCCCAAAAATGCCATTCCTTGCATTTGCCCACCTTCAACTCAACATGAGCCTGATCTTTTGTTAGTCGTCCCTGTAGGATAGAAAGCGATAGCGTTCCTCATAAGGACCCTGGAAATACAGAGAGGCCTCGAGCCACTTGGGATATTGCACAAGGTCACCTGCATAGAACCATGCGGCGTCATTTGCAGCCATTTGGAACCACCCTCACACTTTCCTTCACAATGTAAACCTGCTGGTCAACGTGCCATTCCCAGTACAGTTTACATTTCGCGCTCTCCCAATTTGACCATCTCTCTACGCAGAGCTCCTCCAGGCATTTCTCTAATACGCTCCTCTAGCAGCCTATGTTGAAGCGCTCTTCCACTGGCCTCTGTGTTCTTCTACTACAGTTGCAAGACCCTGCAACAACTGGTCTCGACTGTGGTCGCGTGCAACCAGAACATCAGGATAGACACCAGGGTTCCTTGGCTCGCCCTGCAGCAGCTGTCGCACCTACTCTCACTGGAGGCCACTGGTTTTCTGAGATAAGTTTACTTCTCCACCCTGTAGCTGCTGCATACAGTCAAATGCTTCCTCACGGCCTTCCTAGGAGAAATTCAATTCTGCGCCCACGGATTCTGCCTGTACAGTTTGATTTTTGGAGACCCACACCCACCTGCGTATTGAAGGAGGATCCTAGAAGAGATTTTGGCGAAGAAAATGGGACTCCACCCACTCCCGTCTCCCTCACGCAAGGACAGACGTGATAGTCATGTAGACGGCAGGTAGGGTGGTTGGCAGGAGGCCAGGGTGGCAGAGGAAGCAGGTGGGAAGAAAGGATCCGATGCCAGCTGGGCATTACATTCTCCTCCCCTTAAGAAAGCATCGTCCTTGATGCGACATTACACAGAGGAAAGGAAATGGTACACAACAAGGGATAGATAAAGAAAAAGACACACCATATGGTTTAAATTTTAGTTGATTAAAGCACGGCCATAGGGTAGCCTTAGGAACATTTGGTAGAATTTTTAACTTTCAATGTTCTGTGAAGATTGGCAGTTCTTTCTTGTTTGTTATTTTCATTAGTCTCTTTCCATTAGCATTATTCTTAGTTTAATTGCTTTTAAAATTTCATCATTGAAGAGTTTTTGTTCATTCTTTATTAGTGGGTGCCCAACATGAACTGCTAACACAACACCCTATTAGGTTCACAAGACACTACAGATTCACAAGCACGCAAGTATATACTTCAAGATTGTATTACACCACAAAAAGGTTACTCAAATACGGAATAGAATAGGCACACTCCACATAACATAGTACTCGACACACATCAATGACTGACATACCAAAATACTTAACCAAAACAGTACTACAATCCACTAGACATTTCCTCAATTTGCATCAATGAAAAACTCACATAACACCAAACAAATGCCACAGGTACATAGTGTCCACAAGGGGATCAATGACATGTCCACAACATCACAACACATATCCATCTGACATGAGTAACACATACATCAAAAGACCACTACCAAACATCACAATAACTCAACATATATCCTGAAACATCAACCATACAGACAAATATCATAAGCCTCCCTCAAACTCTTATGCCTCCCTCAAGCCTCCCTCAAACTATGCCTCCCTCAAGTCTCTTATGCCTCCCTCAAACTCTTATGCCTCCCTCAAGTCTCTTATACCTCCCTCAAACTCTTATGCCTCCCTCAAGGAGGCCGGTTGTCCCCATGGTCCAAGACACATAGAGTTCGAACACTCCTAACCCAAGTGACATAATAACGCGTGGTTCAACAACCCGCTAGTTATATGTACCCCTTGGGGCGTACCCCCATACAACGAAGCGGGTCCATAGGTCCAACCAATCCATGGTGCATCCTGTGACCCTATTCCACACATCACGACATTAGAACCAGCACAACAATCCAATCAAAGTGCCAAGTGGCAAAGTACAAGCCTTGGGCAAGGCGGTAAGAATTCCAAATTTAAAAGAAGACCCCAAATCAAGCTAAAATAAATGGCCAAATAGCCAAAGTTAGTATCAAAATCCCCATGTTAGTGCCACAAACCAAGGAAATGCCCAAATTGTAAAGCATTGCAATCAAGAAAAGATGCTGGTCCTTGCAAAATAAAGTAAAAGCTCAATTTACGAATAAAATCAACTTATAATAATGTCACATTACGATAACTGTGTGGCCTTATCTAGCCACCAAAGGGGTACTCAACGAGTTGCTAGCACTCGGAACATCGAGCCTCAGCTCGTAAAATACATATCAATAATACAACTGTCATCACCTCCATCTGAATCATCCCGCCACCCTTCGACAAGGCTAAACATAGTCATAGGTACACTAAGGTTGCATACATACAACCACATAGGGAGAGAGGAAATAATCACATGTTATCTACTAAACTGAGTTTTAGCTCGAGTTATTGACCCATGGTACACCATTCCTCACTCTCAACATACACTTCTACCGATTTCCCTCAGGATCGGTTAGCGTAAGGTTCACAACATAACATACAACAACAGTACTAACATAACGGTGGCACACACATAACTACCATAACGTCTCACGTATGGTATGTATACAGGGTAGATCACGATCATACATCCACAGGGCGTAATACATCACTTTACCACATTCTGCACCCAAAGTGCAATCACCATACGATAGGGTTCATACACTCACCATATGACCCCAAATCACAGCATGAAGCATTACATATTTGCACAGTCATACATACGATGAACATAATACATCACAACATAACATCCATTGCTACATAACAAGGTGGTACACACATTTCTTCAGAAGTATGGTAACAACATCATGATACAACTCCTTTCTTTTAACATCAATCTATTCACACAACACATTGATACATCCACATATCACAATATGCCACAATGCTCCAACACTACGTCATCCACATTATAATTCTTTTTACATGTCACAAACAGTAATTCACACGTGAACTCTGTTAGGATAAATTTTATTATCCTATTATTAATTATGCATAGTAGGATTATTTAATTAATTTTATTAATTAAATAATCAATGATTAAATTGTTATATGGTTAAACAACCATATTTGTTTGTTTGCACATTGTTATATTGTTATAAACAATATATTTGTCTTTATGTAATTTTGCTTCCCGGATGTTATTGGAAGCTTGTGAAATACCTGTGCAACATTTTCCCGGATGTATTTGGCTGTGTAACATAAATCAGCCCATTCTCTTTAATTGTTTACTGATTGAGATCAATAAAATATACACAGGCTTCCGTCCTTGTTTCTCACGACAAACTCTTCATAGAATCCACAAGAAGGAGGGAGAATACTCCCATCCCCAACATATCAACATGATAACAAACACGCACTAAGTGACATACACATCACGTGCGTTCACAATATCACAATTACGACAATAATCACATCACGTTTAAAGCACATTACTCTTCCAATATCCACCACCATCATGCAACATCATCATCATCATACAGTATCATCATGTAACATCACCACCACCATGTAACATCATCATATAACACCAATCCGGCCCATAGGTTCGAGAGCATGAACCTATGCTCTGATACCAAATGTAACACACCAAAAATACCAACACAAGGACAACACAGTGAAATACAGGATAACTTTTTTTTTTTGACTTGCTTGACACATAACATGACACAACATGTCGTCACCAAGGGTACAACTAACACTGTGAACAACTTGATACAAGGATGGCCATAAAGGTAGCACGGAAACATTCACATCTTTCAAGGACGATTTACTTTTCTTTTAGACAAGACAACATGGAAGTCCAACCACATGACACACTCACAGCTAGGGCATCCCATGAGGAATTTCTTGTTAAATTTTTCTTGTTTACTAGAGTGTCTCTTAATTCTTAACTTACGTTCTTATAGAATTTTATGTAATGATTCACACAATTCTTTTCACAAGGGAGAACTTCTTTCTTTTCAACTGTTGACTAAATAGCTTAAGGCCAAGCTTTCTAAACTAGGATCATAAATTTTATGTCCAAATCTTTCTTATTCATTTGATTTTAGAACATTTTCCATTTCTTACAAGGTTAATTAATCTTACTCAAGCCACTAACACAGGTTCCACAACTCTACTGCACAGGTGAAGGCATAAGCTCCGATCGAGTGGGAAGTACCGCTTAGGGTTCATAACAATAACCTTCCTGTTTAAGGATCAAACTTTGACCTTGCTTAAGAAATATCACCATGAATCAAGGCAAGGATTAACAGAACAGGACAACAGAATTTAGCTTCAGGGTCACATTGTTTACTATCAAACTTTCATTGAAGTTAAGAGTTTATCGAGATTGGTTAAATGTTCCATCTAGACTTTACTTAATTAAGTTTGACAAAGGGGAACATTTCAAATGATAAAGAGATATTTAAGGTTTTATTAATCACTTTCACTCCTACTTATTAAATCCTATCATTTTCTAAAATCTAACCATTGATTTCACCATGAGATCATTTAAGGTTTCACTGAAAAAGGATAGTGTTTATTGGTTTGGCTCGGGAAAGAAATAAGTAATCATATTTCGTTACAAAGATAGTTTCCTCTTGATTGTTCCAGGTCTCAATGCTATCGAGTAGATCACATCTACATTAATATATTCATCTATATAAATTATAGTTTTACTTTTATAAGGACTATCTAGTTCACTTTATAGTGCTTACAAACTCATTGCTACTATGCCTTAGGAGGATTTACAACTCAACATTTTAACTCAAGAGCAAAGTTTAACAGTACTCGTTTGCGGAAACAAAACAAGGTTATATCAATTCATTCCAACACGGTGCACAAATCAAAGGGACATACCATCTCTATCGAACCAAGACTAGGGAGCAAGAGAGTAATAACATGGGACATGCCCCGCTACTATTCTAAGGATTAAAATTCACTAGAATATCACATAACCAAGCGGTAATCAAAATTTCATCTTTCACATGATAACCAAACAAGCCAAAGTTTTAACAGTTACAACAACAATACTTTACAATACATTTACTAGGCACTGACCCTTCTTCTAAAATGTCCAAAGGCCCTTTCCAAATTTTATAACATAATACACATTCATACAAAGGAACATCATAACCAAGATTTATGCAATAATCTACAAGTCTTTCCATCGTCTAACCACGTAAGCCATCTGCAACAATTAATAACCTGAGTCAGTTCGCGAGAACTGAGCAAGATAAGACTATACATAGCAACAATAAGCTACTAGCTAACAATACCATGAAAGGAAACATTCTATCTTCAGGAAATGGATCAAAGTTCTAACCTCTAACAACCTTTTAAAACAAGATATAATTTTCAACATATCAACTAAGAAGAAAACCATAAGTTTTAGTTATGAAGATACCTCTAAAACTACAAAAGTTTGACAACCAAATACGCAAGACTATGAAATTTAAATGATTAGACACAAAAGTAGAGAGTATTAGGATTTCAATCATATAATCCCGTAGATTACGTGATTGAAAACTAAAGTGTAACCCATCAATCCACATTCTCAAGGTGAAGTCAAAAGATAAAAACTAGACCCGATCTTAGCTGCCAAAAAGAATATAGCTTTGGAATCGTTCCGTAGGGCCATAGGCCTAATAGGCTATAAACGAACAACGAGGGTAAAAACAAAGTTCCATCATGTAATCAAAAAGGTTTAAAGGATGAAAATCTTATATTCAAACCCACAACCATTATATCTTAGGTAATAAGTGACTTCATAGCTAATAAGGATGAGTGGAAAGGACGGTAAGAATGTCCGGAATAGGTATTGCCTAACAGCTTACCTACTGAACATAACCAGGGCCGGAATAGCGACAAGCCTCATTAATACCCAAGTTGAATAGGCAATCTAGTACTCTAAACACATCCTTGCAATTTTCATAATACCTTAGATTTATAACCCTCCCGTTCTAGAGGAACATAACCATGAATCTAGACTTGGTTGAAATTTTCCGACGTCAACTCACTTCCTAATATCATAAACGATGTATACAAGGAAAAGGTCTCTCAACTCTCCTTAATTTACATCTCATCACTAAGTTTATGGTAACCTATGCAGAGATTAAACACATAACATACCATTGAAGATAGATATCCTCCAATAACGAACTCTATAACGATGTAATCACAATTATTACGTTCGACACATAAACAAACTATTCCATAACTTCTTTTCCCTTTTTGACAACAAAATATATTCACGACCTTCCATCACAATCATTCTAAATTTGCAATGAAAGGTCACTCATCAAGAAGGAAGTACAAACAAGTTTGACTAAATTAAGGAACTTCATGTTACCTTAAGCAGTTGATGAAAACCTTAACTTTCACGAACCATGAAAGATATTACCTTACTCCATCAAGGCATTATGTCGATACATGATTAAATCGATCACACAAGGAATCATCAACATACCATATCTTAACACCATAAAGGTCATTAATTTTATCAAATTTTACTCATCGAAAGAGTAGAATCAAAATGGGGTTCTATCAATAATTTATGCCCTTCTATCAACCCAGGACATATTTTCGGCCCAAAACTTCCTTCTTAACAAGCATATATATTGAACTTCTAATTTCCAAAAGCCCTAATAATTTGCACAATACACGAAGTGCATAATCACGCTTATCATAAAAATAATAATAATAATTTAACTGTATGTTTTCCTCTAGGGAAACAACATAACAGGAAACCAATACTAGTCAACGCTGCAACGTTCTAGGGGCGATTACATACCCAGGTTCACAAAAGAAACAACGACATTTTTGCAGAAGGAAGTAACTTTAAAATTATATATACATATATATATATTCTACGTGATCAATCAAAGCATACACTGAGAACCTTTGTTTGTTTTATATATATATATATATATACTATATATATATAATGGGTTGATCACGTCAACAAGAACAACCAACAGAGGCAAATCCAGAAGTAACAAACTATTAACCATGTAGTGAACACAAATCCACAAAATCACAGATTTAAACCAATTTCTAGAAAGAAAAAGTTTCATTTCAAGAGGTTTATTAGATACTAGCATATTATGTATATGGTTAGTCTATCTTGCCTGTTTTAACGCATCCACCAGTCATGAACATCCAGCAAGGACTGCTACAGCCACACACCCTTCCGCTTTATCCTCTGCTTCACTGGTCTTTTCTTGCAATATACCACACCAGGATTCCCTTTTGAAGGCACGACTAGAAGAATGCAATAGGTGGCTGTCCAAACACTAGATTTCTTCAATGCAGCTGCTTTGGGGGTGAGAGTCGAACTACTTACCACTCAGTCTGAGAGCACTTGCGCTAGAAAGCTAAACACCAACCATGGTTTGAAGCTCGGAGACAAGACATAATGATTACATAGCAGAACAAGCAAGGTCTCAGTAGAGAATCTTTGGACAACCTGTTATCTCTTAAATTTCCCAAATTCTATAACCATTACCATTATTTCTGTAGAATTCTTTAATTTCCCCAAAATCTCCATAACCCAACAGCCACGGCTTCCAATTCTGCAATGTTATTATCTGCATATCTATTGCTTCAACAACCATACCTGAAGTCAAGGCTATGTCAATTGTCGCTTGAACTATATTTATTCAAATGCAGAAATAGCTGTGTTGTACCAAGGAGTTGTCAAAGGTTGTACACAGCCAGTAAAAGGAGTTGCTATGTGAATGTAATTCAGGGATCTGCACCCTCGACCCTTGTTTTGGCCATTGATGCGTCTGCTGCAGCAAATACCACAATAGCAACAAGTACCGAGCAATAGCAGCCAACTAAACATTTCCAGTGTTACATCCGTATTCAGTGTGGCCATACGGCCTGACTTTTCCCTAACACTGGTTGAAACATCCTAGTATCTGTTGCTTATGGACCTGGTGGTTATAATCTTCATAGTTTTCTAATCATAGAAGCTAAGCAAAAAATAAGAGCAATGCTAATTTAATTCCCAATGTCATTGTGTGTGGTATCCCACTTTACCAACCTGAGAAAGTTCTGCCATAGATGAGTTTATAGAAGGTAACATCTTTGCCATTACTCAGGCTACTCCTCGTGGATATCCAAGCAAGGTTTGCATCTCTCATATACAACAAATTCCTATGGATGTCAATCAATCCACTTCTAACCTTACCGATCCTTTACCTAAATATCCAAATCCAGCCAATAAGACTACAAGGAATCCAACGAAGTGGCCCAAATCACAACTTCCTTCATCCCAATAATGCTTCACATCATAAGTTGTGTGATAAATGGCTCAGCCCCAAAATGCCATTCCTTGCATTTTCCCACCTTCAACTCAACCTGAGCCTGACCTTTTGTTAGTCATCCCCGCAGGATAGAAAGCGATAGCATTCCTCGTAAGGACCCTTGAAATACAGAGAGGCCTCGAGCCACTTGGGATATCACACAAGGTCACATGCATAGAACCATGCGGCGTCATTTGCAGCCATTTGGAACCACCCTCATGCTTACCTTCACAATGTAAACCTGCTAGTCAACGTGCCATTCCCTGTACAGTTTGCATTTAGCACTCTCCCAATTTGACCATCTCTCTACGCGGAGCTCCTCCAGGTGTTTCTCTAATACGCTCCTCTCGCAGCCTATGTTGAAGCACTCTTCCACTGGCCTCTGTGTTCTTCTACTACAGTTGCAAGACCCTGCAACAACTGGTCTCGATTATGGTCGCGTGCAACCAGAACATCATGATAGACACCACGGTTCCCTGGCTCACCCTGCAGCAGCTGTCGCACCTACTCTCACTGGAGGCCATTGGTTTTCTGAGATAAGTTTACTTCTCCACCCTGTAGCTGCTGCATACAGTCAAATGCTTCCTCACAGCCTTCCCAGGAGAAATTCAATTCTGTGCCCACGGATTCTACCTGTACAGTGTGATTTTTAGAGACCCACACCCACCTGTGCATTGAAGGAGGATCCCAGAAGAGATTTTAGCGAAGAAAATGGGACTCCACCCACTCCCATATCCCTCACGCAAGGACAGACGTGACAGTCATGCATACGTCAGGTAGGGTGGTTGGCAGGAGGCCACGGTGGCAGAGGAGGCAGGTGGGAAGAAAGGATCCGATGCCTAGCTGGGCATTACAGTGAAGCTGTGGGTATAAAATGGTAAGTAACTCTCTGCAAATGAAATTGATTTGAAAGATGTTGACTTTAGAGAAACCAGAAAACCAAAAACTTGGTCTCATAATCCATTTTTATACCCTTTATGAAATTAAGAATAAAATAAATTTCACATACAAAATCATCAAATGCTGAAACACGGGATCTTATCTTGAACACAAATCACTTGTGGGTCAATACATGGTGTTGAGTCCCACTTTTTGTCTCGAAAACGAAAGGGAGGAATGTGTTTGGGTGGTAAACATGACTGGTTCACACGAACACTCCCTTACGTGAACATGGTTCACGCAAACTAACACGTCGGCTATTTTTTTACCATGTATAGTGTTGAATATGGTTCACGCGAAAGTGGTGTTCATGCGAATGTCATTCGCATGAAGGACATTTAGGTGAAAACCCCTATTTATATAATTGAGGCACTTTAGAGGAAATCACTTTTACTCATCGCCGCCTCCTTCGCGCAAAATTTAGAGTAGACCAGACCGAGCCCACAACCCACCGATTAGAGCCCACCGAGCTGTGTTGAAGGAGCTGACTGAGGAGACAAGTGTGGCCACTAAAAAGTGCACACCAAATCAAGCCCACAAGTGTAGATCACATCAAGCCCACAAGTGCCCACCATGCCCAGCAAGCCCACTAGCATGGCCACTAAGGAGTGAGGAGGACATTGATGACTACCAGGTATGCATTTAGTTTCTTTTGTGGTGAAAATGGAGGATCCCATGGATTTGGGTATAAAATAAATGAAACCCTAGTATTTTATTTGTAAAACCCTAGTAAATTGGGGCTGTTTTTTTGTGTAATCATTTTTAAGAGAGATTTGTTCACTTTTTTTCTTTGATCTACCTCTACATTGAAACATTTGATCATTTTTTACAAAACCCTATTTTAAATCTCTTCTATCATGACCAGGCTTCACAAAGTTGAGTGTCAATACATGGTAATAATGGTGCTCTGAATAATTTCGGTGTGATGATATATTAAATTTAAAATATACCTTCTGTAGAATAATGGTGCTATGAAAACTGTAATTTCTGCATTAGTGGGTAATTTATGATATATAAAATCCATTAGAGAAAATTACAAAAATTATAGTAATATTTTATATATGAAAGTGATTAGAGAAAATGAATTCGAGTATACCCTCCTCCCCCATATAGTCCTTTGTGTGCTGAGCTCTTGTGCCATGGAGAGGGCAACCGAAGCTTCCAAATCACCATGTTCCCAGTTAATACACAATTCAATCCTAAATAAGTGGGTCATTATATCCCCTGCCAGAGCTAAACACCCCTCTTTTTTCAAATCCACTGCAAATACCTGGCACCATTCTGTAACTTGTTTTTTTGTGAGAAGTTGTTGGCAACTTGTTTTATTGCAAACCATTTTCCATCAGAAGGAACTTGACTTGCTTTGATGATATCAAAACTGATCTTATATTTCTAATAATCATATTTTATCTTTACGAAACCACGTGTTTTAATTTCAACTTCTACCAAATCATGCTCTTCAAAAAAAGTGTGCTAAAATAAAATAATCTAAAAATTATTCATAATTTATCAATAACGATAGACAAGAGAGAAGTATTGATAAGAGCCTCATAATCTCCTTCATCTAACATATAATAATAGAGAAAAAATTCATCATTTTTAGGAATAATAAGTTCATGATGATTGATAATTTTAGAGTCTTCTTCTTGTTCAAATAACTCCTTCTCTATTAGCTTACATGTGCCAAAAATGCAAAATTGAAATTTTCATATGATTTAGGCATAAATTTATCTCCCTTTCCAATAATATGGCATGATTATTTATGAATATTTTTTCCTCTTTTATCTTGATATCATATACCTCTTAGCTTGATATGTTTGAATGACACTAGGAAATTTCTTGTTTAAGTATGTTGGATATGGTCATGTAATTTTTGATTTTGATCAGTTACTGTTGTGTAACCTCTAAGAACAAATTGAAAGAATAATCACCCACAATAATTACATGAGTATTTGTTCTTTTGTTATCAAAACAATTAATATAAAGAATAATAGGTGTTATGGAGTTATATTCTCTAATTTTAAATATTTACACATCATATTAAGGATTAAAAACTACATTGACACTTACCTCGACATCACTCTCTTGAAGGGTCTACAACAGAGAATAGGAATTCATTTTGAGTTGTGCTTATGTTTATGATGGGAAGACATATTAAGAATCAACAAATCACTCATCACGAGACAAAGATATTCATTTTTATTGTAAGTTGCTTCTTCAAAAATTTCCACCTCAATATAAGATGAAGTCAAATTAATAAAAAAAAAATTCCTCTACATTATTTACATATTATTTTTTAAATAATAATTTTTATTTCCTCACTATTTTGGACTAATGCAAAAATTGAAAATATAATATGATCAAAATATTTATTTCGAGGCTCACAAAGATTCAATTCCCCAAATTTATTAAAATATTTCTCAGGAATAAAAATAGTAAAGTGTAAAGGATCATCAGAATTGCTTATGGAGAATAGTTATTTTCTTTCTTTCTCTTGATTAACTCAATATGCTCAACATTCGACTATGTTTCCTCAATGAAGTGAAATAATTAAAAATTTATGTTAGGATCTAATATCCCTTATGACATTACTAATATCAGTAGTCCTTACTATTTCACAGTAATCATCCATTCATCTTGATAACTGGGGAATTCAATGAGAGTAGTAAAATGCAAGGGAAATGTTGTAATTATTGAGAACCCCATTTGAATTTATGGAGTTCATAATTTGATAGAAATCTCTCTTACAGCTATATTAGATAGAAAACCAGTAATTCTAGGCATGACTCAATGAACACTAATTTCATATATAGTATATTTAATATCTACTTTTCAATCCATTGCATAATAATTACCTACATTTGGTATAATAGCCTTTATTCAATAATTTTTAAAATCATGGTTTGAGTGAATCATTAGGAGAATCATGGTTTGAGTGAATTCTAGTTCAATGAGTATTACCATCTTTAAAAGAGCCAACTTTGAGTATGAGAGAAATTTATTGAAGAGTATTATTGTTTGGAAAGGATTTTGGAATAGTTTATACATGGATACATTCCAATTCTAGATTATAATTCTTTCTCTCAAGATCAAAATAAAGTAGAAAAGGAAAAAAATAAGGAAAATGTAAAATAATTTTTCTATCATCATAATGTCATATAACTAAATATTTATCATAGAATAACTCAAACTAAAAATTTCCATGAGGCACAGAATACCTTCGATACTTCATATCAAGGATAGAATAAGGTAATAAATTAAATAAATAAATGTGAAAATAAATTTTAAAAATTTGAGAATGTCATACAATGAATGAGTTGGAGAATATTTCATAAAGATATATAATTTAGTACATAGAATGAGGGTTCATCGAGAAAACATAGAATAAAATTTTATAACACAAGGATCTTTTTTTAGGTATTTCATAAAAATACAAATACATATTTTGATAAATATTTAGGAGTATACAGACTTTAAAAATATAAGTATTTATAAATTAGTTGGATTTTTTATCTCATGAAGGAAAAATGATACTAGATATATAGGAGATCCAAGTATGAAATATCAAACAACAATGTTGATTCAATGCCTAAACAGAGAATTAAATGCTATAATCAAGTGAAGATAATAAATACATGTTCAAAGAGAAATATTGAGATAAATGCAAATGAAAAAGAAATATAAAACTTACTCATTTCCCTTATGGTGTGAATTATCTAGTACACTCTAAGTGATTCATGTTGAAACCATGTCACTAGTACCTTTTGTTATAAATTTATAGGACTATTATTACATTTGATGATAATGTTAGTTCAATTGTGCTTCATATTTGATTATTTGTTAATAAGAAACATACTTGTAATGTCTTGGTTTATTACATTTGATGATAATGTTATTTCAATTGTGCTTTATATTCGATTATTTGTTAATAAGAAACATATTTATAATGTCTTGGTTTATTTGTTAATAAGAAACCTATTTATAATGTCTTGGTATCCTAATTAGGTGCACCAAAATTTATTGTGTGATGTTTTGTAGGATCTCAACGATATGTTCAATATGTTTCTTGCATTTGATTAGATTCTAAAAAAACTGCATGTTACATTCTAGATAATTCCTCCTTTAGTTCCATTAAATCTATGCAATCCATACACTCATGCATGACTGACTTTTAAGATATATGTAATTTCTTATTTTCTAAATTATTTGCATTAAAGATTGAATATCATAATTCTATTTTCATTAAAATAGGAGAATATCTTAGGAATTGAAAAAAAATAAAAGTACTATTCATTGAATTTTACTTTCCTTTTTTTTACAGTCATGGCTTCTTCCACTCCTAATTTATTTGAGAGGACCAATTTAGAGGTTGAAAAATCACAATCTATTCTCCAAAATCCAACAACAGTTGCACAGTAAAAAGCCCGTTGTGAAAAAATACGGGTTGATCTTCGTAGAATAGAGACAAGTTTGAAAACATATAACCCATTTGATTATGAGTCAATAAATTTTTGTATGGATTCATTAAAATCAAGTGTCTTAGGAAATGTAGGTTATAATGAGATTACATCATGAATTTCCGATAAGGACTTCATTAAGAGGTCTTGATGAAGTTTTTATGCAGACAAATGGAAAATAAGGGAATATTATGTAAACGAATGTTCATGTCCCCTATGTGCCCCTTTGATTTATCCTATATTTATGGCCTCTCAAGGCCAATTTCCATATAATTACCAATTACCGTTATACTTCATAATGATGCTACATGATGAGGTTCACTTAAACCTAAAGGTGAACTATTTAGACATCCCTAGTTATTTGGGGCAGGGGCGTGGCCATATTAGCCATAGGGAGGCATATAGAAATGAGGGAGCTCCTACAGTTGTTGATGCGCAACAAATTTTACCAAGGCCACAACCATTCTTATCAGGCTTTCAAGATGTCACAACACCTGTCATTATGAATGCACATGAGGCTGCTATCAAGGGTCTTGTTGGAATTATTTGCAAGACCCAATTGATCTCTTCTGACCATGTGGGTCAGTACCTTATGAGACGCGATACTAGCAGTGAAAGTTTTAGTAGAAACAATGATGTATGCAACGAGGTATACGCTTGTGTATCTTCAATTTCCCTAGATGACTTTGAGCTAGTTATAGATCCAACTTAGGCATGTTATCTAGGACACACCATGGCTGCTAACTTGTTGCGTGCATATGAGGTGATTTCACAGCATTGCAGCATTCCACTATCGGGGGTTTTAGATTTTATAGTGCAGAGTGGGAGTGTATCTTCTAGTCAGGGTACTACTGCCGCTACTATAGATAGACTTCTTGTTGCTAGGATCGTCACACCTGATGTTCAACACATTTTTGTTTCGGTGTGCGAAAATTAAACCTTTAATATAATTAAAATTTATTTTATTTGATCATTACTTTACAATTTATTAATATTAAAATTAAACATGTACTTCTGTATTTAGGCTTCTGCTCTAGTTTCTGGAGCTTCGCATCCCACACCATATACCTATGTCACATACACACAACTCTTGACTCATCACAACATGGATCTCGATGGTCTGGGCCTGAGTCAACTGGGATCACTTGGTGACATATTTGTTGGTGTTGAGGTCATCAATGATAATCCCATACATTTGGAGATGCATTCCGTAGAGGTATAAATACATTTGTTTTAATAGAATTGATATTTAATCTAAATTGAAATGTTAGAAATTAATTTACTTTATTCAAGAAAAATATTTATCAACTTCTTACATTTTATTTATTTTGTTTCACAGGGATCTACAGGACAGAGATCTGCACATAGCGTAGATACTCCAAACATCCGCCTAGGGACAGATACTGAAGTAATCAATTGTACATATATATTATATGATGTATTAAATTAATCAAGAAATTGTTATATAATTGTTCTTATATAATTAAATATATGGTACGTGCTATATATAGTTTATGATGTGTATATTCCTTTTTTTTACATGCAGGGTGCAACAGAGCGTAGTGAGGGTTCTAGCACTAAACCTAGTGCACAGAGGAGACTTCAATGACATTTTATAGATTTTATACATTTTAGACATGTATATACTCATTCAACATGATTTTTGATATTTTAGAAAAACTTTTAGAGATTTTAGACATATTTTTCGACATTTTAGACATACATTTAGAGATTTTAGACATGTATATACTCATTAGACATTATTTTTGATATTTTTGACATGATTTTTGATATTTTAGTAATACTTTATGTTACATTAAACATTCCATGGCTTAGTGAATGCTTCTTTACTCATGCACTTGTCAAATCTTTTCAAAATACATTGTTAGTATTAAAATATCTCTCTAAAACTCTATATTAACTTAAAAGCTTGTGAAAATAATAGATTCCCTCTCTTTTTCTATCCTCTCTCTAAATCTCAGGAAATATAAACTTATGTGTTGTTACAGGTGTGCAAAATGATGGAAAATGAAGTAAATGTAATGCAATACATTTCCGTGATTTGTACTATTTTAATGTAATTGTAAATTTGAATTTATTTTGAAATGGGAAGAAAGGAATTTATAAAGATTAATTTAAGAATGTATTCAATATATAAGTAGTGAACATGTTTAAGTGATGGTTGATTGCCATACTGCACATCTAATGTTGAAATTATAATTTGAATCATATATGATGAAATATTAAGTTCATTGTTCATATCCTATTAAAATTCCTAACGTAAAATGCCTCTCTATAAAAAAAATTATTTGGAGATAAAACTCATGCCATCCTACCTCATAAAGAGTAATAAGTCTTCATATGCATTAATAATATGTTCACTTGCATTTCTACCACCATCGGTACTTTTTTAGGACACTCAAATGATAACCTCTAGTCATAATATATATCAATACCTTGATTCATGTATTTTTTTATTGTCTATATCAAAATTTAATTGTCTATCATTTTTCTCGCATGAAATTTTAAATGATTCAAGTTAGATTTACTGACACTAAGAGTTCTTGTTTCAAATTGTTATAAAAGATGCTGGAAAAGAGAAACTAAAATGAGGAAAAAATAATATATAAATTAATATTCATTGCTTTACATCCATCCATGAGTAAAGAAATCGTCAACTTAATTTTTGAAAAATGGCAATTAATGTCGTTTTACATGTACACAATATCTAAAAACACCATCAATACAAGACATGTTGGGTAGACCTAACACTAAGTTTTTAAAACTCAGTTTTTATATATAGATATAAATGGAAATAATATTATTGGAGATACTAGGGAACAAAATTACATCATTAATGAACCCATCCTTAATATCATAGCAAGAAAGTTGTCAAATATGTATGCTAAATGACAAATAAAATAGATAAAATATTTTAAATTCCTGGAAGACATGAATATATAAAATTCCATGTCCTTCTATATAATACCAAGTGGCTCTGCTCATTGTTCAATGACCTGTAAAATTTTTTCATGGTCTTCTACATCTAGTCTCCATTTTTTGTGTTGACTAGTTTTAGTCTTCACCTGCTGCAATTGTAACTATGTAGCAATTATGTGATGGGTATAATGATACACCTTTTTGTGTGGTTTGTAATCAACAAATTGAATCCCACTTTGGAGGGATTTCACTTGTTGTAAGTATGTTCTGTGCACTAAAACCAAGCAAGTATAAAATTTTGTCTCTTCACTTGTTATTTCACATGTTAGCTATGTTCTCTCTTCTATGCAAAGCAACAAGTTGTAATCCACTTTCTCAACAATATCTTCTTCAGCAATGACTACAAATACATCACCTACAACAAAATGCAAATAAACATGATCCATGTATAGTATAAATTATACATATATATTTAATTATCAAATTATACAATCCTTTTAAATAAAGCATACCTTGTTTACCCATTCCAGATATGTGGTCATAATCAGTTGAAATTAATGGCACATATTCAAAACTATCATCATGATCTGATCCATATGTGTCATCTAAAAATAAAAGAACTTGCTTTTGCTCACCTACATACCCATGTTTTTGACTATTACAGTCTAAATATGATTTGTTCATTCATTCATAACAAAAACAAGAATAATCTCTTATACACATTATCTAGTTATTACCATCAATAGTCATCAAAGAGTGCAAATACCTATAATTGGGAATCATTTCACATCCATACTTTGTCCTTCGATCAATACTTTTAATTAATCTTGCTGAAAAGATCAATAAAGTTTATAACAAACATCAAAATTCAAACTAACTTTTTTTTAGAGTTTGTGACTTGTAGAACTTAATAAATCACATCAAGATCTACATATCTATATTATAAATAAGCATGTACCTGTTATCTCCCAAAACACTCTGTGTGGGGTTAAAGCCTGTGGGGTTGAAGCGTGTGATGTTGAATCCTGTGAGGTTGAAACCTGAACTAGAAAATGTTTATTATACCATTCAGCAATGGTGTGGGCATAAATCAATCAATCTCCCTCATAATCAAAGATTTGTTTCCTTAGATCATGTTTGATGCATGCACCTGCACCATCGTGGTCTCCCTTCCCATGACCACTCTAAAAAAAAATCCATAAAAGAGGAATTTTTTGATGGCGATGATAACGAATGAGTGCAAAGAAAGGGCAAAAGGATTTGAATTGTGATGCACAACCATTTGACCAAACAAAATGTTGATCTATTTGTATTCCTTGCTGAGGAAGACATTGAAAGAACAAACCAAAACACTGTTACAAAAAGTGGGTGTCACGTTCCTTGTCATCACTTATATAGAAGTGATACTCCTTCTTGATCATTCGCTTCACATATGTACTTTCAACCCCATCCAAATCCAATTGTGTATGCCTATAATATACTTTCACCATAATAGTAACCTGGTCAATATGATAATATTGTGTCTGAATTTATTTTTGATGAGTAAATGAGTAATTCTTAGCAAAATCAACCACGGACAATATGGAACCAATAGAAAATGTGTCTCTATTAGTCTTGAATTGTGTAGCCTACCACTTTGAATAGTGATAATGTTTGATGTACGTACTAATTAAACTTCAGAAACTTTGCATGAATGTAGCAATGGGGATTTCCTCTTCTACCAAATCCAACCTGGTTGTATCTTTTCCAAGCCTTATTGAATATTTTATGTATTTGAACCTACAAAATCGATTCATAATGGATAAATAGTCATGTATTCATTTGCGATAAACATAAAAATCTAAATAAAATCTAGCATCCAAATTTAAAAACATATATATATATATATATATATTATATCACCTCTTGCAAGCCACCATTTTACCTGTGTCCAAATCTTCATTTGTTTATGGAAATAATTTCCAAGTCCCCACACTTTTCAGAGACACCTTTTATGCAAGTCATATGATCATCGACATGATCATCAGATACCATTCAAACAATTGAAGTTATGAATTCACTGACACATGTAGGTGGGGTATTTTCTTCCCGTAACTTTCTGTAGACCTGAAAAAACATAGATTTTGAAATACATTAATTTTAAATCATATCTCAAACAATGATATTTTAAAAAATTTCAAATATATAGATATAAATGAAAGCACACCTCAATATATATATATATATATATATATATATATATATATATATATATATATATATATATATATATATACATGATATAAAAAAATTTGTACCTGATAGTGATAATCAAACTCAACGTGATAGTGGTAACAACATATGTCAAGGAATTTATGAGCTCACACATATGTAGGCTTAAAATTTCAAAAATTCATTAAACAATATTAACTTCTATATTTTCTTTTGTAAACTTTATGTACATCTCATGTTGAGCTATTTCAAGCCAATATTTTATATGTTCATCATAGTTATTGTGATTTATCCTATGTTTTAAAACATATCTCACATTAGGATAAGGAAGAGTCCTCTTAATCAAAAAATCATAAAATATCTTCACAATATTATCCTCTATTTCATCAGAACGTGGATTTCTAAACATTAGTGACCAATTTCCTTCGACAGTATAGTCTTCAAATGTCTTCCTCCTCTTTGCATACCTGATGACCGTCTTTCTAGATAAACCCAATGCCTTAGCAATGACAGTAACATGAAGATTATTTTTCATATCTTCACTTACAACTGAAGTTAATATTTCTCTACGAGAAATACTCTTATTAGAAGACCTAATTTTTATACCCAAACAACTTATTCCTTTAGAAACATTCCCACCAAATTCTTCTTCTACATGTTTTGAATTTTTCCGTCCAAAATCAACACCTAAAAATTCTAATGTTTCCTTCATATCAACATGATTCAAGAATGTAACCAACAAATGTGCTCTAGCAACTGTAGTCAAATTAATAAATCACCATATATTATCTCTACACTTTTTTCTCTTTTATTTCGTGATAGTGGTTCTTGTTGGGAAAATTCTTTTAATTTTTGTAAATCCATCTTCACCAAGTGTTTCACATTTTTCTTGGGAAGTAATTCCATAACTTTTGTTATCACATCAGTATAATGTTGCGTATCATGATCTGTGTCCATAAACATACACATGTGATTACACCAAAATTTGAAAAAAAAATAACATACAAATGTGATTACACTATTAATGACCAAGCTAGTAAATAACTTAATATATAAAAAATTAGCTTACTATCTAGTAAACAATAATATTAAGTTTACCAAGCTAATTGTATTTAGATAGCTTCATGAGGTCCTTCTTGAAATCTACTAAATAATCATATATATATATATATATATATATATATGTGATGTATGTATGTATATATATATATATATATATGTGATATGTAATGTATGTATGTAAACAATGTATGTATGTATGCTATATAATGTAAACAATGTATGTATGTATGTATGTATGTATGTAGATAGTATGTATGTATGTATGTATGTATGTATGTATGTATGGTGTTAGAGCTATCTAATTTTTGAAATATTGCATAGTACAAGCCTAATATTTAATTCAACTAGGATCTCTTGTGTTATGCATCATACTTACTCATTCTCACAAAATGATCTATGATATAAGTTTTCTCAATTTTCACCATGCTCATGGTTCTTAGACAAGACTTAATCACAAGAAAGTGGATTAACCTTTGAATGAATTAAATATTTTTAGGCTGAATGAATTAAATTTTTTTATAGGCTTAATAATACATATATGCAAGAAAATTTGAGGTTCATGTGTGCACTGACACATAAGGGTATAATTGGACAAAATGCAAATCAAACCTAGACCAAAAACTTTCAACACATAAAACCCAAAAATCTTGTACTATATTTAAAAGATTGAGTAAACATCAGTAATAATTTAATTACAAGCTCAATAGGGAAGAGAGAGTGTAGAAGAATACATAAGTTGCATTGTCCAATTCAAAATGATGTCCTCTTTAGAATGCTACCAAGATCTACCACAACGTTTATACCCAATAAATTTCATAACAATTTTTTTTTTCAAATGTCATATTGTGGACAACAGGTTATATTTAATTTTTGTCAATTTACACCTATATGAGATCATTATTAATCCAATACACAATATATAAATTATATAAACTAAAACAATGACTCTCGAAATTCAAAATCAACTATCACATGAAGGTCAATATTAGAGAGTAAATCATAACAATTTTTTTAATGAAAGGTATGGTAGACCATAAAATATATCCCCTAGATTAATCACTTGGGGTGGGGGGGGGAGGGTGGCGTTAATCTTGTTAAGATGACACATACCATCACTTGGGGTGGGGGGGGGGGGGGGGGGGGGGGGGGGGGCGGAGCGGGTGTTAATCTTGTTGAGATGACACATACCATGTGCAATTGTATAGGGGGTAATTTTTATGTATAGCCCTTTATATCATAGTATTGGTAGAAATATGTGTAGTTTTATAAAAGGCCCCCTCTAGAATGGGAGGACGTAGTTGTCAATTGTAAAATAAGGGGTAATATTTATAATCCCATGATAACAAATGTTTTTAATATTTATTACTAAGTGACCCACCCACGACATTAATGCACTTAAATCCAATTTCAAATATTTCTATGGGAAAGTTCAAGAAACTTAGAGAAATAAGGAAAATTGGTTTTAAGTAGAATCATTATATAATATACCATATATTGGTACTTAGGGTTATAATTAAAGAAGAAAAACCAAATACATGCAACATTTATTATTGTTTTGTTGATCATTTTTGGAAGGAATTTAACAATATGAATTCCCAAATAGATTCTAATCCAACATATTTGAGATCTACATATTCCAAGGCATTTGAGTATTCGTCTGATGAGACTTGATGAGAAGGTGGTTGGACAGGTCCAAACTCATACTGGTTTTACACAAGATATCAATATCATCATCAGTATTAAACATGGTTGTCCAATTTCTCTACTTTTTCTGTTCTCTACATAGACAAATTAGAGGATGCCATTATAAGTTTAAAGGAAACATATGATGATTGTGTTCTCTATGATATAACCATTACTATTTTTTTAGTTGTTTTTTACATCATTCTTATGTCAAATGATTTTATTTTCACATGTATTATTTCTATTGTTTTAGGTTATGGGATCCTATCAAAACCCTTTCCTTTACCCAATCTAAAAAATATATTATCATATTTAAACCTTAGAACAAAAAAAAAAGTTCTATCAAGGGTTTCTATACATGTGTACCAATTTTTACAGCCTTGTCTTTCACTTGTTGTGTCTTCTCTCTCTCTCTTTGTGCCTTCCTACGAACAAATCTTCTAACATTCTTCTTTGCGTTATCTTCCTTAGTATATTTTCATTTCTCATTCTTTTCGTTCCCCATGATTCATCCACTTCAATAATGTTCACCTGCACACATAAATCATGATAGATCTAAATGTCTAAGAGTAAACTTGATACAAAACTATATGTGCATGCAACTCTATTTATATACAAATCTCAATAGAAATTACGTTATTTTTTATTTTAGTTTTTTTATAACTTTACAAAAAATTCTAATTTTAATAGAATATATATTTAATATTCAATTATTTAGTTTTATAATATTTTTTAAAGTAAAATAACTACATGCTTTAAAGACGATTTTATTATATATAAATAATATTTTTTTTAAAAAAAAACATATTATGTATTTTTGGTTAAAAACAATTTTAAAAAATCCAAACTTAGTTTAAAACAAAAAATTATGTAAAAAACTAAATTTTAAACATTAAAAATGAACAATATTAAGTTACTTATAAAAAAGGAAATTGCAAAATATTAAATTTAGAAGGAGGTGTTTTGGCAGTGCTTTGGTGGCGCAGGAGGGGTTCTCACGATCGGGGTTTCACACAAAGGTAGTTCACATGAACTACCTTCATGTGAATCCCCATTCATGTGAACCCCTTTGAGTGGCACTAACGTGGCGCCTAGGTGGCACTTTTTGGCTCCAAATCCTTTTGGAGGATAATTGTATGCCAAAATATGGCACTTAGATGGCACGTAATTAAGGTAAACGAACTAGTTAAATTACAAAACTCTGACACAAAATTTAGATTTTTATTAGCTTTCTAAAAATATAATTTTCATTTTTAAAAAAATTGTTTTGCTATTTATTTTTTAATTTTTACTAACATATGGTATTTTAGGACAATCAATAGTACACAATCAACATAATTTGAAAAATAGTAGAATATATCAAAAATTTTTGAAAAAAATAAAATTACTATTTATTGAAGTCTTCTTCGTACCTATGAAAACAAAACTCAATTTTGATATAAATTTTAAAATTTATTGTATATAAATCAAAAAAAATGAAAAATTAACAGAACCTCGAAACTTCAAATCTTAAAAATAAATCTAAAATTTCATGGTGAAAAAATAAATTTTCATATAAATAAACCACCTGGGGATAGTCATTACTCTTTTATAACCTAAGAAACAACACATGAAAAAAATTAAGAAAAAGACCATATTTTTTACCAATTTTATTTTTAAAAACTATACATGTATTCTACACTCTAAAAAATATATTTCGTTAATTTGTGAAATTTCATGAATGTGTACGGTTTTGTAGCTATTACCTTTAGAAAATCAATGAAACTGAAAATTCATGTTTATAAATGTACAAATCATACCAAAAAGTGGGACATTTTATTGTGGTTCATGTGTAGTTATAATGCTTCCAATCATGCACTTCTTCAATATGTTAAAAAAGTACTTTTATAACTCTTTTGTTATAAAGTGATGCCAATAATGAGACCATAGTGCAATGTTAGAGTAAAGCATATAAGAGTAAAATGAGATTTGAGGTTAGGAATAATGTCCCTCTGGGAGTCCTTATTAATAAAGTAGACATTTACTTGTGTTAAAAAGAATACAAATTTCCTTGCTGAGAGAAAACTTCGAGAAAACAAAAGATATACATGTAAACCTATATAGAATTTCTAGATGTTGAAAATGTTGAATGGATTAAACAATTTATTGAACTATTTTAACTTCAATAGGGAAATACATATACCACATGATTGAAGAATGTTCGTCTAAAAATTTATCTTGAATCTAAAACTGTCTTAAATCCTAAGATGTCATTCTTGACATCACATCAGATTCACCTTGAAGTAAGGGTAAAATGTAAACATTGAATAAACATTTGATAAACATAATCTTAACATAAGAACAAGAGAATTAGGATCTTTCTATGTAATTTGCATGATGGAAAATAATAATGTAAGTTATGGAGATTTTCATAAGGGATAAAGAGCCAACTTAAATGATCGAAGTGTAATTTGAATGTGAAATTAATTTAAGAATGTGTACATTGAAAAAAGGATAAAAATATCCTTGCATAGTAATGTTCTTGGAATGTTAATCGTAACTAAGATGTAATAATGGCAATGATGTATTATGGGTTTTCCACTCCTGGGGTTCCCTTCTTGTGGTAAGGTCATTGCTAGCATTCGTTCATTGGGGAGGGTGTGGCATCGACATGCATATGGTGTTGTCATGTGTCTATGTGATTCAATGACATATGTAACTGTCTTATGTGTTGCTGAGTTTATCTACTTAGAGCCCTTGTGGTGTTGTGTCATGAGAAATGTAAGTTAAAAAAATATATATCCTGGTATTATTTTTGTTGTATCTGGGTGTGTAAAATGTGGGTGTTACACACCCTCTCCTCGTTTTCTATTTATGTGGGTTATTTGGAAGTTTTGGGGGTTACTTCGTTTTCATTATACACTTACAATTTTTTGGAATTGGCTTGGAATTCTTTCTTGGGAGCTTTAGAAGCTTACTTTTTGGAATTTTCTTTGATTTGGAGGATATTGAAGTTTTATTCTTGAATATTGTGGAATCTATTATGGCAAGGTAGGGTCTATACCTTGCATTCTTGTTATTATTTTTGCATTGTGAGGTTATTTTTTGTAGATTGGATGAATGTGGTTGTTTTGTATGGGTTGTGTAATGCCCACTTATCTTTGGCATTATTCCGCTATGATTGTTATCACTATTCATTAGAGACATTGACATTATGATTATTATATTTTGATTATCTGGTGATAGACTATATAGACATTTGGATTATTGACATGTTTTGATTCATATTAAGATTGTGATATGATAAATGACATTGGTAGACAATTCTATACTTGTTGATTTACATTGTTATGATTTTATATTGAAACGTTATATTCATGATGCATTGCCTGTGTTTAGGTGTTTTGAATAGTATTGTGATCTCATGGATGTTAGTAAAATGGTAGAATCGATTTTTTTTCTATATTTTTGATGTAACGCCCACTAAAACAACCCACTTGAGACCCAAGAACAACCTAGGATTAGTTAGGAAAAATATGGAATAATTTTTTTTGTTTAAAAGAGTCTACAACTAGGTTACAAGACAACAATTGTCACAAGCAAATTTTTGAGCCAAATATTATTAATATCTTATAGTTTTATTAATAAAACAATTATAAAAGATCAAAAGGTCCAAACTTAGGGTTAGAATAATCAATTAGGTGAAGAGGGTAATTTCTCACTATACCACTCTCTAACAGGATTAAAATATTCAACCTGATTTTTCTCAAAATTAACGCACTCAAAACTTCCCAAAAATATTTCCATTAGATAGGAAATTTCCTCACCTTTGTGGTGATATAAAGAAGTCCTCCTAACTCATATTTCTCAAGATATGGGCTGACGAACCTTGGGAGGAAAATTTTCCTAAGAGCGGGTTTGCGGGCCTAGGGGAAATTTTGTTCACATGCACAGGCTTGTGGACTTTGGAGAAATTTTTTTCCTAGAGAAGGAGTGTGGACTGGGGGGGGTGGGAAAGAAAATTTTTCCCATGCGCGGGCCGACGGAGCGGGAACAAACTTTAGCACTTTTTCACTTTTTGGGACAAAAGCACAATTTTCCTCCGTGCGCCCACGAGCCCGAAAGGACACATGTAGGGATTTCTCAAATCTGGTGAAAATTCAAGCTTCCAAATAATTTTTAGACCTTTTTCCTTTTTTCTGAAAAGTGCTAAGGGATAAAAACGATCCGCACCTCCGCCGACGCCGAAGGTGCCACGTGTCAGCCATCCATTGGTTACTGGTCAATGGGCAAGCAGTAGATCTTAGAAAAATTTTCCCAATTTTTTTTTTGAAAGTGATAATTTTCTTAAGGGACCCACTCCTTTGTCGATGCCCCATGATGCCACATGGCAGCACCTGATTGGTTACGGGCTAGTGGGGCCGTGGAGAAAACGTAGAAATTTTTCCCAAAAATTTTCCAAAGGGCTAAGTTTTTTTGAGGGACCTGCTCCTCCGCCGATGCCCTATGACACCATGTGGTAGAAAATTATTGGTTGTGGGATGGTGGGGCTCCAGATAAAACTTAGAAAATTTTCCCAAAAAATTTCGAAAGCGCTAAGTTTTTTTTTTTACAGTTAGAATTATTTTTGAAGCCAAATGAAGGGAAACTTCAAGAGGCCATAAATTTTGATTGGGAACTAAGTTTTTAGCAAATGATGACTTTATGGAAATATATTGACGTCCTCTTTGCACAAGAATCATTAATATTTCATTTTGATATTGTTTAAGGGGTCAATTTCACGAAAAACAATTTGTGGGATTTAAAAAGGTAAACTAGTAAATTTTGACTTATAAAATTTTACCTAATTTGATCTTCTTTCTCTCTGAACAAGTCAAATAGGCATGGGGAATTTTTCTTAGATGGATTTAGGATTGATTCGGAAGGTACATTTGTTTAATTGAGTTCCAATTTGAAAATTTTACAACTTTGAAAACAAAACAATAACAAACGGTTTGAGCCCAATTTCGCTAAGTTTCCTAAGAAATTCCTTAAGTTATTTTGTCCAATTGAATTAGTTTATGGCATACTACCTCATATTAATCATTTAATTTGTTATTTCCTTGTTGTAGGTTCAAACTGTGTAGTTTTGGATAAAGTATTTGCCAGTTTGAAAACACAAAATAGAGATTGAATTTTAAAGGATATATTTGCCATTTTCCTCTTCCAAGTATTAGAATTCATTCCAATTATAATCTAATACATTTATTTGATTCAAATGAAACTATTCAAAACAAAAAATTAATTTTGATTTCAAATTTTACACCTTTCAAAAGACAGAGCTCTGTGTTTTTCCTCACACGCATTTCTTCCTTTCAAATAGAGATTTCAAATACATTTAAATGACCAGATTCAATATCACAATGTAATTTGAGAAAGGTAATACAATCATTTGTTGATTCCCAAAAGACAACTTACAATTTATTTCTTTCATTCTTCAAATTCATCATACATAATACAATTCTTTCTTTCAAAAGAACAGAAATGGAGTATATCTCTTTCACATTTCAATCTTACAAATTTTCTATTCAATACAACATATTTCCATTACAAAGCATATACAAGTTAATCCACTTCAAGTGGGAAGGATACAATAAGATTTATCTGAATAAGGGACTGTCAAATGTTTTATTTCATTTTCATTTGCTCGAGAACAACAACATGTAGATTCATCATTCTTCCAATTTAGATCACAACAAGAGCAAGGGGAAAGGCAACACTCTCCACCCAAACAAGACATCCAATGAAAAGGAGAAGCCAACCTTCTTCATTGGCCCCCGAGCCCCAACCAAAAAGCAATGGAAGATGTGATTCAACTCATGGAAACAAAAGGCTTGCACAAACACACATGTAAATTTCACATTTAAAACACAATCCAAATAGAATGTAGTTTGCAACTACTTTAAAGCATGACAAAAATCACTAAGGATTCATCCAGTAGGCCAAAAGAGAAAGAAAATATGGTGTATACCAATTATGCCTCCCAAAGGGGAAATGAGTATCACAGCTTGATTTCAAACCACCAAAACATAGTATATCAAATCCCTGACATGCCCTTATGCCTCCCCCAAGTACCCCTTATTCCTCACATTTCCTTATGCCTCCCCAACCTCTTATGGAACCCCATAACGAGTAAATAAATGCAAGCTATTTATTTGTAAGGTGGAACACAAATCCCAACTCCCTTCACACTTATACCTCCGTAAAACACTCATGCCTCCCACAAAATGAACCCCATATTCTTCTCCTACACCATACCTAGGCGACCTACCCAACATCCCACACACATACCAAAACATTCACAACAATAACAATGTATTAAATAGAAAGAGAAGCAATTATAAGAGCTAAGCTCCTACCTCTTCATGATGGAGTTTCTCCAAGTTCAAAAACAACAAGCTTTATCCCAATGCAAGGAGTTTAAATCAGTCGGGCATAAAAAAACTTCTCCAAGAAAGAGCTCTAAAACAACAAAGAATTCACCCCCAAAGAGTTTCCAAAAGTGAAGCAACCCAAAATAGGGCAAGCAATTCAAATTTTATGGAAGAGGGAAAATAAGTGGATGAGGTGGATCCATGTAGGATGCCACATCACACATCCTCAACCCCAACCCAAAATCAACTTCATTCTCCAATGCATAATAAAAAAGGTGCGAGAATAAAATGAAATTTTACTTACATAATCAAATCCAACCCACACCCAAAGGATTGAAATAAAACCATGTAAGAAAAGTGCAATAAAAACTTACAATTTGTCTTCTCAAAAAGTATTATAAAAGTCTAAATTCAACCCTCCAACTATAGGTATGGTTGGTAAATAAATTTAAGATGTATGGGAGAAGTTTCACTTGTCCCACAAGCCTAGAAAATTATCCTCCAAGGAAAAATTCGAATTTCCAAGAAGGTGGATTGTTTCACACTCAAACTTTAACTTACACATCACTTACACATCGCTTACAACACTTTAATTGAAGACCAACAACTCTATTAATTACTTTTTTATGACATATTTTAATTAATTAACTTAACAACATTATTACCCACAATATTACACATCATTTAATAAAGAATGAAAGGGTCAATCCACCATAAAATAACACATGCAAACATAAACAAAGGAACCAATAAATCAATACACATAACCCCTTGGTCACATTTATAGGTGATCCCCCCCATGGGAACCCCTAACAAAACAACCACACACAAACAATACAAGTTGCCGTGGTGACATTGTTGAATTCATCTAGAATTCCAATGTGGTTGATCTCCAATCCCTAGATGTTTGTTGTGATATTTTAACATGCAAAACACAAATACCTCCTTTGGTCTTGTGGCCATATTAGAACATCCAAAATAATATAATTAAAATTCCAAAATCATCTAGATACATGAATCACAACAACATCCAAGAAACCAACAAGATCATTTGCAATTTTACTCAACAATTATATCATCATCAAATAATTTCCATTTCTAGTTATACTCACATTATTTAGATATCACATGTCCAAACAACATCCATAATATAACCATGTCAAACAGTATATCACATTAATATCCAAAATGTCTCTAATAATCATCATGCATCATAACTAAATCAACGTCAACAATAATCCATGATATAACATCTAACATCATACTATAATAAACTCCATAAGCATGCCCATAATATAATCAGTAGTATCATGATCAATATCAAAGGGAAGTGGGCACTACAATTGATAGATTATATAATTGATTAATTTTTATGAAGACTATTGATTTATATGTATGTATTATTTATCGATGTTATTGATGCGGCCATGCGGCCAGATAGGTATTATTGTTTGTGATTGTGGGAAAATGATATCATTATACTTTGAAAAGGGATAGGGTACTAAGCATAGAAGGATGTCCGATGTTTGCAACAAGGCCAATTTGACAACTTGTGTTATATGTATATGTTATTGTATTGTTATGTTTCATTAGGAGGTTTCTCATGGGAGTGATCTCATGTGTGTGGCAATGGGTTGTGATGTTTTCTTTTCTTTTAATTTTTTGTCTTTTTTTTTGGTACAAGTATCTAACTAATTGGAATATTTATTCACTTTAATAGCACTTGTTAGTATATTTTAATTAACTAATTTAACTTAATTTGTAAACTAAAAGGAATATGTGATCATGGGTAATTAATAGGGTAGAAGATCCCTGATTTGTGCTTGAGGTTGAAATAATTAATTGAATTTTAGACATGTGTACTCTTCCTTCTTTCTCAATCTCGAATTTTTCCTTGTAGGCCACTTTTTGAGACTTGCAGGACAAGTTAACCTTGTTCCTTACATCTCAAACTCATCTACCAACCATAATTATGAAGTATGGAGATTATTTTAGCCTTTTTAAAGCATTAGTTGAGTTTAAAGGAGTGAATAATGTCACTTTTCTACTTACCACATATAGTGTGTCATTGAAAGGTATAGATTGCATGTTGGAGTTTACATTTTTACGTGTCATAGCCTTACATGTTAAGTTAATTACATTAGTCTTTATATGTTGACTTGTTGAGTTGGAATGCAGGGATGATGAAGTGACATCCTACACAATTTTGCCTCATCATCCTCACTTCCTTTACTATTTATTGAGTGAATTTGAAGGATTTGGGATTACTGGTCTCATTTTCTTCTCTTGCACTTTTGGAATTTGGACTTGGGTTTCACGTTTGGGGATTTTTGGAGTTCTATTTTGGTATTGTTATTGTTTTAAAGGATTTGGATGCTTGTGGAGTGTATATATTTGGAATCTTAATGCAGAGATAAGATCTCCACTTTTCTTTTTTTTAAGTTTATGAATATAGATGTGAAATTTTTGTTTGTTTGAGTGTATGTATGTGTGTAGTGTATGGAATATGTTAGGGATGGGTATATTTCCTTAGAGTGGTGTGGGAGAAAGAAATGGAGATATTTTTGTGGATGAAAAAGGGAGTTAGTGATGAAATGCAGAGGGAGTGTGGAAGAGGTGGTCCACCTATGTGCAGTTAAAAGGGTTTACACATATTTTTTTCATACGCAAAAGGGATAACTAAATGTTTTGTGTGTCGTTGAAAGTTCACTTTGAGGAATTGGGTGGACCCTATTTCCACATGGGAGGCATAAGGAGAAGGCTACATATTCTTGTCTCCATCTTAGCTTACCAATAAAACTTTGTGATTGTGATAAAAATGTAAATTTTATTTATATTGTTTGAAAACAGATGCAAACTACTCTTGTTGATCTTGTTTGGAAAAGTATATTTTAATGTTGATATATTGCTTGTGTTGAAAAGTTGTATGAGTGTTTTTTTTTTTAAGCCATTTATTTTGTGAAGTTGTCAAAGTTGCAAAACATGCCTCATTGTTCTATGGTTGCGGCTCAAGGGCCAATATGAAGGATGACGTATCCTCTTATTGGATTATAGGTTGGGTGAAGAGCATTGCCTAATCCCCTTTTATTGTATTTAATTAAAATTTGATAAGGTTAGAAGAGTGTAAAGTTGAATATTGGAGGATTTGTACTATGTTGGAGCCAAAAATATCACCCTTGTAATGTTATCTCATTGTTCTAAAGTGAAAGTTGTAATCTTGTAAATTATTCTTTAAATTTTTTTGAAAGAAGAGATTTTGTATTTTAAGGAAATGAACTATGATATTTGAGAAAATAGTGTATTGTTACTTTGTTAAAGGTTGTATTATTGTAAAAGTATGAGTTTATTGTAAGGAAATAAAAGAGTCACTTTCCCATCTTATTGTAAGATTCAGTGTATTGAATGTTTAAACTATTGGGAGGTTGAAATGTGTATTCATTTTTAAGAAATAATATTTTTGTGCGTAAAGTATATGTTGATTCCTTGCTTCCTTGTATTGTTGGAAAAAAAATTCAAATTAAAAAAGGAAAAATAGAGAAATGAGTTTATTTAAGTATGTTACTCCTTGTATCCTCTCCAAACTAAATTATGAAAAAAAAACTATTTGAGTTAAAATTATAATCAAATTTTAAAATTAAGGTGAAGTATAAAAAGGCTGATTCTAGTAGAGAAGAGGAAGTGCTCAAACAGTTGGCCTTCATTCCCCCTCAAGTCAGTTTCCTGTCCACTAAAATTAAACGGTTCAAACCTGAAAGGGGAAAATTCAAACATAATTTTGATAGGGCTTCTAAAGGTAACCCCAGTCTGGCTAGTGGAGGAGGCATAATTAGGGGTCATAATGGGGATTGGATATTAGCTTATGTTGGTCCTTTGGGGACTCAGAGCAACAATGTGGCTGAAGCTCATGCTCTTCTCTAGGGTGTTAGTCTTGAAAAGGAGAAAGGAATTAAACATATCGTTATTGAGGGGGAATCTCATCTCATTTTAAATGCAATCAATAAGATTAGTCACAATAATTGGATCTTGGGAAATATTATTAATGATACTAAAGAACACCTTAAGTACTTTGATTCCCATATCATTAATCATATCCATATCATAGGAAATGCTTGTGTGGATAGATTGGTGAATGAGGGAGTTCAAAATAATGATTACAAGGTGTGGCAAAAAGGTGAGGTCATACTTGTGCATATTAATGATATTATCAATCATGAAAAGTTGTAAACACTTCACCTGAAACATCGCAAGGGGGAATAATCGGTTCATTTTCCAATATTGCAAAATCATGTCTATCGTAAGTTATTCTTGGAAAGACAAGTAAAATTTTAATAATTGTAGACCTCAAAGTGTTGCGCATTTTTTGGCTTCCATGGATGGTGATAGACAATATGAGAACTATCCAACCATGGGCATATTGTGGAGGATAAGTCTATGTGGCACCTTTTTCAAATTGGGGGTTTCAAGAAATTTATCGCCAAACTCCACGGGCATGATACCTCACAAAATATGGAGTTCGGACTGGCGTGGAAGGAAGGGAAAGTGGTAATTCTTGACATGGAAATAAAAACATTGAAGGAAGCCGTAGCCCATGCTACTAGAATGGACATGGAAGGTCTGAAAATTATCAAGAATAGGAATCGGAGAGAGTATGAAATCAATAATTTATTTTTTGAAAATGAAACTGTCCATTACTTGACCAATGGTATCACTCATACCTACATTCCTAGGGTGTGTAGAGAGGTCCTCATCCACATCATGAAGTATCTGACTGTAGAGGGTAATTATCGCAATATATATACCCACCACTTGTCATTTATAAACATGTTTAGACATAAGAACATCTTCTATCTTTTTATGTCTCTGACCACCTTGGTGAGGGATTTCTAATGGAGAAAGATGGAGGCTCCCATCCACGAGCACCTCGTTCTTCTCTTATTTCACAATAGGAATCTGGCTCGGGATAAACAAATGCCCCCAATTGAAGGGGAGGAAGTTATTACCCTAGCTGAGTGTTTGTCCAAAATGAGGGAAGGAAATATGGGTTCTAAGAAGATGGGTGATAGGAAGAATGGGGAAGGGATCGAAAATTAGGAAGCTGGTCTGTCGAAGGGGAAGGATAAATTTACCTTGAAAGGAGAGCATTGTATTGATATGTGGAAGAAAAAAGTTCAGTACTTGGAGACATTTGTCGAGGTCTTAAAAGAGATTAACTCGGTGGTGAGAAAGGGCATGATTGATAGTATCAAAGCAACCAAGAAAATACCCTTGGCCTAGAAGAACATCTGTGGCCATTCATCTAGATGTTGTGGAAAAAGAGGTGGATCAGTTTTGATGAAGACGAAGAGGAGGAGTCTGAGGATAAGCAAGCATCTGAGGAGAAGGAGGTGTCTGAGCAGGACAATGAGGAGGACATCAAGGAAACCCCCCAGATAAATCTAAATTTAGATTCTAGCACAAAACAGGAGACCAGGGAGGTTAATCCCTCCAAAATTAGTAAATTTAACTAGTAAAAATTCTTCTGAACTATTTATTAATTTGCAGGGAAATTTCTCTATTTTTTCTTATGTAATGGATTAGTTATATTCTGCTCGCTGTTTCTTGGACCCCCTTCTCTGTTCTAGGGTTAAGTCTGTTTAACTCTGGGGATCTTTTTCCTTTTTTGTCCAACTTTTCTTCTATCACGATGTATTCTTTTGTACTCATCTTCTAGGAGCCTATCCCTGATTTTTAACCTATCTAATCAAAAAATCAAATTTTATACAAAGCTATAAGGGGAAGATTTAATATTTAGTATTTTTATATCAAAGAAATACTTCCTCTTTCCTTGCATTGGGTTGAGTAAAAAGGGCTATTGATTTTAACTATTCCACATATATGAATAGATAGAAATTTATAGCTACTTGTGTCTTATATTTCATTATATAAATGAATTTGATTGCTTGTTTAAAATAATGAAAAACAAAAAAATACAATTATAATTATATATGTATTATATAAATTTATGTACTTTTTATGTACTTATATATAATATAATCAATCTATATATATATATATATATATATATATATATATATATATATAATGAAATCAATATATTAAAATATTCGTAACATAATCAGCTATATAGATATTGATAAAACAAAGTTTATATGGAAAAAGTTTTTATTTGTTTGATGATTGTGGGTCACGACCCTTTTAGTACACAGTGGGTTGGGGGGGAGGGTGTCACCCCCACCCCAACCCAAGATCCCTCCCCCAAACTATAAACCACACTATACATGGCCACGACCATATCTAAACCTTTGCACAGTGCCCTAATATGGGCTGAAAGCCTAATATAAAAAAAACAATTTATAAATATAATTACTATATATCTCTATATATATATATATATATATATATATATATATATATATATATATAATATATATATAAACCCTAATCCATGAATATATATCATAGTATAACAAGAATAAAATGGGTCAAACAATACCTATAATAGAAATTGGGAAAACCTTGTATTTGTTGGTGTAATCGCATTCACACTTGTGTTTGTAGACTAGATATTTTGCATCTTAAATAAGCTCATTAAAAAGCATAGGTTATAATTATTTTTTAATTAGTTTATGAGATATGGTTTCTTCCTGTAACTTATTAGAGTTGTTTGATTTTTTGTCTCCAGTCCTTGATTTATAGAGATGTGATTATCCCCTATTTTTTTGGTGTTTCTTGCCTATTTTTTTGTTGAGGATTAGCTTTGTAAACTATATATAATTGTGTGTTCATGAACATGAAATACATATGTTTGAATGATATTTTCATTTGGATTTTTCTCTACAAATTGCATAATTATTTTAAACTTACGTACTTTGTTTTCATGCTAAGATCTGGTTGTGCTCACCTTTATGGTATCAAAGCTTGATGGTTATTGCATGTTACCTAGTCTCGACATTATCTATGTAATATTGTTGCTAGAGATTGAATATTTTTACTTGGCATTTAAAAATTATTTGGAGAAGATTTCTCACAGCTCCATCTTTTTTGCTGTGGATTGAATTGTGAGGCTCAACCTCTTTATCTCTTTTATGGAGTTCACACAGTTTTTGATCAGCTCCACATTTATTTTATATGAGCTATGATTTTATTTATTTAGTTAATTTTCTGCATGCACAACCAATTCTAATTGGCCAATTAAATTAGTTTTTGTAAAACTATAGTTTTTGAAAAAAAAAAAATTTCTATAGTTCTGCTTAAATAATTTTTTTGGGGTTAATAATCTTGTTTTGGGTCAAATTACTATTTATTTTTACGGTTGTTTATAAATGAAAGGCATATTTAGAATCTGCATCTTCTCCCGATTCTAACGAGTGGTCATAGAATAACCTTTTCCTCTGTTTTGTTTGATTTTTTAATCGGTGGGTCATTTTTAATTGAAATTGCCCTATTTTATAGGAATTTGAAAGCTTAATAACTTTTTCCTGGTAACTCGAAATCAAGTGCGGTTTTTTACAAAAGTTCATGTTTTTTTGACCCCCTTCTATTGGATAAATTTTTAGTACCATCTAAGGAAGTGCCATTTTCGGGGGAGGATTGGTCATTTTCTGCCATGTAAAGAAGTCTACATTCTTTTTCAGTGCCCGCAAACATCATGGATGTAGTCTTAGTTGAACCATTAAATTCATCCAACTATCATGTTTGGAAGCCAAAAATGGAATTTAGTGCCTTCCTTTACCAGTGAGAAGGACAAGTACAGTTACGCATACAAGCAAGATGAGGGCCTGGGACTTATTTCGCTCAATGTAGCACATAACCTTCAGTTTCATATTTCAGTTGCCAAATCTCCTAAAGAGGTATGAGACATTTTTGAAAAATGATTTAGTAAAATTAATGAGTTCGAGTTACTACAACTGGAAATGGATTTTCCTCTCATAGAAGATTTATTGATTAAATTCAAAGAACTCAGAAATAAATTAAATGATGGTGGTAAAGAAAAAAAAGATCTTGAATGCATTTTTTTGATTTTTTCAAAATTGAAAGGTCCATTTTCTGTGTTCACTTCTACTTTCTTTTCAACTATGGATGCTTTAGGGGATGCATTTAAATTTCCAACATTTTATGTGTTTTGTGAGAGGTTATCTCATGAACAACTAAGTTAATGGGACATGATGCCTTTCCAACCTCAAACAAGGAACTTTTAGCGAATTCTCCTAAGGGTAAAGGGAAACCTAAGTGGAATCTAGGACCTAATATTTCAGAATCTTCGAATCCCTCTTCTACTACCAATGATAAAAGTTCTGAAGTCACTAAACCTTGTAGTCCTGGGAAAGGGAAAAAGAATGTCAAAAGCAAGGTTTTTGAACATTTTCCTTTCTGTAGCAAAACAAACCATCTAGAATCGTGGTGTTTTGTAATAATTGAATCACATGAGAATATGTCGAAACAACATTAGATTTCTATTCCTATACCTTCAACGTATTCCAATTCTGGTAAAGGGATGTCCCTTCAGCTCCATCCTTAACTTCATTAGATGATAGATGGATTTTTGATTCAGGTGCCACACATCACATCACACATTCAGATAATTTTCTATATTTAGATTCTACTTGCGAGGTTTCTCATATTATGGTTGGAAATTATACTTCATTAAAAGTAATGGGTGCAGGGATTGTTAACATGCCAAACGGTTCAGTGCATGATGATCTACATGTTCCCTAGATTTCTAACAATTTGTTGTCTGGTAATGAAATCTGGAATTCAGGGAAAGGAAATACTATTAAATTCTCACCTAATAAAGTTGTAATAAGAGAATTCAATGATCCTAATGATTTTATAGATACAGGTGTTGTGGATATAGATTCTAGATTTTATCTCTTTAACATCTTTGAGACTTAAGCAGGATCTTATCTTATTGCTCACTTAGATTTTTTTAGCAAGTTGTGGCATGAGACATTTGGCCATCTAAATTATAGATATCTACAACAGATATCTTCTCATAACATGGTAACTGGAATTCCTAAAATTTCTTCTACTAATGGTTTTTTTCCAGGTTGTATGTTAGGTCAACAACATCAGGATCCATTTCCCAAAGGATTGGATAAGAGATCTAACACTCCTCTCTAGTTGGTACATAGTGATTTGATGAATCTTCCTTCTCGTTATTTTTCTCATTGTAAATATGCATTATATTTTATTGATGATTTCACGAGGAGAACATGGGTGTATTTTCTTCAGTATAAGAGTGATGGTTTTAATTGTTTTAATGAATTTAAGGCTTTTGTTAAACAACAATCATCTGATTCCATCAAAAATCTTCTCACTGATAATGAGGGGGAGTATATTAGTAATGCATTCAGGGATTTTTGTACTGACTATGGAATTTTACATCAGAATACAATGTGCGACACTCCTTAATATAATGGTGGTACGGAATGGAAAAACATGACACTTAAGGAGATGGAAAATTACATGCTTCTGTCAAAGAACCTTGCACCTAAAATTTTGGCTGAAGCCATGAATTGTGCCAACTATATTTAGAATCAGATTCCCCGTAAATTTGTTCAAGGGATTACACCTGAGGAAGCATGGTCTTGAGAGAATCCTGATGTTTTTATTTTTGAGTCTTTGGAAGTCCAGCTTGGGATCATGTTCTTAATGAAAAAATGAATTCCATACAACCAAAGATTAAGGAATTCATTTTTTTTGGCCATTATGAATACGTGAAGGCATAACGCCTTATGGATCCTTCTACTATGGAATTTCATTTTCAAAGGAATGTTTGTGTTGATGAGATAGATTTTGTTGAGACTCCTGACGAAGATCAACATCTGTCTCCAATACCTCCTTTTCCTGACATGGCTGACATACTTATTAATGATTTTGATGATGCTTCTAAAGAAGAGGGTGCTCCTCTAGCTCCTTCTTTCCCTCCTTCTCTATCACAGTTACATCCAAAATGGCTTCAAAGTACTCTGTAGGAGGATGGTAACTTGTTAGGAGATCTGCGTGATCCTTGACACATAAGATCTCAGACTTCAGGAGATATTGTTTATCATTGTACTTAGTCTATGCCTTCAAGAATGGCTCTTGTAAGTGAAGATATCTCTTCTGATCCAATTAAATTATCTGAACCTTGTAGAAAATTTGAATGGGATGAAGCTATGAATGAAGAATACTCCTCTTTGATGAAAAATAATACATCGGAATTGGTTCCTCTTCATAAGGGAAGGAAAGTGGTAAAATGTAAATGGGTATTCAAGACTAAGTATGTAGTTGATGGATCTATAGAAATGTATAAGGCTCATATTGTCACTAAGGCATTTTCTCAAGTCAAAGGGGTGGATTAATTTGAGACTTTTTCTCCTGTAGGAAATATGGATTCTTTTCACCTTACTCTTTCCATTGTTTCTTCTCATAGGTGGTTAGTGTATCAGATGGATGTGAAGAGTTTCTTTTTTCATGGTGTTCTCCATGAGGGAATTTATATGGAGTAACCCCCTTGTTTTGTGTAGGATTCTTCACTAGTTTGTAGACTTTTTCATTCCTAGTATGCTCTTAAATAAGATCATCAAGCTTGGTATGAGAAAATGGATGAGTTTCTGTTGTCTACTAGTTTTCATTAGTGTGAAATTGATCATACTATATATGTTCTGAAACATGATGATGATTTGTTAATATAGGCTTTGTATGTTGACAATGTCATCCTCACTAGAAGCTCAACTTCTATGACTCATGACATTCAAAACAAATTGAGTGAAAACTTTGACATGAAATTTTTTGGATTGTTATACTATTTCCTTGGTCTTCAAGTTTGTCAATATTTTGAATGCATATCTATTAGATAGAGGAAGTATGCTTCTGATTTATTAAAAATGTTTCACATGGTAGATTGTAAGCCATCTCCCATTCCATTTCAGTTAGGTATTGAATTCACTAATAATTGCAAGTCTAACCTTGTTGATGCCTCTTTATATAGACAATTGGATGGGAGTCTTTTGTATTTGACACATACCCGTCTCGATATCAAATTTTTTGTTAACCTTTTGTATTATTTCTCACATGAGCCTTATGAGAGTCACTAGATATCCTCAAAGAAAATTTTGACATATATAAAAGGGACATTGAATTTTGGCATACACTATTCACCAAATGGATCTTGTGAAATTAAAGGATATACAGAATTAGATTGGTGAGGTTTTTGAGACACACGACAGTCTACTTATGGTTTATTTTTTCACCTTGGATCTAGTCTAGTAGCATGGGCATGTAAAAAACAAAATGTAGTTGCTTTGTCACCCACTGAAGCCGAGTATAGAGCTGTGGTCAGAGTAGGTTAGGAAGTTCTCTGGCTCCGCTAGATACTTGATGAATTTGCTTTTTCACAAAGATCACCTTATATCATATAGTTTGATAGTCAGAGTTTTATTCATATTGCATGCAATTGTATTGATCATCAACATAAAAAACACATTGAAATTCATATGCAGTTCATCAAGAAATTGATTCAGGATGATGTCATTGACTTGAAGTTTCTATCTATAACTGATCAGATAGTGGATATATTAACTAAACCAATTGCTTCTCCTCTATATCTTCTTCCACAATAAAATCTTGGATTCAAGGAAGTTGGACGCAAGGGGAATTCAACATGAAGTCCCTTATTTCCTTCTTATTTTTTCTTGTTTATAGTGGGTACCTTATTTGGAATAGTAGCCAGAACCCTTTCTTAATTTTGTTCTCTCTTGCATTCGCTTATGGGATGGTGTTTGTGTAAATGCAACCAAAATTGTCTTTTTGAACTAGATTTTTTATGCATTAAATAATCTCATTTGAGAGCATAGGTTATAATTATTTTTCATTAGTTTATGGGATATTGTTTCTTCCCGTAACTTCTTGGAGTTGTTTGAGTTGTTGCATCCACTCCTTGATTTAAGGAGATTTGATTATCTCCTTGTTTAAGTGTTTCCTCCCTATTTTTCACTTAATTATTATCTTTGTAAACAATATATAATTGTGTGTTCATGAACGTGAAATACTTAAGTTTGAATGATATTTTAATTTGGGTTTTTCTTTAAAAATTGCATAATTATTTTAAAGTTGCGTACTTTATTTTCATGTTAAGATCCGATTGTACTCTCCTTTATTGTTTGACATAAATTATTACAAAAAAAAATATTGGAGTTGAGAAACCCTCGATGGCTTCCATACTCCCAAACATGCAAAAATTAAAATGAAATGGATTTGTGCAAAAATGTGAATAAAAAGTAAACATAAGGATTTTTATAAGGGCTTTTTAGAAAACCTAGTATCCAAGGGCCCAAAATGTTTTCATCTAGTGGTTGAATTTATATCCTATATAACTTAAAGTGATGGAATTTTCATGGGAATGAAATTTAATTAAAAGGTTTGGTTAATGGGTTGAATGTGGCCACTTAGTGGTTAGGTCATGTTGTGAGCTTTTTAGTGGAAGGGCTTAGTTAAATAATTGTGCATGGTATTTGATAATGAATAAAAAAGGTGTTTTTAAATAATTAATAGTAAGATATATTTAAATAAATTAAATGGATCATGGTTATTAAGAAATTGTAAAATACTCTAATAAAGTAAAGGAATTTAATGGAAGGGTTTTTAAAACTATAAAATATGTCGGGAAATAAACTAATAATATTTAATCATTAATTTGAATGTGATTAAATTATAAAGGTGTGGAAATCATGCACAAGAACTTAATAAACTGCAAGTAATGTTTGTAAGCCTTTTAAGACAAAAAAATTACTTTAATTTCTCCTTAATAAATTAATAGACTTTGCTGTAGTTTTGAATGTCAAATTTTTAGGCATTACAAGTTGGGTAGATTTTAGGCCTTAACTATGGTTTTGGGAGTGGGAAGTGGAGTCATTCTTATGCAAGTAATAGGGATTATGTAATGATTCTTGAGGAGGGAGTGTGGGAGAGGTGTTCCACCTATGTGGAGGTAAAAGGGATTCATATAATTTTACATTTGGAAATGGAGAGATAAGGAGTTATGTGCAATTGTGATTGTTCACTTAAAGGTCTTTGGGTGGAGCCCCATACCACTTAGGACGTATAAGAAGATGAATCCATGTTCTTTTCTCCTTTGTGATTATTTAGGAAGCCTTGTGTGTTTTGTTTGGAAAGCTTTAAATGGATTCTTGATATTGAGTTTCATGTAAGCATGTGCAAGCATTTATTGTATGTTTGTTGTATTGTAGAAGCCTTTATGAAGTAGCAATGGGTTCTTAATGTCCCTTATTTCTCCATTTTTGGGGCTCGGGAGTGAATAAGAAGGGTGACTTACCCTTATCATTGGAATAGGTTGGGAGGAGAGCATTGCCTACTCCCCCTTCCTTTTTATTATGTTTGGATGATGAAGAAATGAAGGAGATAAAACTTTTCATATTAGAAAGAGTTGCATTTTGAAGAAGACCAAGAAAGAGATTGTAATTGATTAAAATCTCAAATTGGTTCCTTGTGTTAAAAAAGTATATAAGTTGCAAGGAAACATTTGAATGTGGATTTTATTATTTGTTTGGATTCTTTTAAACCTACAATTTAGTTCTAGTATATATGTTATTTGCAATTGGATCTTACTCCTATTTTACACTAGATGTATAAAGAAACATATACTGATCTATTAAAAGATGCACACACACATACACACACACAAACACACACACACACACACATATTATATATATGTATCTATCTATGTATGTATGTATTTATTTGAATATTTCCATACACCTGAAAATATCTAGATTTAAAAAGATAAAAGGAGGGTAAATGAAAACCAAAAACCATTATATCTGGTAGAAACTTAAAAAACATACTCTATACATGGAAAACCCTAGAAGAGGGATGTAATGGAATCATCCAAATTTTTGTCTATCCATCTAAATAGGAAAAAAATCCATAGCTTCTTGCAAGCTCCATGGCCTCCTTCCTTGACCTACAAATTTAATACGAAAAGAAATTAGCCAAAAAGTGCATGAAATAATTCCATAAGGACTTTTAGGGCTTGTTGGGTCAAACCTAGATCTAAGGGCCCTAATAGATTAGATCATAGGGGTGATATTTCACCCTACACTTTTTAAGTGATGAGAATTTTATGGCATTGGGTTTTAAATAAGTAGGTATGTCTATTCAACTAATGTGGCCATTAAGTTGATGAGACCAAGTTATGATGCCCTTTTCTATCATGGATTAGTATATAAATACATGAAATTTGATTTGGTTATTAAAATTAAAGTCTCTCGTTGGGTATTTTCAATTAAATTAATTTAAAGGGTTAAAGGGACAAGTGTAAATGTTAAAATTAAATAAATAAAATATGGGTGTAGCATGGGTATTAGTGACCTAGATAGATGTGACTACTTTTGACTTATGAATTGTTTTATAAAATTTAATTAGGGACCTAAGTGGATAAATGTGATTAATTTTATATGGGGAATTATTCAATATTAACTAATGTTTTATCCTCACAACGTTTTACAAAAAAAAAATCCGATTTTTTTTTCCTAATCAATTAATAGTATTTGATGTGGTTTCAAAGCATGAAGTTGTGGGTGTTACACTTGGTATCAGAGCCATGGGTTCAACATTATGACCTTGGGCCAACATGAAACACAACAAGTAAACCCAACATAACCTACACCTAGAACACAAAACATTGCATAATATTTTAAAACCTAGGAACATAGTAAAATGAAACAAACCTAGATGATGATGAATTAACTCTCGCCTTGGTTTGCATAAGAGGCATGGACCATACAATAAATTATTACATGCGGAGTTAGATGTGCCACCCCTAGAGTAGGAAATCACCGCTATACTACAGCAAATTTAATAGATGTTACAGAAAGTCAATGCATCTATACGCGGAGGATCAGTATGGAGATGACCTAGAAATAAGGATAGAGAGTCACCATAGGAGGCTCATGGCCATCGATGACATGGTGAGGAGCATAGGGATGAGAAATCCCATGTGGAGCCAGTTAGACAAGATACACCTCAGAGAGGACATGGGGGGCTGCAAGACATAAAGAGAAATCTAGGAGCCTTAGACTTAGAGATGTCCATGAGGAGAGACCTAGAGGTAGATAGATGACAATGACTAATCATATCTGAGAGACACTAAAGCTTCATCCTCTACAATTTTATAGAGATACAAGGGGGATTTCAGGAAGAGGCCTGGTTAGTTAGGTTGAGTGGATGCTTGAAGTTATGCCTCTATATTAGCGACAAGAATGCTAGTGTTTTGATTCATATTATGAGAGACGGGGAAGGGGCTTGGTGGAGGATTGAGGATCAGAAGCTCTAGTTAGATTAAGAGACCATGGCATGGGATCTCTATGAGGAGTGATTTAGAAGAAGGTATATCTCCAAGTTGTTTTTTCAGCAATAGATCGATGAGTTCCAATATTTGTGACAAATATCTTTGACAGTGGCTAAGTATGAGAGTCAGATCTTAGACTTTTTAGAGTATGTCAAATACATGTAGGTTGAGTAGGTTAGAGTGCACATGTTCATCAGGGGCCTGAAATTTGATTTGGGAGGGGCAGTACATATGCATTATCCACTGACTTTAGCTGAGGTCGTGGATTATGCCTATATTGTAGAAGAGAACACGAGGAAGACATAATAGATTAGAGATAGAGTAAGGAGCCATATTTAGTAGATATAGGAAAATCAATTAAAGGGGGAAGCCCCTCCTTCTTGTCGTAGACATGGATCTACATATTCCTCCTTCTGACAACAACAATAGTCTCTGTAACAGCCACAACAACAAATGTCAACCCTCCCACCTTTCAGGACTCCACAAAGATATGATGCACAAAGAGGGTGGAGTATGGGGCCTCCTCCTAGAGGATCCAATAGGACACATGCACCACCCAGAGATCAGTCAACTAGACCTCGTCAGTAGTACCCATAATGGTCTGTTGCGGGATAATCAGGATCTACAGCACATACCACTAGGACACAAGGAAGATTTTATTATCATTAGAGGGGAGCTAACAGTTGTTATGGATGCAATGTATAGGGTCACCATTGGAGAGATTTTCCACAAAACCCTAATAACAAGGGTAAAGGACCTATTTCTGAGCCAATAGTTGGTGACATGACACAAAGTGACAAGATTTTTATAGCGGTTGAGAACCACTAGGTAGAACATCAGATCAAATTGATTGAGACCACATGTAGCATTGTTATTTATACCTCTATCTTGGTTGATTCTAGATGTTCTAATTCTTTTATTTCTCCATCTTTAGTATAGCAATGCAGGCTGGTTGCACTTAATCAAGGTCTTAGTTGGGACGTAAATATGGATTTTTGAGCCAAGCTCACAATGGACTCCTTAGCCAAGGAGTGTGTAGTTTACCTAGGACCCTTTAACATGACCTTGGATCTTCCCATCCTTCCCTTCAGATATTATGCTATCATTTTGGGTATGGATTGGATATCTTCAAACAAAGGTAAAGTGGAATGTTACAGCAAGGTGATATCTTATGCAAATTATTCAGGTGTTGAGTCAGTGATTGTTTCAGTTAGGAGGCAGTATATCTACTATGCAACTAAAGCATGTGCATGTAGGGGATGTCATTTATATGCTATTCCAGTTAGTGATAGGTTGTAGGATGGGATTTGTGGGCCTTCACTTGATGATCACCCCATTTTACATTAGTTTTTATATTTTTTTATCCTATGAATTTCCTAACCTACCTCCCCTACGTGAGATATATTTTAATTTGGACTTTGTTCTTGGAGAAGAGCCTATCTCGTGAGAACCGTACATGATGATTACCCCTAAAATTTATGAGCTCAAGTTAGAGCTCGAGGGCCTTCTTGAGAAGGTCTTAATCTTCAAAATTGTATCTCTTTGGGGTGGACCGGTTATTTTCATGAAGAAGAAGTATGGATCACTGCAATTGTGTATTGATTATAGATAACTAAAAAAAGTAACGATCAAGAATCATTACCCCCTTCAACGCATTGATGAATTCTTTGATCAGATGAAGGTGGCTATAGTGTTTTCCAAGATATATCTTAATTTAGGTTATCATCAACTAAGGATAATGGAGGTGGATATTCATAATACATCCTTCTAAATGAGATATGGCCATTACGAGTTAACAGTTATTCCATTCGATTTAACGAATGACACCGTATGTTCATGAGTTTGATGAATGGGGTATTCAGAACATTCTTTGACCACTCTATCCTCATATTTCTAGATGACATATTTATTTACTCATGCATGCGTGAGGAGCACCTTTGAAAATTTTTGCAGTGTCTTTGAGAGTAACAGATATACGAGAACCTAGAGAAGTGTTCTTTCTTTCAGTTAAAGGTTCAATATCTTGGCCACATCATTTTTGGGGAAGGTATTATAGTTGATCCTTACAATATTAGAGATATTATGGAGTTGAAAACACCTGCTAGTATGACTGAGATGTGCGGTTTCATGGGATCAGCAAGATACTACAGGAGATTTTTTTATGACTTTTCATGCAATATTCATCCCATCATTTCCCTACAGTGGAAAGGGAAGAAGTCTATTTGGTCAAACAGTGGTTAGTTGGCCTTCAAGACTATGAAGGATTACCTTACTATTGCAGTGTCAAATCCATAGAGGGATTTATTTGTATGCATAGATGCTTCATTAGCAAGGATAGGAGGAGTATTGATGTAGGATGGAAATTTTATTTCTTTTGAGTCTCAAAAAATCAAATATTATGAGCTCAGTTACCCGATTCATGATGTTGAGCTTACAATAGTGGTTCATGCATTCGTTTGATGGCATCATATTTTTGTTAGGCATGATTTTCTGTCAACACCAATCTGGCACTATGATAACTCTCCACCGAGAACTCCTCATGTTATGATTATTTACTAATGTACAACTTTTATTTTGGTGGTAAGTAATATGGAAACACAATAACATACCTAACACAAGAATACCATAGACTATGTTACAAAGGAATGATGACAAATATGAAATATAAGTTAAATTATATTATCAACATGAAATAATTACAATCTCACCCGTGAGGTACTTCAAGTGTTACCAAATCCACTTGCCTTCCAACAATAACTATGGGCGAAACTTCACAATTACACCTCTTAATGGCTTCTTTAACACACCTTCTAAAGGATGGTTTCCTTCACACACTTACTCATACAATATTTCTCACTACTTCCTTCTATGCTAAATGAGGGGGGTGGCCTCTCTATTTATAGAACTTTCAGGCTTATCCACCTTATCTCTAAGATAGGATAAGAAATGTACTCTGATGAATCATACTCCATACCTTAACTCTTATTTTTACATGTAAGCTTATCTTTTAAGATAATATAAACCTTATCATTACACATGGGTTCCACCTTTTTATACTTTTTACGAAAAAAATACACAAAATATTTATGACATCACTCCTTGTCCTTATTACCAATATAAATTTCTATTTCCTAATCATGTAGACCCTACTTCTCTACTTACCCTAACTTTGACATTTTAACATTGCTGAACCACTTACGAAAACTATTTACTTTTTACCACAACATTCCTATTGTACTTTGATTGTTACCATACTATAAATTGTTGGTGGCATCGTACCAGTAGCACCGTTATCTTCTATCAGATGCCACTAATTATACTTAACAACATCCTATTTCTAATACATACATTAATGAAATAGAAATTATGGATGAAAATTTTAGTGTTGACATCTTCCCCCTTCCTAGCTTCTACTCCGTCCTCAAAGTATACTATTCTAGTGCTTCAAAAATCTTTAATTTTTTGTGGTTGACCCATTTCATAATGGGAGTGCCATCCAATTCCTCCTGCCGATATGTACCATTTTCATGCACAGCTACTATTTTGTAGGGCCCCATCCATTCAAGAAGAAATTTTCTTTGCCTTCTTTTTTTGTATCTAGAATCATATACTATAACCAAGTCATTCACATGAAATGGAGACCAATGGATCTTTGATCAAATTATTCCTTCTGCTTCATTTTCTTCTTATAGCTTGTATCCTTTGCTATTTCTCTCATTTCCTCTAGCAAATGAAGATGTACCAACCTTTCCTTTACCGAATCACTTCCATCCATCCTTTTGTTTTTCATGATTCTCATAGTGGGAATATCAAAATCAATAGGAAGAATTGGATCAATTCCATAAGCCAACTGAAATGGAGAGTATCCTATTGCTAACTTTGATGTTACCCTATATGTGCACAATGTTGCATGAATCATTTTATCCCACTTATGTACTTGCAAGGCTGCATCTTTTACTATAATTTAACAGAACACATAATTTTTTTGTTCCACCAGTCCATTTGTGCTTGGCTTGTAACTTGTTTCCTTCTTGTGCTTGATAAAAAAACTTGTTGAGTAGGGCTTCTTCCACCTCATTATTGAAGTGGCTTCCTTGATCTGTTACAATTTCTAATGGACAGCTAAATCTAGTGATAATGTGTTTATATATGAAGCTTTCCACTTCATCCATGGAAGTTGTTTTCAATGGCCTAGCTTCAACCCACTTGGTTAAATAATTTGTGGTAACTAAAATATACTTATTTTGGCATGGGGTAGTTGGAAGTGGACCTAAAATATCTATTCCTTACTTTTCAAAGGGATCAAGTAGAAGAATAGGGCTTAATGGAGATGATGAAGTCTTACGGTTCCCATGTGTTTGACAAATATCACATGTTTTACAATAATTATAACAATCTCTATAAAGAGTGGGCCAGTGATAACCTGCATCCAAGATCCTTCTTGTAGTAAGTTGTCCAGAGAAGTTTCCTCCATGTGTACCATTTTGGAATACTTCTATTAGCTCCTTCCCTTGATCACATCTAACTAACATCTTATACTATCCATCAGGTCCTATTCGAAATAATACTCTATGTAGAATAGAATATGGACTTGCTTGAGTAAGTTTCCTCTTAGTATTTGCATTAGCACCATCAGGAAACTTGAATTCATTCAGATAATTCCAATTATCTATGTATTCACTAGGGATTGTGTCAAGGGATAACAATGTCGCATCTGGGAAATCATCATCAACACAAGATGAACCTAAACCATCATAGGATCAAGAGATTGCATCTGCATTGACATGCTTCTTTCATGGCCTATCTATAATATCAAATTCAAATTCTTGTAGTAAAATTATCCATCTTGTTATCCTTTCTGATGGTTTAGGATTATTTATAATATATTTTATAACCTGATGATCTATTACAACTGTAAACTTACTCCCTAGCAAGTAATTTCTAAACTTTTTTACGGCAAAAAATGATAGCTAGAGCCTCTTTTTCAATTATAGTATAATTTACCTGAGCACTGCTCATTTGTTTAATCCCAAACTAAATTGGATGATCATTACCATTTTCATCATTTTACTTAGATTACTTCCTAGTGCTACATCTAAGGCATTAGTATACATAATGAATGGCTTGCTCCAATCTGGATGCTTTATAACAGGTGAATACAACAAAGCTCCCTTAAGATGTTCAAAAGATTCATGCGCCTTCTTTCCTAGTTTAGAACTAACATCCTTCTTCAAGAACTGGGTTAGTGGTTGTGTAATCTTTGAGAAATTCTTGATGAACCTTCTATAGTAATCCACATGGCCTACAAATGATCTCAACTTACTTCTATTCATAGGAAATGGTAACTCTTTGATTTTTGAAACTTTATCAAGATCAATACCAATACCATCTCTGGATACAACATACCATAACAAAATGCCTTTAGAACATCCAAAGACACACTTTATAGGGTTTAGTGAGGATTGTGATTCATCTAACATTTGAAATGTTGTCTCCATTTGGTACAGGTGGTCCATTTTCCTCCCATAGATGTAAAAATCATCTAGAAATATTCTAATGAAGCTTCCAATGTAGGGTTCAAACACCCTATTCATCAAGCCTTGGAATTTTACCGGAGCATTACACAACCCAAAAGGCACAAATCTATAATAAATTTTTTCCCAAGGAGTGGTGAACGTGGTATTCAGCTGATCTTTCTTTGCTATACGAACTTGGTTATATCCACTATATCCATCAACAAAACTATAGCACTCCTAGCCAGCTATTTTGTCCAAGATTTGATCTGAGAATGGAAGAGGGTAATGATCCTTCTTTGTTGCCTTTTTGAGCATCCTATAATCAACAAAAATGCATAGATTTCCATTATTTTTTATTGAGATCACAATGGGAGAAACCTATTCTAAATTCTGCACAAAAAATATGAATCCTACGTCAAACAACTTATCTATTTCTTCTTTTACAGTCTTGGAAAAATTAGTATTCATTCTATATGTCATTTACTTTATAGGATTAGCACCATCTACCAACTCAATAGAATTTTCTACCCAACTTACTTGATGGAGTTCCTTGTAATAAAAAATGAATAGGTGTATGTACCTTCGAAAGAGCTAGACGTAGGATTCCTTATCACTCTCAATCACAACATCACCAATCTTTAGTTTTTGGAGATGATCATCAATTTATTCTTTAGATAATTTTATGGGTTCATGATTCGATGTGACTGGAAGGATATGCATGACCGAAACATCAACCTCACTTTCTTCATCTTCTGTGTCCACTTCACTAGTACTAGAGTAATTAAAGGATGTCCAATCATCAGTTTCATCACTTGAATCGACAAGTTCTACCTTATGATGCCAAGGGATCAAATTTATCTTCACCCTTTCTCTGCCACGTCTAAGTTTCATGAATCCTTCATTCTAGTAGTTTCTTCCATGAAATCTTCTTAGCCATGGCCTTCCTGATAACATTGGGTATGCAACAGTATAATTTTTCATCACTTGAAAGTCTACCACATATACAAGACCCATAACAAATATTGCCACATCTAAAACAACACCTTCTGGTTTAGTTTTTCCTTTATTTAATGACCTTAACAAAAGTGTTGAGGGGCGACCAATTTTTAAACCCAACATATTCATTACAGACTCAGTCATTACATTAACTGCAACACCTCCATCTACTAAGACATCATGATTTAAAATACCATTACATAATACATTAGCTTATGAAGCATAGGGATATGCCTCTCCTTCCAAAACAGGAACCTCAACTTCCTTCCTTCATTGAGCATTGACTCCACTTCGCAACTCTCGCCTCTTATCAGAAGACATAGCTAGAAGTTGACTATATGTAATATTTGCAGGCCTTTTGGATATATCTTCTAATATGGAGTATGGTCCTTGCCCTTGTGAAATCAAAAACTCCTGCACACCCAACTTTCTTCTCCTATGTTTCTTACTAGTTTATCCTTTCATTCTCTTAGGATCATTTCCATCTTGGTTATCTTTTTATTTATTTATTTTTTATACAAGGACATTTACATTATTTATGCTCCTATCTACTACATCAAAAGAATTCACAGGTGTTTTTCCTTTATCATTATCTCTTGTACCAGATGTAGAAGCTCTATCTAGACAATTATACTTATAATGACCCTTTTTATGACAACCGTAACATACAACTTCAGATATATTTCTTTTTGGACCTCTATCTCCTCCTTGAGAACTAAATTATTTTCCTTAAAGAAGATTAATAGTTAATTGACCCATCTTCCTGAGCAGATCTTCATACTCAATAGATGTAATAAGAGATAGATTTGTGCTCACCGAGAGTGGTTGTGGATTCTAGACCAAAGGTGTTGGTGTAGGCTCTACCTTAGCAATAATTTATTTGGGCTCTTCTTCCATGATTTCTTCTTTCCTTCTTGAAATATCCTTTGCTTGTTTGAGGGTCGTTGGGTAGTCATAATTCACTTGTTGTTTGATCTTTGGCTTCATTCCAAGAATGAAGTGCTTAAAGAGGAGATTATCCATGTCATTCATCAACACATGCGTTAATCCTTCCTTTCGGATATGGGCATCGAGCTTCCTCCTTAGCTCTATAAAACGAGCATGATAATCCCTTATCTTCTCCTTCTCTCCTTGGGATAAATTTGTAACCTCAATCATGAGATTTGCATATTTATGTTGTTCACCAAATTATTCAAGAACACTTTCAGTTAATAAATCCCATGAGTTTTTCACATTATCATCTAGTGTTTCAAACCACCCAAGGGTTGAACCATCCAAAAAGGTAGGAAAAAAATTAGTGCATTGTTCCCTTCTTATGCAGCCATTAAAAATGTAAGATCGTTTAAATTATTGAATGAAAGAGGAAGCATCTTCATTAGATTGGGCTGAAAAAATAGAAATCTTCCCCATTTTCAAAAGTAACCACAATGAAATACCAACCCACAAGTACAATCAACAAGACTTATGTGTAAAAATAATTGGAATCACTATAATAGAAAGTGAATTTAAACCTTTCTATAGTAAAATAGAAATGACCATAGTAAACTATGGTAAAACTTGACTTACTGCAGTAAAAAATGACTTTACTGTGGTAAACACTATTCATGGTAAAAAGTTGAGTTACTGTGGTGAATACTATTCACGATAAAAAATGACTTTATTGCGGTAAATACTATTCATGGTAAAAAGTGAATTTACCATGGTATTTACTATCCACAGTAAAAACAAGGTTACCCTCCAAATGATTTCTAACTAAGTCGGAATATATCTCCAAAAAATTGACCAACGAGGAATGGTCTTGGCAACGGAACCAAAATGTCAACACCAATCTGGCACTATGATAATTCTCCCTCGGGAACTCCTCGTGCTATGATTATTTACTAATGCACGGATTTTAGTTTGGTGTAAGTAATCTGGAAATACAATAACAAACATAACACAAGAATATGATATACCATGTTACAAGGAATGATGAAAAATATGAATTATGAGTGTAAATTATATTATCAACATGAAATTGTTACAATCTCACCCATGAGGTACTTCAAGTGTTACCAACCCCACTTTCCTTCCAAAAATAAATATGGGATAAACTTCAAAATTACACCTCTTAATGGCTTCTTTAACACACCTTCTAAAGGATGGCTTTCTTCACACACTTACTCATACAATATTTCTCACTACTTCCTTTTGTGTTAAATGAGGGGGGCTGGCCTCTCTATTTATATAACTTTCATGATTATCCACCTTATCTCTAAGATAAGATAAGAAATCTACTATGACGAATCATATTCCATACCTTAACTCTTATCTTTACATGTAAGCTTATCTTTTAAGATAAGATAAACCTTATCATTTCACATGGGTTTCACCTTTTTAGACTTTTTACAAATAAAATACACAAAATATAAATGACATCACTCCTTGTCCTCATTACCAATATAATATTTCTAATTCCTATTCATATAGATCCTACTTCTCAACTTACCATAACTTTTACATTTTAACATTATTGAACCACTTACAACAAATATTACTTTTTACCACAACATTCCTATTGTACTTTTACTTTTACCGTACTATACATTATTGGCGACGTTGCACCGGGAACACTGTTATCTTCTATCGAAAGCCACTACTATTTATACTTAACAACATTGTATTCCTAATACATACTTTAATGAAATAGAAATTACAGAGGAAAATTTTAGTGTTGACAGTTCACACTCAAGACAAATAATTTGATTCTATGGAACCCCTACACATAGCCCAATCTCAAGGCCCATCAAAGACATTGGATGGAGTGTTTATGTGAGAATCAAATGGATATAGAGCATGTGAAGGGGAAGGAGAATGTGGTTGCATATGCATTGAGTCATTGGAGGAATTTGGTTATGGCTCTAACACCCGCTAAAATCTCCCACTTGAGACCCAAGAACAACCTAGGTTTAGTTAGAAAAAACGTGGAATAAATTTTTTTCTGTTAAAGTGTTAACAACCAAAGTCTCAAGGACAACTAAATTCAACTGATAACTTTTCCCATTATAATAATTACCAATTCCACATTATAAAGCAACAAGTATAATAAGTCCACACCTAGCTTAAATTTGCTTAGGGATTAATTTCATCACTGATTACATTGACATTTTAGCTAAATATTCCCTAATTAAAATTTTACGGTTAAGGGAACAAAACAATTAAATACCCAAGGTATTTAATTCCACAATATCTAAGACAAGAGCAAGGTTTAATTACAATGGGGATAAAAATAAATATTTCAAATTATTAGAGCAAATTCTTACTCACCCACTCCCGAAGCTCTCTTAAAAGATTCAACCTGATTTTTCTCATATTAATTCACTCAAAAATATTCCTAAAAACATTCCCATTAGATAATAAATTTCCTCACCTTTCTAGTGATATAAATAATTCCTCCTACCTCATCATATTTCTTAAGTTATGGGCCGACGAAACTTGGGGTGAAAATTTTCCCAAAAGCGGGCCTGCGGGCTTGGGGAAGAAAATTTTCCCCAACTCGGGCTTCTGGACTTCAGAGAGAAAATGCGCCTAGAGGAGAAAAGTGGACCAACGGAGTGGGGAAGAAAAATTTTCCATGATGTGGGCCGACGAAACGAGGTATAAATTTAGTGCCTTTGTCCTTTTGAGACAAAGCGAATTTTACACCCACACCTCCGCCGACACCCAGGAAAACCACGTGGTAGCTCCTTATTGGTTGCGGGTCATCGGGCCAGCGGGGAACATTAAAGGAAAGACATAAAGGTCAAAAGGAACCCGCACCTCTACCAATGTGAAAATATGCCACGTGTCAACCAACCGTTGGCTGCAGGATGACGGGGCTGTGAATGACAAATTTCCAAATCAAATTTTTGGACTTCGATCATTTTTCGGTGAAATGAAGACTTGCAGATTAGCGGAGTGGAAAAAACTTCACAAATTTGTACCATTGGGGTAAAAAGTGAAAAAGGAAATTTGACATCCTCATTTCACAAAAACCTTACAAATTTGATTTTGATAAAGTTTAAGGGATCAATTTTGAGAAAATGATCTGTAGGCTTATAAAATGAAAACTAGTAACATTTGACTTAAAAATTTTGTTTAATTCGACCTACTTCCTTTCTCAATATGAAAAAAAACATAGAGAATTGATCTTAGAGAAATTTAGGATGGATTGCAAGGAATTTTTTATTTTATTTATTAACAATTCAAAATTTGCAACTTTTGACAGCAAAACGACTGCAATTTTACTTTGCTTGATTTCAAAGGTTCTTTTAAAAATTTCTTAAGTGTTTTATTTTTTTTGGGTTAGTTTGATCATGTAACCTCAATTCAAAATTTATTTCTTTTTCCAAGGTTGTAGGGTCGATCTGTGCATTTTTGATAAAACATTTTCTAGTTTTGAAAACATCTAACAGAGATCTAATTCGAAAAGATCTATTTACCATTTATCATCTTCTAAGTATTAGAAATCATTCGAAATCCAATATAACTCATTAATTTGATTCAAATCAAACTATTTAAAGGCCAAAATATACTTCTAATGTCTAAAACATTCATTTCTAAAGAATAGAGCATTATGACATTTCTCCAAATGTATACACTTTTGTTTTTAATCAGAATTTCAAAATACATTCAACAATTAAAATTGAATACCTAATAATGCCATTTGAGAAAATTAATACAATCTTTAATTGATTCAAAAATATACCTTTACAACTTCTTCCTTCATTCCTCAATTACCAAATACAGAATACGAATTCTTCCACATTTATTCAAAAACAACAAAACAAAGTATATCTCTTTCACATTGCGAATTGCAATTTTCATAGCCAATAAAAAACATCTTTCCATCATAAATAATGTAAAAGGTCATTCACTTCAAAGTGGGAAGGGGTTACAATAAGAATAATCGCAACAAGGACTATCAAACTGTCTTCTTTCTTACTTCCAAAACAGCAGTATGAATTTCCATCATTCTCCAATTTGGTCACAACAGAATAGGGGAAAGGAAACACTCTCCACCCAACCAAGACATCCAATGAAAAGGGATAATCCATCCTTCTTCATTGGCATCCGAGCCCCAACCACATTATAATAAGAAATGTTGTTTTTCAACTCATGGTAATAATAGGCTTCCACAACACAAAGACATATTTGTCATTCAAAACATAGTCCAAAACAAAACTACTAGTTTGCTACCATAAAACAAAACAACAAACAACACTCAGGCTTCATCATGCAAGCCAAAGGAGCAATAAACTATGGGGGATGTTACTTATGCCTCCCAAAGGGGAAATGGGTATCACCACCTGAGAACAAACCACAAAAATATATATCATTTCAAATCCCTGACATGCCCTTATGCCTCCCCCAAGTACCCCTTATTCCTCACAATTCCTTATTCCTCTGCAACCTCTTATGGCACCCCATAATGAGTAAATAAATGCAAGCTATTTCTTTATAAGGTGGAACCCAAATCCCAACTCCCTCCACACTTATACCTCCCCAAACCACTTATGCCTCCCACAAAAACACCCCATAGTCTTCTCCTACACATCCCCTATGCCATCTACCCAACCAAACTAACAATTAAAATAGCACATTCAAACATTCAACCATTCATATATGCATGCAAATAAAAGGAGAGAATTTCCAAGAGCTAAGCTCTTACCTCTCCATGATGGAGTTTTGTTCCAAGGTTCAAACACAACATGCTTTCCAATGCAAAAATAGTCCAAGATCAACAATCTACAAGATATGCAACAATCTCCAACTTTCTCCCAACTTGCAAGAGATCAAAACCCAAAATCAAGTCACCAAAAAAAGAAGTGATAAAAGTGAAGCAACCCAAAACAAGGTAATGAATTCAAATTTTATAGAAGAGGGAAGAGAAGAGGATGAGGTGGACCCCATGTAGGATGCCACATCACACATCCTCAACTCCAACACAAAAAGTCAACTTCATTCTCTAAAGCATAATAAATAGGTGGGTGAATAAATGACAACTTTACTTACACACTCAAATCAAACCCACACCTCATAAGGACTGAAATTAAAAACATGTAAGAAAGTGGAATTACAACTTGCAACTTGACTTACAAAAATGCATAATGAAGGCTAGATTGAGACTCTCCAACCATATGTAAGGTTGGTATGCAAATTTAAGAGGTATGGGACAAGTTTTACATGTCCCAAAAGCCTTCCAAAAATCAGCCTCCAAGGACAAATTCGAATTTCAAAAGAAGGTGGAGTGTTTCATACTCCAAAATTTACTTACACATCTCTTACACATCAACTTACACATTACTTACACTTGTCTCACAACATTTAATACAAGTGCCAAAAACTCCAATAATTATTTTCTTATGTCCCAATTTGATTAATTAATTTTTACCAATATGATTACTTATATTACTTTACCACACTTTATTTAAATAAAAGGGGAACACTTAACTTATAAAACACATACAATATTTAACAAAGGACCAAATAAAAGAAAACCATAAATTACCTTGGTAACATTTAAAGGTGATCCCCCCCATGGGAATCCCTAACAACAATCAAACACACACACACAACGAACAATACAAGTTTTCAATGGTGACCTTGTTGAATTCATCTAGACTTCCAATGTGGTTTGTCTCCAATCCCATCGATGTTTGTTTTGATATTTTAACCTGTCAAAACACAATACCTCCTTCATGGCCTCATGGCCATATGATGAACATCCAAATGAATATAAATATAATTTTAAAATCATCAATATATATATGAATCACTACAACATCCAGACAATGAACAATATCACTTACGATTTCATCAACAACTATATCATCATGAATTTTAATTCAATTTTCTAGGTCTGCTCAATATATCCAAATATCACATGTCTTAACAAAATCCATAAGTATATATATATAACCATTTCCAATAGCATGTCAACATCTATATAAAATGTCTCTAAGAATCATCATGCATCATATATGAATCAAAGTCAACAATAATCCATGATCTGACATCTAACAACTACACTAAATAAAAAATTATAATGATATCCATAATATAGTCAGCAACATCATGATCAAGTATCAAAAGATGTCAAAGGGAGAGTTTGGCACTACATCCACCTCCCCTTAGACTCGACTTCCTCCTAAAAGTCATTGGAAAGAGAGATAGGAACAAATGCAATAGAAAAAGGATCACTCCATTATGGGGTTGCTTTCTTCAAACAAGTGTGGGTCTACTAGAACCAAAGTTTGGTCCAATGTAATATCAGCAAGAAGAAGGGAGATTGCAAGGGATGAGTTCTAAACTTTCTTCATGCAAGGCTATGAATATTTAAATCTAGAGTGTAATTTTACGCTATCCACCAAAGATACAACACATAACAATATAACATGAAGAGTTCAAAAGAGTCTTAAGAGTAACCACCAAGCAGAGGAATAATAAGGATAATTCCATGAGTTTGAGAAAGACCACATAGTTTCCCATGGAATACAACATATTATAGTAACAAAATTTAAGGTTTCCACTAAGGTTAAATTATGCTTTCATAGTTCATTGTTTAGACAAGGCTAACATAATCAACTATGGCCAAAATTTTGTACGAGAGACATGTTTACTCAAGGTCCCACCATTTGAGGTCACAAAAGATGAGGTTACTCAACAAGGAAGGACACCTAAGTCAGCAAAACATTTACAATCGAGGAAACTATTTGTGGAAAGCAACTTATATAACTCGAGAGGGTACAGTAAAATTTTCATGGTAATACTAATAAAAGTCATGACCACAAGGTTTCCTATAGAATCGAACACCAGCCAAATCTAGAGATGACAACATTTAACAAAATTACCTCCACAAGCAACTAACATAAACAAGAAGCACTATTCACTATAACACAATGGGGTGCATTTATCTTATTTCCTGCTCAAGCTCGGAATAACCACAAAGAGAGCACAAGCATAAATCTGTAACACCAAAGAGAACTCAAGGTCTCTAGGGAGAAGAACAAGTAACACGGGGTCCGACTACAATCCAAGCATGCATTGTATCAAAAGTGAATAACATCATCTTGCACTTTCCATCCTAATGGAAAAGGGGCAACAATAACAAGGTGACCCAAGAAAATATGAAGAAAATAAGACTTCCCAAAGTTATTTTATATCCTTAACATATGTTGCCTTAAAATTACAATAACTTAGGTCTCCAAGGACAAGACAACACGCAAGGAGGTTGCTTCTCAAACAATAGATAAGTCTCAATCCAAAAGGACCACAACTCACACTCGTCGAAGCTACAGGATGATAAGGGTATGATGACCCAAAACTCCACAAGAAAGGCACATACATCTATGAATAAGAAATTACTAAGAAACTAGAACACATTGCTATCCACCAGGTGTTTCACAATTTCAGGTAGGCGACAGAACTACAGGTTCAACTAAACATTGCACTCAATACACATAAATCTTACTTATTTTATAACTCAACTAATTAAGTCAAAAGTTGTAGTTTCGTTTCCTAGCACATTCCTTTACGAGTTTTCTTAATTAAAATATTCCTTTTTATTCTGATATCACATGTTTGCGTTATAAGGAGCACCACTAAGGTGGCCATGATATCTCATCATTCTGTATAGGGAGACAAACAAAATATTTATTTTACTCCTAGGGGAGGTAGATGGACAAATTTTTTCCCTTTCTATGTTCTTCTACATGGTTTTTTTATTTCTTCTATTAATCTACCAAGGTTAAAGAAAGAACCATTTTCTCTTTCTATGTTCCAGTTTATTTGTTAAGCTTCAAGGCCAAATCTCCTCAATTATAGTTTTATGATGTTTGGGTGGGTCAATTTTTCAATTAAAAAATTTAATGAGAAGGAAGGGTAAACATATCACACTATTACTTTTATGGGAGAGAGAGGTAAATCAACACATCATATTTTTAATTCTAAGGAAACAAGGGACATTTAACATAGAAAACACATTATTAATTTTGTAAGAACTAGGAAACAATCAACCAACATGGATCACAACAATATTTCAATTTTTCTTTTTTTTTCTAATTACAAATATCATAAAACATTCCTAGTGGGTTTCTACAAGTTCTCAAAATAAGTTACAAGGAAGGCCCATTAAAGAAGCATAATTACCCTTACTTATCTACTAGGGTTTAACAATGTTTGTTGTTTTGACAAAAACATTTTACTCACATGATAAGACAAGGAATTTTTTTAAATCTACCCACATATTACCACAGGATACCACCAACCAAGCAATCAAAATGACAAGGAAATTTTTTAACTATAAGAACACCACATACTCACTATAAAGCATCAAATGTAAGCAAACAATCAACTATCTTATTCAACATGGCTTTACGACCAAGAGTTACAGTTTTTCAAGAAGAATCACATTATAAAATACCACCGAGATTAAATTATCAAGGTCTAATTACACTAACATCACCAGTGGCATGGTCCAAAAGACTCAAAGCATCCATAAGTGTCTCCACGTAATCCAAAATTAATAGGTCATAGAGTGTTATTCATAGTAACTTAAAAATTTAAGGAGAGGGTAGACTTATTTATAGGTCAAGAGGGAAAACAAACACACTTAATTTACACACAATACTCGAATGGGATTAATTATAACCATAATTACCAAGATGCATACAACCCTCAAGTCACTACTTTATATAATGAAATAAGGAAATCCTGATAAAACTTAGCATGCCATCGAAGAGAAGCACTACCAGAACAAACACTTTTCCACTAACATCCACAGCCAGCCAAAAGTAAAACCGATCCCACTATAATTCATCAACCCACAATTAAACACCTCTACTCTGATGAGGTTCAAGCTCTTACCGGATTGTAAGAGAATCACCACCACCACTAACAAGTTGTCAACTAGAACACACAACACAACGAACTCTCTATCTAGCAAGGTCAAGCAACGAAAAATTCACTCTAAGATCCTAGACACACTCAAGGTTCCGTGCATCCAAAACCAAGGCATAACTTTAAGCACCTAAGAAGATATTCAAGACACCAAGGGTGTACCCCCATATGACGAATTGTCACAATACCAACAGTACGTAGAACCATCTCATCATTAAGCAAGAAGGAATCATGTAACGTTTAGCTAAGCAAGCCAATAAATAATGAGCTATGAGTCACCAATCAAAATAAAATCCAAGAAATGTCGAAAATCAAGGAAAGTGGCTAAGTAGCCACATCGCAAAGTCTGAAAATTCTCACAAAAATATAAATAACTAAAAGATCCTCAGAGCTTCTCAATCCAATCATAAAATAAGATGTTGGTCCTTGATAAAATAACACAAGTTCACGAACACATAAAAAAATACAGAAGTCCACATCACAGTCACTTCGCAGCCCCTCATGGCCGCCAAAAGGGGTACTATGCCTCGAGATCCACTCTAATGACACTCACAAAATTTGGATCAAAGGTGACACCAAGACCTAACATCCTACTTACTCTTACGGGGATTGAGTCACCAAAGTGACAACCAAAACTAACTTGTCTAACCACTGAAGGAAAGAGGGGAGATTTAGATGACTAAACAGCTTCTAGTTAACTCTTCCCGACCCCAGAACACAACCACTATTGTCCAACCACAAGAATCACACCATACAATTTATCATTCCATCAACTCCAAAAAAGAAGGGTCTCAAAATGGCTCACGCATCATACAATTAAGTCAAGATTTAGGAAATGCAAAACAACACATTTTCAAAGGAGAACCAAGTTTCCACTACACTAGAAGTTCACAAAAATCAATTTAAGTTGACATTCTTAGTTACCTAGGTTTTGAAAAAATGCCACTGAGTGGGTACAACAATTCAAACAACTTATTATTTTATTATTATTTTAATTCTGGTAGTTCAAATGAACAGAGTAATGTAATATTTCTTCATACTTTTTTTTTTTCAATTTTCAAACAAGGGTTGTTTTCTAGATTCAAAAGTGTGCTAGGTTTATAGTTCATGTCTCAAGTTTTCTAGTGTGCCCAAGGGTCCAAGGCTTTGAACCCACAGGCTCTGATACCAAGTGTAACACCTGCTAAAATCTCCCACTTGAGACCCAAGAACAACCTAGGTTTAGTTAGAAAAAACATGGAATAATTTTTTTTTCTTAAAGTGTTAACAACCAAAGTCTCAAGGACAATTAAATTCAACTGATAACTTTTCCCATTATAATAATTACTAATTCCACATTATAAAGCAACAAGTGTAATAAGTCCACACCTAGCTCAAATCTCCTTAGGGATTAATTTAATCACTGATTACATTGACATTTTAGCTAAATATTCCTTGATTAAAATTTTAGGGTTAAGGGACCAAAACAATTAAATACCCAAGGTATTTAATTCCACAATATCTAAGACAAGAGCAAGGTTTAATTACAATGGGGAGAAAAATACATATTTAAAATTATCAGAGCAAATTCTTACTTACCCACTCCCAAAACTCTCTTAAAAGATTCAACCTGATTTTTCTCATATTAACACACTCAAAAAAATTCCTGAAAACATTCCCATTAGATAGGAAATTTCCTCACCTTTCCAGTGATATAAATAAGTCCTCCTAACTCCTCATATTTCTCAAGTTATGGGCTGGCGGAACTTGGGGTGAAAATTTTCCCAAGAGCGGGCCTGTGGGCTTGGGGAGGAAAATTTTCCCCAACTTGGGCCTATGCAGACTTTGGAGAGAAAATTCACCTAGAGGAGAAAAGCGTACCGGCAGAGCGGGGAAGAAAACTTTTCCCAGACGCGGGCCGGTGGAGCGGGGAAGACATTTAGCACCTTTTCCCTTTTGGGACAAAGTGAATTTTACACCCGCACCTCCGCCGATGCCTAGGGAGGCCACGTGGCAGCTCCTTATTGGCTGCGGGTCAGTGGGCCAATGAGGAACATTAGGAAAATTTTACTTTTCAAAAGGAAAGGCATAAAGGTCGAAAGGAACCCACGCCTCCGCCGACGTGAGAAGATGCCACATGTCAGCCAACCATTGGTTGTGGGTTGGTGGGCCGGAGGGGATAATTTAGAAATTTTCCCAAAATGTTTTCTGAAGTGTTAAGGCTTAAAAGGGTCTGCTCCTCTACCGACCATGCCTCGTGAAGCCACGTGGTAACACCTGATTGGCTGTAGGTCCGGCAGGGCTGCGGAGGAAACTTACAAATTTTTCCAAATTTATTTTTGAAAGCGCTTAAGGTTAAAATTGATCCGAGCCTCCGCCGATGCCCAATAGAAGCCACATGTCGATCAATGGTTGGCTGTGAGGTGGCGGGGCCACGGAGGAAAAATTGCCAAATCAAATTTTTTGGACTTAGATTTTTTAGACAAAATAGGAAGGCTTGCGGATTAGCGGAGCGGTAGAAAAATTCATGACTTGCGCCATTTGGGAAAAAAGTGAAAAAGGAAAGTTTTAGCCTACGGGTCCGCCCAAGAATATTTTATTCATATAAAATTTGACAGTTAGATTATTTTGAGCCTGAAATGAAGTAAAAACTTCATAAGGCCATAACTTTTGATTGGGAACTCGGTTCTTGGAAAATGAGGACTTTCTAGAAATCTCTCGATGTCCTATTTGCACAGAAACCTTAGGAATTTTATTTTGATAAATTTTAAGGGGTCAATTTTGAGAAAACGATCTACAGGCTTATAAAATGAAAACTAGTAACATTTGACTTCAAAATTTTGTTCAATTTGACCTCCTTCCTTTCTCAACATGCCAAACAACATGGAGGATTGATCTTAGAGGAATTTAGGATGGATTGCAAGGTATATTTTGTTTGATTGATTAACAATTCAAAATTTGCAACTTTTGACAACAAAACGACTGCAATTTTGCCTTTGCTCGATTTGAAAGGTTCTTTTAAAAATTTCTTAAGTGTTTTAGTTTTTTTCAATCATTTTATTTCATTTTCCAAGGTTGCAGGGTCAATTTATGCATTTTTGATAAAACATTTGTGCAATTTTTGAAAACATCTAACAGAGATCTAATTCGAAAATATATATTTTCCATTTATCATTTTCTAAGTATTAGAAATCATTCCAGATCCAATCTAACTCATTAAGTTGATTCAAATCAAATTATTCAAAGGCCAAAACATAGTTCTGATGTCTAAAACATTCATTTCTAAAGAATAGAGCACTATGACATTTCTCCAAATGTATTCACTTTTTTTTTTCAATCAAAATTTCAACAAATTCATTCAACAATAAAATTAAATACCTAATAATGCCATTTGATAAAATTAATACAATATTTTATTGATTCTAAAAAGATACCTTTACAACTTCTTCCTTCATTCCTCAATTACCAAATACAAAATACAAATTCTTCCACATTTATTCAAAAACAGAAAAACAGAGTATATCTCTTTCACATTTCGAATTACAACTTTCATAGCAATATAAAACATCTTTCCATCACAACTAATATACAAGGTCATCCACTTTAAAGTGGGAAAAGTTACAATAAGAATTTTCACAAGGGACTATCAGAACTCTTTCTTCTTCCTCAATACAATATACAAAATACAAATTCCTTCAACATTTATTCAAAAATAAAAAATAGAGTATATCTCTTTCACATTTCGAATTGAAATTTTCATAGCCAATACAACACATCTTTCCATCACAAATAATGTACAAGGTCATCCACTTCAAAGTGGGAAGGGGTTACAATAAGAATAATCTCAACAATACTGTCAAACTTTCTTCTTTCTCAGTTCTAGAACAGCAGTATGAATTTCCATCATTCTCTAATTTGGTCACAACAAAATAGGGGAAAGGCAATGCTCTCCACCCAACCAAGACATCCAATGAAAAGGGAGAAGCCATCCTTCTTCATTAGCCCCCGAGCCCCAACCACATTGCAATAAGAAATATTTTTTTTCAACTCATGGCAACAATAGGCTTCCACAACACAAAGATAGATTTCTCATTCAAAACAAAGTCCAAAACAAAACTACAGTTTTCCACCACAGAACAAAACAACAAACAAACACTCAGGCTTCATCATGCAAGCCAAAGGAGCAAGAAACTATGGGGGATGTTGCTTATGCCTCCCAAAGGGAAATGGGTATCACCACATGAGAACAAACTGCCAAAATATATATCATTTCAAATCCCTGACATGCCCTTATGCCTCCCCCAAGTACCCCTTATTCCTCACATTTCCTTATGCCTCCCCAACCTCTTATGGCACCCCATAACGAGTAAAGAAATGCAAGCTATTTCTTTGTAAGGTGGAACCCAAATCCCAACTCCCTCCACACTTATACCTCCCCAAAACACTTATGCCTCCCACAAAAAATGCCCCATAGTCTTCTCCTACACCATCCCTAGGCCATCTACCCAACTAGCCGACAATTAAAATAACACATTCAAACATTCAACCATTCACATATGCATACAAATAAAAGGAGAGAATTTCCAAGAGCTAAGATCTTACCTCTCCATGATGGAGTTTTTTTCCAAGGTTCAAACACAACAAGCTTTCCAATGCAAAAATAGTCCAAGATCAAAAATCTATAAGCATGCAACAATCTCCAACTTTCTCCCAACTTGCAAGAGATCCAAAACCCAAAATCAAGTTGCCAAAAAAAGAAGTGATAAAAGTGAAGCAACCCAAAACAAGGTAATGAATTCAAATTTTATAGAAGAGGGAAGAGAAGAGGATGAGGTGGACCATGTAGGATGCCACATCACACATCCTCAACTCCAACACAAAATTCAACTTCATTCTCCAAAGCATAATAAATAGGTGGGTGAATAAATGACAGTTTTACTTACACACTCAAATCAAACCCACACCTCATAAGGACTGAAATTAAAAACATGTAAGAAAGTGGAATTACAACTTACAACTTGACTTACAAAAATGCATAATGAAGGCTAGATTTAGACTCTCCAACCATAGGTAAGGTTGGTATGTAAATTTAAGAGGTATGGGACAAGTTTAACTTGTCCCAAAAGCCTCCAAAAATCAGCCTCCAAGGAAAATTCGAATTTCAAAAGAAGGTGGAGTGTTTCATACTCCAAAATTAACTTACACATCTCTTACACATCAATTACACATTACTTACACTTATCTCACAACATTTAATACAAGAGCCAACAACTCCAATAATTACTTTCTTATGTCCCAATTTGATTAATTAATTTTTACCAATATGATTACTCATATTACTTTACCACAATTTATTTAAATAAAAGGGGAACACATCACTTATAAAACACATACAACATTAACAAAGGACCAAATAAAAGAAAAACATAAAGTCCCTTGGTCACATTTAAAGGTGATCCCCCCCATGGGAATCCCTAACAACAATCAAACACACACACACAAATGAACAATACAAGTTGTCATGGTGACCTTGTTGAATTCATCTAGAATTCCAATGTGGTTGGTCTCCAATCCCCTGATGTTTGTTGTGATATTTTAACCTACAAAACACAATACCTCCTTCAGCCTCATGGCCATATCAGAACATCCAAATGAATATAAATATAATTTCAAAATCATCAATATATATATGAATCACAACAACATCCAGACAATCAACAATATCACTTACGATTTCATCAACAACTATATCATCATCAATTTTAATTCAATTTTCTAGGTCTACTCAATATATCCAAATATCACATGTCCTAACAACATCCATAAGTATATATATAACCATGTCCAACAGCATGTCAACATCTATATAAAATGTCTCTAACAATCATCATGCATCATATATGAATCAGAGTCAACAATAATCCATGATCTGACATCTAACACCATACTAAATACAAACTATAATAATTTCCAAAATATAGTCAACAGTATCATGGTCCAGTATCAAAAGGAGTTAAAGGGAAGTTGGCACTACAATGGCTATATCAAAGGATACAAATTTGAAGGCTAGGATCTTACGAAAACTTCCACACGATATCTTTTACCTTTCAGCTAGAGCAGAGATTGAGTCTCATAGACCCCTTGATGGGAAGTTTGAGGGATTAACATTTGAGATCGATTGTAATTCTCAAACACAGATGTCAAATTTATATACCTAAAGCTGGAGGGTTGAGACAAGAAATTCTAGCAGAGGCACATCGTGCACCTTATTCAACCAATCTATGGGTGAAGAAGATGCATGCCACTTTGAGATAGTTATATCATTGGAGTGGACTTTGGAGGGATATAGGCTGGTTTATGTCTCGGTGATTGGAGTTTTAGAGGGTGAAGGCCTAGCATCAACATCCAGCTCACCTTATTTACCCTCACGCTATACCAGACTAGACATGGGACACCAATTTATATGGATTTCATTATAAGGCTACCTACATCAACATACCACCATGACACGATCATGGTCATGGTGGATAAATTGACGAAAGATTCTCATTTTTCTCTAGTGAATACCACCAACACAACTACTACAGTGGTTCGAGTATACTTGGATGAGATAGTAAGACTTCATAGGATTCCGTAGAATATTATTTGTGACCCCGATCCTTTGTACACCTCACATTTTTGGACTACCATGCAGTATGCTCTTGGGACGAGCATTAAATTCATTAAATGATATCATTCGGAGAAAGATCGTCATAATAAGTGGGTGAACCAAATATTAAAGAATATGCTTCACATATACGTCATGGATTATAGGCTGTGTTAGGAGAAGTTTCTTTATTTGGTGGAGTTTTCCTATAACAACAGATTTCAGAGTTCCATCGGCATGGCACCATTTCATGAATTATATGGCAGAGAGTGAGGACTCTATTGAGTTGGGACAGGTTAGAAGATAGGGTATCTCTTGGACTAACCATGTTATAGGATATGAAGGAACAAGTTACCTTGATCAGAAAAATTTTACAGAAGGCACATGATAGGCATAAGAAGTATGTAGATCAGAGGAGAGTTGATTGCAATTTTGAGGTTGACACAAAGGTTTTTCTTCATGTCAAACCTCATAAGAGCCCCATTCATTACCAAAAAGGCTCTAAGTTAGCTCAAAGGTTTGTGGGTCTATTTGAGATCTTGGAGTGGATCAGTTCCTTGGCCTACCGCTTAGCCTTTCCACATAGCTTATCTCATGTCCATGATGTATTCCATGTTTTTGTATTATTGAGATACATTATAGATCCGTATCATGTTTTGGATTAGACCGCTTTGCAGGTTCAGAAGTATGGATAGGTGACTATGGAGCCCATGCACATCATAGAGCACATGACCCTGCACCTTCAAGGGGGTGAGATTGATTAGGTGTGCATCCATTGGGATCGTTATGAAGAGACATAATCTACTTGAGAGGATGTCATCTTGCTACAAGCATAGTTCCCATAGTTATTCCAGTGACTTCCAATAGGAATTGGAATCTAAGGGTAGGGGTATGTAATGCCCACTCATCTTTGACACTACTTATACTATGATTTTGATTATTGTGGACTAGAGACATGGAAATTATTATTATATTTTGATTATCATGATGATAGACTGTATGGATATTTGGGTTATCGATATGTTGTGACTCATAATATAGATGTTATGGACTACTAGTAGACATTGATAGATGATGATCTAGCTGTGTTATTTCATTATAAACTGATACTTTGGATTCTTTAGGATGATGATTATATTTAGATGTTGGACTGACCTTATGAAATTATTGATGTTTTTTACTTATTAAAATTGAGATTCTTAGTAATTCTAAATAGTCTATAGAATTTCCTAATTTTGATGATGATTATATAGCTTTGTGTATGATGTTTTTAGATGATATATATGAGAATTTTATTTCTTGATGTACTTGATGCATACTTGAGGCTAAAGAGGTATTGTTTGATTTGTTGTAGGAAATTATATCATGGTAACAAGAGGGGGGTTAGGATACTAACAATGGAGGAATATTGAATATTGGAAACAAGGTCACCTTGGAAACCTTGTGTCATGTGCATTGTTGTTTTTGTTAGGATGTCCCCATGGTGGGATAACCTCATGTGTGACCAAGGGGTTTGAATAATTTTTTTTATTTCCTTTATTTTATTTATTTAGTTTTGTATGTGATTATTTATTATAATGTGAACTCACCCTATTATAATGTGCCCTTGTTAGTTAATAAATCATGTGGTTAAGTTTATTTGAAATGTGGCAAAGGAGCATTTAATTGGGGTAGATAGTCCTTGTGATGTTATTAATTTTGATTCATTTCATTTGATTTTGAGTTGTGTACTCAATCCCATACTTCAAATCTCGAATTTTTACTTTAAAGCCACTTTTGGAGAGTTGTGGGAAAAGATAAGCTTGTTTCATACCTCTTAAACTCACCCACAAAACATACCTATGATGTGAAGGGTTAATTTTAGGCCTGATTATGTGTTATGGAAGAGTAAACAACTGATTAATTACACTTTCTTAGAAGTTTTTTTAGTGGTGTCCTTTGAAGTATATAGTTGTGGTTTGTGTGTGGAAGGAACATTTTCATATCCTCACCCATCAATTTATTAACTTTGGTAGTTTTTTTCACTTGGTGAGGTGGACTGGAGGAGACGTGATTTTGCATTCTACATGGAGCCACATTGCCACCCTCTCCTCATTTTCTATTTATGCGGGTTATTTTCGAGTTTTGGTGGTTACTTTGTTTTTGTCATACATTTTCATATTTTGGAATTGTATTGGAGTTATTTCATGGGATATTTAACAGCTTGATTTTTGGAATTTGCTTTGATTTGGAGGAGATTGATTTTTTTTTCTTAAATATTGTGGAAGCTAGTATGGCAACGTAGGGTCTATAGCTTGAATTCTTGTTATTATTTTTTGATTGGGATGTCTTTTTTTTTACATTCGATGCATGTGGTTGTTTTATATGGTTTGGATATATTTTTACCATTAAGTATGGTGTTAAGAGTGGGAAGTGGAGTCATTCTTGTGCAGGTGAAAGGAATTATGTAAATATTCTTGAGAAGGGGAGTGTGGGAGAGGTGTTTCATCTATGTGGAGGTAAAATGGATTATATTTGGTAATGGAGAGATAAGGATTTATATGTGATTTTGATAGTGCACTAGGTTGTCTTTTGGTGGACCCTGATCCCACTTCAGAGGTATAAGGAGATGACTCCATGTTCTTGTCTCCTTTGGGATTATTTCTAAAGTCTTGTGCAATTTGTTCGAAAAGTTATAAATGAATTCTTGATATTATGTTTTTTCTAAGAATATGAAAGTATTTCTCTTATGCTTGTTGTATTTTGAAAGCCTTTGTGAAGTTTCGATGGTTGTTTAATGTCCCTTATTGCTCTATTTTTTTTGGATCAGAGAAAAATGAGAAGGGTGGTTTCCCCTTTTCATTGGAATACGCTGGAATGAGAACGTTGCCTACCCCCCCTTCCTTTTATTGTGATTCAATGATCAAGAAATGAAGGAGCTTAAAATTGTTATCTTGGAAAGAGTTGCATTGCGAAAAAGACCTAGAAAGAGAGAATATTTTATAAATGTTATTATGTTGTCTCCACCTTTTGGAGGGATTTTGACACTTTAATTTTAAAGTTAAACTCTTGTAAATGATTTATTCAAGCTTATTTTTAATTTCCATGCCATGGAATGTGCATGTATGTAAGTTAATTTTCCTTGTATTGTGTGGAGATATAATATACTCCTTAAGACATTATTGTAATTCATTAAAATCTGAAATGGGTTCCTTGTATTAAAAAATTATATAATTTGAAAGGAAACATTTGAATGTGCATTTTATTATTTGTTGGAATTCACTTAAATCTGAAATTTATTTCTAGTATATATGTTATTTGCAATTGGATCTTGCTCCTATTTTAAACTATAAGTACAAAGAAACATATATTTGTTTTCCTTTAAATGTTCTTGTCTTGGATTGTGTTCCACATTCAAAAGAAAGGATATAATTGTTAAAATCATACTTGTTTTTCCTCTTTCAAATAAATTGCAAAATAGTGAAATTTTAGTATTTTATTTTGAGTATCGAACCTTGCAAATTAAATGACGTGAGCATCTATATATTTCTAAATTTAAGAAAAATACTATTCCTTATTTGTATACCTTAACAATAGAGTCAACAACTTCACCATATTTAATAATATATATAGTTATACAAATTGCATTCATTATGTTTTCTTATATTTTAGTTATTCAAATGGATATTGATTCACAAAAAAAATTGTTAGAGAGCAAATTAAAAAAATATATCTACAAATAAACACACATATATTTATAATAGTATAAATATATACATACATTGAATAATATATTTTTATATTATATGAACTTATCTATATATTAATCAAAATTTTATATAACAATAAAAAAATAAAATTATTAATTAAAATCAAAACAAAACCTAATAGTGTAACCTATCGGCCTGACATATTATTTTTTTGAAACAGGGTTTTGATTTTATATTAGGGGTGTTGTGTAGGAATGGGGGGCAGTATGTCCCATGTGGCCATGCTATAAGTAGCAGTGTGTAGGGTGGGGGTGGCTCCCACACCCATATATTACAAACCGAAAACATCTAAAACAATGGCCATTGTTTTCTTAGCACCCGAGCTTGGGATGACCACGGTTTATATATAAACATAGATATTGCGCAAAATATATATATATATAACAATGGCCATTATTACACCTGGAAATATCCAAATTTAAACAAGACAAAAGGAGGGAAAATGAAAACAAAAAACCACTATATCTGGTAGAAACTCAAAAACAAAACTCTATATGTGGCAAACCCTAGAAGAGGGATGCAATGTAATCATCCAAATTTGTGTGTATCCATCTAAATAGAAAAATCCTGCATAACTTCTTCCAAGCTCCATGTCATGTTTCATTGACCTGCAAAGTGCAAATGAAAAGATATTAGGTAAAAAGTGCATAAAACAATCCCAAAATGATTTTTAGGGCTTGTTGGGTCAAACCTAGATCTAAGGGCCCTAATAGATTTAATACAAGGGTTGATATTTCACCATACACTTTTTTAAATAATTGGAATTTTATGGGAGTAGGTTTTAAATAAATAAGTATGTGTATTACACTAATGGGGCCACTTAGTGGGTTAGACCATGTTGTGACCCATTTTCTATTATGGATTAGTAAATAAATACATGACATTTGATTTGGTTTTTAAAATTAAAGGTTCTCATGTGGTATTTTTAATTTTATTAATTTAAAGGGTTAAAGGGACAAGTGTAAATGTGAAAATTAAATAAATAAAATAAGGATGTAGCATAGGTATTAGTGACCTATGTAGATGTGACTAATTTTAACTTAGGAATTATTTTATAAAATTTTATTAGGGACCTAAATCCATAAGTGCGATTAATTTTATATCAAGAATTAGTCAATCATAACTAATGTTTTAGCCTTGCATTTTTTTTAAAAAAAATTCCCACAAAATTTTCCATAGTGAATTAATAGTATTTGATGTGGTTTCGGAGCGTTAAATTATGGGTGTTACAAAAAGTGAGAGGTAAAATATTAGTAAACGAAATTCATAATTAGTGGTTTTCCACATGCTACATTTTCTATTGTTTCACTCTCGAATATTGTGAGAAAAATAATAATCTATAGAAAATTAAAACAAGGAAGCCAATCTTTGAATTCTCATTTAATCATTCACCACATCCTAGATTTACAATTAAGGCAACTCATTTCACACTAAAATTAGATCCCTTAAAATTTTATGTCCAACATAACAAATTTTAGACATTTTTCGTATTTTCATAAATAGAGGATACAACATTGACATCCCTTCCAACATTATTATTAAAATTTTAATTAAAGGCATTCCTTAGTAATCTATATCTAACATGATAATATTAAAATTCTATTTTATGTTGCAGTAAATGTGAGGTATTGAAGTTTTTATGCTTATATTTATTCCTTGATATTGTTCACGACTCTGTAAATGGACTATATATGACACATTGAACAATTTAGTACACTAAACTCAAAAATAACTTAGGTTGTTTATAACTAATATTTATAAAAATAAAGTAGTGTAATATAAAGAACAATTACAAAGGATGATCAATAATATTCATAATAATATATACAACTTTAATTATACATTGACTACTAAAATTAATAGATAATTTAAATTGTACAATTAAATTGTCTTATATTTCAAATTTAGATTAAAGATGTTTAAATCTATCATCAACATTTTATTATATTAAATTACATAAATACTCAATGGTAATGTTGAAATAAAATCTATAAATGTTAACATACTTTTTGGGGAAAAATTTAAAGTAAAGAAGTGGGAAAAAATATTTATAGAGGTTAATTAGGATAAGTCATTTATACTATTTATTTTTATTATTTTTTGTATTTTAAATATACAAGTTATTGTTAAGTTCATAATTAAGAAAGTCACAAATTTGTTCAATGAAAGATTCACAATTCTATTTATTATCTTAAAATAAATATCCAATTATATATGTTGTAAATATTGTATATAATAGTTTAGGTCTTATTGGATAAAACTAACTTTTCAAACACTTTTTTCATAATATAAAATCGTTTTGACGAAGAAGGGACTTTCCTTTGAAACCCTCGATTTGTAATTTTTTTCTACGTGAAGTTTGAAATTCAATTTGTTGAAGGCTAAATCAAACTTTAAATTTGGGCAGGGTAAAGTCGTTTTTCAATTATGATTAACAGAGAAGAGATTCAATAGGGCATGAGCTATTTACTATTTTTTAATGTTTCTAAGTGTTAAAATTGTGTGCTCTACTCCATCCCAAAATCTTCGGCATCAAGCCTATTCAAATGTGCATCATGAACCACCCAAACTCTTCATTCCCATGCTATCATGTGGCTTATATTCGAGCCACAAGTGTCAGAAATTCAAGATCAAAATATTTTCACTTGAATTATGCCTAGGTGTGTAGGCCTTAGGGTGCAAGAGGCAACGAAAGAAATTTTCTCCTACTGTAGCCTAATATTTTTGTGGCTTGCATTTGAACTCACCAACTGGGCTGAATTAAAGGTTGGGAACACCTAGGCAATACTTTGAGTGGACGCTCTCCTCACAAATTTAGTGAGTATATTTTCTTCCATAAAGTAAATAAATAAAATATGTCTATATTCTTTTATTTTTAAATTTACATCATGGTCATACTAAAATAATAATAAAAATATATTAATAAATTATCACATAAGGATGAAAAATATTTCGTCGATGGAAAACATTAATAATAGTGGATGCTCAGAATGCAAAAAATTCAATATTTTATACAAGGCTTCTTACAAGTCTGATTTAGCCATAGGCCCATATCAAGTAGGTGACAGTAACTCTATCCTAAAATAAAACACCATTTCTTTGCAAAGAAACAAAAATGTTTATGTAGCTCCTATGGTTTTGTGAAGAGTCATATTTGGACCAGCCTACGAGTTTCTCCATAACAAAATAGTAGAATTTTCCCCCAAAAAATTAAGAATAGAAAAAATAATACTTTTTTCCTTCAATTATACTCACCTCTACTAGATACAACATCGACATTATAAAAAAAACATTAACCTTTTTCTAGAAGAAACTACACACCTACAAATCTGAAGCTATATCAGAAAATGGGTAACAATACCAACAAAATCATATGTGCTTATAAATATGTGATATTTTATTTTACTTGCAAAAGTATTACAAAACGTTTTTATGTGTATGTGTGAAATTGATGTTACTATACAATAATATCTATAAATGGATTTATCAATACTAAATCTTCAGATAAATTATTTAAAAGCTAAGTTCTAAAATTAACTGAAAAAAGGAAATTTTTAGATCCAGGCGCCCCTTGACTACTGGTGCCCTAGGCATTTTCCTACTTTGCCTAAGGCTTAATCCCCTTCTACTCACCAACTCGAAATGAAAATATTATCACTTAAATGATATTTAAGTATGTAAGGTACAAGAGGCACATGAAAAAGTGTTGGAATCTTCTATGGTACAATATTGTGTGGCCTACATTTGAACCTTGAGTAATAATCATTCCTTGTTAAAAATCTTTTAATTGATAAATTAAAAATAAATTTTACTTCAGGTATTAGAATTAAATTTTTACATATTTATTTAGATTAAATATTATTAAAATAAGGATTAACATTAGCAAGTCATTACACCAACCCAAAGTAATTTGGGTAAGGAAGATTTTAAATTACTAAGGTAAATTAAAAATGATTATCATTTCATAAATTAATCGGTATGTCGATGTAGGATATTTAGAAGAGATGAAAACGGTGATTGATCTAGAATGTAAAACAATTGTGAGTTGGGTAGAGGATCAACAATGAAAAGATGTATGCTTGCTAACCTCTCATTTCCCTCAAGATTGATAGTCCCAATTACCGAGACATGTATTTGGAAACATGTTGTGTAGCATAATTAGTGGTGAAGGAATTGGTAAAAAAAGAGCTTTTTTTCCAAGTGCATTATGTCCTCATTCATTTGTCAATGTCATGTAAGGTTACAAAATGGGAATGTGTGAATTTCAGAGGATCCGTTGAATGATTATGATTTGAAAGGTTAGTTTAGAGATTACAATCTATGGACGAGGTAACAAACATGAATTCATTGAATCTATTAAATGCATATATGTCAATGGAAGATAGTTGGAAGAGATGATGACCTATTGTCCATACCGAAATAATATCTACTATATGTGCCCTATATTACTATATCAAGTCTGTTTAGATATTTTTCATGATATTTGACATAAAATATTTGCAAATATTTGAATTTTATTTTGTACTCAAACTATGAATAGAAATACATGAGATGTAGGCATAACGAGGGAAAAGGGCGCATAGACGGGCTCTAAAACGAGTGGACTAGGGTCGATATATATTCGACTAAAATAGAGAATTACGAACAAAGAATGCACCAACAACAAAAAAAACCGACATCCTTAGAAGCACTTACGTTATCACCCGTTCCAAAGTAGTCGTTGAACATCCTAAATACTTGCAAGGTTAACATAACTGGTCTACCAAAATATTTTTGTTGCTTAGAAAAATAGTAACAAACAATTTTTGAGCAGATCGCATGTGTACCTCTTTTTAACTTTAGGAAGGGGGTGGTTTGTATCTGAGTTATTTAAACCAATTAGAAGTAAAGAAATACAAACAGAGAACACAAATTTCATCTTAATTAAATACTTTATATTTGGTTAAGAAGGTGTTTCCATAGCCAAGGTTTAACCTATTAAAATAACAACGAACTTTTGTTCAGTATTTGTGTCTTAATATATATTAAGAGGTAAACCGAAAAATGTATTTGTCCAGGGTGATTGTTGTTGAGCTGGAGATTAAATTGTCCATGACCCCTTCTTACTATATTGTTGAGAGGAGGGTGTGGAAATTGATATACTGTGGGCCTTTTTTGTGATTTTAACTGTATATTACGATTTAAAGTTTTAGGCAGGTGTAATTAAATGAGAGTGTTAGAAAAATAATTAGAATAATACATTGTTTTTATTTTAGAAACTTTCCTCATATTTCGTCTCTAGGATTATCCTCACTAGATCGTTCTTATATTCTTCTTATCTTATTCTAGACTATACCTCTCTATATTCTTCTCCTCCATGTATAAATAAATCTGTTTGTGCTCATTCTCTTCATCGATAAATAAACAAATATCTTCTATGTGTAATTTTCTTGGCCTATCATTGGTATCAGAATTAACAGAAAATGATCGAGAGCATCGAATTTGATCTAATCCCTGACAATGCAAATCAGAGTGAGAAGCATTGGTCTCTCTTTTGCGTGAAGGTCGATGGCCATTTCTTTTGGCTTTTAGCTTGCATGTAGCTGAAGGTTTTAGTAAGGAGATCTATTTCTCTGCGCGGAGATTGGTTTGCAGCCATATAAAATTCTCTAGTCTTGGCATTGAAAATTTGGAGTTGTTTTGCATTAGAAACCAACACTGATTTTTTTCTAATATAACTGTTGTTTTGTCTTGCATGCTACATCAAAAATCAGACCTACAACTGTCACAGGTTTGTCCATTCTAGCCTAGGTGTTTTGCCATTTAACTTATCTTTTTAGCATTTAATAGTGTTTTTGACATTTTACTGCACAATTAATTAAATCCAGTCGCTGCTTTTTGCATTAATGTCAAATAAAATCAATCTAAAGTTGTTTTATTTGGCATTTCTTTTGCTACGTGGTCATTGGGCTAAGTCGCTGCCTCTATTTGCTAAAACTCAGACCTGTTATCTTCTAAAAAGCTTGGCGTATTGATTTTATTTGGCATCTAGTTTCAAACCAGCCATTTTAAAAAAAAATTGTAGCTGTTTTTCAAAGGAAAGGTCTTATTTTGTCTTTTTTAAAAAGCCTTTTTAAAACCCGCGTGAAAAAGAATCTTGGAGGATAATTTTTTTTGGGTTTTTATTATTATTTTTTACTGAACGTCGGTGGAAGTTCTTTTATTTATTTTTAGTGTTGTCAAAATGCAGCAATCAAAAGATAAAACTTAAGTGACCAGTTTAAATTGGCAGAGAACCATTACGCATCTATATCATGTCCGCTCCAAAGATCTTACTTTCGGATGCCCAGTTGTTGAAAGGGCCAAATTATGTTGCATGGAAGATGAAGATGTGGACCATTCTCTAGTTCGAATATCTCTGGGATATAATCACTCGTGAGCTCCCTGGTCCCACTGACATGATGATCGTATCAAGTACAAAAAGGCCGTAGCAAAGGCATTGATGTTGATCACTCTTAGCATATCTGATGAGGTGCAGCCACACATCCAGAATGAGACAACATTGAAGAAGGCCTAGGACATTGTATGCACAATATACGAAGCCAAAAATTTGGTGAAGGCTCTTCATCTCCAATTAAATTTGCATACAATGAGCATGCAAGAAGGTGAAAAAGTGGAAGAGTTTCTGCATCGAGTGGCAGAATTATGAGCAGAGGTAGTTGCAATTGGAGGAGTGGTCAAAGATAAGTTAGTGGTCCAACTCACACTCCGAGCTCATAAATCCCAGTTCTATCACCAAATTTACAATCACTCAAAAAGAGGTGAATTTTTCCGAACTTGTGAATTTTCAGAAATAGGAAGACTCCATTCATTCATTTCAAGAGGAGTTCGAGGACAAAAAATTGATCTCCAGGCAAAACAAGACAAAGAAACCTCACAAATTTCATCCAAAGAAGTAGACATAGAAGCAACTTTAGAAGCAAAAACAAAAGTAGAAGTCTGAAAAGGTAGATCAATGGTGTCACATCTTCTCTACGAATAAGCACAAAATTACAAATTGTTGGTACAATGGCCACACAGAAAACAATTATGGAGAAGAAAACACATCTAGAAGAGGTGATTCAAAGAAATCCAAGTGGCATCCTTGCAGAAAGAAGCAGAAAGGACATGCCATAGCCCAACCAGATGATGACTCAGATGATAATACTCCAAAATCAACAAATTATAGCACACACGAAGATGATTTGGTGTTTGTATCCCAAACATCACAGCCATTAGACAATATTTGGCTGATAGATTCAAGCACCAACAAGCACATGACTAGTGATAAAAAGTTGTTCAATTCATTGATGACTCGATCCACTAGAGATTAGATTTATATTACAGACAACAAGGAGTATACAACAAAAGGATTGGCAATGTGACTATTCCTCTCGGGATAAAAAAATGTGTTGTCACAAAGGTACTCTATGTCCATAGTCTAGCCAAAAATCTCTTGTTTGGCTCTCAGTTGTTGAATCACAAGCTCAAGATGGAGTTCCTAGTTCAGAATGGCATGATGTCCTATTTGATATCTCAAGAAGTAAGATACTTTCTAGAGGTTTTTTAAAGGATTGTATATTTGCATTAGATGCAATTTTATCCTCTGAAATTGCATTATCTACCTCCACGGTGGAATTCATTGCACTTTGGCACTATCAGTTTGGACATATTTCTGCTAGCTCCCTCTATCATCTTAGTGCAAAGAAGATGATACAAGGTCTTCCTCCTCTATCTTAGTCAGTTCCTCTTTGTCATGGACGTCTGGTGGGAAAACAACATCGGGAACCATTCGAAGTAAGTACGTTCCAAGACAAGAACCATCTAGCAGTTGTACATACCGATATGTGTAATTCCTTTCCTGTATATTTTAAGGGATTTTAGTTTTTCCAATTATTCATTGTTGATTATTCCCACAAAACTTGGGTGTTGTTTATCCAAAAAAAGATTGAAGGATTTGAAAAATTCAAAATATTCTATAGGAGTGTTGTTTAGTGAACCGAAAAACCCCTTCAAGTCCCCTACTTAGATCGAGGGGGGAATTCATATCAAATAAATTATTGGTATTCTTGAAGAAGCACGACATCACACGACACTTGAATTCCCCCTATACTACACAGCAGAATGGAATTTCTGAACGTCACAATCGGATTATCATGGAGTTAGCTCGTTGCATGCTTTCCACTACCAAGATGGAGAAAAGATTTTGAGTTGAAGCGGTCCAGATAGCTGTATATCTTCTGAATCGAGCACCTATAAATATATTAAAGGACAACACACCGGAAGAGGTATGGACTAATCAGAAAGCATTTGTTTCTCATTTGAGAGTAGTAGGTTGTACTACCTATATGCATGTTCCATATAAGAAGAGGAAGAATCTTGATGCAAAGACACACCAATGCATATTTATCGCATACAATACCACCTCTAAAGCGTATCATCTCATGGATCCTGAAACCAAGATGATATATGAGAGTATAGACATTTTTGTGATGTGTCATCATTTGAATTACTTCCACAAAAGGAAGATTCAACACTGACCTCCTGTCATAGACTGCTCACACATTCAAATGATGAGGATGAGGATTCTTAAAAAAAGAAGGATGATTTGCAAGGAGAATTGTTTGTTAATCTTGAAAATTTGGAAATAAAATATTCTCATCTATAGCCATGCTAGCATTTGAAATGGGTCTAAAGCACTATGAGAGAATCCCTCATGAACTCTCTTCTAGACACTTCATTAGTTGTTGGTACGATAAGTCAAGCAAGAAGTGAAGTAAATATCGTACTCATGAGTTCATTCATTTATGACATCAAACCTACATCATTTTAGTTGGGAAATCAGTTGGCTAGATTATAAGAAGGCAATGGATGTAGAATTTGAATCTTTGATACAAATCGTACATGGGAACTTTTCAATCTTCCTTTTGGTAATAACTCCATCGGCTGCAAATGGATTTTTGAAAAAAAATATAGGGCAGATGGATCTATAAACAAGCATTTCTTGAATGCTGATGAAATATGGTTAGTTGCAAATAGTTATGCTCAGTAGGAAGGAATTGACTATGATGAGACCTTTCAACCCACTACAAAGATCAAAACCATTAGGGTTATCTGTGAACTAGCCACACAAAACTGATGGAGACTTCAGTAAATGGATGTTATAAGTTCTTTCTTGAATGGTGATCTTAAGCAAAAAGTATACATGACCCACCTAGAAGGATTTGTCAATGAAAAACATCCTTAGAAGGTATTTTGTTTGATTAATTCACTTTATGGACTCAAATAGACACCTAGGTCATGGTACATAAAAATAGATGATCCCCTATTGCAGCATGGTTTCACATGTAACCCCTCTAATTCAAATTTTTATATCAAGAATATATGCAGAGAGATTGTCATCCCTGTTTTGTATGTAGATGATCTTCGGATTACAAGGATTTCTTACAATCTTGTCGAAGATGTTAAAAATGATTTGAAGAAATATTTATACATGAAAGACTTGGGTCTACTTCACTATTATCTTGGCTTGGAGAAATGGTAGAAGAATAATTATATTGTTGTATCCCAGATGAAATATGCCAAGAAACTCCTAGAAAAGTATGGAATGATATATTATAAACCTATATCCACTCCCATGGAAAAAAATTTAGAACTTTTGAGATTCTAGGAATCACCTTAAGTAGATGGTACTCTCTATAAGAATCTTGTTGGGAGTCTCATTTACTTGACATGTAATAGACTGGATATTTGATTTGTTTTGAGCTATCTTTCCCGATTCATGAAGGATCCAAAGAAATGTCAATGGGTAGCAACAAACCATGTGTTAAGATATGTCCAACGAACTGTTGACTATGGTCTAGAGTATAAGAAGAAAACTTAGTTATTCTTATAAATATATATAAATTCAGACTATGATGGATCCATTGATGACAATAAATCAACTTCATGTTACATTTTTCATCTGAGGTCTAGTCCCATCTCATGGATTAGTAACAAACTATTCTTTCTCTCTCATCAACTGAGAAAGAATATCATGTTGCATGAGGATTTATGTACGAACCGATTTGCTATGTTGCATCCTATTAGACATGGGCATTCCTAAAGAAAATTCTCCCACCAGTCACTATGACAATCATTTTGTGTTAAACTTGTGAAAAATCCAGCTTTCCATGACACAACCAAGCACATAGAAATTGAATGTCACTACACTCGAGAAAAAGTTTTGAACCACCATATTTAGCTCCAGTACTGCTCGAAAGATGCTCAAATAGGAGATATTCTCACCAAGGCTCTTGGCAAAGATAAATTTGAACTATTTCGGAGGTACATTTGTAAACACTATCCATTAAGCGGTGATTTTTATCAAAATAATTAAAATAATACATTGTTTTAATTTTACAAACTTTCCTCATATTTCTTCTATAAAATTATCCTTTCCAGATCATTTTTATCTTCTTCTACATTCTTCCTCTCTAGATTTATCTCCTCTTTGTATAAATAAATGTTCTTGTGCTCAATCCCTTCATCGAGAAATAAATAAATATCTTATGTGTCTAATTTTCTTGGCCTATTAGAGCGGCTAAAAATATAGCAAAACATATAATATTTTAAATACTCCTCTACAAATATATGTAAATATGCCAGAATAAATAACTTATTTATATTTATATAAAGCAATCATTAAAAGATTCTATTAAAAAAACTGGAATTAACAGCCATGTGGAAGAGCTAAAATCTCAAAAAAAATTGGTGTGGTGGAAAATTTTGAGATTTTAAATGGTCTATGTCACACATGTAATTCATATCAAATTTATCATTTTACTATTAAAACATGTTCAATATCTTTTTAGTTAATGAAGGAATGATATTAAAATGTGAGATTAATTCACACAACTCACAAACATAATCAAATCTCCAACATTTATTTGAGTGTCACAGGCATGCACTTGTCCTATAAATACATTACATTACTGAGATTGTTAGGGGCAAGGAACTTTGTTTATTTTTTAGGCTCCGAAAAATGTTGGATTAGCACGTGAAGGGTAAGATATGGGCTATATTGATTTTGTGAATGTTTGATTAATGGACGGTGTGGAGTTAATGTATTGAGTGATAGGGATCTGTTAGATTTATCGCAACAATGATTTTCCCATATTAGATTTTTAGAAGTAATTAGCAAAGAAAAATATGGAGCCAATTTATCACCGATTGAGGCTACAACATCCTATTTTGGTGGACCATTAGTTTCCCCATCGTTGAAAAGGTAGAGATTTCTACTAGTGTAGTGCCCACTCTCCTTCGACATTGATATTACTATGATTCCTGCTTACTTTGGATTGGATCCATAGACATTGTTATCATATTTTATCTTCAGACATTGATAGATGAACATTTCTATATTTGATTAGCCTATTTTATAGACAATATGGATGTTTTAGACTTATGATATGATGTGATTTATATGATGGATTATATGCATGGATTGACATAGAGTATTTGATGATCTAGAGTTACTACTATACGGACACATTGGATTTGATATATAGATTTGGCTAGATGGTTTATCTGGTTTTATGATCTTATTACTAATTGATGAATTGATAAAATCAAAATATTTGGAATTGCGAACAATTGGTGAATTACTTGATTTTGGTGATGGTTTAGTTATGATATTTGATGGTGTGATATGATAAGTATATGTGTGTTTTTAATTATCTCGATGTCGTTAATATAGCCATGAGGCCAAAAAGGACTAGTTTTTATTATTGCAAGAATTTGTAACACAACAAACAGAACGTGGATAGGAGACCAACAATTTAGGAATTTGGGGTATTGACAATAGGCCACCTTGATAACTTATGTAATTGTATGTTGTTTTTTGTTGTTAGATGGTTAGGAGGTCCCCATTGGGGGGTGGCGTCAAATGTGACATTGGGTAAATATGTTGTTTTCCTTTTTTATTTTATTAATTTTGTGAGTATTTGTATTATTTTAGTATTGTGAGCCATCTTTATTATTGGTTGTTAAAGTGCTCAATTTAAGTTTGTTAAATTTGATTAATCAGTGTAATTTGAGATGTGATAAAAGGGGAGGTATTTAATGTGGGTAGGTGGTTCTTGTTTTGTGTTGGATTTGAATGGATTTTATTACTTTTGAGTGTTGTGTACTCAACCTTGCATTTCCAATTCGAATTTGGGCTTAAGGGCCATTTTTGGACGCTTTTGGGATAAGTTAATCTTGTCCCACACCTCTTAATTTCACCTACCACCTACCCATATGGGTTAAGGGGTCAAAAATAGACACCATTATGTGATTGCAAGACAAAAAGGTTATATTTATTGTGTTTTCTTGAAAATATTTTTTAATTTTGTCCTTTACAGGTGTGGGTTTGAGTTTGAGTGTGTAAGAGGGTTGCCATTCCATCAACCACCAATTTATTGTGCTTTCATGTTTGGGTTTGATCATTTGATGTGGAGTGGAGGAAGAAAGATGTGGCATCATAAATGGAGCCACATCACTTATCTCTCCTCTGTTTTCTATTTATTCAAGTTTGTTTGGTGATTTGAGGGTTTCATGTTTTATTTGGACCCTTGAATTTTCAGAAGGGCTTTCTTTTGGAGTGCTTGATTGGAGCTTGGAGTTGGATTGTGCTTTCTTTGGACTTGGAGATGCTTGGATATTGTATTTATGGATTGGATACTTTTGTAATGGCAAGGTAGGGAATTCACCCATTTATTCTTATTGATATTTTTTTGTGTGAATGTTTCGAATGGATGATTGTTCAATGTGTCTTATTTTGGGAAATAGAATGGCCTTTAGGTTGTGTAGGAGAAAAAGGAAATGGGGGTATTTTGGAGGGAGGCAAAGAGTAGTTATTATTTATTTTTTAGGAGTCTTGTTGGGGTGTCCACCTTGTATATAAGTCAAATTTTTGATTATCTTGCATATTTTATTGAGGGAGGCATTAAGAGTTGAGAGAGACATAAGATTTTTTTTATGAAGTCATAAGAGTCTTGTAAGTATGTGAATGGAGTTTCTTGGAGGCTTTGAGGTTGGCATCGAAACCCTTGGGAGGTATAGAGAATATCCCAATGTTTCTTTTCTCTTTTCTTTGGCTTGAGTTATTGAGTCTTTGTTGCATGTGTAACGCCCGCTAAAACAACCACTTGAGACCAAAGAACAACCTAGGTTCAGTTAGAAAAAATATGGAATAATTTAATTTTTTAAAGGGTTTATAACAAAAAAAATTAGAGTCCACTACAACAATTATCAAATCACCTTACAAAACACTAAGAGAGAGAAATTTATCCTGAGCACAGTTAGATTTCCCTTAGGTGATAATCTAACTATTTAAAATTAGATTAACACTAAGCCAAACAATTCTTAATTAAACTCAGAGGGTAAGAAGAGCAAAAATAATTAAATACCCTAGGTATTTAATTCTAAAAGGTTTCAACAATTAACAAGGTCTAATTGTAAGGGGGAGAATACACATTTAAACTAACAAGGTAAATTCTCACTTACCCACTCCCAGAACTCACTTAAGGATTCAATCTATTTTTTCTCATAGTTAACATACTCAAAAAATTTAGAAAAACATTACCATTATATAGAAAACTTCCTCACCTTTCCAATGATATTAAGAAGTCCTCCTAACTCCTCATATTTTCCAAGATATGAGTCGACGGACCTTGGGATGAAAATTTTCCCCAAGAGCAGGCCTAGGGAGGAAAATTTTCACCTTGCTCAGGTCTGCGGGATTTGAAGATAAATTTTTTCCCGGAGAAGGAATGTGGACGAAGTGGAGCGGGGAGGTAAATTTTTCCCATGCATGGTCCATCAGAGTAGGGAAGAACTTTAGCACTTTTCCCCTTTTGGGACAAAAGCGCAATCTACCTCTACATGCTCGCGAGCCCGTAAGGCACACATGTCAGCATTTCCCAGCTTCATCAGAAAGTCAGGTCACCAGAGAAATTTAAGACATTTAGTATTTTTAAAGAAAAGAGTTAAGGGATCAAAACGATCCATGCCTCACCGGCGATGCCCAAGGCACCACATGTGTCAATCACCAGATTCAGCGAGGGGAAAATGGACTTGCAGGGAAACTTGGAAAGTCTAGTACTTTTGTGCCAAAAAGCGCAAGTGTTAAAATTAACCCACACCTCTGACTACTCCGATCGATGTTGCATGTTAAGCTCACATTGGCTACGGGTCATCGGGCCATCGGAGTAACTTAGAAATTTTTTTCCAAAATTTAATTTTGAAAGTGCTAAGGTTTTAAGAGATTTGCACGCCTCCGCCGTTGAAACGTGAAGCCATGTGGATGCACCTGATTGGCGGTGGGGCGACATGGTGGTGGGGAAAGATAGGAAATTTTGCCAAAATTTTTCAAAATCTAAGTTAAGGTTTGTGGGCCCGCACGCCCTCAAAAATACATTTCAAAAGGCAATGGTGGGGCGGTGGCGAATTTTTTTCCAAATTTTCTTAGTCGAACTTAGATTATTTTAAGGCAAAATGAAATAATTTGGGGTCAATGGAGTGGTGTGGGACAAAATACCTTCGCCGGTTTTTGGAAAAATCATAAATGGGAAATATTTTACTCGTGGGTCCACCCAAGAATAATTTATTAATTAATTTTGGTAGTTTGATTTTGTTTTTAAAGCCAAAATGAAGAAAAAGTTCAGAAGGCCATAACTTTTTATTGGGGATTCAGTTTATGGAAAATGAGAACTTTTTGGAAAGATCTCAAAGTCCTCTTTGTACAGGAAGCTTAAGGTTTTTATTTTGATAAATTTTAAAGGAGAAATTTCATGAAAATGATCTACAAGGATTTTAAAATTAAAACTGGTAACATTTGACTTATAAAATTTTGTTCAATTTGACCTCCATCCTTTCTCAACATGCCAAGAAAATATTGAGGATTGATCTTAGAGGAATTTAGGATGGATTTTATATTTTGTTTTATTGATTAAAAATTCAAAATTTGCAACTTTTGATGGCAAAACGACTGCAATTTTTCCTTTGCTTGATTTGAAAGGTTCTTTAAAAATTGCTTAAGTTTTTTAGTTTGTTTGGGGTCGTTTTGATCATGTAACCTCCATTCAATCATTTTATTTCATTTTCCAAGGTTGCAAGGTTGATCTAGTTCATTTTTTATAAAACATTTGTCCTGTTTGAAAACATCTAACAGAGATCCAATTCGAATAGATTTGTTTACATTTACCAACTTCAATTATGAATTCATTCCAAAAAACTCTAACATATTAATTTGATTCAAGCAAGATGTTCAAATTCCAAATTAAAAATTTTGGTTTTCAAAACATTCATTTCTAAAGAACAGAGCACTATGGCATTTCTTCATACGTATTCACTTTTCATATTTCCTACAGAGATTTGAAAATACATTCAACAATCATATTTTAATACCTAATAATTCAATTTGGGAAAATTAATACAATATTTTATTGATTCAAAAGGATATCTTTACAACTTCTTTCTTCCATTCCTCAAATACAACATACAGAAATATAATATCTTTCACTTTATTTCAAAAGTAGAAAAAAGATTATATCTCTTTCACATGTCAAATTACAACTTTCATAGTCAATACAAAACATCTTTCCATCACAATAATGTACAAGTTCATCCACTTCAAGTGGGAAAAGGTTACAATAAGTACTAAACTCAACAATTACTATCAAATCTATCTTTTTCCTTTGCTCCAGAACAACAACATGAATATCCTCCATTTTATTTATTTCAATTTCATCACAACAGAATAGGGGGAAAGGAAATTCTCTCCACCCAACCAAAACATCAAATGACAAGGGAGAAGCCATCCTTCTTCATTGGCCCCCAAGCCCCAACCACAATGTAATAGAAGATGTTTTTCAAATCATGGAAACAACAGGCTTCCATAACACACATGTAAATTTCACATTTAAAACACAGTTCAAAGAAAAACTCCAATTTAAAAACCATAGTATAAAGAAAACAAACAACACTCAGGCTTCATCATGCAAGCCAAAGGAGCAAGAAACTATGGGGGATGCTTCTTATGCCTCTCCAAAGGGAAATGGGTATCACCACCTGAGAATAAACCACCAAAATATATATCATTCAAATCCCTGACATGCCCTTATGCCTCCCCTAAGTACCCCTTATTCCTCCCATTTCCTTATGCCCCCCAACCTCTTATGGCACCCCATAACGAGTAAAGAAATGCAAGCTATTTATTTGTAAGGTGGAACCCAAATCCCAACTCCCTCCACACTTATACCTCCCAAAAACACTTATGCCTCCCCCAAAATACCCCATAGTCTTCTCCTACACCATCCGTAGGTAGTCTACCCAACCAACCAACAATAAAATAACACATTCAAACATTCAGCCATTCCTAAGTGCATAAAAAAATATAAGAGATCATTTTAATAGCCAAGCTCCTACCTCTCCATGATGGAGTTTCTTTTCAAGGTTCCAAAACAACAAGCTTTCCAATGCAAACACAATCCAAGATCAACAATCTACAAGCATGCAACAATCTCCAATATTCTCTAAAAGCAAGAGCTCTCAAAACATAGGAAAATAATTCACCCCAAATGAAGTATGCAAACGTGAAGCCACCCCCAAAACAAGCCAAGGAATTCAAATATATAGAGAGGGAAAAGAAGAGGATGAGGTGGATCCAAGTGGGATGCCACATCACACATCCTCAACTCCAACTCATAAGTCAACTTCAATCTCCAAGGCACAATAAATAAGTAGGTGAATAAATGATAGTTTTACTTACACACTCAAATCAATCCCACACCCCATAAGGACTGAAATTAATAAAATGTAAGAAAGTGCAATTAAAACATACAACTTGACTTACAAAAATGCATATAATGAAGGCTAGATTTAAACTCTTGAACCATAGGTAAGGTTGGTATGCAAATTTAAGAGGTATGGGACAAGTTTAACTTGTCCCACAAGCCTCCAAAATCAACCTCTAAGGACAAATTCGGTTTTCAAAAGAAGGTGGAGTGTTTCATACTCCAAAATTTACTTACATATCTCTTACACATCACTTACACTTATCTCACAACATTTAATACAAGAGCCAACAACTCCAATAATTAGTTTCTTATGTCCCAATTTGAGTAATTAATTTTTATCAATATGATTACTCATATTACTTACCACCATTTAATTAAATAGAAAGGGGAAACACATCACTTATAAAACACATACATACTAAACAAAGGAACCAAATAAATAAATACACATAACCCTTGGTCACATTTAAAGGTGATCCCTCCCATGGGAATCCCTAACAACAATCAAACACACACACAAACAATACAAGTTGCCATGGTGACCTTGTTGAATTCATCTAGAATTTCAATGTGGTTGGTCTCCAATCCCCCAATGTTTGTTGTGATAATTTAACCTAAAAACACAAATACCTCCTTCGGCCTTGTGGCTATATCAGAACATCCAAATGAATATAAATATACTTCCAAAATCATCTATATATATATATATATATATATATATATGTGTATATGTGATCACAACAACATCAAGGAAACCAACAATATCACTTAGAATTTCATCAACAACTATATCATCATCAATTTTAATTCAATTTTCTCAGGTCTACTCAGTATATCCAAATATCACATGTCCTAACAACATCCATAAATATATATAACCATGTCAACAACATGTCAACATCTATATAAAATGTCTCTAACAATCATCATGCATCATATGTGAATCAAAGTCAATAATAGTCCATGCTCTATCATCTAATCATAATTCTAAATCAAAAGTCACAATAATGTCCATAATATAGTCAACAGTGTCATAATCAATATCAAAATGTGTTGAAGGGAAGTGGGCACTACATCCCCCTCCCCTTAGACTCGACTTCCTCCTGGAAGTCACTGGAACAAGAGATAGGGACAAATGCAGCAAAAAAAAAATCACTCCCATTATGGGATTTCTTGCTTCAAACAAGTTTGGGTCCACAGAACCCAAGTTTGGTCCAATGCAATTCAGCAAGAAGAAGGGAGATTGTAAGGGATGAGTTCTAAGATTTTTTCATGCAAGGCTACGAACATTTAATTCTAAGGAGTAACTTTACGATAACAACCAAGATACCACACCTAACAATATAACATGAAGAGGTTAAAGGAGTCTCAGGAATAACCACCAAGTAGTGCAATAACAAGGAGAATTTTGTGAGTTCAAGAATGACCACATAGTTTCCCAAGGAATACAACATACTACAGTAACAAAATTTAAGGTTTCCACTAAGGTTAAATTATGCTTTCATAGTTTGTTGTTTAGACAAGGCTAGCAGAATCAACCATGGCCAAAATTTTGTACGAGAGACATGTTTACTCAAGGTCCCACAATTTGAGGTCACACAAGATGAGGTTAATCAACAAGGAAGGACACCTAATTCAGAAAAACATTTACAATCAAGGAAACTATTTATGGAAATCACTTATATAACTTGAGAGGGTACAATCAAATTTTCATGGTAATACTAAGCAAATTCATGACCACAAGTTTTCCTATAGTCTGATTTTTACACTTTTGTTTTAAGAATCGAACACACCACACCAACCAAAACTAGAGACGTCAACCATTTAGCAAAATAAAAGTATATATATATATCCCCTAGCAACTAACATATCAATACAAGAAGTACCATTCACAATAACACAATGGGATTCATTTATCTTATTTCCTGGTCAAGCTCGGAATAATCACAAGGAGAGCACAAGCATAAATCGTAACACCAAAGAGCACTCAAGGTCGCTAGGGAGAAGAACAAGTAACATGGGGTCCAACTACAATCCAAGGGTGCATCATGTGACAAAAGTGAATAACATCATCTTGCACTTTCCATCCTAATGGAAAAGGGGCAACAATAACAAGGTGACCCAATAATATGAAGAAAAGAAGACTTCCCAAAGTTATTTTATATCCTTAACATATGTTTCCTTAAAATTACAATAACTTAGGTCTCCAATGACAAGACAACACGTAAGGAGGTTGCTTCTTAAACAAGATATAAGTCTCAATCCAAAAATACCACAACTCACACTCGATGAGCTACAGGACGATAAAGGTATGATGACCCAAAACTCCCACAAGAAAGGCACATACATCTATGAACAAGAAGGTACTAAGCAACTAGAACACATTACTATCCACTAGGTGTTTCACAATTCTTGGTAGGTGACAAAACTACAGTTTAAACTATACATTGCACTCAATACACATAAATCTTACTTATTTTATAACTCAACTAATTAATTCAAAAGTTGAAGTTTCATTTTCTAAGCACATTCCTTTACAATTTTTCTTAATTAAACTTCCTCCTATTATGACATCATAAGTTTTTGTTATAAGGACCACTAAGGGGGCATGATATCTCACCATTTTGTAAAGGCGGAAAAGAGACAAAGTATTTATTTTACTCCTAGGGAAGGTAGATGGACAATGTTTTCCTTTTCTATTCTTCTACATGGTTTTTATTTCTTCTATTAATCTACCAAGGTTAAAGCAAGGACCATTTTCTATTTCTATGTTCCAGTTTATTTGTTAAGCTTCAAGGCCAAATCTCCTCAATTATAGCTTTATGGTGTTTGGGTGAATCATCTTATCACTTAGTTTTTTTTTTAATGAGAAGGAAGATTCAAACATATCACATTATTACTTTTATGGAAAACAACATATCACATTTTTAATTATAAAGGAAAAAGAGGCATTCAACATAGCAAAATCACATTATTAATTTTGTAATAACTAGGAAACAATCAACCAACATGGATCACAACAATATTTTGATATTTTTCCACTAATTACAAGTATCATAAACATTCCTTATGGGTTTCTACAAGTTCTCAAAATAAGTTACAAGGAAGGCCCATTAAGTAAGCATAATTACTTTTATGAACCTACTAAGGTTTAACAATTTTTGTTGTTTTGGCTCTAAACATTTTAAGGAAAGTACTCAAATATTAAAGGAAGGCCCATTAAGGAAAGTATTCAAATCTACACCCATATTTCCACAAGGTACCTCCAACCAAGAAACAAGATGAAAATGAAAATATTTACTCCATGGACACCACATTCCACTAGAAAATGTCAAATGCAAGCGGTCAATCAGCTAATCTATTAAACATGTGCTTTACGACCAAGAGTTACAGTTTTGCAAGAGGAATCACATTATAAAATACCACTGAGATTAAATCATCAAGGTATAATTACACTAACATCACCAGTGGCATGGTCCAAAAGACTCAAAGCATCCATAAGTGTCTCCACGTAATTCAAAATTAATAGGTCATAGAGTGTTATTCATAGTAACTTAAAAAGTTAAGGAAAGGGTAGACTTATTTATAGGTCAAAGAGGGAAAAAAAACACACTTAATTTACACACAATACTCGAATGGGATTATTTCTAACCATAATTACCAAGATGTATACAATCCACAAGTCACTACTTTATATAATGAAATAAGGAAATCCTGATAAAACTTAGCATGCCATCAAAGAAAAGCCACTACTAGACAAACACTTTTCCACTAACATCCATAGCCAGCCAAAATAAATCTGATCCTAACATAATTCATCATCCCACAATTAAACACCTCTACTCTTGATGAGGTTCAAGCTCTTACCAGATTGTAAGAGAATCACCACCAATTCCATTGGACTACTAACTAGACCATACTACACAACAAACTCTCTTCCCAGCAAGGTCAAGTAATGAAAAGTTCACTCTAAGATCCTAGACACACTCAAGGTTCCGTGCATCCAACACCAAGGCACAACTTAAAGCACCTAAGAATACATTCAAGACACCAAGGGTGTACCCCCATATGATGAATTGTCACAATACAAACAACGTAGAACCAACTCATCATTAAACAAGAAGGAATCACGTAATGTGTAGCTAAGTAGCCAACAATATCAATGATCTCTGAGTCACCAATCAAAATAAATTCCAAGAAATATCGGCTATCAAGGAAAGTGGCTAAGTAGCCACATTGCAAAGTCTGAAAATTCTCACAAAAATATAAATAACTAAAAGAGCCTCAGAGCTTCCCAATCCAATCATAAAATAAGATGTTGGTCCTTGATAAAATAACACAAGTTTACAAATATAAAATACATAAGTCAACATCACAGTCACTCGGTAGCCCTTCATGGCTGCCAATAGGGGTACTATGCCTTGAGATCTACTCTAATGACACTCACGCAAAGTTGGATCAAAGGTGACACCAAGACCACACATTCTACTTACTCTTATAGGGATTGAGTCACCAAAGCATCAACCAAAACTAACTCCTCTAACCACTGAAGGAAAGAGGGAAGATTTAGATGATTAACAACTCCTAATTGACTTTGATAGGCTCCCGAACACAACCTCTAGCACTAGGCCACAAGAGTCACACCATACAATTTTTCATTCCTACAAATCCAATAAGGGAGAGTCTCAAAAGATTTATTGCATCATACAACTATAATAAGGGTTAGGACTCCTCAAAAAACATCTTTTCAAGGTAGAAACAAGTTCTGCTACACTATAAGTTCACAAAAATACCAATTTAATTTAACATTTTCAGTTACCCAGGTTTTGAAAAAATGTCACCGAGAGAGTACAACAATTCAAACAAACTTTATTATTATTTTAATTTTGTTAGTTCAAATGATCAGAGTAATGTAATATTTCTTCATACATATTTTTTTAAAATTAGATTTTTCAAACAAAGTTGTTTTTCTAGATTTAAAAGTGTGCTAGATTTACAGTTCATGTCTCAAGTTTTCTAGTGTGCCCAAAGGGTCCAAGATTTGAACCTACGGCTCTGATACCAAGTGTAACGCCCGCTAAAACAACCACTCGAGACCAAAGAACAACCTAGGTTTAGTTAGAAAAAAATATGGAATAATTGTTATTTTTTTTTTTTAAAGGGTTCATAACAAAAAATTTCAGAGTCCACTACAACAATTATCAAATCACCTTACAAAACACTAAGAGAGATAAAGTTATCCCAGCACAGTTAGATTTCCCTTAGGTGATAATCTAACTATTTAAAATTAGATTAACACTAAGCCAAACAATTCTTAATTAAACTTAGAGGGTAAGAAGAGCCAAAACAATTAAATACCCTAGGTATTTAATTCTACAAGGTTTCAACAATTAACATAGGTCTAATTGTAAGGGGGAGAATACACATTTAAACTAACAGGGTAAATTCTCACTTACCCACTCCCAGAACTCACTTAAGGATTCAATCTGATTTTTCTCATATTTAACATACTCAAAACTTTCTAGAAAACATTCCATTGGATAGGAAATTTCCTCACCTTTCCATTGATATAAAGAAGTCCTCCTAACTCCTCATATTTTCCAAGATATGAGCCGGAAACGGACCTTGGGATGAAAATTTTTCCCCAAGAGCGGGCTTAGGGAGGAAAATTTTCCCCTAGCTCAGATTTTGCGGGCTTCGGAGAGAAATTTTCACCGAGCAGAAGGAATGCGGACCAAGCGGAGTGGGGAGGTAAATTTTTCCTATGTGCTGGCCAGTCAGAGTCTGGGAAGAACTTTAGCACTTTTTCCCCTTTTGGGACAAAAGCGCAATCTGCCTCCATCGCATCCCGTGAGCCCGTAAGGGACACATGTCAACATTTCCCAACTTCAAACGGAAAGTTGGGTCACCAGAGAAACTTAAGACATTTAGTATTTTTACCTGAAAAGGGTTAAGGGATCAAAACAATCCATCTATGCTTCTGCACAAATGCCCAAGGCGCCACGTGTCAAGCCAGATTCGCGCAGGGGGAAAACTGACTTGCGGAGAAACTTGGAAAGTCTAGACTTTTGTGCCAAAAAGTGCAAGGGTTAAAATTAACCCATGCCTCTGACTACTCCAATTGATGCCACATGTTAAGCTCACATTGCTGCGGGTCGTCGGGCCACCTGGAGCAACTTGGAAATATTTTTCCAAATTTTAATTTCGAAAGTGCTAAGGTTTTAAGAGATTCTGTGCCTCCGTGCCTTTGCCTCGTGAAGCCACGTGATGCATCACCTCGATTGGTTGCGGGGCAGAAGGAGAAAGTTAGGAAATTTTGCTGAAATTTTTTTAAAAGGTAAGTTAAGGATTTCGGCCCACACGCCCACAAAAATACATTTCAAAAGGCAACGGTGGGGTGGTGGGGAAATTTTTTCCAAATTTTCTTTTTCGAACTTAGATTATTTTTTAGGCAAAATTAAAGATTTTCGGGTCAGCGGAGTGGTGAGGGACATAATGCCTTTAGCACTTTTGGGAAAAATCATGCAAAAGGAAATATTTTCCTGCGGGTCCACCCAAGAATAATTTATTAATTAATTTTGGTAGTTAGATTTTTTTTTGAAGCCAAAATGAAGTAAAACTTCAGAAGGCCATAACTTTTGATTGGGGATTCAGTTTTTGGACAAACAAGGACTTTTTGGAAAGCTCTCAAAGTCCTCTTTGCACAGAAATCTTAAGATTTTAATTTTGATAAATTTTAAAGGTGAATTTTTTTTGAAAACGATATGCGCAGGCTTTTAAAATGAAAACTGGTAACATTTGACTTATAAATTTTGTTCAATTCGACCTCCTTCCTTTCTCAACATGCCAAGAAAACATGGAGGATTTCCATCTTAGAGAATTTAGGATGGATTTCAAGGTATATTTTGTTTGATTTGATTAACAATTCAAAAATTTCAACTTTTGACAGCAAAACGACTGCAATTTTTCCTTTGCTCGATTTGAAAGGTTATTTAAATTTTTCTTAAGTGTTTTAGTTTAGTTTGAGGTCGTTTTGATCATGTAACCTCCATTCAATCATTTTATTTCATTTTCCAAGGTTGTAGGGTCGATTCTGTGCATTTTTTATAAAACATTTGTCAGTTTGAAAACATCTAACAGAGATCCAATTTGAATAGATTTGTTTACATTTACCAACTTCAACTATGAATTCATTCCAAAAGACTCTAACAATATTAATTTGATTCAAGAAAGATGTTCAAATGCCAAATTAGAACTTCTTGGTTTTCAAAACATTCATTTCTAAATGAACAGAGCACTATGACATTTCTTCATACGTATTCACTTTTCATCTTTCCAACAGAGATTTCAAAATACATTCAACAATCATATTTTAATACCTAATAATGCCATTTGGGAAAATTAATACAATATTTTATTGATTCAAAAGGATATCTTTACAACTTCTTTCTTCCATTCCTTGAATAAACATACATGGAATATAATCTCTTTCACATTCTTTCAAAAGTAGAAAACAAAGTATATCTCTTTCACATTTCGAATTACAACTTTCATAGTCAATACAAAACATCTTTCCATCACAATAATTTACAAGGTCATCCACTTCAAGTGGGAAAAGGTTACAATAAGGAATAATCTCAACAATGACTATCAAATCTGTCTTTTTTCCTTTGCTCTAGAACAACAACATGAATATCCTCCATTTTCTTTATTTCAATTTGATCACAAACAGAACAGGGTAGAAGGAAACGCTCTCCACCCAACCAAGACATCCAATGACAAGGGAGAATCCATCCTTCTTCATTGGCCCCTCGAGCCCCAACCACAAATGCAATAGAAGATGTATTTCAAACTACATGGAAACAACAGGCTTCCACAAACACACATGCAAATTTCACATTTAAAAACATAGTCCCAAATCAAAACTATAGTTTACAACCATAGAATAAAGACAACAAACAATATACTCAGGATTCATCATGCAAGCCAAAGGAACAAGAAACTATGGGGGATGTTACTTATGCCTCCCAAAGGGGAAATGGGTATCACCACCTGAGAACAAACCACAAAAATATATATCATTCAAAATCCCTAACATGCCCTTATTCCTCCCCAAGTACCCCTTATTCCTCCCATTTCCTTATGCCCTCCCCAACCTCTTATGGCACCCCATAACGAGTAAAGAAATGCAAGCTATTTCTTTGACAAGGTGAGAACCCAAATCCCAACTCCCTCTACACTTATACCTCCCCAAAACAAACTTATGCCTCCCCAAAATATTTCCCCATAGTCTTCTCCTACACCATCCTATGGCTAGTCTACCCCAACTAGCCAACAAATAAAAATGGCACATTCAAACATTCATCCATTTCACATAAGTACATAAAAAAAGAAAGAAGAGCATTTCCAAGAGCCAAGCTCCTACCTCTCCATGATGGAGTTTTTGTTCCAAGTTCCAAATATCAAGCTTTCCAATGACAAAAGTAGTCAAATAGATCAACAATCAACAAGCATGTGCAACAATCTCCAATCTTTCTTCAAAAGCAGAAGAAGACCTCTTAAAACCAAAAAGAAGTCACCCAAAATGAAGCAATGCAAGTAGTGAAGTAACCGCAAAAAACAAGACAAGGAATTCTAATATATAGAAGAGGGAAGAGAAGAAGGATGAGGTGGATCCAAGTGGGATGCCACATCACACATCCTCAACTCCAACTCATAATTCAACTTCAATCTCCAAGGCACAATAAATAAGTAGGTGGAATAAATGAACAGTTTTACTTACACACTCAAATCAAGCCCACACCCCATAAGGACTGAAATTAATAAAATGTAAGAAAGTTGCAATTAAAACATACAACTTGACTTACAAAAAATGTATAATGAAAAGTCTAGATTTAAACTCTCCAACCATAGGTAAGGTTGGTATGAAAATTTAAGAGGTATGGGACCAAGTTTAACTTCTCCCACAAGCCTCCAAAATCAGCCTCCAAGGACAAATTCGGATTTCAAAAGAAGGTGGAGTGTTTCATACTCCAAAATTTTACTTACATATCTCTTACACATCACTTACACTTATCTCACAACATTTAATACAAGAGCTAACAAATCTAATAATTACTTTCTTATGTCCCATTTTGAGTAATTAATTCTTATCAATATGATTACTCATATTACTTACACACCATTTAATTAAATAGAAAGGGGAAACACATCAGTTATAAAACACATACATACTTTAAACAAAGGAACCAAATAAATAAATACACATAAGTCCCTTGGTCACATTTAAAGGTGATCCCTCCCATGGGAATGCCTAACAACAATCAAACAGACACACACATACAATACAAGTTGCCATGGCTGACCGTGTTGAATTCATCTAGAATTTCAATGTGGTTGGTCTCCCAATCCCATGCGATGTTTGTTGTGATAATTTAACCTACAAAACACAAATACATCCTTCGGCCTCGTGGCCATATCAGAACATCCAAATGAATATAAATATACTTTCCAGAATCATCAATCATATATATTGATGATTCTGGAAGTATATTTATATTCATTTGGATGTTCTGATATGGCCACGAGGGCCAAAGGATGTATTTGTGTTTTGTAGGTTAAATTATCACAACAAACATCGCAAGATTGGAGGACCAACCACATTGAAATTCTAGATGAATTCAACAAGGTCACCATGGCAACTTGTATTGTATATATATATATGAATCACAACAACATCAAGGAAACTAACAATATCACTTACAATTTCATCAACAACTATATCATTATCAATTTTAATTCAATTTTCTCTCGGTTCTGCTCAGTATATCCAAATATCACATGTCCTAACAACATCCATAAATATATATAACCATGTCCAACAACATGTCAAACATCTATATAAAATGTCTCTAACAATCATCATGCATCATATGTGAAGCAAAGATCAATAATAATCCATGCTCTATCATCTAATCATCATTCTAAATAAAAAGTCACAATAATGTCCATAATATAGTCAACAGTGTCATAATCAATATCAAAATGTGTCAAAGGGAAGTGGGCACTACATCTTGGGAAACTTGTATGTTTGTTGTGAGTTTGGTATTGTGTTTTATTATGTTGAATGTTGATTGTGAAAGCCATGTAAATTTTCCTTGGTTGTCTTATACCCCTCATTGCTTCATTATTGGGGCTCAAGAGCCAATGAGGAAAAATTATTCTCTTTCTCATTGTATTATCTGTTGGGTGTAGAGTGTTGCCTATTCCCCTATTTTTTTGTTAATTTTTGGATTTGGAGAATATGGTGGAGATCAAGTCAATATTTCGTCATAATTTGATTTGAAGAAAATGAAGAGAGATCCCTATTTGAAATGAAATTTTTTCCATTGTGTCTCCACTTAAGTGTAGGGATTGTAACTTGCATTTTAAATGTTTTTAACTTTTTGTAAATGTGTTGTGAAATTTTTATTTGTATTAAGCATTCAAAATATATTTTTGGAAAGTAAGAGAAATAAAATTTTATTGCTAATATGAAACCCCTTCATCTTTATACTTTACCAAGAGGTTATGGAATGAAAATTCATCTTTTAAATGGTTTAGTTCTTATAAAAAAGAAACTACAAATTATTGTATTATTAGATGGAACAAGAACCTTAAAAAGGTTTTAAAAATGAAATTTAAGCTATCTCAATACAAGCCTATGCACAACTTAAATATTTGTAAAAAAAAAAATGTATTATGTACTTTTTAAAATATTGATGTTCTTGTTTTAAATTACACTTGTTTGCTTGAAATGGATGTCATTTACTCTATTGTGAAAGAAAGGAAACAGTTCTTGCTTTTATTGAAAAATTAGGCATCTTGAAAATGTTGAAATTTTAGATACATCTCATGTTTTGTTGTAAGAAAGAAAGTAATTGTTTAGAGTTTTTAGAATAAAGAAAAAAATCTTCTCCTTGCAAATTATAATAGGTTGAATAAGAAATTTTATTAGTTATTTTTATTTTACTCTTATTTGTTTAGGTATAAAACAATGGTTACCTTGCCTTATATATCACTATACCATTCAACTCAACTTGATCATTTAATATAATCAATATATATGTGTGTGTGTGTGTGTGTGTGTGTGTGTGTGTGTGTGTGTGTGTGTGTATAAATATGTTTAAATATATAAATTTTGTTTTATAAATCTATACATATTTAAAAATTATATAATTATATATATTTATAGGAATTAAATTAAAAATTTGCCTTATATAATATTAATTACAATTATATAAATCCGATGGCTACGTCTCATGTCGCCAATTGTAGGCTCTGAAATAGGTGTTTTTACCCCTTGATATTAGGGGTTCTATGGGAACTCCCTCGCAATGGTGTCAAAGTACACAACAACCATAACAACTACTTGGTCCCCCTCCTATGAGATGCGGCTTCAACAGACACTCTAGTGGTCTTTTTCATGGCTCTTGATGATCTTGCCATACACTGTTGTGGTCACTTCTAATGAGCTCTTACTGACTGAGATCTAGGTGCTCGATGTGTCCTAATGGGGTCCTCTAGGAGGAGGCCCCATACTTCCTTCCCTTTGAGTATAAAATTGCTATGGAGGTCTAAAATAGTGGATGAGTCTTCTTCTGCTGCTACTGCTAAGGTGGTTATTGTGGGTGGCGTGAAAAAAAGATTGTATAGAACCATGTCTGCCACAAGGAGGAGGAGCTGACCCCCTCAACCTACTAACCTGCATATGCTAAATATGGCTCATCACTCTATCTCTAGCCTCCTATGTCTTCCCCTAGTCTCCTCTATAATTTAGGCCTTCTCAATGGCCTTAACTAAGGTCTATGGACAATGAATATATATTCGACCTCTCCAAATTGAAGTTCATGCCCCTGATGAACCTGTGAATCCTAACCTACTCAAACTGCATGTAATCAACATACTGAATCAATTCCATAAACCAACTCTCATACTCACCTACTGTCACGGATTCCTGATGCAGGTCATGAAAACTCATCTATCATCTGCTAAATAAGCCTCTTAGAGCTCCTAAAACACTCCTCAAAGATCTCCCAAGTCATTGCCTTTTAGTTTTATGTGGAGTATCTTCTCCTCATTCCTTCACCAATCACCTACTTCATCCCTCAAAAGATAAATCGCAACATCATATTTTGTGTTTCTAGTACATTGGAAAATCTTGAAGCATCCTCTCAAGCTCACTAACCAATTTTCCATCTAGAAACCTCATGTATTTCCAGGTTAATGAGATGGGTGTAGATTCAAGATCTCCCTTATATGATCTATAGCTAATGACTGTCGACCCCTAGGTCTCTGTACATGCTCATCCCTCGGCCTAGGTCTCCTAATTTTTTTTTTATGTATCCTATAACCCTATCTCCATGCCCCCTCAGAAGTTAATCTATCCTATCTAACTCCACATGGTATTTCTCTTCCCTATTCTCATCATTGTGTCTCGAAGGGTGTTGAGCCTCATGTGATGGCTCCCTATCATGTTTGCTAGGTCGTGGCCCCTACTGCTCCACCTCGTATAGCCTCATTAACATCATGCAATGTCTATAGTATTTGTAGTATTATAGCATAAAAATTATTTCCCTAGAGGGTGGTATATCTAACTCCCCTCGTTTGGTTTTGTGCCTCATGTAAAAACCAAGACAAGAGTTAGTTTTATTATAATCTAGGTATTTTTTTTAGTTTTCTAGACTTTCTAATTTTAAAAATATCATGTAATGTTATGTGATGTGGTTGTATGTTGTACTAGGTTATCTATTTGTGTTTTCAAGTGTGCCCAGTGGTCCAAGTGTTACAAATTAAATGTAGTTTTTACTAGGTTATATATATAGACACACACACAAACACACACACACACACCTAAGAAATTTATAGATACATTGTTTTTATTCCATAGTTAAAAATGGGGAAAAAATGCCCATACCCAAATAGGGAAAACATAAATAAAATATACAATACCAAATAATAATGTGAATAAACCCTAGGAGAGGATTACAAATGAAAGAAGAAACAAAAAATGTGTGTATCTATCCTTAATCTTGAGTATACTCCCATGGCCTCCACCCTCCTTATCCCAAATTTGTAAAATTAAAATGAGAAAATAAGGAAAAAGAAAGGAATAAAAACAGTTCATAAGGATGATTTGGGTAACTTTGAATACCTAATAGCTAAGGGCTCTAAATGAATCCATGTAGTGGTTGTAATTTTTTTGGTACCCAAAGTTAACCTCCTTCAGAGACCGAGCAACATCATGGGTTTGACAGGACACTCAAAGGTAGATAGAAAAATCATGTATTGTCGTTTTGTAGCCGAGGAAGCAATCCATCTCACTTGTTGGCACTCGGGCTCTGAAGGGAGTGCGTAGCACATGAAAAAGGATGTAATATGATCCTCACTATTTTAGGTTGTGCCTTTCAACCAAGGTAAGAGAACTTGTTTTTGTAACTTCTATTATTTGAAAGGAGATTACATGTACCTTTCTTTTGCATAAAATTTATAGAGAAGGCCTTGGGGAAAATATGATTGACACACCAAATCTGACTCTCACGAGTTGTCACGTCTAGATTATGGAGATATTCTCACAGCAAGGCAATGGTTACTAAAGACATTTGAGACCCTAATTGTTTCTGCATGTTTTGGTAATAGAGATTATGCATTTGTGTACACACATGACAAACAGGGGTACTATGGGTAGGATTGGTTGTTGTTAAATGAATTTTAGTAGGAGGGGAGATAGGATGGATTTGACTCACCAGATCCTTTAAAGCTTATGCAAAATGGAAAGATTCAATCAATAAAATGCCATAAAAAGTTAAATTGTTTCCTCAACTAGAATATGTGCTTCAATGGATGCCCAGATCACCACTCTTTCACAAAATGTGTGGGATTTTTTCATGAAGTCTCGAGTTAGAGGACCCAATAAAGAACAAAGATTTAAACCAAGTCACGCCTAAGGTACACCCAGAGGCTTACATATAATCTCTATCAACAAAATGAAAGAAAACTCATTTTAAACCATTTATCCCATTCCCAAATGAAGGCTCTTCTGAGAAATGAAATTACAGATGCCACTAAACTATCACAAGTATTCATACTTGTGTTATTGGACTATATTTTGGTACAAGATTGTAATAGAAATAAGAAAAACTACCCGTATGCATTCAGAGATGAAATAAATACACTTTACTCAAGATTAACACAGAATAACTCAAATTTTGATGAAATTTATCAGCAATGGAATGTTTCCAAAACAATCTCAAAGATTTTCAATGACTGTACACTTACAACCACCTTGACATGATCAAATTTGACACAAAGAGAGATATACAATGATTCTTTAGACGGCTTCTCAAAATGGATGGGCTCTGTCAAGATTTTTATACTAGAGAAAATTAAACTTGATCTTTCCAAAAAACTCCCAACTATTTTCACAAAAAGCTGTGTGCCATTTATAACATTTCCAATAGAGCCCCTTCCTCCGAAAAGGCAAAAACTTTAAATGCACTAATGCTCACCATGATTATTTTATGATTCACAAAATCAGATTTGTAAAAGTCTACAGGGGGCTCAAGGGTAAATCTCTTCGATTTCTTCCACATTCAACTCCTTCCTCAAGAAAAAAACACCTCTATCCACTCACCAACCACTTCTACCCCATATTAATCAAATCTGACCCCCTTGCGTGCTCAGGAGAAGAAAAATAAAAAACCAGATCGTGCTTGAGACTCAGACCATTTTAATGGCGAAAGACATCTCCAGATCATCTCCCACCAAACTCTAGATATCAAAATTAACTCACTCCTATGTTTGGCATGTAGAAAATAGCAAGAAATCATGAAGACTTGCACTCCTAGGAGTTTTTAAAAGAAAAAAATGGGGGGAAAAATCAGATTTAGATGCTTAGCATCCATTGATCTATGATTTTGAATGTGGGCCGTCCACATAGACGATGTAAAAACAAGCTCAGGGGCTTCCTTTGACCTTTTTTGAACCTTTTAGAAAAAATGGAAATTTTTTTGACCTTTTTGCCCCGTACCTCCATTTTTGAAAATGGCCCTGACACATGTCCTGAGGTGGGCCCCAAAAGAAATGCGAAGAAGTTCTGCCATTTGACTCTCTTTTAGAAAAACAAAAAGTTTTCGAGTTTTTCCCCGCAACTCCACCCTTGAGAAATAATTTTGACACATGTCCCAATGTGGGTCCCAACAGAAACTATGCTTCCCCTTTTACTTTTAACTATTTTTTCTCAAAAGGAAAATTTTCCAATTTTCCTCCGCAGGTCCACACCTCCGTCGATGACCGGGGGAAAATGTTGACTATTTCCCATCGAGCTTGAGGGCCATTTTTTGCTATTTTAACCTTTATGAAGCAAAGAGGTGAAAAGTTTGAATTGTCTTCGATGGTCCGCCTCCCTACCCCGTATGAATTTTCAAAATTTCCATGTGTCACCATGATGCACCTTGAAAAAGTCCCAAAAAATTTGATACCTTGAACGAGTTCTGGCTCGCCACGTGTCCTACTTCCAAAAAAAATTGTTTGAAGGCTTGAAGATCTACAGAGGGCACCATGTGTCAATCTCTAAGGAAATATTCCTTGGTCATTGAAAAGTCCAAGAAAATATGCAAAGTGAGCGGAATGTCCCACGTGTCCACATGGTGCTTCCCTTAGATGGCACCCAAGTTGAAGACCCTAAATGAGCGTGAGATTGCCATGTGTCCCTATTCCACCATACTGTATTCATTTGCATAAAATTTGTCTAAGTTCGGGCCAAGTAGCGGAAGCCTCCACGTGTCCTCTTGGCGCTACTCTAAGACAAAGCCCATAAGAAAATCTTCAAATAAGTGTCATTCCTCCATGTGTCCCAGACTTCCCAAAAAACATTTTGAAATTTTTGTAAGTATGGAAAACCTAGCGGAAGTATCCATGTGTCTCTTTCCTACCAACCCTCCATGTGTCCTCTCGGCACTACTTCAAATCCAAACCAAAAATTGGATTCTCAAATGAGATTCATTCCTCCATGTGGACACATTTTAAAGTTGAGGATTTTTGTAGAATTTTTGAAGGGTCTGGATAAGCTACATCCAACCAAAGGATGCCACATTTCCCTATTGATACAAGGATGCAAATTTGACTAGGGGGAAACACCTGTCAAACCGTACAACACAAAGAAATGACCATCTGAGCCTAAAATTGAAATTTTCTTCAAGGATAGAGATTTTAGAAATGTTGCAAGACTCAAATAAGTTCCTCAAGGACACATCAATTCATTTCTCTTTGAGTATTTAAGGCAAAAATTACAGGGACAATAGATATTGAATGTGGAAAATGGAGGAAACGGGGGGAGAAACATGAGTTTTGATGGAAAAGAGCACAGGAGACTAAAAAATAAAGAGATTTTCCAGAGGAACAAAGGAACCATGAGACAAATATGGACCCACATGTGATCTTCGACCCAGGAGAAGATTAAAATGGCAACAAAGACTGGCCAAAACAAAATACAGGGGAAGGATAAAATTACATAGGTCATGAATCAATAAATCTTCAAGGGCAAAAATGGGGCGAGACAATTCTCAGCACCAACATTGGCTCTAACTCGGGGGATGGGGCACTCCCTATGAGTGCCACAAGAAAAATAGTAGACCAATTTCCAAAATATCCATTACGTGACAGAGTCAGCTCGCAGAGCAGAGAAATGAATCCATCTCGAAAAATAAACAAAGAAGCTAACAAAAACAGGGTCACCACAAACATGTAGTTATGGAGTAGCCTATCCTTGATGCTGAAAGTAGTGAAGAATGGATCCAGCATTCAGCTGAGATTCTACCAAGGATGTCCCCAAATAAACCTTAGGTGGTTCAGCTATCTATTCTGATGCTAATGGGTGTCTCAGACTCTTCAATGACTAGAGGATTCTCCATAATGTTCACATTTCTTCCTAGGGGCTGTCTTCTCTTCACTCAATCCCAAGTATTCAAATGCACTCCTTTGTGCTAATGAATCCTAAACAACTCAACAATTAGAAAAGAGTCTTTGATTTGACTCAAAACTTGGGCAATGACATATGGGACATTCTTGGTCAAGGCAATATCGGAAGAAATGCTACCACACTCATTACAAGGTACAGGACTCTTGATAGCCTGAGCATGAGGAGGGGTGTGATTTTTACTTGGAAATGCAGGGCCTTTGGCAAGTTCATCTTTCTTAGGAGCCTTATTAGGAATGTTTGAAAGTAGGGGATTTTTTTGGATTTGCTTGAGGCCCTGCACCTTTGGCAGCCCCTACTTCTTGTGTTGTATTCCTTCTCTTGAGCCACTACAACATTCATTAATAGTTTTCTATCTTCTTCTGAGGGAAATCCTCCATTATACTTTTCAATCATTAATGCCTTCAATTAATCAAAATAATTAGTGGGAAATTCAAAAGATTATACACTATCTACTTCTAAAGTATGAGAGTGGGGAAGAAGAGGTACATGATGGATGTAATCCCAAAAAGTGGCAGCAATTCTAGCACTTCCTTACCTCAGTTGAAGTTAATTCCCTTGGCAAACTCACAAGGATATCCATCATGTAGGCATCATCATCAGCTGCTTCTTCTTGTTGATCTTCTTCCTAAGTAACATGGGCATGAAAAATTTGTCACACCAATCAATGACCTCTATTTCTTCCACAATAGCAACTCTAGTAGAAAAATTATCAGGGCACCATTCTATTTTCTCTGCCTTGGGGGCTTCCTATTTCCAAATCCAACAGGTCCCTTACCTCTATCATCAGATCTTTGGTGATTTGTGAACCTGTCTTGGCCTTTCTGCTTGTGTTGACCTTGTGAGCTCTTCCCAATTCCTTTCTAAGCTTAGGCTAGCTTGTAGAAGATCTCCTTAATAGCCCCTGCCAAAGTCTTCACCAACTTCTTCCAAATCAGCAACCTTGTTTGTATGGGGTTTTTTCTAGGTTAACTAGCTTCACACCTTCCCTTTTTGGAGGCTTTCCAATTTCTTTGATATTATTTTCTATTTATAAAGCCATGGTGAAGGCCTACCCTCAAAATTTTGGGGGGTTTTTGTCTCTTAAATTATATGTAGCCTTTTTATCAAATGCATTAGTATATTTGATCAAACATGACTCATCACATGGCCTTGTTGTAATAGGAAAATCTTCTCAAGATCTTATTAGACGTTGTGTTGAAATCATGTACTGACTCATTAGGATTATTCTTGATGTTTTCAAAATATGATAGAAGAAACCTAGGGTCAGTCCTATCACCATAATTGCAATCTTAATGCATTGTTCATCTCATCCCCAAGAATCAACAAAATTATCTGGCAATGCTTTATACCAGTCCCCTAGCATCCTCCTCTAGAGTGTGAATAAACAATTTGATGTATACATCTTCACGTTCAATCTCAAATTATTCCATCATATTAAGGAAGAGCTTTAGATGCTGGTCACCAATTATGGCATTGTTTCTCCCTAAAACCTTAGGAAGTATGTTCCTTACATCTTGAGGTACTGAATTTGGATAACTAGCCATTCCCATAAAATTTATATGTCTAAAGGAGTTTACAACAAAAAGGGGGTCTTGGTTAAGCCATATTTATTTGAGGAGGGGACCTTGGAGGGGTGTGAAAATTTAATAGGGGGTAGAAGGTTCTTGGAACACAGGAGTGTGAGTTAGTTTCAAAATGGAGATTCCCCAAAGACCTTGATTCTTGGAAATTCCTATCTACTTTAGGAAAGACAGGTGCAAAATGTGAAGAAAATCTTTAAGAATCAAATGAAGCCCCTTCTCCATCTAGAGAATTTAGTTCCATAAAGAGGCTACCTGATTCAGGAGTCATTTTAAATGGTAGTATTTAGTGATGGGCCATCACTTTCATCAATAGAGATCCCCCTTCTTGTCTCTGACATCCGAAAATTCTACAGGATTTTCTTCCCTTCTTACTTTTATTTTCCCTAACTCAAGAAACAATGTCCTAGCAGAATCCCTAGCAAAGAAATATATTCTTCCTTTCATCTTTGCAAATATTAATAACAAATATGACTTTGACAGAGTTCTAAGATACTGGTCCTTATCAGAATCAAATAAAAAGGGAGTCACCACTAAGGATTTTTACCTTAGTTGTGAAAATGCACTAAATATGATTTGTCAAGTGTTTGTCAATACTAGAAACTGGAAACGAAAAAAATCTAACCTTTCTTCACCAAAAATTTATCAATGAATACTTGTGCAAAACATGCAGAGACTGGAAGAGTTGTATGTAACACTTGGAACTTGAAATAGGGTTTGAGTATGGAATGGAATCAAAATGTCCCCGGAAATGGCGGCATTGATGTTGGTGTTGTTGACAGGTCAAATAGATATTAATTGGCAGTTGGATCAACAAATTAGTCTCAATGATGAAAATTGGTTCCCAGCAATTCAAAACAATCCCCAGCAATGACGCCATTTATGTTTATGTTGTTGATGGGTTTAAATAGATATGGCTTCAAATATGTATGCACATATATTAAATTGAACTAAGTTCCTGGAAACGTAAATCAAATCCCCAACAATGTAAATTAGATCCCTGGTAATAATGCTATTTATGTTGGTACCCAAAGTTAACCTCCTTCAGAGACCATGCAACATCATGGGTTTGACAAGACACTCAGAGGTAGATAGACAATCATGTATGTCGTTTTCTAGCTGGGGAAGAAATCTATCTTACTTGTTGGCACTTAGGCTCTAAAGGGTGTGGGTAGCACATGCAAAAGGATGTGATCTGATCCTCACTATTTTAGATTGTGCCTTTCAACCAAGGTAAGAGAACATGTTTTGTAACTTCTATTATTTGAAAGGAGATTGCAGTTACCTTTCGTTTACATAAATTTTATAGAGAAGGCCTTGGGGAAAATATGATCAACACACCAAATCTGAGTCTCATGAGTTGTCACATCCAGGTTATGGAGATATTCTCACAGTAAGGCAATGGTTACTAAAGACATTTGAGACCCTAATTGTTTCTGTATGTTTTGCTAACAAAGATTATGCATTTGTGTACACACATGAAAAAAAGGGGTACTATGGGTAGGATTGGTTGTTGTTAAATGTATTTTAGTGGGAGTGAGAACAGGATGGATTTCACTCACCAGATCCTTTAGAGATTATGCAAAATGGAAAGATTCAATCAACAAAATGCCACAAAATGTTAAATTGTTTCCTCAACTAGAATATATGCTTCAATGGAGGCCCAGATCAGCACTCTTTCAAACAGTGTGTGGGATTTTTTCATGAAGGCTCGAGTCATAGGACCTAATAAAGAACCAAGTTTTAAACCAAGTCACGCACGAGGTACACCCAAAGGCTTACAGATAATCTCTATCAACAAAATGAAAGAAAATTTATTTTAAACCATTTATCCCATTCCCAAATGAAGGATCTTCTGAGAAATGAAATTGTAGATGCCACTAAACTATCAAAAGTACTGAGACATGTGTGATTGGACTATATTTTGGTATAAGATTGCAAGATAAACAAGAAAAACTACCTGTATGCATTTAGAGATGAAATAAATACACTTTACTCAAGATTAACATAGAATAACTCAAATTTTTATGAAATTTATCAATGAGGAAAAGTTTTTGGAACAATCTCAAAGCTTTTCAATGACTGTACAATTGCAACCACCTTGGCACGATAAAATTTGACACAAAGAGAGATATACAGGATTCTCTTGATGGCTTCTCAAAATGGATGGGCTCTGTCAAACTTTTTTTGTTGGTGAAAATCAGTCCTGATCCTTCCAAAAAATCCCAACCATTTGCGCAAAAAATTTGTGCCATTTATAACATTTCCAATAGAGCCCCTTCCTCTAAAAAGACAAAAACTTTAATTGCACTAGTGCTTGCCATGATTCTTTCATGATTCGCAGAATTAGACCTGCAAAAGTCTCCAGGTGCTCGAGGGTAAATATCTTCAATTTCTTCCCACACTCAACTCCTTTCTTGGGAAAAAAACACCTCCATCCATTCGCTAACCACTTCAGCCCCATATCAATAAAATCTTACCCCTTTAATGGAAAAGCATTTCTCCAAATTTTTCCTACCAAACTCTAGATATCGAAATTAACTTGCTCCTATGTTTGGCATGTAGAAAATACAAAGAAATCATGAAGAATCGCACTCCCAAAATTTTTATAGAAAAAAGGGGGGAAAATCATAATTACACGCTTAGTAGCCGTTGATCTTTAATTTTGAATGTGGACCGTCCAGATGGAAGATACAAAAACAAGCTCAGGGGCTTCCTTTGACATTTTCTCACCCTTTTAGAAAAATGGAAAAATTTCACCTTTTTACCCCACACCTCCACTTCTGAAAATGGCCCTAATATGTGTCATGAGGTGGGCCCCAAAAGAAACGAAGAGAAATTATTCTATTTGACTCTCTTTTGGAAAAAGGAAAAATTTTCAAGTTTTCCCCATAGCTCCACCCTTGAGAAATACTTTTGAAACATGTCCTAATGTGGGTCCCAATGGAGCTACACTTCCCCTTTTACTTTTAAATATATTTTCTCAGAAGGAAATTTTTTCAATTTTCCTCCACAGGTTTACACCTCCGCCGTTGACTAGGGCAAAACATTGACTATTTCCCATCGAGCTCGGGGGCCATTTTTGCTATTTTAACCTTTATGAAGAAAAGAGGTGAAAATTTTGAATTTCCTCTGATAGTCTGCCTCCCAGCGCCCTATGAATTTTCAATTTCCACATGTCACCATGACGTAACTGGAGGCGGTCAAATAAATTTGATACCTTGAATGAGCGCAGGCTCAGCACGTGTCCTGCTCCGGCAAAATCTGTTTGAAGGCTTGAATCTCTATGGAGGGAACCACGTATCAAGCTTTGAGGTATTCTTCCTTGGTCGATGAAAATTCTAAGGAAAATATGAAAAGTAACTGAAATTCCCCAGGTGTTCGCATGGCGCTTTTCTTAGATGACGTCCAAGTTAAAGACCCTGAATGAGTGCGAGCTCGCTAGGTGTTCGTGTTCCACAATAATATATCCATTTGCATAAAATTTGAATAAGTCCAGGACAAGAAGTGGAAGCCTCCACCTGTCCTCCCAATGCTACTCCAAGGCAAATCCAATAAAGTAGATCTTCAAATGAACTTCGTTCCTCCACATGTCCCGGACTTCCCAAAAACCTTTTGAAATTTGTGCAAGTATGGGAAACCTACTGCAAAGTCTCTATGCGTATCTTTCCTACCAACCTTCAATGTGTCCTTCCAGTGCTACTTCAAAGCCAAAACAAAATGTTGATTCTCAATTGAGTGTCATTCCTCCACATGGACACATTTTAAAGTTGAAGCTTTTTATAACATTTTTCAAGTGTCCAGCTGACCCGCGTCTAACTAAAGAATTCCATGTTTCCTTGTTAATACAAGGATGAAAATTTGACTAAGGGAAACACCGGTCAAACCGTACATCACAAAGAAATGACCATTTGAGCTTGAAAGTGAAAATTTCTTCAAGGACAGAGATTTTAGAAATGTTGCAAAACTCAAATACATTCCTCAGGGACACATCAATTCATTTCTCTTTGAGTATTTAGGGAAAAAATGGTAGAGGACAACAAATCTTTACTATGGAAAATGGAGGAAACGGGAAAATGTGAGTTTTGAAGGAACAGATTGTGGGAGACTCAAAATACAAAGCTTTTTTAGAGGAACAAAGGAACCATGAGACAAAATACGGACCCACATATGATCTTCGACCCAGGAGTAGATTAAAATGGAAATAAAGACTGTCCAAACACAATATGGGGAATTATAAAATGATAGATTTCATGAATTAATAAATCTTCAAGGGCACAAATGGGGCAAGAAAATTCTGAGCACTAACAGATTCAACCCTAGAAAATTTAGTAGAGGATTTTGGAGGGAATCTGTTATTAAATAAAATGTATGTGTAACTTGTGAATGGGGCCACTAAAGGGGTGTTAGCAGGTGAGATTAAAATGAGACATTATTGTTTTAGTTTACTAACTTTTCATAAATTCCTTGACTTTAGGAATTAATTAAATTAAATTTACACAACGATAACTAGACAATGATTATATTAGGGATTAAAATATATATGAACTAAATCATATGGTTATGGTAAGTTTGACTTTAGTTATAGAATATTAAGTCAATAAATGACATTATAATTATAATACTCAATTAAATAAATATTATAATAAGAGTATTTTAGCTAATGGCTTGTTAGGATTAATTAATGTAATTTAACGAGAACCCTAGAACGAGATTAATGCCCAAAATGTTGAATTAATAATTATAATAAATAATTGTTAATTTAAATGAACGAATTATTAACTAAGAAGTAATTGAACCTAGTTCAAGGTTATCCCATTACAACCTATTTAAACAAAAAAAATTATTCCATAAATTCTCCTAACTAATCATTTGGATTTGTCTTGGGTCATGTGCGGGAAAAATGTGGGCATTTATAGTTGGAGTGGAAGAAGCAACAACTAACTTTTGAATAATTGCTACAAGAGACAACTAATAAATGAACTATAACTGTAGGGTCTTAACACATCTCCTTGCAAACTCCTCTCCACCATTGATTTTGTGGAATGTATTGTACTTGGCAAGGATTTCACCCATATAGCATGAGGAAAATTTTATTAAGACCTATCATTTGGTATCAGAGAGAGTTAACCATTAGTCATGAGATTATTTTTTTCATATAATATATTTTTTATTTTTTAGACATATTGTTAACAAATAGGCAATGGTAGTTTTGATGTTTTTGAAGTGTAAGATCTCTGACATCTTTAGGCTCATTTTCTACCTACATATCATTGCTCAGACTTCAAAGTATAATTATTCAGTGAATCTTCAGTGTCTATTTTCATTTATGCGCATCTACTTGTAAATCTAAGTGTTGATTAACTTCAATATGATTGTCATTCCCTTAAAAATACCTATGGAACAAAGGCTCATCTATTTCTATCAATCATCTTCCACATGCTTCAAGCTCAAGCATTGTGCATTGATACTTCCATGTGGTTATGTATTTTAATATCTATAATTTTTAGTCATGTTGGCACCATAAAATCTCTAACAGTCACATCAAATGACCATGTTTATAGTTCCCACTCCTCTTCGACACTATTTCATTATGTTGTTATTACTGTTGGATTTATACTTAAACATTTTGATTATTATATCTTGATCAATAGATGATAGACTATAAAGATATTTGGACTATTGGCATGTTTTGATTTACACTTTGATTATGATGTGCTAGATGACGATGATGGAAAGTTTTATATATTGATTTGCAATATTATAATTTTATACTAACATGTCATATTCTGGATGCACATAGCCTATGTTGGATGTTTTGATTAGAATTATGATTTTAAGGTTGTTAAAATTGAATTAAATTATATGATGATGGATGATAGAATTTGTAATTTTGCATGACGATTATTGATTATTATATGTGTATTATTCTCAATGTAATTGATATGTCTGCAAGGCCAGAGAGGTATTTTGTTAGTGTTGCAGGGACAATTTATCACATACATTGAAAGGGAATAGGGAACAAACAATAGAAGGATGTCGGGTGCTGTGCAACACGCCTGAAATTTGACAAGTTTTGTATAATCTTATGTTTTGTTGTTGCTTTCTCTGTTAGGAGGTTTCCATAGGGGGGTAACTTCATTTATGTGGTCATGGGTGTAATGTGTTTCCTTTCTTTACATTTTTTTGTGTAATTTGCTGTGCATGTGTTTAATTATTTGAAAAAATATTGTTATTTTATTAACACTTGCTAATGTATCTTAATTAACTAGTTTAGCTTAAATTTGAATTAAGAAGGAAGATATGACATGTGGACAATAAATTAGGTAGATAGCCTTTCTTTTAGTGCATGATGTGAATTGAATTAAATGAATTTAGGTGGTGTTGTATTCCACAATCTTTTCCATATTCGAATTTTTCCTTGTTGGCCACTTTTAGAGACTTGAGGGATAAGTTAACCTTATCCCTCACATATCAAACAATCCTACCAACCCTACTTATGAAGTATAGGACATATTTTGACCATTTTAATGCATTTTTTAGTGTAAAAAGGGTAAATTATTGCACTTGTTATTTACCAAATTTAAATTTTTCCTTGATAAGCATGTGTGTGTGAGTAAGTTAATGTTTCATGTGGGCATGTCATAAGTCTTACAAATGAATTTAATTGCCTTAGGTTTTGTTTTTGACTTGTGTATTGGAATGGAGAGATGATGAAGTGGTATCCTACATGGAGCCACCTCATCATTCTCACATCCCTTTTAGATTTATTGTATGATTTTGATGGATTTGGGGTTACTTGCCTTATTTGCTTCTCTTGCACTTTTTAACATTGGTCTTGGTTTTCATACTTGGATGTTTCTTTGGAGTTGCGTTTTGGATTGAGCTTGGTGTGAAGGATTCAAAGCTTGTACAGTAAATAAATTGGAACCTTTATGGAGAGATAGGATCTCCCCTTATTGTATTTTTGTATTAATGTATTTTTATGTAGAAATTTGGCTTGTTTAAGTTTTGTATGAGTGTGGTGGATATGTTTGATTATAAATTGGTAGCTTGCCTTAAGTTGAGTGTGGGAGATGGATTTATGGGAAAATTGGGGAGGGAAAAGGGAGATGTGAGGCATTCATTTTGGAGGGAGTGTGAGTTTGATTTCCACCTATGGGAAGTGAAAAGGATAACATGAATATTATTTTACATTTTTACAAGGTGTAGAAAGAAGGATTTGGTTATGTTTTACCCAGTTGTGCACATGGAGGATTTTTGAGTGGAACTCCTACATCACTTGGGAGACAAAATGAGGTGGTTCCCATATTCCATTGCACCTTGTTGGCTTGTTGTAGTCAATCCTTTGTGCTTGTTTGGAAAATTGTTATGTTATTTGAGTGTATTGTTCAAATGTGTTACTTGAATGTGTCATTTTGTGTAATGCTTGTTGTGGAATCCTCTTGTAAAATTTGTCAAATGTTGCATAATACCACATATTGTTCTTTGGTTGGGGCTCGGGGGCTAATAAAGGGATGGATTCTCCTCTTATTGGATTATAGGTTAGGTGGAGAGCATCGCCTATACCCCTTTTTTTTGTATGGTGATCCAAGTTTTGAAAATTTAAAGGATGCAAGTTTGAAAGCAGAGAAGTTGAGAGATGACTTGGAAAGAAGAATTATGTATTGATCTTTTTTTAAGAACCTCCATGTTGTAAAATTGATTATTGTCCCCACTTAAAGTGGAATATTATAACTCTTGTTTATTTAAAAGAAATAGTGTATATTCAATTTCCTCAGATTTGAAGTATAATAGTGAAAGAAGCAAAGTATGAGTTGTATGTTCGTTGAAATGAAACTCTCCTAAATTTTAATATTATTAAAAGTTGTAATACATATTTTTGATAAAGATTAGATTGTATTGAGTTTTAAAAAATGTAAGCATATTGGAAAGAAGAAATGTATAGTTGTATCTTGTTACGATTACATCTTCTCAACTTGTAAATTTTACAAAGAATGCATTAGATATAATCTTGAATTTTAATGAGTTATTCTTGTAAAGAGAATTTATTGAGACTTGCATCATTTTAGTTGATGTAAGAGCTTGAGATGGTTTTGTAATGGGAATGAAGATGCTTTAAATCTCAACATTATTCAAGTTGTATTATAAAATCTATTTTTACAATTTAGGGCCTTTGAATGGAAAGTAAATGTTAATTCATCTTGCATTATTAACAATCTTGTGTAAATTGGGGAAAATGAATAAATTCCATTTATGTATGTTTTACTTTATTTTATCCAGATGATTGTAGAAGAAGGATTAGATGGAATAAATTTTATAATCTATACCCCTTGTTGCAATAGTTATAATAATAAAAGAAGGGGGGGGCTAGTAGTTTTAATTTTTCCTCCTTAATAAATGAATATAAATTTAAAATTACTTCGCATCTTATTATACAAATAAACTAAATTTTACTAAACTAAAAAACAAATCAATTAAAATAATTACATGTATAATTAATATACCAAATTTATATTAATAATATATATTATTATTATAAATTTTTCTGTTAAACAAAGTTTATTAAGAAAAAAAATTAAATGAAGTGGCTAAGTTTAATGTGCATTGAGTTTTATATTAGTTCATTGGACAATTGTTTAGTTATGTTGATAGTGAATTGTGTTGGTGTGAGTTATCATATGTGTCCTCCACTCATATATGGAGGGTCATCTCACATGGGTTAGGTTTAGGGTTAGGTTTAGGGTTTTCTATTGAGTCATGCAGTAGGATTACCTGAGTACCATATATATATCCCTTCATCTTACATTTATGAGAATGCTGAGACACTCTGTTATGTTTTCTCTACATGTGCAAGATTTGTTCTATTATGCAAGTTATTCAGTTATTGATCAATTCTTCCTTGTGATTACATTGAAGCCATTATGATTCAACCAGAATGCAACTTCATCATGGTGCATAGTTTCTGATACGATTCATCAAATATTTCATGGTATTAGAACTAAGATCGGGTAAATGTGCACTCATTTTTTGAGTTGTGATTACTTTTGTTTTTCATTTTTTTAACTCATGTAATTTTTTGATCATTAGATTCTAGTTTTTTATTCCTAACATTCTTAATAAGTTTCTCTTGGAATTTTTTTGGGTTTACAGTGTTCTTCATGCATGTGCAGGTCTCCTTGATTTTTCAAAGGTTTTGTAGCTACATTTAGCTAGTTGTAGCTAAATTTGAATACAGATTATTTAAAAAAAAATTGGATGTGTTGAAACCACTTCCCTGTGGTTGTTTGGTTTGGGATGATCTTTTCTCAAACTGATTCTTCCAGCTTGGTTATTCATGCTACTGTTCCTGTAATCCCACAACTACTTTTTTTGTATCTCCTTCAGACTGCATATTTGAAGTCCTTCCTTGCGATTCCTTCACACACCTATTCCCACTCATGCTCTGACCTATTTTCTTGCTCTTTTGTGTGACCCTATGGTGTGGTGTGCTCCTATGCCTAACCAAGCTTCATCTACTACGTGCCCTCCCTACCACACTGCCCTGCTTTGCTCTGCCACGACCGGATCTCCTCCTCCCTGCTCAGGGTCGGCTCACCCCTCCCTCCTCCCTCCTCCCCCCAAACTACTAGCACCATTCCTCTCTTCTACTGTGGACAATGCAACCTCCTTCCTGGACTGTGCGAAGCTCAAAATTGATGTTTTTTTGCTTTGCTAAGTCCATTTTTTTGGTAAGTTTTTTTAATGTTTTATGGTAAGTATGTTTTAAATACTTTCTAATTTTAAAACACAAAATATTATTAATCTCTTTTGATAAGTTTTTCAAAAAAAATTCCATTTTTAAATTAAATTCTATTTTAAAAAAAAAAAAGCTTTTTTAAATCTTTCAAAATGTTAGTATTTTTTAAGGGAAAGTATTTTTAATGTTTAATTAGGATTTTTTGTTTAAAATCTTAACTAATAAATCATATTTAATTAAATAAAGATTTATTAATTATGATTCTCATTAACGATTAAGTAACCGAAGTTTTAAATCATCTTTTAAATTTAATGTTAATTATCGTTTCCTTTTAAAAGTCCAAATTGCTTTAAAATTAGCTAAATCAGACGTTTCCAAACGGTAAATTTTTTTGAACGCGTTATTGTCAATTTTTTTTACTAATCATGTGCTCAAGTGTGCAGTGACACTCTGAGCACCCTATTTGTCTTCTGTATGCTTTTTCGGCATTCTGAAGATCATTGGGACTCATCTTGAGTTCATCTAAACCATTGTATTTTTACCCTTATTATTGCTTGCGACTAGTGAGCGCATCCGCCATAGTTTGTAGCAAGGGGGTATCATTTGCAACGTGAGATGCTTTTTCTCACAACTAGGATGTGATTTCACCTCCTTCCTAGTTTTTTTGCTATTATGCTTGTTTACGATGTCACTTTTCTACGCTCTACAAAACATGATTATGGTCTCCTCTCTTGCATGTTATTATGCTGATTACAAGGTGAGTTACCTAGTCTTTTACAATGCATGCTCGGACCCGATTGTATTCAATGCACTAAACTATAAAGTGCTGAAAGTAAGGGGTTATTATATTATCCTGGGTGATTTTGTTTCTTTTCTGCATTCCTTCTCTCTCTCTCTCTCTTCACTATGGATGCACTTTCAATTCCTTTTCTTACGTCGTTCAAGTTCTTCGAATGGAGATCGAAAATAATAATGAAGCTAAGGGGTAAAGGGTTATTCCGCATCACCATGGGAACTAAGACTGAACCAGATGAATGAAACTGAAATATCTAAGTGGTTAAACCATAGTGATGAAGCTTTATGTTTTATTTTCCTGTCTATTTCTCCAGACTTCCTCTTCTACATTAAGGTATCTGAAACACCAAAATCTACATGGAAAATGGTTGATGAAATGTTTGGACAACAAGATGACATGAGAGTGCATGAGTTGGAAAAATAACTACCAGGGTTAAATCCTAATGACTTTGTAAACCTAAAATCATTATTCTCAAAGTTTGTCCACACTAGATTGTTGTTAAAGTAATGTCAAGTAGAGAAGAAATATTCTCAACTGGTCTTGTCACTTGTCTTTAAGTTAGGTCTTTGAATACTTTCTGTCTTCAGTGTCATATTTTTATGCTATAAAATCTTCCTTGGGAAATGATTGAAAAATTCCCTCCTTTGACTATTTTTTATCCCAACTCATTCAAGAACATGACAAACTCATTCAAATGGGGTCTCTAAAGTCTAATTCACATGCCCTTGTAGCAAGTACTAATAAGGAAAAGAAGACTGAAAAGAAGGAAGAAAAAAAGGATCAACCTAAGAAGGAAACCAAGACTAAAACTAAAAATAACACGAACACTTTGAATTTTGAGCCTAGAGCATAGAAATACAAGTATTTGATGTTCCTATTGCAAAAATATTGGTCATAAAGAGCATACATGTATGAGAAAACAAATTGATCACCTTACTCATTTCCTTGAGAAAAATCAAATAAGTGTTCATGAGTCTATCAAACAAAATGCTCCGAAGGCCGAGTATTCCACTACAAAAGGTTCTAAAAATGATAATAAGAAAGGAAAGGCCATTTTAGCCAAAGTTGCTTCTTCGTCGATGTGGATTATAGATTCTGGTGCCTCGCACCACATGGCTTCTTCACATGTTGAGTTCTGTAACATCGAGCCTGGTGGTATGTCCCAAATAACGATGGGTAATGATACAAAAGTGTCAGTTTCTGAATAGTGGACTGGTAGAGATGGATGGGGGAACATTCAACCAAGTGTTCAGTGTTCCTGATATTTCTACCAATCTCTTATCATTTTACCAAATTACTCACCTTCGTGAAGGAATGCGAGTGGAATTTGGTCCTAACTCAATGATTATTCGTGAGCTTAATGATGACACTACAATGGCTAAGGGAAAGGCGGATCACCATTCATGGTTATATACCTTTTCCCACTTTACTTCTGATTCTATGCCCACTACCTTGCTCACCCATGCAAATGAGGTTAGTAAGCTATGGCATGATCTTTTGATACATCAATATTATAACTACCTTGAACAATTGAGCCAAAATGAAATGGTAAACGGGTTACCCTGGGTCAAGTTTTCTTAGGGTATTTGTGAGGGTTGTACCCTTTGAAAGCATCCTGAAAAGAAACGCTTTGACAAAGAAAAAGCCTAGAGAGCTACTCATCCCATGGATCTTGTTCACAGCGATATTTATGGTCCATTTCCATCTCCTTCTTTTACTAGAGCTCTTTATGTGCTAACCTTCATTGAAGACTATTTGTGATATACTTGGGTATATTTTCTTAATCTTAAGTCTAAAGTCTTTGAAAAATTTTCAGGACTTTAAGGCTCTTGTTGAGAAACAAGCAAGATGGTCTATTAAGGTTCTTCGAACCAACAATGGAGGTGATTATGTAAATAATAGGTTTATGGATTTCTGTACTTTTAAATGGATCTCCTTACAGCATACAGTTGCTTATAGCCCTTCGCATAATGGATTCATAGAAAGAAATAACCATACTTTTAAGTAGATGGCCACCTGTATGATTCACTCAAAGTCTCATCCTCCACAGTATTGGGCTGAAGCAGTAAATTATGCTAATTGCATTCACAACCATGTTCCACATAAAGCAGTAAGAGAAATGAAACCCTTTGAATCCCGGTTCGGACACAAGCCTAATGTTGAGCACTTTCAAGTCTTTAGATCCAAGGCTATGACTCGGATTCCCAAGAAGAAACATAAGGCATTAGAACTATGATCCAAACCTTGTATCTTTGTAGTGTATCTTGATGACATGAAAGGATATCGATTGACTGAATCCTACTTCTCATTATCTGTATATTGAGAGAAGTGTTAAGTTTAATGAGTCTATCTTTGACTTCTACTTCCCCACCTATTGAGGTTCTTCAGCTCGATGATTCAGATTCTGACTTATCAGATGATGATGTTGTTAAGCATGCTCCTCTTCTTGATCCTCCTAACCATCAGACCTCTAAGTATTATGATTATGATAGTAGTGATGACGAGGACTATGTCCCTTCTCACTCAAGTGAAGAATCTTCCAACTCTGAGCCTAATTCTCCTAGTCCTCTATTGGGCTAGGAATAACTTTGTAAAGTGCTGGAGATTTAATTGGAGATACTAAAGATATGAGACATACTCACTCATATTTCGTTATACCCCACTCTTTCTTCACCTCTATTCTAATCCACATTCTTTCTGGGAGGCTTCTGGTATTCCTGAGTGGGATTCTGCCATTGATGATGAGTATTCCTCTCTCATGAAGAGCAATACTTGGGATCTCACCCCTCTTTCAAAAGGAATAAAAATCGTTCAATGTAAGTGGGTGTTCCAAACAAATTATGGAGTAGATGGAGACGTAAAAATTTTTAAAGCATGATTAGTAGCTAAGGATTTCTCCCACATAGCAGGGGTTGATTATAGTGAAGTTTTTACTCCAGTTGTGAAGATGACTTCTATTCAATTGACCATTTCCATTTCCGCAACAAATAGATGGAAAGTCCATCAAATAGATGTTAAGAGTTACCTTCCTTCATGGGGACCTAGAGGAAGATATCTACATGGAAGTAACCTACCCCTGGTTATGTCCATTATCCCTCCCTTGTTTGTAAGTTAAAGAAGTCTCTTTATGGAGTTAAACAAGCCCCTGAAGCTTGGTATGCTAAAATGGATTCCTTTTTATGGTACATCAGGGTTTACTAGGTGTCACTCTGATCCAAATGTTTATATTCTATGGCAAGATGTACTCCATACTCATTCTTGTTCTCTACGTTGATGACTTGTTGATCACAGGCCAGCTCTTCCTCTATTATTGATTCTGTGAAGATCGCCTTGACCAACAAGGTTTCCATGACTGACTTATGTCTGCTTCATTACTTCCTTGGGATCCAAATTTCACAATCGGAATCGATAATTTTGATTTCTCAACCTAAGTATGCTCTTGATTTGCTAGCTCATTTTCATATGTCTGATTACAAGTCTTCTCCTACTCCTTTTACTTTTCAGGCTTAAGTTGGTTTCAGATTGCTATACTCCATTGGTTGATGGTACCCTTTATCGACAGTTGGTGGGGAGCTTGATTTAATTGACTCACACTCAAACTGATTTATCCTATGTGGTTGGGATTGTATCTAGATTCATGCAGGATCCCACGTGACCCATCGCATTGGAAAGTAAATCCAAATGGATCCTTATTATGTTTGTGGCACTTATACTTGATGGCATTCACTATCATGGAGGGATGATATTGACTTGATTGGGTTCTACGAATTCTGATTGAAACAAATGGTGAAAATCAATTAGATCATCAAAAATCTACTTTTGGCTAATAATTTATCACTTCTTTTAGGCCCAGCATTGTAGTTCCCTCCTCTCTACAGACAGTCCATAGGCATATACAAAATCATCTATACGAGGCTCCCTAGAATTCAGTAGCCCCAGTAATTAACGATGCCACAGAACCTGTAGTGTCTACTGGGAGTCTTTGACAGAGTTTGGCATCCACTTTTGCCCCCACTACCCTAAAGGTACTATGATAATTACAAGCACTATCTCAATGTCTAAAAAACCAGTTCTATATCAAATGGATACAAGCAAATTGATACCCACACCATCTTCATATGAGAGATTATTCATGATGGTATCATTGACATTTAGTACATTTAGATAGTTGATGACATTGTAGATTTATTTACCAATCCATTCACTAAGATGAAGTTTCTTCACTTACGGTCTCTTCTTAGGGTGAGGTCTTCTACAACTACTCATCTTTTTTGGGCTATGTAGTCCTCATTTTCTTCTTCTTCTTCTAGGAAGATGTTATTTGTATATGGGCACCTTATCAAGCCTTTAATTTCTAGGCCCCATTGACACATCTTTCTTAGTTGTTTATGAGTGTCTTCTAAAAAGGAACGATAACTAGATCGTACCAAGCCAGGAACATAGATGCTAACCAAACACCATAATCAATAACATGAAATAAATTCACCAGAATAACTTTACATAAAACCTTTGCAAAAAATGAGCAGCAATATCATATATTATTATGGAACTCAATGTAATACATTGAGAATGGGCCTTGCTTAAATAGGCAAGGAATAACAATCTAAGAACCAGTCAAGGTCGTAGATCAAGCCATAAATCAAGGAAATAACTAGTCATCAAAGAACTAGTCAAGACCATAGATTTAGGAGAGAACTAGACATCAAAGATATATTCAATACCAAAGATCAAGGAAGGAACTAGTCAATACCATAGATCAAGGAAAGAACTATACCTAATAACTAGATAATATCTCCTAATATCTAAATAAGATAAAAGAAATATCCACACACATAAGTGGGTAAGGATAAATATAATAAAGGTAAATAAAGTACCTAGGTAAACATGAGCTAAGGTAAATACCTACTCTAACACCCCCCCTCAAGTGAAGCTATGGGCCAAAATAGATGTGGCATGTCCAAAGTATGAGTTTCGGAAACTAGGCCTGATGAGGTACTCATGTATAATAACTGGGAAAAAGGGACACCGCAAGGTACCCAAAACCAGTAAAAACAAAGTAAAGAGAGTAAAGACCCGCTCCAAGGCATCCCAAGAAGCTTGGCTAAAAAACTTGTATAATGTTGAAGAGGTTTGGTGTGCACTGTGGTCTGAATCCACTACTCGATCACAAAACTAAAAAACAACTGACACTGGGCTCCACTAGAATAGCTCCATATAAGGAGACTATCAATGAAGTGATGTCGAAAGTGTAAAATAACACCAAACATAATTCGATAAAGTGTTGCAAATAGGTTTTCCATGATCCAAGAACAATAACCAAAGAAACAAGGAAAGGACACAAAATCCAGAGTGTCACGATCCAAGAAAAGCCAAGGTAACAAGGAAAGGACACAAAACCTGAAGAAGCAGGATCAACACCACACCCTGCTATATTTTTGAATGAGTGGAGTGACACTAAAAATCTATATGAGTTGTCAAAAAAACTAATCGAACACTAAAAAACTAATAATGGAATGCACCAGAATAGATCCCCCATAAGAGATACTGTCAACATGCCAAAAGTGTTGAAAATACAGATACAAAATCTCTCAACAAACAAGATAGATACACTACACCTGATAAAGAAAAATGCTCAAAACAAGTAGCATCACAATGCAAAAGGTATAGAATGTGGAGCAAGAGGAAAAATGGTCGAGGAGCCATGCTTATAGAGTCCTCTCAATGAATTCCTATGTCGCCTCCATGAGTGATCAAATATCCACCCCAAATCAACATAGATGGGTGAAGAAGATGTCTGCATATGACTTAGTGTCAAATGCACAATTGGTGCATGTAAAAGAACATCAGAATGTGCGTTAGGTTGATCATGTCTGAAAACTAAAATCTCAGGTTTCTTAAGCCTGAGTGAAGATGTAGAACTCATGTGTTGCTTAGGATCCTCAGAAAGAGTCAAGTGAACAAAAAAAGGAGCTCTATCAATGTGTGATCCCAATGAACTATCTTCTCAAAAACCAATGTCATGACGAGAATTCCACTTAACATGTGGAATAGAGGAACCAATACCTTGTGAATGTCTGCCAATGACTCCACTAGTGAGACCCATAGAATGGAGCATGCAAGAACTGAATGTAGTAGTATGCTTCTAAAAAAATCCATGCAACTGAGCAGAAATAGGATACACAACATGTGGAATTGCAATAGACACAGATGTGGAAGAGCATGCAGTAACAAGCTTCATAGGTGTATGAGCATCAAGAGTAGCAACATACTCAAATATTGACAGATCAATGGTAGTGGGTTTAGGAGCAATAGCTGCAAGTGGACTAGGAGCATGGTTGTGGTTTTCCACAATATGATGGTGATGATGTAGGCTAGCAAGTTTGTTCTATATGGAGTGTATTATTGTATCCTTATCATGAATGAGTGATTGTAGAAGATAATTTTAGTTCTTGAGTGATCTATTTTCTTCCACAAATTTTACAATATCCTCTTAAAGTCCACATACTTTAGAGAAAAACTTATCATTCTCAGAATCCATGATAGGTACAAACTGTAACTCCCAAAAATTTAGGATGTCAAGCTCAACCGAAATTACATCCACAATTGATTACAACACTCCTCCATGTTTGATTTAGCACTTTATAATTGTAGTGTAAGTCTCAAAATAAAGAACTCCAATGGAAAGAGAACGAAAAAAAAAGAACTTTTACAAAAAATGGCACTCAAAACTAAGTTACTGATCAAAAGATACAAGCTTTTTAATATTTTGCTCTATTATTTATTTTAGTTGCCACTGAAACAAAATAAATTGTTGTTTCCTTCACTACACAAATAAAATTAAATTGTCTGAAGTTAAGAACCTACTAGTAGGAATCACAAGTTGTAAGCCCTCATATGACCATACCATATGACCAAGGGCTAAGGATTTTAATGAGTGATGCAAACCAAGACAAATACGCCACAGCAGAAAATTGCTATATGTAGATCTCAAAAAAACCAATAGACCCAAACAATAATCCCACGATTTATTTTCTGGTGGGGATGAATCCCGAGGTGAACCAATGTGCTTCTCTGCAACAACAAAAACCCACAAAAATGACTATCTGTAGAAACGAATGAGTTTACAATCGATCTTAGGGTTTTCACGCCTTCCGGATCCAATGGAAGCCTATGTTTTCCATGAAAATGTATGCAGCAACAACATACGACCAAATCCCAAATATATGAATATACAATGAATTTATTTGCAAAATAAAACTTACAGACAGATGTCAACAACAATCTCCTTCTCTGATACCATGAAAGGAATGATAAAAATATTGTTCTAAGTCACAATCTTAGATTATAATAGCACACCACATTATATTTGCAAAGTAAAAGAGCTAAACTACCATATATGGAAATCCATCATAATCCATAATGTTCAATACATTACAATAGAATGAATTCAATTATTCAATAAGAAAGATGTACATATAGGAGGAGGGAAGTGAAAATAATACCTAAATAAATGGTGAAGAAATCCCACTGACTGATACTGGTAGTTGAGATAACTCCAAAACACTAGTAAGCTAACTAGACACAACTGAGAAGCTAACTCCACACAACTAGTACACGTAAGCAAGCTAACCCAACAAGTGTAGGGATAACACAAGTATAAGAATTATCCTAATAAATAAATAAAAGGATAAATAATAACCTACACTAACACCCTCCCGTAAGCATAGCTTAGGTGGATGGAAAATAAGGTGGGTCTAGGAAAAAAGGCCTAATGAGGTACCCATGTACAAAAACTGGGAAAAATGGACACCGTAAGGTACCCAAAATCAATAATAACAAAGTAGAGAGAGAAATCCTGCTGCAAGATATCCTCAGAAGCTCGACTCCAAAAACTTGTACAATGCTGAAGAAGTGTGGTGCACACTATGGTCTGAATCCACTTCTCGATCATATAACTCAAAAACAACTAACACTGGGTTTCACCAGAATAGCTCCATGCAAGGAGACTATCAATGGAGTGATGTCGAAAAGTGAAAAATAAACACCAAACATAATTTGATCAACTGCTACAAATAGGTGTGCCAAGATCCAAGAAAAGCCAAGGCAACAAGGCAAGGACATGAGATCCAAATAAATAGGAGTGCCACGATCCAAGAAAAATTGAAGGTAAAAAGGAAAGGGCATGAAACCTGAAAAAGCAGTATCAACACCAGACCCTCCCATACTACAGAATGGGTAGAGTAACACCACAGATCTGTATGAGTTGTCAAAATCAACTACTCGAACACTGACAAACTAACACTAGGCTCCACCAGAATAGCTCCCTCATAAGAGAGACTGTCAACATGCCAAATAAAGTGTCGAAAATATAGATCCAAAATATCTCAACAGACAAGAAAGATATAAATGTATACACCCATAGATACAAGAGTGCAATATCCAAAATTTTAGGACGTCGGGCTCAACCAAAAATGCATCCACAAGTGATCAAAACACCCTCCCGAATGTGGAACTTTATAATTGAGTGCATGTAAATATTACAATGAGTAAGAGTACCTTTTACATTTGAAATATGTGTATAAAAATGTCAGCAATGCCTAGATCTCGAAAAAATACATAATTTCAGAAAAAAATAACCTTAATCTGAGCTACGGATCAAAAGTTATGAGTTCTACAAGGTTTCACTATTAAAATAATATTTTAATGTTGATCCTTTTAAAAGGTACACATGACACCTAAATGTCCAAAGGGTAAAAGAGTGCATCCACACGATACATGCTTATGACCAAAGGATAAAAGTTTGTGCTCAAAACCCAAAATGTCCAAAGGGTAAATCATTGCATCCATAGGGTACATGATTATATCCAATGGATAAAAGAATGCACCAAGAGGGTACATATATGCATCAAGTGGATAAAAGACTACATCCAAAACCAAAATACCCAGAGGGTAAAAGAATGCATCCGGAAGGTACACACTTATATCCAACGAATAAGAGAATGCACCCATAGGGTACAGATTTACATCCAATGGATAAAAGACTGCATCCAAAACTGAAATACCCAGTGGGTAAAATAATGTATCCAAAAGGTACATGCTTATATCCAATGGATAAAAGAATGCACCCATAGGGTATAGATCTGCGTCCAGTGGATAAAAGATTACATTCAAAACCGAAATACCCAAATGGTAAAAGAATGCATCCGGAATGTACACACTTATATCCAATGGATAAAAGAATGCATCCAGAGGGTACAGATCTACGTATAATGGATAAAATACTACATCCAAAACTAAAATACCCAGAGGGTAAAAGAATGCATCCAAAAGGTACACACTTATATCCAATGGATAAAATAATGCACCCAGATTTGACTGTCTCAAAACATGGTTGAGTTTATAGTCAATTCTAGGGTTTTGGCACCTCCCAAATCGAATGGCACACTCCAATTTGTATAAAAATGGATGCTGCAGAAAATTGCTAACAAATTCTAAATTCATGAAAATAATAAACCCTTGGTTACCAAAAAAACTTACAGATGGATGTCTACATCATCTATTGCTCTGATACCATGAATGGAACGATAACCAGATCATACCAAGCCAAGAACACAGATGTTAATCAAAAACCACGATCAATAAGATGAAATCAATTCACCAAAATAACTTTACATAAAACCTTTGCAAACAAATGAGTAGAAATATCATATATTATTAGGGAACTCAATGCAATACATTGAGAATGGGCCTTGCTTAAATAGGCAAGGAATAACAATCTAAGAACTAGTCATCAAAGAACTCGTCAAGACCATAGATTTAGGAGAGAACTAGACATCAAGGATCTAGTCAATACCATAGATCAAGGAAATATTTATACCTAAAAACTAGATAATATCTCCTAATATCTAAATAAGATAAAATAAATATCCACACACATAAGTGGGTGATGATAAATACAATAAAGGTAAATAAAGTACCTAGGTGAACATGAAATAAGGTAAATACCTACTCTGAAATATTCTCTCTCCATCTGACTCATCATAGCCACTACCCTAGCTTCAATGAAGGGGGGTGTTGGCGTGAGTTATCTTATGTGTACGCCACTCACATATGGAGGGTCATATCACATGGGCTAGGTTTAGGGTTAGGTTTAAGGTTTTCAAATGAGTTATACACTAGGGTTACTGTTGGTGTCGAATCACAGCACCCCTGGGACTCCGCAACGCGATCGTTTGAGACTCCCAGTGCGATTGCACAACATGGAGCTTTTCCCAAGTGTGGGACCTTGCGAAATCGGAAAAGCTCTCCGGATGAAGGCCGGCTCCTATTCCTCTGTTCAGATGCACCAATAAAACGCAGAGGTTTACCCCAAAAACCTAATCTAACTACCAAGGAGACAGGGAGAGAGAAATGCATAAAAATAAACCTAAGCTAAGGAGGTGATGCACCGAGGAATGAAGAACATATGTCTTGCCAATAAACACAAACCAATAAAATGTAATGCAAAAGATATGCACAGATAGCCAGATTCACAGTGAAGATCGGAAGGACGCAAATAAACACGTAGAGGGTTGAGAAAACATCCACAGATATGCATTAATTTGCTCCAAGGGGGATACAACACTGCAAAATGCCAAGAGGCAAGGTTGCATTACAATTTCAAATGGGAAGGTCCTTTGCTCCACAAATCCACCTGCCAGGGAGAAGAAGGGAGGAGGCACAAAACAAAATGTCCAACCTTTTTTAAAACAACCTCTCCTTACATTTATATGAGAAAAAATGAGGGAGAAGAGAAATTCGGAATTTCTTCCAACCACCTCCACATCCGCACCTAACTCGTCTCATTATGGCGGACTGTACTTCGAATCGGGTTTGGAAGAAGCCCCGGCATGTGTTCGATGCTTGCGTTGTCCCGAAACCCGCTTCCCACGTGATTCCGAGCTTTCTTTTGTGTCGGGGCGGAAGATGAACCCGCATGCGCATCGGGTCTGGAGGGGTGCTCGACATGCTTTTGCCCCGTGCATCCCCGACGTGTTTTCCCGACCTCGAAACCCGCATTTCTTTTGCGTCGGGTTTTGGAGACCCCCCGACACATTTTGTCCCACCATGCTTCTCCGCCCCGTGAACCCGCGTTTGCCCTGTGTCGGGTTTTGCGGCCCTTCCGTCATGCTTTCCTGGCTTGCCCGCCCGACTGGTTTTCGCGATTGCTTTGGCGCGGGATTTGGAGACCCGCATACATATTTTCTTCTTTGTCGGGTTTGGAAGAAACCCCGACATGTCCCTTTGCCGTGTCTTTCCGCCTCTGGTTTCCGCCTCTGATCTGTTCCAGTCGGGTTCGGGAGGTGGCTGTGCATATGCATCGGGCTTGGGAGGATGCGCAACATGTTCTATGCTCGTGCTTCTCCGCCCTGTCCTCCCGACTCCCAAACCCGCGTTTGCCCTGATTCCGCCGGAGAGGGGAAAATATACAACAATTTGGCGACTCAACGGGATTACCTGCCTGCCAGGTAGAAGATCAGTGGCCCTTTAGCAATCCATTGGGCATGGAGTCATAAGCAACCTGAAGCCAACCTGATATCTGAACTTCTTCTCCGAGAACACGCAACTTAAGAGTTGTTCTCACCAAAATCCGCTGCAATGAACTATGCAAGAGCAAAAACCAGCAACACCAAAAACTATGTACAAAATTGAAAATCATACATGCCCCAAATGGAACATGCAGAGTGTGCACAAGCACTTCTTCTGCTGAAAGCAAACCTACCTACTCTACTCTAACTGGAAGCAAGGATGAGCTAAACAAACCCTGCAACTGGTTGTGCAAAATAGCTTCCTTTCTTCAAAATTGGCAGCCATGCAATTGATTTGGCACTGATCATGGCTGTTTGGATGGATGGAAAATCAACAAGAAGCTGGTCTTCTACCCAAATCATCAAGGTATCAGCTGAAGGCAAATCCAATACCTCTTTTAGTTGCTCTGCATTTGAATTGAAGAGGTATGGCAGCTGATCCTCGGTACTTTGTATCTCACCCTCATGCTCAGAAGCGAGCATGACTGGTTTTGGCTTCTCCCTTGGCTCCAATGAAGCCAAGTATCTGATTGGGCACGGCATGATCCTTTGAGTATGCCCATTGCTCTGATTTTCAACTCCAGGAATGGAGTTCTCTTGTAGACCTCCTTGAATGGATGGCGTGGAAGAAATGGTGAAATTCCTCTGTCCTTTCTCTTCCTCCATGGCTGATTGTGAAAGATTAAAATCTTCCAATCTTGGTTCCAAAGAGCTGCTATAAGATGCAGGCTGCTGTAAATGAATGTTCTCCTTCATGACAGCAGACTCGAGTGTTTGGAATGGGGATGATGAAAAAGAGAAAGGTGGAAACTCAACCGGCTCCTCTCCATCAAAACAGTCCTCCAAATTTGACAGATAAACTGCCTCATTGCTGTCCTGCTGCGAATGCTCAACTTCCTCCATGGTGTCTTCTTGTTCTGTAACCTGACCACCATGGTTTCCTTCACTCTCCGACATTGAGTTTGAGAGATAAAACTCTTCTTCAGCACTAGAACTCGAGAGAGATGAAATAGAAAGAAGAACTGAAGGTTCTCCCATAGCCTGATTTGCGCTCAAAGCCCTTGGATCCGCAATTTTCTCCTCCACAACTAGGATGTGCTCCTCTTCTTTTGCCTTTGGAGCAGCTTCTTCCTCCTCCAATTTTCGAAGACAATCTTGCTCTTGAATGAGCTCCTCCTCCAGCATGAAGTTCGTCAAGTCAAACTCTTCGATCTGCTGCTCTAGAGGACAAGTTGGGACTGCAAGATCTCCTTCTTCTGCTGCAACAGAATCAGTCCTGACCACCATTTGTTCTCCAACCCCAACCTCTTCTGTAGGCCTAACCATCAAGGGGATCTTTGTCATCCCAAATCTAAGAGCCCAACTCTTCAGACTTTGAATTTCTTCCTCTTTGTTGGCACTCTCTTTTTGCTGTGGTTTTCCTTGGCTGGCATTCTGATTTTCATCCTCCCAACATGGATTAGGGGATGCAATAGGAGGGATAGGTTGAAACTCAACTGATTTGACAATTTTGTGTGGTGGTGGAGGCGGTGAAACCTCTTGTTTCTTTGGAGTGGAAGGTACTTCATTTAGCTCTTGTGGAGGGGGTTTGGATTTGGAAGAGAAGAGGGCAGAAAAACTGAGATGGGATGGAAGACTAGGGGGGTAGAGGGATGGATTCAACATTTAGGGCAGCAGATGGTGAGTTTAAAACTTGACACTGCTGAAATGATATAGATTGAGAAGGAGGAAAAGAAAGAGTATGAGGTGGTGTGCTTACCCATTGACAAGGTTGCAGAATACTTCTCTCATACACCTCTATTCCTTCAATCCACCTTGTAAGTAATGGCAGTGTTGCAATCATGAAGTCTAACTTCTCTTGAGAGCTGTAATGCCTTGGAAAAGGTCCCACCCATGGACAAGGTGCTCTGCAACCAATTCCAAATGCTTTCATTTGTGCCTGAGCCCTAGATTGCACCATGTTCACCTCCATCTTTTGGATTTTCTCCAGCAGATCTGCATTTTCTTCTTCATTGTCTTCATTGCATGCGTACCCTTGCTCTTGGAAAGCTCCATAGCCAAACTGATTTTGGCATTGCTGCTCATATGGGTATGCATGTTGATCCTGAACTTGACCAAAATGCTGATTTGGAGGATTTGTAAAACATGTTGGAGGTGTGATATATTGCTGCTGTTGATGTGGATTCCATGATGGAAATGAAGTCATGGTTGCACAACTTCATGGAATGGAAAAGAATGAAAGAGATGGAAAGAAAGATGGGTGGAAATGGATGGGAACGGGTCTGTAACTCAGAGAAATGGGTTGCTGATCAGGTGGAGTCGCCAGATGTGTTTTTTGAAAATGCCTCTAAAAGGCTGGATGTTGCCAAGTTACACACCAAACTTGACAATATCGAAATCGAGATTTAAAATTTGAAAGACCCGGAGGAATGCAATCTTCAGTTCGGAACTCATGTCATGTTGTGCAGCTGCGGATTCCCGAAAAGCACAGTCGGAACTCAGGTCATGCGATGCAACTCACAAAACCCGAATTGCTATGTGTCGGAACTTGGAACATGTCCGACACCCCTCAAAACCCGATTTTCTTTGTTGTCGGGAATAGGACCATGTAATGCATCCCCCAAAACCTGAATTGCTGCTTTGATGTTCTCGGGTCCCGAAAACCTGAAATCACTAAAAACCTGAAATTTTGAAAATCAAAATCTCAAAAAACTAAAGATACCCTTTTGAAGATTACCCTCAGATCTACCAACTGTTAAAATTTTGACCTGTTTTGAGCAAGATAAACCCTTGAAAAATGATTTCGGAGTTCAGGCTAGGAGGTGCAAAATTCGAAATTTGTAAAAAACTACAATTTTTTTGTGCAAATTTCATGAAAACTCCTTCAAATTTTTTGATGGAATGACCTCTTGGTCCCACCGGGCGTGCCAAAACTATTGGTGTCGAATCACAGCACCCCTGGGACTCCGCAACGCGATCGTTTGAGACTCCCAGTGCGATTGCACAACATGGAGCTTTTCCCAAGTGTGGGACCTTGCGAAATCGGAAAAGCTCTCCGGATGAAGGCCGGCTCCTATTCCTCTGTTCAGATGCACCAATAAAACGTAGAGGTTTACCCCAAAAACCTAATCTAACTACCAAGGAGACAGGGAGAGAGAAATGCATAAAAATAAACCTAAGCTAAGGAGGTGATGCACCGAGGAATGAAGAACATATGTCTTGCCAATAAACACAAACCAATAAAATGTAATGCAAAAGATATGCACAGATAGCCAGATTCACAGTGAAGATCGGAAGGACGCAAATAAACACGTAGAGGGTTGAGAAAACATCCACAGATATGCATTAATTTGCTCCAAGGGGGATACAACACTGCAAAATGCCAAGAGGCAAGGTTGCATTACAATTTCAAATGGGAAGGTCCTTTGCTCCACAAATCCACCTGCCAGGGAGAAGAAGGGAGGAGGCACAAAACAAAATGTCTGACCTTTTTTAAAACAGCCTCTCCTTACATTTATATGAGAAAAAATGAGGGAGAAGAGAAATTCGGAATTTCTTCCAACCACCTCCACATCCGCACCTAACTCGTCTCATTATGGCGGACTGTACTTCGAATCGGGTTTGGAAGAAGCCCCGGCATGTGTTCGATGCTTGCGTTGTCCCGAAACCCGCTTCCCACGTGATTCCGAGCTTTCTTTTGTGTCGGGGCGGAAGATGAACCCGCATGCGCATCGGGTCCGGAGGGGTGCTCGACATGCTTTTGCCCCGTGCATCCCCGACGTGTTTTCCCGACCTCGAAACCCGCATTTCTTTTGCGTCGGGTTTTGGAGACCCCCCGACACATTTTGTCCCACCATGCTTCTCCGCCCCGTGAACCCGCGTTTGCCCTGTGTCGGGTTTTGCGGCCCTTCCGTCATGCTTTCCTGGCTTGCCCGCCCGACTGGTTTTCGCGATTGCTTTGGCGCGGGATTTGGAGGACCCGCATACATATTTTCTTCTTTTTCGGGTTTGGAAGAAACCCCGACATGTCCCTTTGCCGTGTCTTTCCGCCTCTGGTTTCCACCTCTGATCTGTTCCAGTCGGGTTCGGGAGGTGGCTGTGCATATGCATCGGGCTTGGGAGGATGCACAACATGTTCTATGCTCGTGCTTCTCCGCCCTGTCCTCCCGACTCCCAAACCCGCGTTTGCCCTGATTCCGCCGGAGAGGGGAAAATATACAACTATATACATATATATAATAATATTTCTATATATTTTTAATTATTGGTAAAAGGTTTTGGAGGGACATTAACCAAGTTTACTTCAAAAGGCTCAACAACAACGATCAACAAAGTAAAATAGTCTATTTTTTAATCCATGGGGTCCACACCCCAACAAAAAGAGAAAAAAATAGTAAGAAGAAAAGGTAGGGGCCAACTGCCTAAAAAGAGTCCGAAAATAGAAAATCAACCGCAAAATACAACTATACAACAACACAAAAACTGTTACACCAAAAACAAGGAATGGACAACATTGACCAAAAGAGTTGCTAAACACTTTGACAGCCATGCTAAAATCCTAGTAGAGTTTCAAGGAAATGGCGATGGTGGGATCCAACTTTAAAGATTTTAACTTTCTTGTAATCTTTGCATTCTTCCAAGCTGTATCCAGGATGTCACTAGAGACGCAGATTTTGCAGATGTCTTATAATATTTCTAGATATTATTATATATCTAGAATAATATATATACATATATTTGGTGAAATCATTTTAAAATAAATTAAAGGTATAAAATATATGTATGTATGTATGTATATATATATATATATATATGTATGTATATATGTATGTATGTATGTATATATATATATATATATATATATAATTCTATAATATATTTATGGGTTTTCTATTCACCTAAAATAGCAATATACATGTAGTGCCCACTTCCCTTCGACACCATTTTTGTTTTTTTTTTTTCGAGACTGATTACTCCACTTATGGATTTATTATGGCTTCTTGATTTAGCATGCTATTAGATATCATAGACATTGGACTGTTATTGATTTGATCTTTATATGATGCATATGGTCTACTGGTGGACATTTGATGATGATATTTGTATACTTTTGACATGGTTATTTATCTTTAATTATGACAGGTAATATGTTTGATCATATTGAGTAGAACTTTATAATTGGACTAATGTGATGATCATTTTGACATAAATGAAATGTGGAATAGAAATGTGCTAGAAAGTGTAAGTGATATTGTACTTGCATAGATGATAGTAAATCATGTGTCATTTAATTTAGATTATATTGTGTATTTGGCATGAATGTTTTAATCCGGCCAACAGGCGGAAGGAGGTATTTTCTTTTCTGCAGGTATATTATATTCACAACAATATTGGGGAGTGGAGACCAACCACATAGGAATTCGAGAAGAATCTAGCTAAGGTCACCATGGCCACAAGTAATTGTGTGTGTGTTGGAATCATTTGGTTAGGAAAAAAATTGTGACCTAGGGGTCATGTGTTGCCTTGTTTTAATTTTCCCTCTTTATTATGTTAGTATGTGTTTCTCTTAGTAAGTGAAATTTTACTTGTGTTATTATTCATATTCTTTGGATTGGTGTTACCCCTTTATTAGTCATGGGTTGTAGTGTCTTAATTAAACTAATTTGAATTTTTCTTAAACTAATTAAAGTATATGACCAAAGAGAGTTCATTTATTAGGACTTGATTTACTTGGGATTTTGTGTGGATTGATGTGCGTTTGAGTTTTGAGTGTAGCACACTCTACCCCACATGGGAAACTCGAATTTGGCCTTATAGGCCAAATTTCAAAGCTTGTGGGACAAGTCAAACTTGTCCCACTCCTCTTAAAACCCCATGCCAACCCTACCTATGGGTTGGAAGGCCAAATTTGGGGTCTTTTAGGTGTTTTGGGGGGATTAAAGGGTAAAATATTAATTGCACTTTCTTTCAAAATTTAATTTTTTCTTTTGTGAGAGTGGACTTAGATGGAGTGTGTAAGGTGCTTGCTTTTATTTTAACCACTTATTAATGGTGCATTGGATTATGAGGTTGACCAAGTGATGTGGAGTGGAGGGAAAAGGAGGTGGCATCCTACTTGGAGCCACATCATCCCTCCCTCTCTTTTCTCTATTTATTTGATCCTCTTGTTTGTTTTGGGGGTTGGAAGTTTCATTTTTAGTCTTTTGTATTTTGGAGAGGGGAGGATTTTGAAGGAGTTTGTGGATTTTTTGGAGCTTTTTGATGCTTGTGGGGATTTTGTTGGAGCTTGTGGATGATTGCTTGATCTTTGGAGGGATTGAGACTTCATACTTGGAGCAAGCTCTACCATGGAAAGGTAGGAGCTTCACCTTTGTTTGCATTATGTTTCTTTTTTGTTATATGAGTGTATATTTATGTTGTGTTGAATGTTGTTGTTTGTAATGTTTTTTGGGAATGGGTAGAATGCCTAAGTTGGGAGTGGGAGGAGACTATGGGGAGTTTTATTTGAGGGAGGCATAAGAGATCATTTTCTTGAGGAGGGAGTTTGGGTTGGGTGCCCACCTTGTAAGAGAAATGCTTGCATTTTCTTCTTGTTTTTACTTTGAGGGAGCCATAAGAGTTGAGGGAGGCATAAGAGTGGATGGAGGGATAAGGGGTACTTGAGGGAGGCATAAGAGTTGTTAGGGGTATTGTGTTTTGCATTGGAGGCTTTTAGGTGGCACCCATTCCCATTGGGAGGCATAAGTGGCCTCCCCATAGGTCTTACTCTTATGGCTTTGTTGATAAGCCTTGTGACCTTGTTGTTTTGATGGTTTCCCTCTTGTTGAGTTGTTGATTATTTTGTTTTGAAGGATTATGGAATGCATGTGAAATGTTTTGTTAAGTTATGTGGAAGCTAGTAGTTACCATGAGTTGGATTTTCTCCCATTGTAATGTGGTTGGGGCTCGGGGGCCAATGGAGAGGATGGCTTCTCTTCTCCATTGGGTATCTTGGTTGAGAGGAGAGCATTGCCTCTCCCCTTATTTTGTTGTGAATCAAGCAAACTATTGGAGGAGCTACCTTGTTGATGTTTAAAGCATTGGAACCTTGTTGATGACAATGTGAAACCACCTTGTATTTTTACCCACCTTGAGTGGAGGAAAAGTGTAATAATGCTTTGTATTTTAGCTTCCATTATTGTAAAATGTTCCCACATTAAGTGGAAAATGTTGTAACAAGATGTTGAAGGAAATTTGTATTGAACTTCATTAGCATGGTTGTAATGTGGATGGCATTAAAAGTTGAAAGAAAGACAATCTATTTATTCTCCTTTAACTTGGCTTGGAACCTCTTGTGAATGTGTTGATCTTGTTGAAAAGTTAGTAGTTCTTACTCTAAAACTTAATGGAAATATGGTTGAAACCATCTTGACGAATGTTGGGAAATTTATTTTAGAAAAATATATACATTAAATTTCATTTTGTTGCTTAAAAGAGATGTATTGAAAAGTGACAATATTAGTGCATTATCTCTTCTTGTATTGTTAATGGAAAGACTTGAGTTTTAAATAGTTTCCAATATGCCAATAAAGTAATTTATGTCCTAGCTCTATTATGTGTTTTTCCTCATTTGTAAATCCATTTGCAAATTGTAAAGGGGAAATGAAATCGAATCTTCTTGAAATCCCATACAATGAAAGAGATTTTAATGTTAAAGCCCTAAACTTATTAAGTTTATTACCCATATGTCCTTAATGCCTAATAAAGGTACTAATATTTTGAATAATATTCACATTTAAGTAACATTAAAATTAATGGATTTATTATTATTAAATTATATTAATATTAATATACTATTAATATTTCCCTTATATTAACAAAGTATACTAATAAAATGTTTCCAAGGAAATAATATTAAGTTATATATGCAATTAAACCTATGTAGGTATAAGTAACTAATGCGCTTCCCATTTCAAATAATTGCAAAACAAATCGTGCTTCATGAATATTCTGATTTGAAACAGACCCACCTCTATGAATGAGGCATCCATATAATTGCAAAGCAAACTGTGCTTCATGTATATTCTGTTATGAAACAGATCCACCTCCTTGAGATTCTCCTCCACGAGTTACATTGCAAAATAGGTGAGGTCTCAGCTGAGAGTCGTGGTAATAAATTTCATCAGATCTCCTCATAACACCCTCACTGTTCCTTAATCGATTTTGGATAAAATATCTTGAAGACGAATCCCGAATTTGAGGATGGTCTCAGCTGAGAATCGTTGTAATAAATTTCATCAGATCTCCTCATAAGACTCTCACTGTTCCTTAATCGATTTTGGATAAAAAAATCTTGGGGGTGAATCCCGAATTTGTAGATGCATTTGATACTGAACAGATAGCAACATAGTTTGACAACTTGCTTGTTTTGAGTGCTAAAAATAAAATAAAGGGGCTTTGTTTTATCCCTGCTACCTGGCCATTTTCTGTGCAGGTTGTGGCAAAAATTCGTGCCTAGAGCACACCCTCCCCAGCAGCACGCACGGCCAGGGCCGAATAAAACAAGTCAGCAGTCTGTTCCCTCGGCTGTAGCTTGATCTCTAACCTCTGTTCTGACCCGCGTGGCCATGGCTGGGTAACCAGTCTGTACACTGGTCTATAGCTTCATCTACAACCACCACATTGAATTCATGCGGCCAGGACAGAATCCAACAGCAGGCCGACTTTGTAAAGTAATTGATTTGCAATATACAAAGTGATTTACCTAAATTTGAATTCTTTCCCACCTTAACAACTCTTGTCCCTTTTGTTCAAATTTTAAATTTATGCTTAAGTATATAGATTTACTTAATGTAATTTTTGATAAAATATATATTTCATTTGTAATTTTGAAATTTAAATTCAATCCTTTTATACTAAATTAAAAATTAATAGATAAAGATGAGTACCTAATCACCCCCCCTTAATGTTCATTGTAGAATTACGATCATGACACGAGAATAATTATTCACCGACTCATGCTCTTAATGTTTATTTAGAGGCAAGATTAAATGACTCCTTGGATAATAACTGGCTCTATGTGACCTAACTAAACATGCCTATTCCAGCATGCCAGTCCTTGATCTGTAATTAAAGAAAGTGACCCGATTTAAATGATATAGCCTATTTATAAACTTGTTCGCTTAAAAATCTTGATCCTCATGCAAAAAATTAAAAAAATTTAGTCGTATTGTTTTGGGTTTTATGTTCATGGAAGCAAGTTCCTAGAGCATGTCGTTGTCATCGTCGTCATTTTCACAGCGTGTCACATTTTGGTATCAGAGCCGGGGGTTCGAAGCTTGGACCCTTGGGCTCACATGCAGAAAACATGAAACGTGAACATTTAACCTACTGTAGAGTTGACTTATTTTAATATATAAAACAACAATGTTGATAATTATAGGAAACAACAAATTTAGAAAACTGGTACAAGACCTAGAACAATGAACTAACTCTCACCATGATCTGTGCAGGAGGCGCGGATTAGGCGAGGGGTCTCTTCATATAGACCTAGATATACCACCGCCAGAGCAGGCTGTAGCAGCCATTCTACCTCAAATCTTACAGACACTCCAGGATGTCAATGCCACTATACGCGGAGAGCCCTTGGGAGGATGATTTACAAGACATAGTTTGTAGCCATCAGTAGATGCCCAGGCATCCCCTCGACACAGCGAGGAGCACAGGGTAGAGAACTTTCGTGTGGAATTGGCTAGGGCAGAGTCACCACATAGAGGACATGGGGACAAGATCTCAGGACATAGGGACAGGTCTCGGAGCCCTAGACAGAGGGAGGAGCATACAGATAGACCTAGGATTCGTCATACGTTAGCTACAGACCATATTAGGGAGAACCTGAAGCTACGACCATCTCACTATTCAGGTGATACAGGCGGTTTTCAGGTAGAGGCCTGGTTTGTGAGCTTGAGTGGATGCTTCAAGCTCTGCCCTTGTACTAGCAACATGAAAGCTCGTGTTGCAATCCATCTTCTGAAGGATGGAGCAGGAGTCTGGTGGAGGACTGAGGAGCAGAAGCTCCATGTTGACTCAGAGACGATTACTTGGGAGCTGTTTGAGGAGTGTTTCAAGAGCAGGTATTTACCCAGGAGATTTATACACTAGCAGATAGACGAGTTTCATGACCTCCGTAAGGCATCGATGATAGTAGCTGAGTATGAGAGTCAATTTCTGGACCTACTCCAGTACGTCGACTATATGCAGGATGAGCAGGTACAGATTCACAGGTTCATCCGGGGCCTAAACTTGGATTTAGGTGGCACAATGTGTATTCACTACCCACAGACATTAACAGAGGCTGTGGAGAAGGCCTATATTACAGAGGAGACACGGGGGAAGACGTAGCAGGCTAGAGACAGAGTTCGGAGCCGTATCTAGCAGATGCAGGATGGTAGGTCGAAGGGGTCAGTTCCTCCTCCACGGGGTGGGCAGAGTTTAGGGAAAGCTTCATTCAGGCCACCATAGCAGCAGTAACAGCAGTAGCAGACCCGCCCACCTTACCAACCACCTCAGAGATTTGATGCACAGAGAGGACGTAGTATGGGGCCTCCTCCTAGGGGTCCCATCAGGACACAAGGTGCATCGAGAGCTCAGTCAGTAGGAGCTCGTCAGCAGAGACCTCAGTAGTCCATAGCCGGATTGTCAGGATCTGTAGCTCAGTCATCTAGAGTAGCAGCTGGAGCTGCTTCCCACTGGAGAGGACCAGGTAGTTGTTATGGTTGTGGTGTTGACGGACATCATTGGAGAGATTGCCCATAGAAACCTAACAAGGGTAAGACATAGAGCTCAGAGCCTACTATTGGAGATATGGCACGGAGCCATTGGATCTACGCAGTGGTCGAGAACCACCAGTCTGAGCACCAGAGTACTGTGATTGAGACGACAGGTAGTATTGGTGGTATTTCCACCTCTATATTATTTGATTCTGGTTCTTCTGATTCTTTTATTGCACCATCCTTAGTAGAGTGTTGTAGGCTGGTGGCAGTTAGGTAGGGCCATGGTTGGGATGTTGAGTAGGCTTCTGGAGCCAAAGTTTCTGTAGACTCCTTATTTAAGGAGTGTGTAGTGGATTTGGGACCCTTCACCACTACTTTTTGATCTTCAGATCCTTCCATTAGGATCTTATGGCATCATTCTAGGTATGGATTGGTTATCCACTCACAGAGCTAGAGTGGATTGTTACCATAAAACTATTGCTTACATAGATGATCTTGGAGTAGAGTCAGTGATATCAGGAGTTAGGAGGGCCGTATCCATTCACACCATCTCCGCTATGCAGCTTAAGCGGTGTGCGTGATGGGGTTGTCAGTTGTTTGCTATTACGGTTAGTGAAATATCAGAGGATGAGTCAAGAGGACCTTCCCTCGATGACCATCCCATCTTATCAGAGTTTGCTGATGTGTTCCCAAGGGAGCTACCGGGGTTACCTCCCTCACGTGAGATAGATTTCCATATAGATCTAGTTTCGGGCGCAGAGCCTATCTCACGAGCACCTTATCGGATGAATACTCCTGAGTTATGTGAGCTCAAGTTACAGCTTGAGGACCTTCTAGAGAAATTCCTAATCTGTCCTAGTGTATCCCCTTGGGGTGCACCAGTGATCTTCGTAAAGAAGAAGGATGGATCTCTTTGGTTGTGTATTGACTACCGTCAGCTGAATAAAGTAACGATCAAAAATCATTACCCCCTTTCACGCATTGATGATTTATTTGATTAGATGAAGGGGCCTACAGTTTTCTCTAAGATAGACCTTAAGTCAGGGTATCATCAGCTCAGGATTTTGGAGACGGATATTCACAAGACAGCATTCCGTACGAGATATGGCCACTACGAGTTCACAGTGGTACCTTTCGGTTTGATGAATGCCCCTGCAGTGTTTATGAGTTTGATGAATGTGGTATTCAGAACCTTCCTTGATCGCTTCATGCTCATCTTCCTTGATGACATTTTGATTTACTCATGCACATGTGAGGAGCATGAGGAGCACCTTTTCTAGGTTCTTCAGTGTCTTCGCGAATAGCGCCTTTACGGGAACTTTGAGAAGTGTGCATTCTTTCAGCCTGAGGTGCAGTACTTGGGCCACATCATTTCTGGGGAAGGTATCACTGTCGATCCTTCCAAGATTCAAGCCATCATGGATTGCCCAGCACCCACTAGTGTGACCGAGGTGCGTAGCTTCATGGGTCTAGCAGGGTATTACAGAAGGTTTGTTCCAGATTTTTCGCGGATTGCGCACCCCATCACTTCCCTTCAGTGGAAAGGGAAGAATTTTGTATGGTTAGATAGATGTGAGTAGACCTTTAGTACACTGAAGGAATGCCTCACAAGAGCACCCATTCTTGCAGTGCCAGATACTTAGGGTGAGTTCTACATTTGCACAGATGCTTCCTTGGCAGGACTTGGAGGTGTGTTAATGCAGGAGGGTAGAGTAGTTACCTTTGAGTCTCGCAAACTCAAAGATTATGAGCTCAATTATCTGACCCATGACCTTGAGCTTGCAACAGTGGTACATGCCTTAGTGCGGTGGAGACATTTTTTTCTTGGCCAGAGATTTACACTCAGGACTGATCACTTGAGTCTTCGCTACCTCTTCACGCAGCCCAATCTCAACGCTCGTCAATGGCGTTGGATGGAGTTACTCTGTGAGTATGACATGGAGATAGAGCATGTGAAAGTGACGGAGAATGTGGTTACAGATGCCTTGAGTAGGCAGAGACATGTGGCTATGGCCACCTCAGTGGGCACAGATTTGCGGAGTAAGATCTTGCAACAGCTTCCTCAGGATTGTTTCTACCTTGCAGCCAAAGCAGAAATTGAGTCTCAGAGACCCCTTGAGGGGAGGTTTGATGGATTTTCATTAGAGGTAGATGGTCTTCTCAGACACAGAGGTCAGATATATGTTCCTAGAGATGGAGGCTTGAGACATGAATTTTTGACAGAGGCTCATCGTGCACCTTATTCAGCCCATCTCGGGGTGAAGAAGATGCACGCCACCCTGAGACAGTTGTATTTTTGGAGAGGACTTCAGAGAGATGTAGCTTTATTTGTGTCACGTTGTTTAGAGTGCCAGAGGGTGAAGGCTGAGCATCAGCATCCAACCGGCCTTCTCTATCCTCACGCCATACCAGAGTGGAAGTGGGACACCATTTCCATGGACTTCATTGTTGGGTTACCTACGTCGAGATACCATCACGATGCCATCATGGTCACAGTGGATAAATTGACGAAGGTAGCTCATTTTTCTCCAGTAAAGACCACCTATATAACAAGTTCTGTGGCATGAGTATACCTTGATGAGATTGTCAGATTACATGGGATTCCACAGAAGATCATTTGCGACCGCGACCCCTTGTACACCTCCCATTTCTGGACCACCATGCAGTTTGCCCTCGGGATGAGGATTAATTTCAGCACAGCTTATAACCCTAAGACAGATGGACAGACAGAGAGGGTGAATCAGATTTTGGAGGATATTCTCAGGATGTATGTGATGGATCATCAGTCGAGATGGGAGGAGTATCTGTATTTGGTGGATTTTTCCTACAATAATAGTTTCCAGAGTTTGATAGGCATGGCTCCGTTTCAGGCTTTATATGGTAGAGAGTGCAGGACACCTCTTAGTTGGTATAGGATTGATGACAGGGTTTCCCTTGGGCCAGCATTATTGTAGGATATGGAGCAGTAGGTTACCTCGATCAGATAGATATTGCAGGAGATGCAGGATAGACAGAAGAAGTATGCAGACCAGCATAGGACAGATCATAGTTTTGAGGTGGGCACGAAGGTGTTTCTCTGTGTCAGACTGCATAAGATCCCTATCCATTACGGAAAAGGTTCTAAGCTTTCTCCTAGGTTTGTGGGTCCCTTTGAGATCTCGGAGCGCCTCGGTCCCTTGCCCTATCGTCTAGCATTGCCACCTAGCTTATCTCGCGTCAATGATGTGTTTCACGTCTCTGTGCTTAGGAGATATATTTCTAATCCTTCTCAGTTGCTAGATTGGACCGCATTGTAGGTGCAAGATTAGGGGCAGGTGATGGTGGAGCCCGTACGCATTATAGAGAGCAGGACCTTGGGCCTTCACGACAGAGAGATTGATCAGGTTCGTGTCTAATCGGATAGGTATGATGAGACTGCAGCTACTTGGGAGGATGCTACTTTGCTACGAGGATAGTTTCCACACCTTTTCCAGTGACTTCTAGGAGGAAGTCGAGTCTAAGGGGAGGGGGATGTAGTGCCAACTTCCCTTCGACACCATTTTTGTTTTGTTGGTTTCGAGATTAATTACTCCACTTATGGATTTATTATGGCTTCTTGATTTAGCATGCTAGTAGATATCATAGACATTGGACTGTTATTGATTTGATCTTTATATGATGCATATGGTCTACTGGTGGACATTTGATGATGATATTTGTATACTTTTGACAGGGTTATTTATCTTTAATTATGACATGTGATACATTTAATCATATTGAGTAGAACTTGATAATTTGACTAATGTGATGATCGTTTTGACATAAATGAAATGTGGAATAGAAATGTGCTAGAAAGTGTAAGTGATATCGTACTTGCATAGATGATAATAAATCATGTGTCCTGTTCATTTTAGATTATATTGTATATTTGGCATGAATGTTTTAATGTGGCCAACAGGCCGAAGGAGGTATTTTCTGTTCTGCAGGTATATTATATTCACAACAATATTGGGGAGTGGAGACCAACAACATCGGAATTCGAGAAGAATCTAGCTAAGGTCACCATGGCAACAAGTAATTGTGTGTGTGTTAGAATTATCTGGTTAAGGGAAAATTGTGACCTAGGGGTCATGTGTTGTTTTGTTTTAATTTTCCCTTTTTATTATGTTAGTATGTGTTGCTCTTAGTAAGTGAAATTTTACTCGTGTTATTATTCATATTCTTTGGATTGGAGTTTACCCCTTTGTTAGCCATGGGTTGTAGTGGCTTAATTAAGTTAATTTGAGATTGTCCTAAACTAATTAAAAGATGTGACCAAAGAAAGTTCATTTATTAGGATTTGATTTACTTGGGATTTTGTGTGGATTGATGTGTGTTTGAGTTTTGAGTGTAGCACACTCTACCCCACATGGGAAACTCGAATTTGGCCTTGGAGGCCAAATTTCAAAGCTTGTGGGACAAGTCAAACTTGTCCCACACCTCTTAAAACCCCATGCCAACCCTACCTATGGGTTGGAAGGCCAAATTTAGGGTCTTTTAGGTGTTTTGGGGGGATAAAAGGGTAAAATATTAATTACACTTTCTTTCAAAATTTAATTTTGTCCTTTGGGGGAGTGGGCTTAGTTGGAGTGTGTAAGGTGCTTGCCTTTCTTTCAACCACTTATTAATGGTGCATTGGAATATGAGGTTGACCAAATGATGTGGAGTGGAGGGAAAAGGAGGTGGCATCCTACTTGGAGCCACATCATCCCTCCCTCTCTTTTCTCTATTTATTTGATCCTCTTGTTTGTTTTGGGGGTTGGAAGTTTCATTTTTTAGTCTTTTGTATTTTGGAGAGGAGAGGATTTGGAAAGAGTTTGTGGATTTTTAGAGCTTGTTGATACTTGTGGGAACTTTGTTGGAGCTTGTGGATGCTTGCTTGATCTTTGGAGGGATTTGATACTTCATACTTGGAACAAGCTCTACCATGGAAAGGTAGGAGATTCACCTTTGTAAGCATTATGTTTCCATTTTTTTATGTGAATGTATATTTATGTTGTGTTGAATGTTGTTTTTTGAAATTCTTGTTGGGAATGGGTAGAATGCCTAAGTTGGGAGTGGGAGGAGACTATGGGGAGTTTATTTGAGGGAGGCATAAGATATCATTTTCTTGAGGAGGGAGTTTTGGTTGGGTGCCCACCTTGTAAGAGAAATGCTTGTATTTTCTTCTTGTTTTTACTTTGAGGGAGCCATAAGAGTTGAGGGAGGCATAAGAGTGGATGGAGGGATAAGGGGTACTTGAGGGAGGCCTAAGAGTTGTTTGGGGTATTTTGTTTTGCATTGGAGGCTTTTAGGTGGCACCCATTCCCATTGCGAGGCATAAGTGGCCTCCCCATAGGTCTCACTCTTATGGCTTTCTTGATAAGCCTTGTGAATTTTTTGTTTTGATGGTTTCCCTCTTGTTGAGTTGTTGATTCTTTTGTTTTTGAAGGATTATGGAATGCATGTGAAATGTTATGTTTAGTTATGTGGAAGCTAGTAGTTGCCATGATTTGGATTTTCTCCCATTGTGATGTGGTTGGGGCTCGAGGGCCAATAGAGAGGATGGCTTCTCTTCTCCATTGGGTATCTTGGTTGGGAGGAGAGTGCTATATCTCCCCTTATTTTGTTGTGAATCAAGCAAACTAGTGGAGGAGCTATCTTGTTGATGTTTGAAGCATTGGAGCCTTGTTGATGACAATGTGAAACCACCTTACGTTTTTACCCACCTTGAGTGGAGGAAAAATGTAATATTCCTTTGTATTTTAGCTTCCATCATTGTAAAATGATCCCACATTAAGTGGAAAATGTTGTAACAATTTTTTGAAGGAAAGTTGTTTTGAACTTCATTAGTAAGGTTGTAATGTGGATGGAATTAAAAGTTGCAAGAAAAACAATCCATTTATTCTCCTTTAGCTTGGCTTGGAATCTCTTATAAATGTGTTGATCTTGTTGAAATGTTGGTAGTTCTTGTTTAAAACTTAATGGGAATATTGTTGAGAACCTCTTGAGGAACGTTGGGAAATTTACAAAAAAAAAGTATGTGTATTGAATTTCATTTTGTTACTTAAAAAGATGTATTGAAAAGTTGGAATATTAGTGTATATCCATTCTTGTATTGTTGATGGAATGACTTAAGTTCTAAATGGTTCCCAATATGCCAATAAAATAAAATAAAAGTTTAAGCTCTAGTTCTATTATGTTTTTTCTTCATTTATGAAGCCATTGTAAAACTATTTGCAAATTGTAGAAGGAAACTAATATTTTAAATATTACTCATATTAAGGTAATACAAAAATTAATGAATTTAGTATTATCAAGTTATATTAATATTAATATACTATCAATATTTCTTTTAAATTAACAAAAGCAGGCTAGAATAAATTATTTTCAAGTAGATAATATTAGTTTTATATGTAAAAAGTATACAAAAACCTATGGCATGGCCGTAATAGGCCTGTAATCAACCCTACGCGTTAGATGTTCATGCAAAGGCAAAGTGAACTATGCTATTTTACACATAAAATCATACATTCATATCATATAAAACAATTAAAAATAATGATACGACACTGTACAACCATCAGGTAATATGTCTATCCAAATTTTTCTTGAAACATTTGCACCATTTTGCAAGAAGACCGTAACAAAGAGATCACGTGGTAATGCTCATGTAATTGTAAAACAAATTATGCTTCATGAATATTCTGATATGAAACAGACCCACCTCTATGAGACTCTCTTCCACGAGCGACTCTGTAAACGGGTAACACTCTCACTGTCCCTCAATTGATTTTGATAAAAATATCACAAAGGAGAACTCCTAATTTTGAGGGTGCATTCGATACTGAATAGATAACAACATAGTTGGACAACCTTCTTGTTTTAGCGCTCAGGAAAAAAAAGAGGGGAATTTGTTTGTTGTTGTTGCCTGGCCGACTGCTGTGGCAGGCCGTGTCTGAGACCCCCGCCATGGATGCACCTCGCAGCACCCAAGGATAGTGGAGGTAACACATTTTCCTTGCTCGCCTGAAGCTTCGTCTGTAACCTCCCTTTCAGCATGCACACCCAGAGACGATTAAATCTGATCTCTCACCTGCTACACTGGCCTATAGCTTCACCTTTAACCTCTATATAATTTTTCCACGTGGCTCAAGACAGATCAAAACTGTCGGCCAACTGTATAGAGTGTTAGACTTGCTTAACACTAGTGAAATAAATGAAAAATAATTATGCTGTCAGTTGTGTAGCCTACACGCAAGACAATGAGTAGATATTTTATGGCAGGTGTCTATTAAAGCTACCCACCCCCAACCATGTCTTCCCACCCTTTTTTTTTTGAATGTTTTCCACGTGAAAACCTTTTGTATGGCCGCTTACCTTTTAAACATATCCTTGGCCACGTGGATGTGGCATGTCGTTGGTCTCACTATGGCTCCATTTTTCAATGGGCTCGACATAAGTGAGATTAAGCCTGGCGATCATACTTACTCATGGCGGAAAGTGTTTACCTACGCACACCACGGTATGACTTTGTTTGTATCCCTTTATGTTCTTCACAACTTAAACATTTTTGTATGGGCGCTATGATCCAAATATAGATATTTAATATGATACCTTTAAAATAAGAACCCAACCATCTAATTAACCTTGTTTTCCCTTCGAGCTCGTCATTGGTTATGAGATCCATCTATGTACTCATATTAACTTTTTCCTATTGTAATAATAGTTGTGTCGGTTATCGTTGACTTGCCAAGTTGCACATTGGCTTAACCTTGAACCTTGGAAAATATAAACATGGGCATTAGAAGTGTGGCAATGGCATATTTTTGAATAGCTCGCTTGGAGTGGATCGGCCAGTATATAACTTTGATTGGTGATATATATATAGAACTAAACTCACTGAGCCATGTGAAAACAACTCAAAACATGGTTTCGTTTAAATTACAAAGTGAATTATGATTAAGTTAATAAAATGCCTTTTGGTTTATAAGCATATAAACCTGGTGGTATATATATATGTATCTCATTTAAGATTTTAAATATATATAGTATTTATGTAATCAAACTGAAGATTAAATATAATACCTCAAATGTAAAATATAAAACTTTTCATGTCCGTTAAGGGCAGGTACAAATAATTTATCAAAAAAAAAAATTTAGTCGTAATTTCAGTTATGTGCATAGCAGAAGCAAGTCCTAGAGCATCGTCATTTTCACGGCGTTACAAAAACTCAATACCCCTAACAAATCTTATGCCTCCCTCAAGTACCCCTTATCCCTCCATCCACTCTTATGCCTCCCTCAACTCTTATGGCTCCCCCAAAGTAAGAACAAGAAGAAAATGCAAGCATTTCTCATACTAGGTGGGCACCCCAACCCAAACTCCCTCCTCAAGAAAATGATCTCTCAAGAAAATGATCTCTTATGCCTCCCTCAAATAAACTCCCCATAGTCTCCTCCCACTCCCAACTTAGGCATTCTACCCATTCCCAACAAGCATTTCAAAAAAACAAAAACATCCAACACAGCATATATACACATACATATAACAAAAAAACATAATACAAACAAAGGTGAAGCTCCTACCTTTCCATGGTAGAGCTTGTTCCAAGTATGAAGTCTCAAATCCCTCCAAAGATCAAGCAAGCATCCACAAGCTCCAACAAAAATTCCCACAAGTATCAACAAGCTCTAAAAATCCACAAACTCCTTCAAAATCCTCTCCTCTAAAATACAAGAGACTAACAATGAAACCTCAAACCCCCAAAACAAACAAAACGATGAAATAAATAGAGAAAAGAGAGGGAGGGATGATGTGGCTCCAAGTAGGATGCCATCTCCTTTTCCCTCCACTCCACATCACTTGGTCAACCTCATATTCCAATGCACCATTAATAAGTGGTTGAAAGAAAGGCAAGCACCTTACACACTCCATCTAAGCCCACTCCCCCAAAGGACAAAAGTAAAATTTTGAAAGAAAGTGCAATTAATATTTTACCCTTTTTATCCTCCCCAAAACACCTAAAAGACCCTAAATTTGGCCTTCCAACCCATAGGTAGGGTTGGCATGAGGTTTTAAGAGGTGTGGGACAAGTTTGACTTGTCCCACAAGCTTCCAAATTTGGCCTCTAAGGCCAAATTCGAGTTTCCCATGTGGAGTAGCATGTGCTACACTCAAAGCTCTAACACACATCATTCCACACAAAATCCAAAGTAAATCAAGCCTAATAAATGAACTTTATTTTGGTTATATCTTTTAATTAGTTTAGGAAAAATTCAAATTAACTTAATTCAGACACTACAACCCATGGCTAATAAAGGGGTAACCACCAATCCAAAAATCTAAATAATAAACCAAGTAAAAATTCACTACTAAAAGAAAACACATACTAACATAATAAAAAGGGAAAAATTAAAACAAAACACATGACCCCTAGGTCACAAGTTTTCCCTTAACCAAATAATTCTAACACACACACAATTAGATGTTAGCCATGGTGACCTTAGTTGGATTCTTCTCAAATTCTGATGTGGTTGGTCTCCACTCCCCAATATTGTTGTGAATATAATATACCTGCAGAAATGAGAATACCTCCTTCGGCCTGTTGTCCGCATTAAAACATTCATGCCAAATATACAATATAATCTAAAATAAACGACACATGATTTACTATCATCTATGCAAATACGATGTCACTTACACTTTCTAGCACATTTCTATTCCACATTTCATTTATGTCAAAATGATCATCACGTTAATCCAATTATCAAGTTGTACTCAATATGATTAAATATAGCACATGTCATAATTTAAAGATAAATAACCATGTCAAAAGTATACAATTATCATCATCAAATATCCACTAGTAGACCATATGCATCATAAAAGATAATATCAATAACAATCCAATGTCTATGATATCTACTAGCTTGCTAAATCAAGAAGCCATAATAAATCCATAAGTAAAGTAACCAGTCTCGAAAACAACAAAACAAAAATGGTGTCGAAGGGAAGTGGGCACTACATCATCTTGTGTGATCCCCAAATTGTGGGACCTTGAAGTAGAATTTTTTCCTCATGTAAATTTGTTTATATTTGATTATTTCTAGCCTTGTCTAGAAATGAACCTTGAAATCGTGGCTTAAACGTGTAAAAACATTAACTTTTATTAATGTAGTATGTTGTATTCCTTGGGAAAGTATGTGGTCATTCTATAACTCATGGAATTATCCTTATTATTCCTCTACTTGGTGGTTACTCTTAAGACTCTTTTGAAATCTTCATGTTATATTGTTATGTGTTCTATCTTGGTTGATAACATAAATTTACTCTCTAGATTTATGTGCTCATAGATTGGCATGTAGAAAGTTTAGAACTCATCCCTTACAATCTCCCTTCTTCTTGCTGAAGTGCATTGGACAAAACTTAGGTTCTGTAGACCCACACTTATTTGAAGTAAGAAATCCCATAATGGAGTGATCCTTTTTCGATTGCATTTTTTTCTATCTCTCTCTCCAGTGACTTCTAGAAGAAAGTTTATTCTAAGCGGAGGGGGATGTAGTGCCCACTTCTCTTCGACACTTTTTGATATTGATCATTGATCATGATACTCCTGACTATATTATGGATATTATTATAGTTTTGATTTAGTATGGTTTTAGATGTCAGATCATGGATTATTGTCGACTCTGATTCATATATGATGTATGATGATTGTTAGAGACTTTTTATATAGATGTTGACATGTTTTTGGACATGGTTATATATATATATATATATGGATGTTGTTATAATATGTGATATTTGGATATATTGAGTAGACCGAGAAAATTGAATTTAAAATTGATGATTATATAGTTGTTGATGAAATTGTGAATGATATTGTTGATTGTCTGGATGTTGTGATTCAAATATATATTGATGATTTTGAAATTATATTATATTCTTTTGGAGTTCTAATATGGGCATGAGGGCGAAGGGGTATTTGTGTTCTGCAGGTTAAAAATATCACAACAAACATCAGCGGATTTGGAGACCAACCGCATTATAATTCTAGATTAATTCAACTAGGTCACAATTGCAACTAGTTTTGTTTTTGTGTGTGTGTTTGTTAATATTAGGGATTCCCATGGGGGGATCACCTTTAAATGTGACCAAGGGATTTTATGTATTTATTTTAGTTTTGGTCCCTTTTGTTTAATTTTTTCATGTGTTATATGTGGTGCACATACCCTTTCATTATTTATTTGAAGGTGTGTAAATATTGTGAGTAATCATGTTGTTAAGTTAGTTAATTAAAACATGTCATAAAAATGTTATTAATAGAGTTGTTGACAATGTTTTAAAGTGTTGTAAGAATGTGTAAGTAATGTGTAAGTGACCTTATAAGTGATGTATAAGTTAACTTTTGAGTGTGAAACACTCCTTCTTCTTGGAAATTTGAATTTGTCTTTGGAGGATGTTTTTGGAGGCTTGCGGGACAAGTTAATCTTGCCCATACCTCTTAAATCTACATACCAACCTTTCCTATGGTTGGAGGGTTAAATTTAAACCTTTTTTATGTATTTTTACAAGTCAAGTTGAATGTTGTGATTGCACTTTTCTTACATAATTTAATTTCATTCCTTATGGGGTATGGACTTGTTTAAGTGTGTAAGTATATCTGTCATATTATTCACTCACCTATTTATTATGCATTGGCAAATGAAATTGAATTTTTTGTTGGAGTTGAGGATCTTTGAAGTGGCATTCTACATGGATCCACCTCACCCTCTTCCCTTCCCTCTTCTATAAAATTCAAATTTCTTGCCTTGTTTTGGGGTTGCTTCACTTTTGGAGGATTCATTTTGGGTGAATTTTTCTTGTTGTTTTGGGAACTCTTGCTTGGAGAACTTTTTGGAAGATTGTTGCATGCTTGTTATTGGTTGTTTTGGATTGCTTTCATTGGGATAAAGCTTGCTAGTTTGGAACATGGAACAACTCCATCATGGAGAGGTAGGAGCTTGGCTCTTGAAATGCTATTCTTGTACATATGTAAATCTTCTTGTGTGAATGTTTTGGTATATATTGTTGTCTGTTGGGTAAATGGCGTAGGAATGGTGTAGGAGAAGACTATGGGGTTATTTTGTGGGTGGCACAACTATGTTTTAGGGAGGTATAAGGGTGGAGGGATTTGGAAATTGGGTTCCACCTTACAAATAAATTACTTGCATTTATTTACAAGTTATGGGGTGCAATAAGAGCTTGGGGAGACATAAGAAAATGTGGGGAATAAGGGGTACTTTTGGGAGGCATAAGGGCATGACAAGGTTTTGAAATGTTATTCATATATATATAGTGGTGGGTTGTTCTCAGGTGGTGATACCCAATTTTACCATTTGGGAGGCATAAGCAGCATCCCCCATAGTTTCTTTCTCCTTTGGCTTGCATGATGAAGCTTGAGTGTTGTTTGCTTTTTTTTTTCTGTGGTGGCAAATTGCAGTTTTGTTTTGGAATATGTTTTGAATGTGAAATTTACATGTGTGTTTGTGGAAACCTGTTGTTGTCATGATTTGAATCACATCTTCCATTGGTTTGTGGTTGGGGCTTGGGGTCTGTAATGCCCCGCTGGGCATTGGAGTCTTTTTCTAACCGCCACCATGGCCAACCTGACAAGTCTTATGGCACGTGGGTGCATTTGGTCACATCCCAACCACCCTACCTGTCGTCGGCATGGCTGTCTTGTCTTATCCTTGCGTGAGGAAAGGGGTGGAGTCCCATTTTTCCTTGCTGTGATCTCCTTTGATCCTCTTTCAATGCGTTTAGGTGGAGTTCGGGTGCATTCTTCTTGGGCTGCGTGTGGAGTGGGTGAGAGTTGGTTCAGATTGGCAGGGGGCGCTTCTGTAGCTGTCATAGTCTCAGCGAATGCATTAAACAATTTTCCCAAACCATGCAGTGCTAGACCAACACGCCTCTGCCTGTACCTCGTGGAGTGTAGAACTGAAATTCTCCTAGGATAGTGCCGTGAGGAGGTGTTCGGCGATTGACAGCAGCTATAGGGTCAGGAAGTAAATGTGCCTCAGAGAATCAGTGGCCTCCAGGGAGAGAAACTGCGACTGCTGCTGCAGGGTGATTCCAGGAAGCCGTGGTGTTGATCCTGATGTTCTGGTTGCACGCGACCACACAGTCAGATTTATCTGTTCCCCGGATCTGGATTCCTCGAATTTCATTTTGAATATACGCTTCAATATATATAAGGAGGCAACGGGCTTGTTAAATAGATTAAAAACAGGAAATGGTAATGGGGGATGCAACTGCATGGGACGAAGAGAAATATAGGCTGAGTATTCTGCAAGAAAGGGCGGTGGAGGCACGCACTGTATTCCGCACAGTGTTTGCCCCAATTTCCAATCGAGGAAACTCACCTGATATTCTGCTCGCAGCTTCCAGCGATGGTACAGTTGCCCCCTATTCTATTCCTGCCTACATTTCTACCTATGTGTCGGGTTTATCATCAGGCAAATGGCACGAGTCTGTGACCAGCATTCCAGTGGGAGAACCCCTTTGTTATCTTCAGGATATGAAGGCCCTGCATATGATCTTAAATTCTATGGCGAAGGGGATGACGCACTGTTATTAAGTTCTGGAGATGATGGTCGTATTCAAGTTTGGCAGTGGAAAGAAATTTCAGATGCCTTCAGAAACAGTTGGTCTGTATCAGTTATTCAAGAAACCAGGTAAAAGTTGAGTCTATAACAGCTTAAAGAAGATGCTAAAGCTCTGGAATCTTGCATAATGGCAACATTATCTTCATGAAGTTCGATTCACAGTCGGGTAGACACTAAAGGCAGATATATCTCAATAATGGGAGGTAAATGTTGTTCATGCTTCTAAATTCAAACGTGGGTCAGTGTTAGAGAAGCTGATGAGTCTCTATTGAGCTCTAATTCCTCAAACATGCTCCTAGCTCGATGAAGAAGTGCAAAAGACAGTTCTTGTCTTTTGACATTCCTGTCTCTTGAACTTGCTAGGAAAGGTGAACTGTGACAGTGAGGGTGTTGCTAGCAGACCTGATGAAATTTATTTATGAGATTCTCTATTGCTTCTCTTACATGTTATTAAGATGTAACTCATGGGAGAGAATCTCATAGGCATGGATCTGTTCTATACCAGCCCAAGGAAAGAAAATCCATGATGGTTTGCTTGATCAAGAGAAATGGTAACTCAGTTAGTAGTGGGACTACTTCTAGCCTGTAGGAGCCTGAAGGATGTGCAGAGAACTAAGGACAATTGTTCCATCTTACTACTTCATTTCAGGGAGATCACTTTACTTAGAATTTTTCTAATGATAATGTTGTAAGGCATGGATCGGCTAGGACTCAAATCAAGGACCTCCATCAGCATTGCTGAGCACTCTACCCTTGAGACAACAGTCCTTCGCAGGTTTGGGGTTTGCTAGTTGATTGGTTTCCTGTAGGCACGGTTCAACTTTGCAATCTTTTGAGGCCGATCTGCTTCATATCAGATTATTCATGAAGCACAATTTGCCTTGCAACTATATGAGCATCTTCTATGAGTCAATATGTTGGCAGGCATAAAGGGTGCTGTTGGAATTATCACACCTTCAAGCAGTAGCTGCAATGTTTGCACCGAGATTTTGATGCTGTCCCCAAATCTGATGAAGGAAAAGGTTGTGTATCATCACGGTAGATGCCTACCCGAGCCAGGAGCGTGGTGTAATCAATATGTCTCATGTCTGAGCTTCAAATCACGGGGCTGGTTGTAGCTGTTTGTCACTGCGTGAATGTGGCGCTAGCACGAGCTCGCAGAGCACTTTCGGTTAAGGACAAGCCACGGCATTGAAACAATCATATGCATGGAGATGGCGTTTTAAACCAGGCATGTTAAATCTACTCCTTGTAATAGTTTTCTACCTTCTTTTAGTATCTTGAAATGATTTTTCTTTCCTCTTGAATGGCACCTAGACTAGATGTTTTCGTGGTTGTTTATATCACTGCCTGATTGTGTGGTTGTTCCTTTAAATATTATTCAAATTTCGCTGATTTTTCTTGGAATGTTCTTTCCTTTCTTATAGCTTACTCTATTTCATATTTGTCTAAATGGGTTACTGGAATGTTGAGTGATGCAATCTAGTTCGTAGGGAAGGAAACATTATTGAGGTTTGTTTGCTTATATGACTTTCGTTTAAAAGGAATTCTGTGATGGTAATTATAATTGAAGGTTACTAAATAGAAGGTTAAGCCTACATACCTCTTTTGGTTGAATAAATACGCATTTCCTGTTTAGGGCTCTCTTGTTTTGCTAAAAGGTACATTAATAGTGACGTTGTGTCTGAAACTTGTTTAAGCCTATGGGCATTCCTTACTTTACGTTTGATTAGAAAATGGCATTTGGGGTTTGTTTTAGAACTGTACATGGTTGACTGTTGTACCTAGTCTAGATGAGGGATAACCTGGCATCTATTTTGGCCTCCACGTGTTGAGAGTATTACTATACCTAATTCTTGATGTAAAATCTTGTATGATTAAAGCAAGGGGAAACATTGTAAGTTTAACTGAATGAAATCTCTACAATTTTTATTAAGGGTCGCAAGCAAGCTATTACTAGCTAGACTGAAACAAAAGTTGTAGGTGAGTCCATGGTACTGGACTCGTGAACTCGTTTCCTGTTAGATGACAGCTGATTTCAGTGATAATATCATAGGTGGCTGTTATTTTTATCTGTTTGATATTTGCTAAGACTTTTCCTCGATAAGCCCACATGGATCGGGTAAAATTTTCCATCTTCTTTACCTTTGGCAAGGAGTTCATAGAACTTCTAGCCCTGACCGCACTGCGTAACCTTCCTGATAGCTAGGTGCGTTGGTTCTTGGTCTGTGCTTGTACTCATGGTAAGGTCTTTTGAGCTTGCGGCATCGTTGGTGTTTTTCCCTCTGCGTATCGAATCCCTTTGTTTTCGAACTCGAATACCTTATACTTCAAACTTGGTTACTAAAAGGTCCCATTTTGTGGCCTTGTTAGGGAAATCAATTTTTATTTTAATGTTTATTGACATTGTCTGAATTATATAAAAATTATTAACGACTTTTGGGTTTAGTCTTCCCTTATATTATGTAGAGAAGTTGACAATTAGGATAGGGTTTGTTGGAAGAATAATGGCCCTTTCTGTGTCTCTTTCGTACACTTTTGGAAAAGTGGAATTGTTTTGGTTAACTAGTTCTACGTTTTAAGAAATCCGATAAGGAGGTAGTGGTAAACTCCTTGGTTAAAACCAAAACTATAGTTGTGTTCTTTTAAGGGCATCGAACCCATATTACTTTGGAGCCCCTGGAAGAATTGGATAACGTCATTTTTGCTTCGCGCCTACGATCATAATTAGTACGCTTTGTCTTCTCTTGGGCCCCCCTTTAGTTGGATGGAGTAAATTTTGAATTCCTATCACGTAACCCATAGCATTACATGAAGGAGATATCAACACTCTTGACTTTCTTGTTCCCAACCCATAAGGTCTTGCCTTGATTTATGTAATTTTGTTCTTACTAGTATTTGGACTTTCTCCTTATTGGATAATTTTAGTTTTCTCTCTCATGAGATTAATATTGGAGTTGTGAGTTGTGTTTTAATCCATTTCTGAATTTAGAATATTCCTTTCTTGATATTGTTAATTGTTAGCTTACTATTGCATTGTGTAGCCTTAACATGCTCAGTTCTTGCGAACTGACTTTAGTTAATATTTGTGCGGATGGATTATGCGAGTAGACTAGAAGAAAAGAGTGTAAAATTTTCATCTGTACCATTATGAAGTTCCTTGTAAAAAAATTTCCAATGTGTTGTAAATTGTGTAACATTGCTTGTAAAGAGAGTTGATACGACCTCTTGCCTTATATTGTTTGGTAATGGTGAAATAAAGTGTCTTGTTCTGGTGTAGTTAAGCTTGAAATTATCCTTGTGAGAAATGGCTTTCAATCTTTACATTGATATGAGTATTGAAAAAACTTTGATCTTGAGAATGAATTGTTAAGTTAAATCTTTCTAAGACTTAGCGACAATATTTTATAAGTAAAGTACAATGAGTCGGTTAACCCTTAAAGAAGCTAAACAAAAATAATAATTTTATATTCAACAAATATAAGTAAGGTGATCTTTTTGAAATCAAATGACTCCATGAGTGATCAAAATGAAAACATCCTTTTTGAAGTAAACATTTATAAATTGATACCCCTAACTAAACTAGCGAACACTATCCCTTTGGGGTGAACTCTTAAACAAGCTTAAAGGAAAACAATGGTTAGTTTCTGGAAGATATTAAGATTTAGTAAGTAGGAGAAGACTTTAAGTGAACTACTCCACAATGTTTAAGAAATTAACTTAGTTGGTGAGATGAATTTGTGCGAACCATATATTGATTCCTTCTGAAAACTTAAGTCATGAGCTAAAGGGTGTCTTACCAAAATAAATAAACCCTAACCATTTCTTACTGTGGCTTGCCCTAGCTGTGAGTGTGTCATGTGGTTGGACTTCCATGTTGTCTCGTCAAAAGAAAAATAAATTGTCCTTGATAAGTGTGAACGTTTCCGTGCTGACCTTGTGGTCTTCCCCGTAACAAGTGGTTCCAAGTGTTGGTTGTAACCTTGTGACGACATGTTGTGTCGTGTTGAGTCAAAGCAAGTCAAAAAAAAAAGTTATCCTGTATTTCACTGTGTAGTTCTTGTGTTGGTATTTGAAATGTTGTTTTTGGTGGGCTTCTTATGGTTGGACCCCACTCTATGGAATTATTGGAGGTCACATCGACTCTTCCCCCTTGCTGAGGGTGAATATGATTTTTTCCTCTTTTATTTTGGTTTGTATTTGATGTGTTTTGGGTTGTATTGGTTAGTCTTGTATGTGGCATGCTTGTGGTCATCTCTACTTTCTTCTTGTACACATTTGTGGAAGATAACTCTCTCTCCCATGGAATTGGAGGAGGCTAGAATTTCTTCTAACCTTTGGAAAGGAATGTAATGATGCCTATAGGCTAGGTGGTAAAGCCAACCTTTTTCCTTGTGTTGGAGTCTTTGTGGAGCAAAAATGTTGCAACTCAAGTTTTGAATATGGTTAGAGTTTCCTATATATCTTGGCACCTTGTTGTTCCAGATTTTTTTTGGAAATGTTCTACTTATTGTAATCATGTGCATGTGATTTTGTAGAGATTCCTATTTCTTTGTAAGTTTCCCATATTGGGATGGAGATTACTTTGAACAACTAGCAATGTATTAGTGTTGTGTATGCCATCTTGAATATGTAGATCTTCGTAAAACATATCTCCTATGATAATGAATTTTTGTTGTTCATTTGATCATCTCTTACAAGAGGAGTCTTGTGGTATTGAGAAGTTATGCTCTTCATATTTGACTAGAACATTGTAGCTTGAAATGAATGCATTGAGAAACCATTATTCTTATTGTTGATATGGAGTCAATGCTTGTTAAGTGTTCCTCCTTTGTAAAAGAATTAATATGGATTGTTGTATTCCTCTTTTAAGAAGAATTTTTGATATTTTAAACATATGTTTTTCCCAAATAAGAATGTAAAATGTGTAGCTGAGATCTTTAAAATAAGGTATGATACTTATTTACTAGAACTCCTCCTTGTTAAGAAATTTCAACATTAATTTGGTTATTGCATTGAAAAGAAATTTGGTTATTATGTAAAGCTTGATGAGGAGGGAAATATTATTCTTATAATAAAATCATTTTTGCAAACTCTTGTAACATTACAACTTGAAAGAAATCTTTTTTAAATTCTTTTCCATGAGAAATCTTACACCAATTGTTTATTTCCGTTTATATTATAAAATCTTACTATTAGGATTCCAATACAATTGAACCAGATTTTAAAAAGTGACATCTATTAGGTTAACTCGAGTTCTTATTTCCTTTCAAACAAACAAAAAAAAACATCACAGATGAAATGAACATTTTAGTTGGAAGTGTACTGTATGAGAAGAAAAGAAGTGCTTTATAAATCTGGTTTGAGTGGTAATTGGGAATGTTTCACCTAACTAAATCTTTTTACTCTAAGAAATAATTAATGCCTTGTTTATTTAAATAAGCAATCGATAAAGAAGATCAAAGATTCTTTAAATAAAAGTAGCTTCTTGTTTAGCATCACTATGTGATCATTTAAACCCGAATACTTATTACACCTACCCCTGCGTAGGCATTGGTATTTTATTAGGTATTGATGTAGTTATATATTTAATTATAGCATACAATAAATAAATAAATTTCTTTCAAATGGAGCCTGTCTGTAATTAGAGAGACTTGGTTAAATTTCTCTTTTATAAAATATAAAAGAAAATATAAAGGAGGGCCAGGCCGCAGCCTGGCCGCAACCTGCACCCTCCCTAAACCTCTAAACAGTGGGGCACCCACTCCACAAAACCCCGTGTCTTTGCTTCTACGTGGTCATAGTAAAACTAAAACGGAAAAAA